>CM076846.1:159989862-160642681 GCA_039519185.1 Astragalus membranaceus | reverse complement strand
TCTTCATAAAAACAGCAACTCTTCTTTAAATATAACAGCAAACAACAACATTATCAATTGGTAGACAGCAACATTTTCTAGCAAACAGCATACTTTATTTTGATAAACAGCAAAACAACAACATTTTCTTTGATAAAACAGCCAACAGCAACACTATTGGCTTATGGACAACAACATTTTCTTTTGATAAAACAGCATACAGCAACACTATTAATTTCTGGACAGCAGCATTTTCTTTTTATAAAACAGCATACAGCAACACTATTAATTTCTGGACAGCAGCATTTCTTTTTATAAAACAGCTTACTGCAACACTATTAATTTTCTGGACAGCAACATTTCTTTTTATAAAACAGCTTACTGCAACACTATTAATTTTCTGGACAGCAACATTTTCTATTTTCAATTTGTTTGGTATCATTCGAATAATTATAATCATATCACTCAATCACCACATAATTCTCACATACTCAATCAAACTATAACATCCCTTAATTCAATCCCAATTTACTCATTCATAGGTTCTCGTCCCTATACACATGAAATCGAAACTAACTACACCACATTCACCAAAATCGAAATTCACCTCATCATATCACATGGTAAATCGCATGTCAACACCAACAATTCATCAAAATAACACCACAATTAATCCAATCTTTTATCCATCTTAACATATACATCTCTAATCATCACAACGCCAAAACCCATAAAACCCACCACATACCCAATTATATTCAATTGAAACGCTCACCCTTACTCTCAACCATCACACACAAAACACAACACCACGCAACAACAAGCAACATAGTGCCACAACGCACACGCAGGCAACACGCCACACACCAAATAGCAACATAGTGCCACAACTCCTCAAACACCAATTTCCACACCATTTCATTTAAGCAATTTAACAAACACCTCATATGCATACGTAGTCTCATATTCATATTGACACCAATTGACATAGAATCATCTACAACCACATAGAATTACTAATTTGATTTTTCAACACATCATCAAACACAAAACAACACACCAATCAATCATTTAAACATCCTAAACCTAACTCATATAGGATAATAATCTTATAGGTTATTACGAACGAAAGAGAGCCCCCTAACCTTAAACTAGCTTCCACTATGAGCAAGACTTCATCTTCTCTATTTTGAGCTCCAATGGTCAACAATGGTGATTTGTGAAAGATGAAGCAATAGGGTATAAAATTAGTATCAATAGATAGGTCTTAAAAAAATGGGGAAGAATGGTTACTAAATCACTTACATACATGCAATGGTGATGGTGGTCTACCCCCTTCTTCCTCTTCTCCCCTTCGCCTCCTTTCTTTCTCTTCCTCTCGGGTCTCTTCTTTTCTCTCTCTCGCTGTTCTCTTCTTTCTATTCTTCCTTTGTTTCCTTCTTTATTTCTTTCTTTTTCTTTCTTTTATTTCTTTCTTTTTCCTTCACTCTCTCGGCCCTTTTCTTCCTTCTTTCTTTTCTTTATTTCTCTATGGGCCTCCTCAAACCCACTACTAGCCAATCCCCCAATTTTTCTAAATGCAACCCCTTTTCTCTATCTAACATAATACCACTACTAACTAGCAATCAAATACACTAACATATAAATAACACATTTAGGCAATTTAAAATCATCAATTCAAACATAATAAAATGTTGCAAGCCTTAAATAACTCAATTAAATAAATAATTGAATTGCTTTTTGGGGCGTTACAACTCTCCCCCACTTAGAATATTTTCGTCCTTGAAAATCTTACCGATCAAAACTAACACCCTCCCACTAACAACTACCGCCATATAGACGACTAGCGCTATCCACCTTGCTGATCATTACTTCCTGGTTTACCGGCGGTAAGTGATTGGGCGGCCGTCCCTCCTACTTGTTCAGCCAGGTAACTCAAGAAATAATAACCAGGCTCATTCATACATACCTAACTCAAGAGACGACCACGCCATCCCCATCGGACTCAACATGCTACAAACAACAACAACACCAACAACAACGGAAAGAACCGGATACCCTGCCCGACAATGCCCTATTACCAACGTCTACAACAACAACCACAACAAGAATAATTCAACAACAACCATAAACACTACAACAACAACTACTATTGGAATAGTCTCAACAGAGTGACATCTTTATTATCTCATCTAATAATATTTAACAGCAACGATAACAACAACAATAGCAACCAGAACGACCGCAACAACAACAACGTCATCGGCAACCACAACAATTACAATATCAACAACAAATTCCTAGAGTCCAAATAATAAGCTACATATCATCTATTAGACACAGTCAATTTATCAAGAATCCAGATAAGGCATTATTGCATCTAAGATCACATGTATCCACACATGGCACAATGACAATACATCAATTAGAGTCATTTTTAATTTTAGCTAGATATCTCCACATAACAATTAAACTGATACTAAACGATTTGTTCAATTGCTCCTACAATGAACACACCTCAACTAATAGTTTGGTCATTGCTCATACAATGGTTCACAAATAGCACATAACACATAAACACAAATCGGGGTCACCGGGTACCCCAAACGAGGAAATACTCACTGCACAAAAACTTTAGACGGCACAATAGTCACACAATTGACATATCACTAAAGTGATACCTCTACCCCAAAAACATTTATAAGACGACGTGCGAAAAACGAGTGAAAATTGTCTTTCAAACAAAATCAACGATTTATTTCAGGAAATGGTTTTCGCAAGAGAAAGGTGTCATCAGCTCCTCAAATCATATAATAATCATTTAGAAGAACATCAAAGCCCATGGCGGTAAAACATTTCTTTTGATACGATAACTAGAATGACCTGAAATACAATATTGAAAATTCATCCCAACCCCGATAACATTTTCCTTCGGGTTCAAAAGAAGTAACTAACGCACCTCTCGAAAACCAAACATTTTCCAAATCAGCCGAGAAGTCAAAATCAAGTTCAGTAATATTAGTCACCAATCTCAAAAGTAATAGCTTTTTAGAATTAATGATAACATGAAATATAATCCACCCTTAAAATCGTTAAATCAAGAAACTTATTATTTTTAAAAGTAGATATAGCATGCCAGTCTAGGAATAACACCTAAAAGCAATTAGTTAAATAACTCTACGAAACACTCAAATCCTCGTTTACAAAATCACATAATGCAAGTAATCAAGTCAGATCATAGTAGCCCAGAATATATGATTTTAGAGATCAAGAAGACAAAAGTAGTCAAACAAATGCCAACAATACAAGGTTTACACAGAGAAGACACAGAGTTCACACATCGGAAACGCAATTCAGCACCCAATACCAGCAGGGGCATCTCCCCCACTAGTCCTCTTACCATCAGCGGTCTTCGGTTTACTTTTACCTGCAGGAACATCACTACCACACAAGCAATGGTTAGAACTAAAAGTCAATACTCGATTGTCAACTGACACGATGACTCGACAACTTGGTCGGACAGACCGAACTGCTCTGATACCACTAATGTAACACCCCCTTCAAATAACTACTATTTAATTTATTTAAAAGAAATCAGAGTTTCCAAAAACCTTTTCAGTGCAACCGCAAGAGGGTGCCACATTTTAAAACAACGACATATAGCACCAAAATGATTTATTCATAAGGTCATAAAGTGCGTAATACATAGCACCATAGTCAACAATAATATCCTATTTAGCTTACGTCAACATCAGTATAAAGGCATCGCAGCGGAAAACACCAGTCTCAACATATTAGGTTACATCACCAAGTAAATAGTTTAATAACATCAATTTAAATAAAACAGTAAGCTAAAACGCCCCCCCGGTGCTACGTATCAGAGCTGACTCGACCAACTAGAAAAAGGTACTAGATCACCTTCACTCGCTATCACCTGCACGTTGCCGACATGAGAAGCAACATAAAAGCAGTAGGGTGAGTCTCTTTACATAAATAATAACAAATAAGATGAGCATCATACTAGAGGAGGCAACTAGAAACACCAATACACAACTTCATAAGCATACATCATCATCTTACAACATATATATTATAATCACCAAGGCAACGTCGTCAATAATAATCACCAAGAGACACCATCGTCAATAAACATAGGCACTAAGGCATCATCGTCAACAATCATGGAATAATGCATGAGATGCAACCCAACACCAAGGGCATAATGCATGATGGTACCATACTCGTCATAAGTCAGCCACTAGGGCACATCGTCACTGGTTTTCGTCAATAAGAGGCCGAAGCCTATTCGTCATAATATGCACATGCTATGAGACACTATGGACACACGTGCAATTCACCAATTCACTCACCCGGAGTACTCGTCATCGTCGTCATAGAACACTCATAGAGTGTATTCGTCATAGTCACCATAATAATATTACAACTTCTTCATAAACATCACATCCAGAATTGGGGTAACAACATCCTTAAATCTTACTTCATACCTTTGTGGTTAGGCATTGGATGCTACTTACCACAAATTGTAATCTGTGGTAAGTGGGGCTTAGTGGCCACCTACCGCAGATTCCAATTTGTGGAAAGTGGAATTCAAACAGTTTGATTATGTTCTTGTTTAATTGTCTTAAATCTTAAGTAACAATACACTAAAAATAGCGCTTCACTTTTATAAAACAGCAGCACATTTTCTTCATAAAAACAGCAACTCTTCTTTAAATATAACAGCAAACAACAACATTATCAATTGGTAGACAGCAACATTTTCTAGCAAACAGCATACTTTATTTTGATAAACAGCAAAACAACAACATTTTCTTTGATAAAACAGCCAACAGCAACACTATTGGCTTATGGACAACAACATTTTCTTTTGATAAAACAGCATACAGCAACACTATTAATTTCTGGACAGCAGCATTTTCTTTTTATAAAACAGCATACAGCAACACTATTAATTTCTGGACAGCAGCATTTCTTTTTATAAAACAGCTTACTGCAACACTATTAATTTTCTGGACAGCAACATTTCTTTTTATAAAACAGCTTACTGCAACACTATTAATTTTCTGGACAGCAACATTTTCTATTTTCAATTTGTTTGGTATCATTCGAATAATTATAATCATATCACTCAATCACCACATAATTCTCACATACTCAATCAAACTATAACATCCCTTAATTCAATCCCAATTTACTCATTCATAGGTTCTCGTCCCTATACACATGAAATCGAAACTAACTACACCACATTCACCAAAATCGAAATTCACCTCATCATATCACATGGTAAATCGCATGTCAACACCAACAATTCATCAAAATAACACCACAATTAATCCAATCTTTTATCCATCTTAACATATACATCTCTAATCATCACAACGCCAAAACCCATAAAACCCACCACATACCCAATTATATTCAATTGAAACGCTCACCCTTACTCTCAACCATCACACACAAAACACAACACCACGCAACAACAAGCAACATAGTGCCACAACGCACACGCAGGCAACACGCCACACACCAAATAGCAACATAGTGCCACAACTCCTCAAACACCAATTTCCACACCATTTCATTTAAGCAATTTAACAAACACCTCATATGCATACGTAGTCTCATATTCATATTGACACCAATTGACATAGAATCATCTACAACCACATAGAATTACTAATTTGATTTTTCAACACATCATCAAACACAAAACAACACACCAATCAATCATTTAAACATCCTAAACCTAACTCATATAGGATAATAATCTTATAGGTTATTACGAACGAAAGAGAGCCCCCTAACCTTAAACTAGCTTCCACTATGAGCAAGACTTCATCTTCTCTATTTTGAGCTCCAATGGTCAACAATGGTGATTTGTGAAAGATGAAGCAATAGGGTATAAAATTAGTATCAATAGATAGGTCTTAAAAAAAATGGGGAAGAATGGTTACTAAATCACTTACATACATGCAATGGTGATGGTGGTCTACCCCCTTCTTCCTCTTCTCCCCTTCGCCTCCTTTCTTTCTCTTCCTCTCGGGTCTCTTCTTTTCTCTCTCTCGCTGTTCTCTTCTTTCTATTCTTCCTTTGTTTCCTTCTTTATTTCTTTCTTTTTCTTTCTTTTATTTCTTTCTTTTTCCTTCACTCTCTCGACCCTTTTCTTCCTTCTTTCTTTTCTTTATTTCTCTATGGGCCTCCTCAAACCCACTACTAGCCAATCCCCCAATTTTTCTAAATGCAACCCCTTTTCTCTATCTAACATAATACCACTACTAACTAGCAATCAAATACACTAACATATAAATAACACATTTAGGCAATTTAAAATCATCAATTCAAAAATAATAAAATGTTGCAAGCCTTAAATAACTCAATTAAATAAATAATTGAATTGCTTTTTGGGGCGTTACAGGAAGTGTGGGTTGGGGGAACCTCTGATCCTCTTTCGTGTGCAACGGTTAAGAGTGGAAAACCGCTCCTCTAACTTGCTAACGGGGGTATTCCTACGTATGAGAACATAGTAATGGAGAAGGTTATAGCCGAAATAGGATTGATGGTGGTAGGGGTAGTTTGGGTTTTTTTTTTTAAAATTGGGGGTGTTTGTGAGTAGGAGAGGGATGTAATAAAAAACTTTCCAAATGAAAAGGGGTTGCAAGTAGAGCATGGTATGTGGGCCAGCCCAACTCGTTTAACTTGGCCTGTGTAAGCTCACCAAAGGGTTGCATTTTTTGTACCCCACATGTAGCACTTATATCCCCACCAAAATTTTTCTTCCCATTTTACCCTTGTTTTTTTTTTGCCAAATGGATTTATCTAACTAAAAAAAATCCGTAGTCCAAAAAAATACAAAACGGATTTATCTCTTTATTAGATAAATTCGTTTAACATAAAATTGCAAAACAGATTTATCTAATAAAGAGGTAAATCCGTTATTAAAATATTTAACTATGGATTTATCTATTAAAATGATAAATTCATTCTGTATTAAAAAACAAAATTTATTTTATTTAAATTTTTTAAAAAAAAGTTATAAAAACACCACTAAAAATCTGTTAAAGAATCAAAAGTAATCTAAAAATTATAAAAACACCACTAAAAATTTAATAAAACCAAAATAAGGTTATGCAATGTTTTTTAGATTTTTCGGAGATTATGTCAAATTCAAAAAATTAATAAAAAATAGTAAACGATGGAATTTGGGATTTTGAGCCCCGCAATCCTGATAGAAGTCCCTTCTGAGGGAGTAATGAGCCCTAATTTTTTTTTCAGGTTTAATGGCTGTGGTTTCGGGACAATTGGAGTAGGTTGCTCGAAAACCGATTTTTTAGCCTAGATTATCTAGCGGCGTACAACAACGTCACGTGTAACGAATATCTACACACTGAACAGAACCAAAACATCACCGATATCCATATCTATTTTATTTTTTTAAAAAAATTTAATTATAAATTTTTAACAGATTTATCTATTTTACTTTTCAAAATGGATTTATCTATAAAATAGATAAATTTGTTTTGAAAAAATTGCAAAACGGATTTATCTATAAATCATTTTTCAATTTTTTTTGCAAAACGGATTTATCCTAAAAATAGATAAATCCGTTTTACATTTTTAAGGGGTAAAATGGGAACAAAAAATGCAACCCCTCACCAAAATAGGACCGGGCAACCCAATTGAACAAGTATACGAGTTAGATTATTTGGGCCCCCAGCCCAAATTTAAAAAATAAAAAATTGAAAGGACTGAAAATTGAAAACATACTAAAAAAACTTTAAAAATCAGAAATTGTTTTTGTAAAAAGAAAACCAGAAATTGTTGTACATTCCCAAAATAGGATATGCACTATAACCCAGTTTTACTGTGCATAATAATCTGGGTTAGTATATGCATTCCCCTCACTCTATTCATTTGAATGTTGTCCCGACGAGACAATAACCACTAGAAAAATCAAATTTAGTGGGAAAATATTTGTTACTAAGCCTTTAAAATTCTGTTACAAACCTTCTTAGCGACAAATCTTGTCACAGAGCTCTATTTGTAGCTAAATTTTTGTGTCAAAAATTATTAGTGAGGGACCACAACACCCCTCGCTATTTGAGAGGGAAAACATCCCCACAATCGCATAGAATCTACCGCTAACAAAAATCCACAAATTGAGTTAAGAGAACGCATTTCCGTTCCTATTTAAGAGGAATTAAATTAATCAGAGAGAGAGAGAGATTGGATATGTTGCTATCACTTGAGTATCCAATCACACCCCTCTAGATAGTTTACCCTAGAGGAATTACCTTTTAGAAAACATAGCTCCTAAAATACTTCCCTAAAGCTAAGACCCCCAAATCGAAAACTCCCACTACCAAAAAAAATATCCATTTAGCAATTAGTTTTAGTCAATGTTTTTAAAATCGGACCGAAGATTGAATCAGAGAGACCTTCGGGTCATGGTTCAATCGGTTCACTCGGTTCAACCATGGTTGAATCGGATGAGTAATTGTTAAATAAAAAAGTATTAAATTTTGGAGAAAAAAGAAAATTAAAAAAGCAAAAATTGCGTTTCGGGCGGTTCAACCCGGGTTGATTGGCGATTCAAAGCGGTTGAACCGCGGTTCAACCCGGTCCAATCCGGTTCTGAACGGTTCAATTGGGTACTGTGGTTCAAATGGGGTTGAACCAACCGCTGAACTGCCCGATTCCCCGTTCGGTCCGGTTCTTACAACATTGGTTTTAGCGACCAATTTAGAGGCCAAAATCTCAAGTCAGTTGCTCAATCCGTCGCTAACTATTTTAAGACTGATTTAGCGACCAACTTTGGGACCAATTTTGAAAACCAGTCGCTTTATCAATCTCTAAATCAATTGCTAAATAGAGATTTTTTTAGTAGTAGCAATTTGTTCCTCGCAGACAAATGTTTATAAGCTGATTTAGTAGTAGCAATATGTTCCTCGACCTACAACCACCAATGTGTGTGATCTGGCTCACATGGGAGCCGTTTTGTCCTTTGTTAATGTTGAAAAACATGGCATTAATGGAAATTAGAGAGAAAAAGCTTTAAAAGTCTATTATATCAAAAGTAGTGGAATATTACAAATGAGAATGGTTAATTACAAATGAGTCTATCATCTACCTTATATATTAACCGACTAATGGGTCTTACTACTAACTAATGGGCTTACTATTTATATTTTAACAGTTAAAATGTGTCTCGCCAGATTAAGGATATGGGTGTTTATAAACTATTCTTATTTTTGATTTCCAAGCAATATGTGGAACTTTTGGTGTACCGGAACAAATTCTTTCTTTGTAATTGAAACTCGAGTGAATCTATCTATATCTATATCTATATCTATCTATATAACTCTCATAAAATCAATATAACTCTCATAAAATCAATTGCTAGCAAAATATCCATATTAGACATCTTACAAAATCGCCATTTGTCAATTTTTAGGGATATTTTCGTAAAACCCCCACTAAATGCCAAAAAATAAATAGCTTTTTCAGAAAAAGACTGTTGCCAAAAATCTTCCACAAAAACAGACTGCTGCCAAAATCACACT
Source organism: Astragalus membranaceus (assembly GCA_039519185.1). Classification (NCBI taxonomy): domain Eukaryota; kingdom Viridiplantae; phylum Streptophyta; class Magnoliopsida; order Fabales; family Fabaceae; genus Astragalus; species Astragalus membranaceus. Next base: position 160,633,118 of record CM076846.1, on the reverse strand, counting down.
GGTGGCCAAAAAATAACTGCTGCCAAAAAAACAGACTCCTGCCAAAAACACACTGGTGTAGAAACAAATGATGCACCTGCAGCTAATGGGGGACAAAATCTGGCGTGGGCCCGCCTAAAGAGAGAGAGATACAATTGGCACCTTTTTTTTGGTAATAATTGACACCTATTTATTTATAATAAAATAAAACATTTTTACTACTATTTACAATAACTTACTAAAACCAATCTATTTAAACACTAATAATTGTCAAAACAAATTTAACCACTAAGAATAATTCTAAAATAACTTTTATTAATAATTTAATTAAAATGATTAAATTAAGATTAAATCATCTACCATTTACTATACTAAAACTACTAAGACCAACACAATTTAACCACTAACAATTGTCAAAAAAAAATTTAACCACTATCAAAAATTCTAAAATAAGTGTTTTTAATATAACTTAAATAAAACGATTAAATTTATATTAAATGATGTAGTAATTTGATTACACTTCAAATACCAACCGGTGCAAAATGTGACCCTAAAGTGTTATTAGGTACACATGTCGAGGGAAAGACTAAGTTCACCAAATTTTTTGCGTCTTAAGAGGAGTGGGGTAGAGAAATCAACGGCTACGTAGTTTTTGGGTAAAAAAATGTTTGTTTGTTCGTATTTGTAAGTCATGATTTATTTGTTATTTTTTTGGTTTGCGTAGTGCCTAAACCAAAATGCACCCCACGCAAAAGTGGATCTGGTGTAGTCATCAATTTTGTTATTTGCGTAGCAGCCAAACTAAAAGTTGAGTCAGCGGAATTACTACTAATATTTATTTAAATGGATTGAGAAGATATTTGAGTTAAGAAAAATGTGGTTTAAAAGAAATAAAGAAAATAAGTGTAAATATAAACTGATGGGAGTCGTAAGTAAAAAATGTATTAATAGTAATGTGCTAATTACCGAAGAAAAAATGAAGAAACAAACATTAAAACTTTTTTAATAATACAGAAAGAAAGGGAGAGCAGTAGTTCTTGGGTAGAAAATATTTTTTTGTTGGTATTTTTAAATCATAATATATTTGTTATTTTTGTAGGTTTGCATAACGTGCAAACCAAAAGTACATCTGACGGAGCTATATATTATTGTTGTTTTAGATTTAAATTTTACTTAGAAAAATATTTGCAATGAGTAAACCAAAAATGCATCCAACGCAATCATCACTAATATTTTAGATTTAATTTTTATTAAGAAAAATGTTTGCTATAACTAAACCAAGAATATGTCATAAGCTGTTTTCATAAGCTCTGCCAAACATTCTCACAAGTGCTTATGCTAGTAGATAAGCCCAAATAAGTCGATCCAAATGGGCCCCTAATCTACAATTTACCAAACTTTTCCAAATATACCTCTATATTTATTGAGTCTTTTAGAGACCTAAGACAACTATTAAGTTATCAACTCTTTTAATTTGATTTCAATTATCTCGAGACAACTATAAAGAGGGAATTTTAGTACTTAGCAAACAAAAATTTATTGTACCTTAATTTATCTGTAACAAACCAAAAGTACCAAAGATTAGGAACAAAGGGAGTACAACTTAAAACAAAAACTTTAACATTCTACGTTTTCTCAATAAAAGACATGTGGGTCAGCCAACATGAACATGTTATGTCATGGGCAAACGTTCCTCTCTAAAATTTGAATTAAGTAGTCTCTCAAGCTTTTTTTATAACAGTCATTTTCCATCAAACTGGTCTAGCTTCTTGATGTGGGACTACTATTAAAACCCACAAAAGAAAAGATTTTCAACACTTTGTCTTCATTTTACCGCTGCACAAGAACATAGTTGATCTTGTTAATAAAATAATTAACCCAAAGAGACAAATTTTTGATAAAATTTTGATGTGGATTTTAATTTATCTTAAAAAAATGGAGCAATCTGTGAGGTCATATTTGATAAAATAGGGCTCAATTAGGGGCCTAATTTTTAAAATTTGAACAGGGCCTCTAAATTGTTTGGGACGACCCTGCTCTTCAGTATACTTTCTTAAGCTAATAAGTACCATGTGGAACTTTATATTACATTACATGGCCAATGGATTACATTGACAGGAAATAATTTTTGGTCGGGATTAGCATGATGGCTTAGCCGAAGGACTTCATTAACTGGTCATAACTTCTGGGTGGAACTAGCGCGTTGGTTTGTCTGTGTTTCGCAGGTTCCAACTGGCTCAAGAAATTGCATATACCATCAATGCTCATTGAAGATATTGGCTATAAGCATGTGGGAAGCGCTAAGCAACAAGCCAAATAGACCGAAGATTGGAAATTTTGTTGCACCACTCTATCAAGAATGAATCAATGGGGAACACCCTAGAGTCATCGCCGAAAAGGGGAAGAACATGGCCATGAGATGGATCACTATTGAAGGTCACCTAAATTCATTCGACGCCGTCAATGATGTGGGAGACTACTTAGGTTTTTTTTGGATATTCTTGGTTGGGAAAGCTAACATCATCCAGAAAAATGCTAGAAGCAAGATTTTCAACACCTGCCTTAGGCACCCTGATATTCTTGGAGTAAAAAATATCACCAAATAATTTTGTATGAGTATTATATTATTTTTTGTCTACTTAGATGAAAAAATGACAATCAAACACCACGCACACACATTACAATCGGTCACACCCAGATTTGAACTCGGGAACCGTCGTCCCTATATCGTTGAAATTGCCAAGCTAAAACAACCATAAGTAAGGGACATGAGTATTATTATTACACGCACACACTACATGATTTCTGCTAGCTATTGTATACTTAGAAGGCAAAAGATAGGATGAGTAGTAAGAAATTCCTTAGTAATTCAATGGTTAGTATGTACATGACTTAGAGTACTAAGAAACTCCTTAGTAATTGTTACTAAATGAGTGTAATAGTCATTATACATGTGAGGTCATATTTGATAAAATAGGGCTCAATTAGGGGCCTAATTTTTAAAATTTGAACAGGGCTCTAAATTGTTTGGGACGACCCTGCTCTTCAGTATACTTTCTTAAGCTAATAAGTACCATGTGGAACTTTATATTACATTACATGGCCAATGGATTACATTGACAGGAAATAATTTTTGGTCGGGATTAGCATGATGGCTTAGCCGAAGGACTTCATTAACTGGTCATAACTTCTGGGTGGAACTAGCGTGTTGGTTTGTCTGTGTTTCGCAGGTTCCAACTGGCTCAAGAAATTGCATATACCATCAATGCTCATTGAAGATATTGGCTATAAGCATGTGGGAAGTGCTAAGCAACAAGCCAAATAGACCGAAGATTGGAAATTTTGTTGCACCACTTTATCAAGAATGAATCAATGGGGAACACCCTAGAGTCATCGCCGAAAAGGGGAAGAACATGGCCATGAGATGGATCACTATTGAAGGTCACCTAAATTCATTCGACGCCGTCAATGATGTGGGAGACTACTTAGGTTTTTTTTTGGATATTCTTGGTTGGGAAAGCTAACATCATCAAGAAAAATGCTAGAAGCAAGATTTTCAACACCTGCCTTAGGCACCCTGGTATTCTTGGAGTAAAAATATCACCAAATAATTTTGTATGAGTATTATATTATTTTTTGTCTACTTAGATGAAAAAATGGCAATCAACCACCACGCACACACATTACAATTGGTCACACCCAGATTTGAACTCGGGAACCGTCGTCCCAGTATCGTTGAAATTGCCAAGCTAAAACAACCATAAGTGAGGGACATGAGTCATTTTCCGATTAATGAAAAAATTCGGTAACCATACAAACACTAAATTGTGGTTAGTATGTACTAACCATTGAATTGTTTTATAATGCTTAGTAGCATATTCTAACCACAAAAACACTAAATTGTGGTTAGTATGTACTAACCATTGAAATAAACGGGTATTTTGGCTACCCGTCAATAAACGGGGCGGGTCCGGATAGCGGGGTACCCGGACCCGCGGGTACCCGTACCCGTTGAAAATTCGGTTGTTTCTTCCTTTTTTTTATTATCTATTGTTATTGTTGTTTAAGTGGATGTTTATTCACATTTTATTGTATATTTTATCCTAATATTTTGGATAATGTTTAGTTGTTGTTTTTCAAGTTTCTATTATCATAATTTTAGTTTTTTTTATCTCAATTCATTAACAATTATATATTAATAAATAGTTGATACGATAAATGCATATCAAAATGCGTAATTTTTTTATATAAATGAATCAAAAATATAGTGTTAAAAAAACTAATTTTCTATGGTATTTCAAATTTTATTTTTAAAAGTTTTTTATTTATTAATTTACAAATACCCGCGGGTACCCGTTTAAAAAAATATCCGTTTAAAACCCGTTAAACGGGTACCCGCGCGGGTCCGGGACGGTTCCGGGGCCTATTTATAATAAACGGGGCGGGTCCGGGTAGTGAGATACCCGTGCCCGCCCCGCCCCGTTGACATTCCTAGTAACCATACAAACACTAAATTGTGGTTAGTATGTACTAACCATTGAATTGTTGTATAATGGTTAGTAGCATATACTAACCACACAAATACTAAATTGTGGTTAGTATGTACTAACCATTGAAATGTATAATGATTTCCAAAAAATTTAGTAATTGTTACGTGTCTTTGCCCGGCACGTGATTTCTTCTTGCCGTTTTGACGAGTTTCCGAATTTTGATTTTAAGAGGATAACTGTGTGATGACCGATAATCGCATTGAAACGATAAATAGTGACTTGCTAAACTGCATGGACGTTGCATTTCATAGATAATCAGACACAGAAAAGTCAATTTCAAACCACGTGCTCCAAGTTAACATTAAAAAGAAGAAAAAAATCAAATCATTTATTGCTTTCTTGTTTGAATTTTGAATAATAAAGACACAAGTGAATTGACAGTAGCGAAGAGGGAGTACAAACTACAAAGACGGGTAAATTTATATGGGTATATATCACACTGCTCCACAATCATCTACAAAAGGAAACACCTTTCAAGTTGACTTTGACTTATGAGGCGGAGGCATTAATGATTCCAATTGAAATGATGAAACCAAGTCCAAGAAGAGCTATCACCGGTGGAATCACCGGTGGAAAAAAGACATTTTATATCACTAATTTATATCGGTTAAAAACGACTCGATATAAAAACTGACGCCGTGACAGTTTTGTAATTATTTTTACAATATTTATATCGGTTGCCTCCCGAACCGATATAAAAAATACTATTTTACATCTTTCATATCAGGTGGATGCTAAACCCGTTATAGAAAATGCCAATGAATAGGATCTGAAGCGCTCACTCCTTTTTCCTCGTGAAGCTAGAAAGTAAAAACACCCTCTCGAACCTCTTCATTCACGAACCTCTTCTCCTTCTCACCTCTCCCAGAATCCTCAGACACGCCTGCCTCGCTTCCAGATCCGTCAATCCGCCTGCCTCGCTTCCAGATCCGTCAATCCGCCTGCAAGCGAACAGAGTCCCTCTAAACCCTCGAGCCGTTTCCCTCGCCTTCACCCCTCTCCTTCAACCCTCGCCTTCAGCCTTCACAGTTCATCCATTCGCCGCCGCCATTCGCCGCTTCGTCGTTGCCGTTCACGGCTTCGTCGTCATTCGTTGCCGGTTCACCGCTACTTTGTCGCTTTCCTTCTGGTTCGAGTCCTCTATTTCCCTCTGGTTTGATTTTTTTTTCTTTTCGAAGTGTGATTTTGTTGTTGTTGTTGTATATCTGTTTGTCTCTGTGTGAAGGTGAACCCTAGTTTCGTTTTCGTTTTCTTTGATTTTCGTTTGTTTTGCTTTAATTTTTTGTTTTCTTCTTATTGTTTTGCTTAAATTTTTGTTTTCTTTTTGTTATTGGAGTTAGATTTCAGAAATTTCAGATTCTGAACCCCAGTTTTTCTCCCTCTTCTCTTTCTTCTTCAATTTCAGATTGGGAACCCTAATTTATCACATAGAATTAAGGAATCTAGAAATGGTTGTTTTGGTTAAATCCATTCTTCATTCAGTTTTGTACCACCAATGTTGGAAATGAACACAGTTTCGTGAAGTTGAGTTATATTCTAATCAATTAATTCACTAGTAATCCTGCTAGATCTTAATTTTTGATTCTAATTAGTTTCAAGGTTGTAATAAGCAGTGCTCCGGTGTAGCTGCTTCGATTTTTGGTTGTTTTAAGTTCACCCTATACGTCTTGTAGCTTAACTTAATAAAATCTGATATGTCCCTTGCATTTTGGTTTTGGATTTTGCTAGTTATTAATGATTATACTCTCTTGCGCTGTGGTGGGATTTGTTACTGATGTTTATGTTTACATGTGTTTGAGCTTTAGAAAAATGATTAGTGATCTATGTAATTGTTACTTAAGATGCGGATAAGTGATTGTACAAAAATTTGCCGAATTTTTTATTTAGAATCATTGCATGCAAGACATGCTATGCATTTTTTCTTATAATCAGACAAGAGCCCTCACCTCAATCTCCTATTTTAATTAGTCCTTTTCCTCATAAAGTAGTTTTGATTATCACATGTTTCATGATAGGTTGTGGCTTGGCATATGTAAACTTATTGATGCAATGTGGAGTTTGTACAGCTGTTGTGTGCTGTCCTATTTTAATTGACTTTATTTTTGCTTTCATTGATTTAATTTCTAGCTTATTGTGTTGTTTTTGTTGAACTAACGTTGCCTTAATTAATTGCAGCAACTCAAAACATGGGGAGGCGTAGAAAATTGATTACTGTTCGGGATAGTCGAGTGCAATCAAATGAAGTTTGGGATAGTCGAGTGCAACCAAATGAAAGCTCTAATGCTTTTGGCAGTGCAAGTGAGTGTTTGTTTCCCCAATTATTATTGTTGTTGTTTCACCAGATTTTGAAATTGAAGCTTTGCGTTATGAGATTGGATCATTGTTTACTCTGCTGTTTAGGGTGGATTAGTTTGTATATCTGTTTTGCAAATTTCATTGTTGTATGTGATTTTTTTCTCCTCGCTTCTTATCATATTCACTGCAGCTTAGTGCCAGAACTAGCTTATTGTCTAAAACAGATTAGAGGTAGTTTATTGTATTTGGTTGTGAAAATCTGTTTATTGTCTTTGTCTTTGAAGTCAGATATTTCCCACATGACTACTGCCTCTCCCTTGGCCGTTGGTGACTGCTGCAATGGAAATAATTAAATATATATGAAGTATGAAACACGTATTGTCCACTAAAATGATTAAATCAGAACCTATTTCATTCTGCTAAACAAACTTTTAAGTTTAATTTATAATTATTCCTTCTTTTGATTACTCATTGCAATAAAATTAAGATTGTATCTAAATTTTGTTGACGAAATGTGGAGTTGCTGTTGAGCACTTTGAACTTGAGTCATTCAGTTCATCCAAAACTATAGTAGACAAGATTGGTGCTGTGGGAATACTTGAGGTAAGTTCTTTGATATGCTTGTTGACTTACTTTACTCTCATTGGAAGTTTTCCTTATATTCAATAGTCTATATATGACTGCTTGTTTGCTGTTAGTCTGTTACATGTTAATAATAAACATACATAAATCACTTTAATAATAAGCTTCATGAAAGCAGCAACATATATACTTCTTTTGGTTGAACTACACTAATTTGATTGTCTGGGGATAACTTGAAAATTGCTTAGCACATTAATCAATAATTATTGTTAGAACTGCATTGCATACTTTACTCTGCTTCTCTCAGTTGATGTGGGGATTGTTGCATATAGTTGTACTACTATAGGAAATATTTTTCTCTCTTTGTTCAACGTTTATATACACTTATACTAGATTGATTTACATACGGTTAACCTTTGTTTCATGTTTTTTTTTATGAAAGGCTTTTCAAGGGACTGAAAGCCTTTGATCATAAACCTCGGGATAAACTAATCATTCAGAAAGTGGCAAATGCTTATGAGATGTTAGACTTAGCTGATGAGAAAGTGGGGATCATGGAAAAATATAGCCATCTCTTCGAAGAGAAAGGACCAACCGAGAAATACAGAAGGAAGTCACGTGGGACAATAATGAAGAAAGAGCAACCCGAGGAATCTAGAGAGGACCATCTCATCTGAAGAAAGACATGTCTTCTTTTTTTTTTCTTCTGTTTTTGTTGTGTTGGTTTTACCATGGTAGTATAATATATAGCTTGGTTGCATTTATCTAAAAACCTCCCGTCTCCCGTCCCATGTAGTTATCTTCACCTTGTGGGCTAGGCTTAGTTGTTTTTTGCTTGTTGTGTTGTGTAAGTTTTACGTATCCAGGTGCATGTTTCTGCATAGATTTGTATGGATATGCCTGCTAATGTGAGTTCCACTCCAGTTATAGCTATATAAGATAACTGTTTGATTTGTTCTCTCGTTGGTGTCACTTTTTTTTTTTAAAAAAAGACTTTTCATATCGGTTCCCACAGAAAACCGATATGAAAAGTCTCTTTTTTTAAAAAAAATACTTTTCATATCGGTTTTCTTTTTTCATATCGGTTTTCTATGGGAACCGATATGAAAAGTCTCTTTTTTTTTTTTAAAAAAAAGAGACTTTTCATATCGGTTTTAGGGGCGACCGATATAAAAACAACTTTTCATAACGGTTCAGGAACCGATATGAAATGTCCCTATTTTTTATATCTCCTTTTTCGGCATCGGTTCGGGAACCGATATGAAATATCAATTTTAACCGATATAAAAATCCTTTTTTCCATTAGTGTATGGTTAGTCCAGAAACAAAGAGTATAGTAATACAGGTTAATTTGGATCTCATTGATGAAGTTCGAGAGCTAGTATAAGTTACATAGAGCTGCTAAAAGGTACAACTCTAAGGTGGTGCCTCATTAGGACGGACTGGACGAGCATCGGAGGATCCTTCGTAATTTGGGATATATAACGAAGTCATTTATGCACTTTTGATAGGAACCGCTCGATGGTATACATAGACCTAATCAACAAGACACTAGAGTGGACCCAATCATAAGGGGAATTGCTTGAAGAACCTCCCTGTGCGGTCACTTGACTTCAAGGGCTCCCTTCGGCCATATGAAAACCTAGCCTGACACAAGAGACATTATGCGGGGTCGGTTCATCAGAAGACTCGGACTCAGAGCCATTCATCAAAATTCTACCCCGAATCAAAAGTTGTAAAACGCAACGACTACAATGACATGAAAGCTTTGAACAACAATTGAAATGGGTCATATAATCTTCAAAGTCACTGCTGAAAAACTAACTTTTCGACAAGACCAACTAAAGAGGGCAAAAAGGGGCAACACTAATTTAAAGAAGAAGTGGAAAGCGGAATTGCTAAACAAAATGAGGTCTAGAACATACCTTAACGATCAATGAAGAGTAAATGTTGAAGCTCTTGGGGATCGCGAGAATGAGAAGATAATAATGGAGCACACAAGAGGATGTGGGGATGCACAAAGATGTTGAAGATGAAGAAGGAAGAAACTATATATAAGGTGCATTTTAAAATCAACGATCTATAGTGAAAATTTTAAATTGATCTAACAGACATGAAGGCATTGAACGACCAATAGAAAGGATGTAAGACGATTAATATGCCCAACGACCCAAATCGGGAAATGTAGGAGCAGCTATCGAGTCACATCCTGACATGGCTTATTCCTCAACACACACAATGACGTGTTCATATATGACATGTCAATTCTAGATTTAAACAGTCGCCATCAAACCTAGTCTCAAAATCCTAAGAAGATCCTACCCTAAAAATTGGCCGAACGAACAGTAAAAGGAGAGACTTGCTCTGCAAAATATCGTTCCCATTTGATCAAAAGAGCTTATTTGTTTGGTAAAGGGTACAACAATTTCTACTTATAACAATTTCTTTATTGTTGTCGTGTCATATAACGGAGAAATGCAATACTAATCTCTTCACCAGGGCCGGCCATTAGCATATTCAGGTCGTACTACCGCACACAACCCCAACCAAATGTCATTTTTTAGGGTCCAAAATAATATTACTCTCCTTTTAATAATTTTTGTTACTTTTGGCCTTTTATTTTTGTCTTGAAACCATAGTTTTAAAAACCTAGGGCTCATTATGGGTTTTGACAGCATTGTTATCACACCTGAAGAGATGGCTGGGGGTCATGCTCTTGGTGAAGCACAAAACTGTTCCACCAAGTCTCCCACGACTAGGCTGGATTCTGATGCTTCCTACGCGGAAGAGGCAACTGTTTTATGTAAAAATTGGGAGGATATCTCAGATGATGAGGTTGTCTCTAACTCTCAAGCAACAATGAATCTCTTTCCGAAGACCAAAGTTTTGATTGTCGATTCAGCCTTGAATCTGGCAGTTGAAGCTGACTTGGAAATTTTAAGAAGGTTTCGGGAAGAATCGACAGATAATGTTTGCGATCCTGTGATTCCGGATTCTGCTGAGAGGTACTCTGAACCGGTTATGACCAAACAACAAAAGAAGAAATTGAGGCAAAAAAATGGTTTTGCAGTTGGATACAACACTAGGTCCAAAGCTAGCTCAGTTTCTGTCTCATTTTGATCTGTTGTAGTTTATTATAAACCATGTATTTGGTCTGTTTTTTTTCCTTCTTTTGGTTGGTTGGTTTTCGGGAGCCTTCCTAGGTCTCTTTACTTTGTTTCTTGTTTTTTTCTGGCCTTGGGTTTTGGTCTGGTCCCCCCTTGGTTTTTTTTTTCTCTTTCTTTTTTAATAGATTTTTCTTTGCTTAAAAAAAACCTAGGGCTCATTAGGATAAACAACGTAATTAGGTACTTATGGCATAAGCGCTTATATGATATGCGCTTATGCATAAGTTGTTTATAATTTAAAAGATATAATAATATTAAATTATTTTTCTATAAGCGGCCATAAGCTGTTTTCATAAGCTATCATGTAGAGCTTATGAAAATTAGCTGGAAACGGCTTATGAATATGTGATAAGCTGTTTCCATAAGCTCTGCCAAACACTCTCACAAGTGTTTATGCTAGTAGATAAGCCCAAATAAGTCGATCCAAACGGGCCCCTAATCTACAATTTACCAAACTTTTCCAAATATATCTCTATATTTATTGAGTATTTTAGAGACCTAAGACAACTATTAAGTTATCAACTCTTTTAATTTGATTTAAATTATTTCGAGACAACTATAAAGAGGGTACTTTAGTACTTAGCAAACACAAATTTATTGTACCTTAATTTATCCGTAACAAACCAAAGGTACCAAAGATTAGGAACAAAAGGAGTACAACTTAAAACAAAAACTTTAACATTCTACGTTTTCTCAATAAAAGACATGTGGGTCAGCCAACATGAACATGTTATGTCATGGGCAAACGTTCCTCTCTAAAATTTGAATTAAGTAGTCTCTCGAGCTTTTTTTATAACAGTCGTTTTCCATCAAACTGGTTTAGCTTCTTGATGTGGGACTACTATTAAAACCCACAAAAGAAAAGATTTTCAACACTTTGTCTTCATTTTACCGCTGCACAAGAACATAGTTGATCTTGTTAATAAAATAATTAACCCAAAGAGACAAATTGTTGATAAAATTTTTATGTGGGTTTTAATTTATCTTAAAAAAATGGAGCAATCTGTGAGGCCATATTTCATAAAATAGGGCTCTGGGTGGAACTAGCGCGTTGGTTTGTCTGTGTTTCGCAGGTTCCAACTGGCTCAAGAAATTGCATATACCATCAATGCTCATTGAAGATCTTGGCTATAAGCATGTGGGAAGCGCTAAGCAACAAGCCAAATAGACCAAAGATTGGAAATTTTGTTGCACAACTCTATCAAGAATGAATCAATGGGGAACACCCTAGAGTCATCGCCGAAAAGGGGAAGAACATGGCCACGAGATGGATCACTATTGAAGGTCACCTAAATTCATTCGACGCCGTCAATGATGTGGGAGACTACTTAGGTTTTTATTGGATATTCTTGGTTGGGAAAGCTAACATCATCAAGAAAAATGCTAGAAGCAAGATTTTCAACACCGGGCTTAGACACCCTGGTATTCTTGGAGTAAAAATATCACCAAACAATTTTGTATGAGTATTATATTTTTTGTCTACTTAGATGAAAAATGACAATCAAACACCACGCATACATTACAATTGGTCACACCCAGATTTGAACTCGGGAACCGTCGTCCCTGTATCGTTGAAATTGTCAAGCTAAGACAACCATAAGTGAGGGACATGAGTATTATTATTACACGCACACACTACATGATTTCCGCTAGCTATTGTATACTTAGAAGGCAAAAGATAGGATGAGTAGTAAGAAATTCATTAGTAATTCAATGGTTAGTATGTACATGACTTAGAGTACTAAGAAATTCCTTAGTAATTGTTACTAAATTAGTATAATAGTCATTTTCCCATTAATGAAAAAATTCGGTAACCTTACAAACACTAAATTATGGTTAGTATGTACTAACCATTGAATTGTTGTATAATGGTTAGTAGCATATACTAACCACACAAACACTAAATTGTGGTTAATTAGTATGTACTATCCATTGAAATGTATAATGATTACCGAAAAATTTAGTAATTGTTAGACGTCTTTGCCCAACCCGTGATTTCTACTTGCCGTTTTGACCGGTTTCCGAATTTTGATTCTAAGAGGATAACTGTGTGATGACCGATAATCGCATTGAAACGATAAATAGTGACTTGCTAAATTGCATGGACGTTGCATTTCATAGATAATCAAACACAGAAAAGTCAATTTCAAACCACGTGCTCCAAGTTAACATTAAAAAAGAAGAAGAAAAATCAAATCATTTATTGCTTTCTTGTTCGAATTTTGAATAATAAAGACACAAGTGAATTGATAGTAGCGAAGAGGGAGTACAAACTACAAAGACGGGTAAATTTATATGGGTATATATCACACTGCTCCACAATCATCTACAAAAGGAAACACCTTTCAAGTTGACTTTGACTTATGAAGCGGAGGCATTAATGATTCCAATTGAAATGATGAAACCAAGTCCAAGAAGAGCTATGGTTGGTCCAGAAACAAAATAGTATAGTAATACAGGTTAATTTGGATCTCATTGATGAAGTTCGAGAGCTAGTATAAGTTACATAGAGCTGCTAAAAGGTACAACTCTAAGGTGGTGCTTCATTAGGATGGTCCGGACGAGCATGGGAGGATCCTTCGTAATTTGGGATATATAACGAAGTCATTTATGCACTTTTGATAGGAAACCGCTCGGTGGTATACATAGACCTAATCAACAAGACACTAGAGTGGACCCAATCATAAGGGGAATTGCTTGAAGAACCTCCCTGTGCGGTACTTGACTTCAAGGGGTCCCTTCGGCCATATGAAAACCAGGCCTGACACAAGAGACATTATGCGGGGTCGGTTCATCAGAAGACTCGTACTCAGAGCCATTCATCAAAATTCTACCCCGAATCAAAAGTTGTAAAACGCAACGACTACAATGACATGAAAGCTTTGAACAACAATTGAAATGGGTCATATAATCTTCAAAGTCACTACTTAAGTGAACAACTAACTTTTCGACAAGACCAACTAAAGAGGGCGAAAAGGGGCAACACTAATTTAAAGAAGAAGTGGAAAGCGGAATTGCTAAACAAAATGTGGTCTAGAACATACCTTAACGATCAATGAAGAGTAAATGTTGAAGCTCATGGGGATCGCGAGAATGAGAAGATAATAATGGAGCACACAAGAGGGTGTGGGGATGCACAAAGATGTTGAAGATGAAGAAGAAGGAAGAAACTATATATAAGGTGCATTTTAAAATCAACGATCTATAGTGAAAATTTTAAATTGATCTAACAGACATGAAGGCATTGAACGACCAATAGAAAGGATGTGAGACGATTAATATGCCCAACGACCCAAATCGAGAAATGTAGGAGCAGCTATCGAGTCACATCCTGACATGGCTTATTCCTCAACACACACAATGACGTGTTCATATATGAGATGTCAATTCTAGATTTAAACAGTCGCCATCAAACCTAGTCTCAAAATCCTAAAAAGATCCTACCCTAAAAATTGGCCGAACGAACAGTAAAAGGAGAGACTTGCTCTGCAAAATATCGTTCCCATTTGATCAAAAGAGCTTATTTGGATAAGAGCTTTTATTTTTGTCTTGAAACCATAGTTCTTTTAAAAACCAAGGGCTCATTAGGATAAACAACGTAATTAGGTACTTATGGCATAAGCGCTTATATGATACGCGCTTATGCATAAGCTGTTTATAAAATAAAAGATATAATAATATTAAATTATTTTTCTATAAGCGGCCATAAGCTGTTTTCATAAGCTATCATGTAGAAATTTGAACTACTTATGATACACCCAGATTTGAACTCGAGAATCGTTGTCCCTGTATCGTTGAAATTGCCAAGCTAAGAAAACCATAAGTCAGGGACATGAGTATTATTATTACACGCACACACTACATGATTTCTGCTAGCTATTGTATCCTTAGAAGGCAAAAGATAGGATGAGTAGTAAGAAATTCTTTAGTAATTCAAAGGTTAGTATGTACATGATTTAGAGTACTAAGAAATTCCTTAGTAATTGTTATTAAATGAGTATAATAGTCATTTTTCCATTAATGAAAAAATTCGGTAACCATTCAAACACTAAATTGTGGTTAGGATGTACTAACCATTGAATTGTTGTATAATGGTTAGTAGCATATACTAACCATACAAACACTAAATTGTGGTTAGTATGTACTAACCATTGAAATGTATAATGATTACCGAAAAATTTAGTAATTCTTAGAGGTCTTTGCCCAGCACGTGATTTCTACTTGCCGTTTTGACCAGTTTCCGAATTTTGATTCTAAGAGGATAACTGTGTGATGACCGATAATCGCATTGAAACGATAAATAGTGACTTGCTAAATTGCATGGACGTTGCATTTCATAGATAATCAAACACAGAAAAGTCAATTTCAAACCACGTGCTCCTACTCCAAGTTAACATTAAAAAGAAGAAGAAAAATCAAATCATTTATTGCTTTCTTGTTTGAATTTTGAATAATAAAGACACAAGTGAATTCACAGTATTAGAATATACCTTGTAATTAGTAGAGGGATATAATTGTAATTTCACAGTCAATTAGGTTTGTTAATTAGGCAGTTAATAGCCGTTGAAGGCTAAGTCTGTTGTAACAGAATTGGAATCTGTTTTCCTTAATTCTGTTGCTGGGATTGAGCTGAGGCTCACCCTTATATACCATTGTAAATCACAATTCTAAGATCAATACTATGGATTCATCATTTGATAGCAAGATTGAATCCTTTTATGGTATCAGAGCAGATTAATTCTGCTCTGCGTGCCAAATCTCACCTCTATTCCAAAAGACCGTAGTCAATGGCGGAAGATCACGAATCGCCACCGCGAGCGAAGAAATATGACAATCCAAACAACAATCAGAACAACGATCAGAACAAGAACCCTGCTTCGTCCCTCACAAGCCCTTACTACCTTCATCCTGCGGAGAACCCAGGTGCCGTGCTTGTTGCGCCTCCAATGATCGGCAACAACTACGATACTTGGAGCAAGAAGATGAAGAGGGCTCTTCTCACAAAGAATAAGATCAAATTCATCAACGGCAAGATTAGTGCTCCGGCGGAAGACGACGATTTGTACGAGGCGTGGGAACACTGTAACGGTACGGTGGTTTCTTGGATAGCGGATTCGCTAATACCGGAAATAGCACAAAGTGTTGAGAACGTTGAGAATGCTCGCGATCTATGGAATGAATTGAAGACTCGCTTCTCCAAAGGGGATGCATTTCGGATGTCTGACCTAGTGCAAGAAATCCATTCGATCAGGCAAGGTGAAAGGAGCATCAGCAACTATTACACGGATCTTAAGGTAATTTGGGAAGATCTTGAGACATTAAGGCCTATCAATGCCTGCGTTTGTGGAATAGTGGATGACAACATCAAGAAACAACGTGAAGCAGAGTATGTAATATGCTATCTGAAGGGATTGAATGATCAATACAATTCGGTAAGGACTCAAATCATGATGATGGAGCCTCTTCCCGGAATCAACAAGGTATTCTCTTTAACTTTGCAACAAGAAATGCAATTGAATGGAAGTGCCATCAGTGAAGCTTCCAAGACCACATATTGGTTGCTAATACCACTTCCAATCAAGGCTTTCAAGGAAAGGGAAATGGAAATTCACGTGGTAGAGGACGTGGAAAATTCCCAGGAAGAACTCAAGGCAACAACTCTGGAAAGGTATGCAGCCATTGTGGAAAGCAAGGTCATACTATGGAGGTTTGCTATTTCAAACATGGTTTCCCTCCTGGATTCAAGTTTCGTGATAAGGAGAATGCTACCAATAATGTTGCTAGTGACACCAACAACAATCAAGAAGAAACTGCTGCCAACCAAACCAGTGAGTCATCAGTAAGCATAACACCAGAGATGTATCAGAAACTCATGGCAATCTTGAACAAGAATGGTGAGGGAGGAGTTAGTCAAACACATCACATCATTGCATCTAATATGACTCAAGATGCATCAGGTAATATCACTTACACTATATGGATAGTTGACACAGGAGCCACTGATCACATTTGCAATAACCTGTCTTTATATTACTCATATCATGAAATTAAACCTATTAGCATTAGGATGCCTAATGGAACAAGAACCTATGCTAAATTTGTAGGCACTATTATGTTCAATTCTGATTTAATATTGCATAATGTTCTCTATGTTCCTGAATTTGGTTTCAACTTGATATCTGGATACAAGTTGTCTCACTTTCTAAAATGTAAAATAATAATTGATGATGATGATTGCACTATACAGGAAAAGCCTACATTGAGGACGATTGGGCACGCTAGAGCCTTTCACTCTCTTTATGTTCTAGATCAAGATTCAAAGTGCTTGTCTGTTTTATTGAAAACAATAGCTCTATTTCAATTTCTTGAATTTGTCGGACAGTCATCAATGTAATCATACAATATCTGAAGATTTTTCTTTATGGCATCATAGACTAGGTCACCCCTCTCCCAATGTTCTTAAAAATGTTTGTAGTTCATCTCCATATGTACAATTTGTTGGTAATAAAGTTTGTGATTCATGTCATCTTGCAAAGCAACACAAACTCCCTTTCCCCATTAGTGATTCTGTGACTAAAAATGCTTTTGAACTAATCCACATGGACATTTGGGGCCCTTTTTCCACCTCATCTGTCCATGGTCATTTGTATTTTCTTACTATTGTAGATGACTACACTAGGCACACATGGTTGTTTCTCATGAAGAACAAGTCTGAGACAAGAGATTTAATCAAAAATTTCATCAAGCTAGTTCAAAATCAGTTTGCAATCACAATAAAAGGAATTAGAACAGATAATGGGAAAGACTTCATGATGACAGAGTTTTATCAACAAGAAGGCATCATCCACCAAACCACTTGTGTTGAAACTCCTCAACAAAATGCTGTAGCAGAGAGGAAGCACAGACACATCCTCAACATGACAAGAGCCTTGATGTTTCAATCTCACTTACCCAAGGTTTTCTGGTCTTATGCTGTTGTCCACAGTGTTCATTTAATAAACAGGCTACCCACTGCAGTGTTGAAAAACAAGTCAGCCTATGAGATGTTATACAACAAGATTCCTGATCTTCAACATTTAAGAGTTTTTGGATGTTTGAGTTTTGCCTCCACTGTCCTACAAGGAAGAGGGAAGTTAGACCCAAGGGCCAAAAAGGGTGTTTTTCATGGATATAAACCAGGAACAAAAGGCTACATTGTGATGGATTTAAGGAGCAGAGAAATCCTCGTGTCAAGGAATGTTCTCTTCTATGAAGATACATTCCCCTACATTGCTTTCCAGCAGCACAAAAACCAACCAAAACCTACTCTTAACTCCTATGACCTGATTACTTTTGATCCTGATAATGCAGCCAATGATCCTATTCTTCCCACAAATGAAACTCACATGCCTGATACTACTCCCCCTATCACTGAGACACAAACACCAGACACTTTCCTCCCTTCTTCACCTGATGTTACAATTGACAGTGAGTCTGATATTGAACCAAACCTTCCTGCTGCTGTAGTTCCTGACAACCAAGACTGCATTGCCACTACTAAGCCAACCAGAACGATTCGTCCACCTATCAGGTTCAGTGACTTCATTTGCAATGCGAATGTGACTGATCAAAAGTGTCTCTGTCCTATTAGTTCTGTTTTTAGCTATGACAAGCTTAAACACTCATATAAAAGCTTTGCTCTTTCCATTGACTCCACCAGTGAACCTTCTACATATAAACAGGCTGTTAAATCCAAGGATTGGATTCAAGCCATGAACTCTGAATTGGCAGCCCTTGAGCATAATAACACTTGGGAATTAACTTCTCTACCTTCTAGTAAAAGAACCATAGGATGCAAATGGGTGTACGAAACAAAATATAGAGCTGATGGGTCATTAGAGAGATATAAGGCAAGACTAGTTGCCAAAGGATACACTCAAACCGAAGGAATAGACTACCTAGATACATTCTCACCAGTTGCAAAAATGACAACTGTGAGGCTATTACTTGCCATTACAGCTAGTCAATCGTGGCACCTTCAACAATTAGATGTGAATAATCCTTTCCTTCATGGAGAGCTTGATGAAGAAGTGTATAAGGAGGTCCCTCAAGGATACAACAAGACTCACAATGGTCAGGTTTGTAAACTTCTTAAATCTATTTATGGTTTAAAACAGGTTAGCAGACAATGGTATGCCAAGTTATCTAGCTTCTTGACCACATTGGGATACAATCAATCTCCGTCTGACCATTCTCTCTTTACAAAGCTTGTTAATGGAAATGTCATTGCCTTGTTGATTTATGTTGATGATTTGAGTCTAACTGGGCTTGATATTGATGAGATCAATCGTGTCAAACAAGAATTAGATAATGCCTTTAAGATTAAAGATCTGGGAACTCTTAGATATTTCCTTGGCATTGAGGTTGCAAGAAACACTAGTGGGATCACTATTTGTCAGAAGAAGTATGAAATGGATCTGCTTTCTGAAACAGGGCTCTTAGGATGCAAACCAGTTGCTACACCTATGGTAAAATCACATAATCTTGACACTACAGAAGACTCTGCAGCCACTGATGTTACCAGCTATCGTAGGTTGATTGGTAAGCTTCTGTACCTCACCACAACTAGGCCTGACCTCATTTTCTCTGTACAACAATTGAGCCAATACATGGCTGCACCCACTGTCACGCATTTGAAGGCTGCTCATCGTGTTCTAAGGTACATCAAAAAAGCACCTGGCCAAGGGTTGTACTTCCCTGCATCTTCCACATTACAGTTCAAGGCTTTTAGTGACTATGACTGGGCTACATGTATCACTACTAGAAGATCAGTTACTGGTTTGTGTGTGTTTATTGGGGATTCTCTCATTTCATGGAAGTCTAAGAAGCAATCAACAGTCTCAAGATCTTCCACTGAAGCAGAATATCGTGCATTGGCTGCTAGTGTTTGTGAATTGCAGTGGCTAACCTATCTTCTGCAGGACTTATCTCTCCAATTCATTACACCTGCTCTCCTGTATTGTGACAGTAAATCAGCAATGCACATTGCTGCTAATTCAAGCTTCCACAAGCGCACTAAACATATTGATATAGACTGCCATGTAGTAACAGAGAAGCTTCAAGCTCAGTTTTTTCACTTACTGCATGTTCCCTCATCTGCTCAACTAGCTGACATCTTGACTAAGGCTCTTGAACCTCAAACTTTTACCACTTTATTGGAAAAGCTTGGAGTGATCAATATATACCCTCCATCTTGAAGGGAGGGTATTAGAATATACCTTGTAATTAGTAGAGGGATATAATTGTAATTTCATAGTCAATTAGGTTTGTTAATTAGGCAGTTAATAGTCGTTGAAGGCTAAGTCTGTTGTAACAGAATTGGAATCTGTTTTCCTTAATTCTGTTGCTGGGATTGAGTTGAGGCTCGCCCTTATATACCAATGTAAATCACAATTCTAAGATCAATACTATGGATTCATCATTTGATAGCAAGATTGAATCCTTTTAGACAGTAGCGAAGAGGGAGTACAAACTACAAAGACGGGTAAATTTATATGGGTATATATCACACTGCTCCACAATCATCTACAAAAGGAAACACCTTTCAAGTTGACTTTGACTTATGAAGCGGAGGCATTAATGATTCCAATTGAAATGATGCAACCAAGTCCAAGAAGACCTATGGTTGGTCCAGAAATAAAGAGTATAGTAATACAGGTTAATTTGGATCTCATTGATGAAGCTCGAGAGCTATTATAAGTTACATAGAGCTGCTAAAAGGTACAACTCTAAGGTGGTGCTTCATTAGGACGGACTGGATGAGCATGGGAGGATCCTTCGTAATTTGGGATATATAACGAAGTCATTTATGCTGTTTTGATAGGAACCGCTCGGTGGTATACATAGACCTAATCAACAAGACACTAGAGTGGACCCAATCATAAGGGGAATTGCTTGAAGAACCTCCTGTTGAACCAAGGACAAACACTCTTTGTTTTGAATGATAACAAATTACATCTTGTCTACTAATAGTTGCAGCTATATGAAAGTACAGGTTCAAGTTGAATAAAATACAGGACGGGAATCAAAAAGCAGGAAGCATTAAAGTGGAGCAGCTTGGAGAAGAAGCCACCTTTGAAGATGAAGACCTAATTGTTTATCCGCTTTCTTTAGGACACAGTGTAAGGTCCTATCACTTAAGGTCTATGACATTTTAGTAGCTGAGAGATGACTTTTGAAAACATGCATGATGCACCAAAATTAGGGTTTTGAAAAATATTTTTGCATGCATGCATAAGGTGGCACCTAAACCTAAAAACGATTTTGTGGAAATCAAAAATCAATTTCTATTTTGTTCCAATGGCTATGAAATCGATTTATACAATTTATATAGGCTATGAAATCGATTTTAGGCTCACCTATAGGCCAAGAATCGATTTCCTTGCCCTATGATTTGAAGTATGTAATCGATTCATACATATGCATATTCCAAAGCCATGAATCGATTCTTACCTTTTTATAAAAGCCTTACAATCGATTGTCAAGCCATTCCACAGGCCATGAATCGATTCCTACTTGTTTTCAAAGAACAAAGAATCGATTCCCATGTTTTCCAAAAAGTAAATAATCGATTCCTACCTTCTAAAAATCGATTCCTACCTATTTCCAAAGAAACAAACAAATCAATTCCTATGTTCTCCATATGTAAAGAATCGATTCCTCTCTTTTTTAACTAGCCATATAATCGATTCTTATGTCTTCTAAAATGATAAGAATCGATTCATCAACAGTTTAACTTCATCAAACAATCGATTCATCATTTCTTTAAATGTTTTTATAAAATCTTACGTTTTCCTAAACCTATAAATAGGGAGGTGCTTCACACTCTTCAGACACTCAACCACACCACAAATCACAACATCTTCTCTACTTCTCACATACATTTTCTAGATCTGAGAAAGAGAAAAATAGAGCTATCACTTTCATATCATTTTTATAGATCTAGTCACTCATCTCTCTCAGCTATTATATTGTCATATTATCTGAGGTGATTAGATCATAGCTTCTATATTGTAATCTACTATTGTGGGGGTCGCTTTGAAATCCTGGGAAGTTTTCTTGGGTCTCTCAATCAGGAGATTGAGTTGGTTTGAAATCCTGGGAAGTTTTCTTGGGTCTCTCAATCAGGAGATTGAGTTGGTTTGAAATCCTGGGAAGTTTTCTTGGGTCTCTCAATCAGGAGATTGAGTTGGTTTGAAATCCTGGGAGGTAATCTTGGGTCGTTCAATCAGGGAAGATTGAAGTGGTATTGAAATCCTGGGAGGTGCTCTTGGGTCGTTCAATCAGGAGATTGAAGCGGTGTTGAAATCCTTAGCTGTGTGCTCGGGTTCTCAGTTTGGGGGAATTGAGATTTGCTATTTGAAGTTGCCTGTTTGTAAAACATTCTTCATATAGTGGTTGTCAGCAAAGTCCAAAGGTTGCAAAGCCGGAGGCCGAGGACGTAGGGCTTTTATCCCGAACCTCGCTAAATCCCTGGTGTATCTCTATCCCTACTCTTTTACTTTATTTGTCATTTGTGTTTGTTTATTGTTATACTGCGCTAAACATAAATATCTGTTTATTGTTAAAACCAATCATAGCGTAGTTAGCATAATACATCACCGCATCTAGATCTGTCTGGTTATAATCTGGTTATAATTATACTATCACTGCACCGATCTATTTATTGTTACGCTGCTTATAATATCTGTCTACCCTGAACTCTGATAATAGCGTAATAGTACTCTTTGGATGATCTGCCTGTTTAGCTATAAATAATTGGTTACAGCGAATATTAAAAATAGTAACATCTTACTGTGCCTGATTTGCCTGCTTACATACATCATATAAGTTTAAATCTCGGATTCCGCATTTGATTTAAACAAGCATTGCAAAAGTTTTTGAAAACCGAAAAAGAATTCAAGTTTTGCATATAACCTTATTCACCCCCCCCCCTCTAAGGTTATCAGATAGTCTAACAAGTGGTATCAGAGCTAGAAATTGTATATAGAGCTTTACATCTCGCAATTTAAATTTTATTTATCTATCTGTGATCATGGGTTCTTTTATGAAATAGGGGATGTCCTTCAATAGGCCACCCCTGTTTGATGGGACTAACTATGACTATTGGAGTAGTCGAATGAAATGTCATGTGCAGGCTATAGATTTCACGCTGTGGAGAATTATTGTTGATGGACCACTGATTCCTATGAAGATCAAAACTACAAAACCTGGTGGTGCTGACGGAGACACTAAAAAACTCAAGCTACCGGCAAAGCAGAAGAAATTCCAGTTGAAGACATCTACACCATTGATCTGAGCGAGCTGAGAAAGTCCGAGTTAGACAAAATATCTCAGAATTCCAAAGCTATGAACATTCTTCACCTATATCTATGTGAAGAAGAATATGGAAGGGTAAAAGGGTGTCAGACAGCTAAAGAGATCTGGGATTGCTTGGAAGCTACACATGTCGGTACAAGCCAAGTAAAGGATACAAAAATCAGAATCCTCACTTCTGAGTATGAATCATTCAAAATGAAGGAAGGTGAATCTGTTGCAGCTATGCACCAGAGACTGAATCTGATTGTGAACAACCTAAGGGCACTGGGAAAGAGGTATTCTACAAAAGATATAAATGGGAAGATTCTTGCATCTCTGACTGGTGAGTTCTTTCCAAAAACTTGTGCAATCACTGAAGCCAAAGATATTGGCACTCTGCCTCAAGAAGACTTGATTGGGTCACTTCTTGCCTTTGAGGTTGTATTGGCTTCTAACAAAGATCAAGAAGCAAAAATGGTAAAAGAAAGAAAATCTCATCCTCTTGCTGCTAAAACACCTAAGGTAGTAAGGAAAGAGGTTGAGTCTGATGAATAATCTGATGATGAAGACATGGCTGAATTATTTGAAGAATTCATGAGATTCAACAAACTTGAAAAGAGAAATAACTCAAAGAAATCCAAGAAAGCTAAGAAGGCTACATGGAACAACTATACTGACAGTGAAGAAGAGGAGGTTGCAAATGCCATTTGTCTCACGGCATGTGAAACACCTAAGGCTACTATATGGGATTGTCTTGGCACTGATAGTGACACAGACGAAGAAGAGCAAATTGCAAATGGTGTTTGTCATATGGCAAATGACTCATCTAAGGTAAGCCTTAACTCTTCTAGTCTTTCTGATTCCTCTATGCATGATGATTTACTTGATGATGGTTGTAGTAGTCAAGATTTGAGTGAGGCTTTTGAAGCTCTTTATTTTGAACATGAAACTCTTTTGTTAAAATCTAAGAAATTGGCAAAGAGTAACAAAAGCATGCTCACTCAAATTGAGACTCTAGAAAATGAGGTAGTTAAGTTGAAGAATGAGCTACATGAAATAAAACCATTCAACCTTGAGTTTCTTGAGCTTAAACAAAATTTTGAAAAAGCCAAGGTTGAAAATGAAATTTTGAAAGAAACTTTAAAAAGGTTTGAGGTTGGTGAAAATACCTTAACCAAGATACTGCACTCCCAACATGAATATGTTGATAGGAGAGGTATTGGGTATGAAGGTAGTTCCACCTCCTCTGTTTTGAAAAAGAAAATGACTTTTGTAGCTGCTACTTCAAGTTATACACCTACTGTTTTCTCTTGCACTTATTGTCAAAAAGGGAACCATAGCTCACTTAGATGTCCTATTCATAAATTGTGTGAGCTTGGTACCCTTATACCTGCTTGTGAGAAACCAAGGTGGATTGTGAAAACAAACCCCTTGATGACTAACCCCAAAGGACCCAAAGAGAATTGGGTACCAAAGTTTTCTACTTGATCTTAGTGCAGGTGTGCTACAAGGTATGGGGGTCAGATCGATACCTTGATAGCAGAGACTCAAAGTTCATGACTGGAGACGCAAAAAGATCCTTAATACTCAGAAACAGCAGTCATGTGACTAGTAATATCAACAATAGAGGAAGAATCACCGGTGAAGGTTAGATTGGAAAAGTTCTATTCACTTTAAGAATAATTTATCACTTTTGTGAAATAAAAATTTTTGTGTGCATCAAAGTTTTTTTCTTCTCTCTATTGTGATGGATCTTTGATGCAACATATTTTTAAGTTAAATATGATACCTATATTGTTGAACCAAGTATGGCATATTATCTTGGGTATCCTATTTTCTCTAAATATCTTTTTTAAACTGTGATGGTCCACCCTCTTTTGGCTAAGCTTTGCATTCTAAAATTAATCAGGGGGATCACCAAGTAAGGGGGAGCATAGCATGAACTACTATTTTTGATATATCATATGCTATGTACTACTGTCAATTGATTCTACAAGTTTATAAAGTGGTTATGTTTCTATGTGTTCACCCCCTCCTTTTTGATGAAAACAAAAGGGGAGAGAATATGCATGTTATTAAATAAAACGAAGAAATAAATAATTTATCCTGCTGATGTGCTGTTTATTATGTTATGCTTATGCTTAGGGGGAGCTTCTGCCATTGTTTCTTGATTATGGCCTCCCTATGCATAATGTAATTTGTTATCATCAAAAAGGGGGAGTTTGTTGAACCAAGGACAAACACTCTTTGTTTTGAATGATAACAAATTACATCTTGTCTACTAATAGTTGCAGCTGTATGAAAGTACAGGTTCAAGTTGAATAAAATACAGGACGGGAATCAAAAAGCAGGAAGCATTAAAGTGGAGCAGCTTGGAGAAGAAGCCACCTTTGAAGATGAAGACCTACTTGTTTATCCGCTTTCTTTAGGACACAGTGTAAGGTCCTATCACTTAAGGTCTATGACATTTTAGTAGTTGAGAGATGACTTTTGAAAACATGCATGATGCATCAAAATTAGGGTTTTGAAAAATATTTTTGCATGCATGCATAAGGTGGCACCTAAACCTAAAAACGATTTTGTGGAAATCAAAAATCAATTTCTATTTTGTTCCAATGGCTATGAAATCGATTTATACAATTTATATAGGCTATAAAATCGATTTTAGGCTCACCTATAGGCCAAGAATCGATTTCCTTGCCCTATGTTTGAAGTATGTAATCGATTCATACATATGCATATTCCAAAGCCATGAATCGATTCTTACCTTTTTATAAAAGCCTTACAATCCATTGTCAAGCCATTCCACAGGCCATGAATCGATATTCGATTCCTACTTGTTTTCAAAGAACAAAGAATCGATTCCCATGTTTTCCAAAAAGTAAATAATCGATTCCTACCTCCTAAAAATCGATTCCTACCTATTTCCAAAGAAACAAACAAATCGATTCCTATGTTCTCCAT
The DNA here is from genome assembly GCA_039519185.1 of Astragalus membranaceus. Taxonomy (NCBI): domain Eukaryota; kingdom Viridiplantae; phylum Streptophyta; class Magnoliopsida; order Fabales; family Fabaceae; genus Astragalus; species Astragalus membranaceus. The sequence continues at coordinate 160,607,245 of CM076846.1, read as the reverse complement.
ATGTAAAGAATCGATTCCTCTCTTTTTTAACTAGCCATATAATCGATTCTTATGTCTTCTAAAATGATAAGAATCGATTCATCAACATTTTAACTTCATCAAACAATCGATTCATCATTTCTTTAAATGTTTTTTTAAAATCTTACGTTTTCCTCACTACAAAAAATGGAACAGATTGCGGGGGTTTATTTGCGGAGGTTTTAAAAACCCCCTCAGTTTAAAGGTAAAAAAGGAAATTTTGCTGGTTTAGTTAAAAAAATTGTTTCAATTTGAGGAGGTTTAAAACCCCCGCTGACTGTCAAGAAAAAACCCCCACTACTTGTAAAAAAACCCTTCAAACATTTAACAAAAAAAAACTCATTCCCTCTTATCAGTTTCACTTTCCCTCTTCCCAACTCTCATAAACCTATTATCAAAAAAAATTCTCAGAAACCCTTTCCCCTTCTCTCGCGAACCCACCCTGCTTCTCTCCCGAACCCACCCTGCTTCTCTCTCATCTCTTAGAAATGCTTCAACTCTCACGAACCCTGCTTCTCTCGCGAACCCTGCTTCTCTCTCGCGAACCCTACTTCTCTCTCGCGAGCTGCTTGAACTCACTGAAACCCATTCTCGCTGAAACTTCCCTCTCGCGAAATGCTTTCCATCTGGCTGAAATCACTAAAAACTTCCCTCTCGCGAAAATCCTCCTTCATCGTAACCTCCATTCACGACAACCACAGCTCTACGCTCTACATCGCTCTACGACCATCGCTCTGTGAACCTGTTCTCCGCACCACCTGGCTCTCACCATTGGCATCTGTCTCACTCGCTCTCTGATAGGGTTATGGTAAGGTTTCTATCTGATTCCTCTCCTTTTTCATGCTCTCTAACCTATCTTAATGAAATCTTGCTCACATTATTTTAAAGATTGTGAATCTTGTTTAAATTGATTTAATTTGACCAAACATAAACTAATTATATGCATATTTGATGTTTTCTCCTTCGTACCCTAGAATCTTGTTTATGTAAATTGATTTAATTTGACCAAACGAAAAAGAAGGTATTTTGGTTTCCATCTCTTCCTCTTCTTTAAAATCTGGTAATGTTTTGAGGTTTTTCCTTTTATTCTCCTCATAATAGTTTTTGACATGTAATCTTTGCTTTTTCACTTTATCCATAAACCACAAGAAACATATAATGACTAGCTTGGTGTTCAGTTTCAATTGAGTGTAGTTTCACTTATTGAAATTGCTAGAATGTTTTGTTTAACCTTGGGTTGGATACATGTTTTTCTTTTTGTTCCTCAGGTCACAAAAGAAGTTTCACTTCTATCTAGATGGATGGCAAATGTATAATCCATACACATGATCTGTGCCATATAAATGATGATCGGATAGTTTGTAATTTTTATTAAGTTTGTGATTGTTTAGAGGAATTCGGTTTGGGTTTGTAGATTCAAGAGGTCCTCGTGAAGTTTGTGGAAAAGGTTGTGAGATTTGATGAGGACTTGAATCAAGTTGAAGTCACCTATCGTTTAGAAGTTCAAAATACGAGTGGGATTCAGTTACAAATGGTTTTGGAGGCAATGGAGGTAAGTTAATTTATTTCATTTCTATACTTCCTGTTTGAAACATTCAATTAAACATTTGTTGTCATGTTGTAAATTTAGATATCAATGATTTCAGATGCATGTATTTGTGCTTCCTCTAATATATGACATTTTTAGGTGGTTGGCATTCTAGAGTACGGGCTTGCTAAAGTTGCTGATTCAATGATCAAGTATGTCGTTACTCCTTTCATTAATCGTGGACAGCCTCTTCCATTTCTTGAGGAATCAAATCAAGAATCAGTTGTACTGAAAATAGTTCCATCACCGGAGAGCAAGGTGAATTTTATGTTATAAGGTCTTTACTGTTTAGTGACCTAAATTGAGGAATTAATTGATATTTGCTCATCTTTATTGTTTAGTGACCTAAATAGACTAACCCCTAGCGGAGGTTTTTCTTGCTTGTATGTGTTATTGCAAGGTGCAATTTAGACAATAAAGTTTGGAGTTATGAATATTAATTGGCGGATTGATAGTTGAAATTATAACATATTTATTATTTATTATGTAGGTGCATGTATTTTATAATAATATCAATCATTAATTAGGTTATAACTTTGCACTTAACCCTCTAAAGTGTACCATGCACTTTAGAGGGGCCAAATCCTATTCATAGAGACTATTGTAATTTTTTTTTAAAGATTTTCTTAAATCTATAAGGAAGCATTGTCTTTTAGCTGCTATTTTGTTCCTAAATATCTGATTTTCAATTTGCAGCTTGAATATTTGGATGGGGAGTTTCTCTATTCAGGGATTGTGCTTTTTATCAAATTTATTTGTAGGAGTATTTGCTTCCAGAATGGTTCATGGATCCGATGTTTTGGATGGTTGACATGGCCAAGAATATCAGAGCTAATAATATCAACTTTTCTTTCAAAGGTTTGCCTTTACTCTCTATGCTATAATAAACTTTGTTGAACAAAGACTGTGACCATACATCCTGTGCTCTGAAACAAGTCCAAGAATATGTATGCTAAAAAATATCCTTTCATTTGAAATTGGAATGAATGCCGTTGTTGCCAATAGTGCTTATAATAGTATGCAAGCTCATATGATCTCTTCCATCGAAACCAATAAAAATAAGTTCTTGTTGGATTAGCCAATCCTTGGCAATTTATAGTCTAGGGCAATTATTTGATGGATGGTTACTCTGTCTAAAAGCAAGAGAGAAAGTGAGTATTTGAAGTTTGCATATATACACCAAGGATGTATGATTTCAGGTTGTTCCAACAGATGCATCAAAACTACCGGACTTTCAGAAGATCATCAAATGTACATTTGAATTTGAATCGGCTTTAAAAGAGCTTATGTTCATTTCAGCATCAGATGACAAGGATAACGGACTGAGCAATTTTGCTGAAAATGTTGAGGTTCACTTTGCATTTAAGAAAAAGACTGAGATCTTAGCTAAAGCTAGAAATCTACTCCTAGAATGCGACTTTTCCATTCCTCAAGTAAGTTTTCAGAGTGGGTAAATTCTTCTGTTGCTATCATGATCTATAATTATTGATGGGTAATTCACTGCAGGAGTATACAAGGGATGGTTCTATTTGGAAGAACGACGAAACTCCTATCCAGTCATCCAGCCACATAGTAGATTTGCTTTTTATATCAAAGAGGGTTTTGGTATCCAAAGCAACCAAACAGTTGATGGAGATAATTCATCAGACACTGCAGGTATACAATTCAGAATAACGAATAACAATAACAAATGTTTTACAAATGACTGCATGGAGCATATTTTATTTTAAATACAAGCTCACTACTTTTTTTATTACGCATTTGTCGTTTCAATCACTTTGATTTATACTACTTTTTCACCACACCCAATCACAATCCAGTTATTTCATATAGAGAACATGTTCAGATTGGCCTAACTTTAAAGATTGCTACTTTTGATAAACAAATGGCTCATTGATAGGAAAATCTATAAAATAGGTAACCTTTTTTCCTTCATAGTTCTAACAGTTGTAGAATTAGAATGGGAGCCTTGAGTTGGTGGTCATTGCCTAATGTTATGACAAAGTTATAAATATTATCGTTACTATTGTACTTAAGTTAAATGTCTCTAACCATGCTATTTGGGTAGCTTGCATTGGATTTAAGACAAAATTATAAATATTATTGTTACTATTGTATTTAAGCCAAATGCATGTAACAACAAGATTTAACTCTAAGTCTCTAAGAAATTAACAATTATCATAACACTTGCTTTAACTAGAGGTTTATAGTGTTCTTACTTCTTACCCTAGAGCATGGGACTGCTTCTCTGATCATTTTATTCACCTCACATCATATGTATTATCCCGCACCGATGTCAGAGTTGATGTTTCTATATGATTTGTTGAATCTTGATTAGCTATATAGCTTCTATTTTGATCTTTTTAGTTGAGGGGTGTAGTGTGAGGCTTGATTTCTTTCCACCTCAACATTGCTGGCTATTTCTTATTGGTATCTTGATTTCTTTTAGGTTCCTGCTGAGGTCAAAGAAGTCTTGGATACATTCTGAATTGCAGCTGAACTAGGGAGCGATTCACTTGGAGCCTGTGTGATCTGCTGCTGCTGCTGGATCTGCTGCTGCTGCTGCTGCTGCAAGGCACTTGGATCTGCTGCTGTTGCAAGGCACCTGGATCTGCTGCTGCTGCAAGGCACTTGGATCTGCTGCTGCTGCAAGGCACCTGGATCTGCTGCTGCTGCAAGGCACCTGGATCTGCTGCTGCTGCTGCAAGGAACTTGGATCTGCTGCTGCTGCAAGCTATCTGCTAGCAACATTTAATAGTTTTAGGATCCTTTAGTATAGGAATTCTTGATGCTATTATCATTTTGATAGATATTTGAGCTACAATTGTTTCTTTTTATTTTGTCTGAGTTAGATGACATTAACTATTTTAGATATTTGACATTACATTTATGTTATCACAGTTATATTTTTAATGAAATTTTCAGTTTTTTGATCAAACTTAGTAAGTGTTACTTCAGATGTGTGTATAGTTATTATTGATAAAAATATGGTAATGAGATAAGGAAAAAAAATTCTCAAATTTCAAAAGAAATATTGTCTCTATTAAAGGAGGTTGTAATTAACCAGCACAAAAAAGTCCTATAAACTATATGGCAATCAAAAATCTCCACAAAAATAAAACTCCTACAAATCACTCTGGTTAGGGAGGTTTATAACCCCCTCAAAAAAACCTCCACTAACTGTGGGGGTTAAAAACCCCCGCAGTAAAACCCCTGCTAACAGGCACGATACCAGCGTTTCCTTAAAACCCCCGCAAATAGATTGCGGCACTTGATTCTCCGGCGTTTTTTAAAACCCCGCAGAATGCTTTGCGGGGGTTTAAAACCCCCGCTAAACGACTTAAAAACCCCCGCAATCTGTTTCGTTTTTTGTAGTGCCTAAACCTATAAATAGGGAGGTGCTTCACACTCTTCAGACACTCAACAACACCACAAATCACAACATCTTCTCTACTTCTCACATACATTTTCTAGATCTGAAAAAGAGAAAAATAGAGCTATCACTTTCATATCATTTTTATAGATCTAGTCACTCATCTCTCTTAGCTATTATATTGTCATATTATCTGAGGTGATTAGATCATAGCTTCTATATTGTAATCTACTATTGTGGGGGTCGCTTTGAAATCCTGGGAAGTTTTCTTGGGTCTCTCAATCAGGAGATTGAGTTGGTTTGAAATCCTGGGAAGTTTTCTTGGGTCTCTCAATCAGGAGATTGAGTTGGTTTGAAATCCTGGGAGGAAATCTTGGGTCGTTCAATCAGGGAAGATTGAAGTGGTATTGAAATCCTGGGAGGTGCTCTTGGGTCGTTCAATCAGGAGATTGAAGCGGTGTTGAAATCCTTAGCTGTGTGCTCGGGTTCTCAGTTCGGGGGAATTGAGATTTGCTATTTGAAGTTGCCTGTTTGTAAAACATTCTTCATATAGTGGTTGTCAGCAAAGTCCAAAGGTTGCAAAGCCGGAGGCCGAGGACGTAGGGCTTTTATCCCGAACCTCGCTAAATTCCTGGTGTATCTCTATCCCTACTCTTTTACTTTATTTGTCATTTGTGTTTGTTTATTGTTATACTGCGCTAAACATAAATATCTGTTTATTGTTAAAACCAATCATAGCATAGTTAGCATAATACATCACCGCATCTAGATCTGTCTGGTTATAATCTGGTTATAATTATACTATCACTGCGTCGATCTATTTATTGTTACGCTACTTATAATATCTGTCTACCCTGAACTCTGATGATAGTGTAATAGTACTCTTTGGATGATCTGTCTGTTTAGCTATAAATAATTGGTTACAGCGAATATTAAAAATAGTAACATCTTACTGTGCCTGATTTGCCTGCTTACATACATCATATAAGTTTAAATCTCAGATTCCGCATTTGATTTAAACAAGCATTGCAAAAGTTTTTGAAAACCGAAAAAGAATTCAAGTTTTGCATATAACCTTATTCACCCCCCCCCCCCTCTAAGGTTATCAGATAGTCTAACACCTCCCTGTGCGGTCACTTGACTTCAAGGGCTCCCTTCGGCCATATGAAAACCTGGCCTGACACAAGAGACATTATGCGGGGTCGGTTCATCAAAATACTCGGACTCAGAGCCATTCATCAAAATTCTACCCCGAATCAAAAGTTGTAAAACGCAACGACTACAATGACATAAAAGCTTTGAACAACAATTGAAATGGGTCATATAATCTTCAAAGTCACTGCTTAAGTGAACAACTAACTTTTCGACAAGACCAACTAAAGAGGGCAAAAAGGGGCAACACTAATTTAAAGAATAAGTGGAAAGCGGAATTGCTAAACAAAATGAGGTCTAGAACATACCTTAACGATCAATGAAGAGTAAATGTTGAAGCTCATGGGGGTCGAGAGAATGAGAAGATAATAATTGAGCACACAAGAGGATGTGGGGATGCACAAAGATGTTGAAGATGAAGAAGAAGGAAGAAACTATATATAAGGTGAATTTTAAAATCAACGATCTATAGTGAAAATTTTAAATTGATCTAACAGACATGGAGGCATTGAACGACCAATAGAAAGGATGTGAGACGATTAATATGCCCAACGACCCAAATCGGGAAATGTAGGAGCAGCTATCGTGTCACATCCTGACATGGCTTATTCCTCAACACACACTATGACGTGTTCATATATGAGATGTCAATTCTAGATTTAAACAGTCGCCATCAAACCTAGTCTCAAAATCCTAAAAAATCCTACCCTAAAAATTGCCGGACGAACAGTAAAAGGAGAGACTTGCTCTGCAAAATATCATTCCCATTTGATCAGAAGAGCTTATTTGTTTGGTAAAGGGTACAACAATTTCTACTTCTAACAATTTCTTTTTTGTTGTCGTGTCATATAACGGAGAAATGCAATACTAATCTCTTCATTAAGGCCGACCATTAGTATATTCGGGCCGTACTACCGCACACGACCCCAACCAAATGTCATTTTAGGGCCCAAAATAATATTACTCTCCTTTTAATAATTTTTGTTACTTTTGGCCTTTTATTTTTGTCTTGAAACCATAGTTCTTTTAAAAACCTAGGGCTCATTAGGATAAACAACGTAATTAGGTACTTATGGCATAAGCGCTTATATGATATGCGCTTATGCATAAGCTGTTTATAAAATAAAAGATATAATATTAAATTATTTTTCTATAAGCGGCCATAAGCTGTTTTCATAAGCTATCATGTAGAGCTTATGAAAATTAGCTGGAAACGGCTTATGAATATGTCATAAGCTGTTTCCATAAGCTCTGCCAAACAGTCTCACTAGTGCTTATGCTAGTAGATAAACCCAAATAAGTCGATCCAAATGGGCCCCTAATCTACAATTTACCAAACTTTTCCAAATATACCTCTATATTTATTGAGTCTTTTAGAGACCTAAGACAACTATTAAGTTATCAACTCTTTTAATTTGATTTCAATTATCTCGAGACAACTATAAAGAGGGTATTTTAGTACTTAGCAAACACAAATTTATTGTACCTTAATTTATCCGTAACAAACCAAAAGTACCAAAGATTAGGAACAAAGGGAGTACAACTTAAAACAAAAACTTTAACATTCTACGTTTTCTCAATAAAAGACATGTGGGTCAGTCAACATGAACATGTTATGTCATGGGCAAACGTTCCTCTCTAAAATTTGAATTAAATAGTCTCTCAAGCTTTTTTCATAACAGTCGTTTTCCATCAAACTGGCTTAGCTTCTTGATGTGGGACTACTATTAAAACCCACAAAAGAAAAGATTTTCAACACTTTGTCTTCATTTTACCGTTGCACAAGAACACAGTTGATTTTGTTAATAAAATAATTAACCCAAAGAGACAAATTGTTGATAAAATTTTTATGTGGATTTTAATTTATCTTTAAAAAATGGAGCAATCTGTGAGGCCATATTTGATAAATTAGGGCTCAATTAGGGGCCTAATTTTTAAAATTTGAACAGGGCCTCTAAATTGTTTGGGACGACCCTGCTCTTCAGTATACTTTCTTAAGCTAATAAGTACCATGTGGAACTTTATATTACATTACATGGCCAATGGATTACATTGACAGGAAATAATCTTTAGTCGGGATTAGCATGGTGGCTTAGCCGAAGGACTTCATTAACTGGTCATAACCTCTGGGTGGAACTAGCGCGTTGGTTTGTCTGTGTTTCGCAGGTTCCAGCTGGCTCAAGAAACTGCATATACCATCAATGCTCATTGAAGATATTGGATATAAGCATGTGGGAAGCGCTAAGCAATAAGCCAAATAGACCGAAGATTGGAGATTTCGTTGCACCACTCTATCAAGAATGAATCAATGGGGAACACCCTACAGTCATCGCCGAAAAGGGGAAGAACATGGACATGAGATGGATCACTATTGAAGGTCACCTAAATTCATTCGACGCCGTCAATGATGTGGGAGACTACTTAGGTTTTTTTGGATATTCTTGCTTGGAAAAGCTAACATCATCAAGAAAAATGCTAGAAGCAAGATTTTCAACACCTGCCTTAGGCACCCTGGTATTCTTGGAGTAAAAAATATCACCAAGAATAACCAGATAACCTAAGGTCGGCAGAGGAACCTAAAATACATACAACAAAAGAGAAGTCATGGCGGGTGAGCATAGAGGAAAGTAAGGCCACTATGCCTTTTTTTATAGGCGCGTGGGGAACAACTCTAGTGCAGAAAAGGCTTTTGGAATCAGTTGTTTGGCACATTCGGAATCGGTTATTGGCCGATTGCAAATGTGTCGATTCTAAATGTAGGGACATTTTGAATCGGTTAAATAACCGAATCAAAATGTGACATTTTAAATCGGTTGTATAAACAACCGATTTTAAATGTACTAAAAAAAGACATTTAAAATCTGTTCTTTAGATAACCGATTAGAAATGTCGCCTTTTTTTTTAAAAAAAATTCTTCTTCCACATAGTAAATGTTTTTGTGAGAAGAATAAAAACGGCTATATCAAGGTAAGCATAACCAGTAACCACAAAATCAACATATACTTTCTCACAATCATCAACCCATTTCAGTTAAATCTCATAGAATGGTTTTTTATTATTATCAACACATTTTCAATTCAACCTAGGAAACATTCTCACGTCTATGGTCTACCTACCAGATGGAATGACAAATAACAACATAGAGTAATCAGCAGAGAATGACAATAATACAATTTCATTATCAGTTAACATTAACCCTTCACTCAACTCCTTCGGTAACATTTCTCAGAAGTCTTGATCGAACTGAGTCCAAATCATACACACTCTTGACACTGCATATGTCACGGGTTTTTAATAAAAACTTCAAAAAGAAAATTAAGAAATAACTATTTTGAAGTAAATGCCAAAGGATTTTGTCTAATTAAACTAATTTGTAGTAGACTAATAGCAACAGAACTAAGAGCATTGCAAACTTCGGAACATCCTCTGCTAGGTTCAGAGATGCAATTAAAATCGTGCAGAGCCTTGTTACCAAAAAATGACAGCATTACATTAAACTGCTCCTTCAAAAACAGAAAATATAATTCACAAGGAAAACAACATTACACACCGACCGTTTTATTATAAGATAAACTTACCAGCTCGTGCTGCTTACAAGTGCAGGCCGGTTTGGGTTCAAAGAAATGTTTGAACCAACCTCAGTTGTAAACAGAGACTCAATTTGGAGATGGCTACCTATCAATGAAGTCCCTGCAAGAAGCAAGAACATTAACAAATAATGTGCCAACAACAATAATCAATGTATATCTCTTGAGTAAAAAAAACCTATATTTTTTTATTATTATTGTAAAACCTATCTTACCATTACTAACCCAATCTCTAACACCAAGAGGCTGACAGAGGCCTTCATTTAATCTGCAAAACAACTAAAAGCTATTCATATTATATTAGAAAAACTGAAATAAGATACCACTCACGCCTATTAAAAATATAAAGTTTCTCATATCTCAGCATTTTCAAACCCTTCAAAATATATAACTTTACTAAAATGACAACATTTAGTACAAAGGAAAAACTAAACGAAACGCACAAATTTGTTATCATTGATTTTTTGTTATCAAACGTACATACAGAATTCAATTCAAGTGGTACATGAAATATGCTCTACATCAATGTTTTTTGTTATCAAACAAGTGGTACATAAAATATGCTCTATTATCATAATCAGTCAATTAATACTTCTGCTAACCTCATAATTTAGCAAAAAAAATAAATTTATATTTGTTTAATCACTCATTTATCAATTTTTTTCCCAATTAGTACTTAAAAATTTAAATTAACATTAGACATTCATTAAAAATTTGTATTTTGGTCAAAAAAAAAAATAATTGTATTTGTTACCTGAGAGATATAAAGGGCTATTGAGGGTGTATTATATCTTCTTTAGGTACGTGAAGAGGATTCCACTAAATAAAGTTCATGAAGAGGATTAAAGCAAGCAATAAAATCTAGAGTATATATGATATTCTATAATATGATTATTGTGATAGATATCATGGTATCCTGGACCCGTTAATAATATAATATAATATAAATTTTTCCAGGCATTGCACATTTTAAACACGTCACAATTGTGATAGAAATGGTTTTCTCGTCTTTTTCTTTATAAACCGGGTATCCTTGGTGCACAATTATAGAGACTAATTTATTGAGTCGGGTAGAACCATTATGAAACATAAAACTCTCACTCAAGAGATGGGTCCAGTCAGTTTCCATTTATGTCAGAATGAATACTGTTGCATGTCCAAGACTGAATTCAATCTCAATGATATGATTAAGACAGCAGAGACTCCGATCCTAATCTAGTGCTCTTGGATAATGGTTTTCTCGTTTGGTAATAGCAAGTATTCGGTTGTTGTCATTTAATTTATTTATTCTGACATAAATGGAAACTGACTGGACCCATCTTATCTTAGCACCATGATCAATCCGAATTTAATAATTTTTGGAAAAATAATGTTACGCAGAGTATTCTCTATATTGTTTTGCTTCTTTTGCATATTTATACATTTGTTTTAAGCAATGTACAATAATATATTGGCTTTTTCTCTTCTCCCTTATACCCCATAACCTATTTAATTCCAAAAATACTTCCCAAAAATTTAAAACTTTTCGGAATTACCTCAAAAGAGGATAATTCTATTAACCAATTTTTAGAATTTTTCGGAATCACCTCAAAAGAGGTATTTCCAGAAGTCAATTTTGACTTCCGGAAATACCTCTTTTGAGGTGATTCCGGAAAGTTCTAAACTAAAGTTTTCCAGAATTATCCACTTTGGAGGTAATTCCGGAACACATTTTCTTAAAAGATTTCCGAAATTACCCTTAACGACATAATTCCTGAAATCAAAAAATGTGTTCTGGATTTATTTGTTTTGGCGTAATTTCAGAAGTCAAAAAATGTGTTCCTGAATTATGTGCTTCCGGAAATTTTTTGAGGAATCAGGGATAAAATCGTCTGTTTGGTGAATTATGGGGTACAGGGTATAATAAGGTATAATAAGGGTACCAAAAAAAAGCCTAATATATTATGGTAATATTGACCCAATTTGGCAATAAGTGAAATAAAATGTTGTTTTCTTAAAAAAAAAACTTGTTTGAGAAATTAAAATAATATACCAAATTGTTTAAAATTTACTTTGGAAACTATTATTTTGATTTATGAAAAACTATTGCTTTTTACCCCAAAAAAAAACAATTATTTTAGTTTTTTTAACTCTAGAATAGCTTTTGATCTACCAACAATGGTGGGTGTAAGTGGTAACTGAACATGGATCCCACCCCAAGGTCTTGGGTTCGAATCTTGGGTGTGGTAAAAACTCTGTTGGGAGGGGAGAACCATACGGGCCGGCAAAGCTGGAAACTCGTGGCCAGCCAGGTTCCCTGGCGTAGATTAGTCACCGAAAAAGCCGGTAAAAACTACACACCAATGACATGGTAACAAAAAAAAAGCTTTTGATCTTTGAAAAAACTAGACCTTTTTTTTGAAAAAACTGGACGTAAAAGCACTTTAGTCTGTTATACTGAAATTTGAGAATAATTTAACAACTTTACATATTTAAATTTTTATTTTACTTTTGTAAATATTGTTCAAACTGTATTGTTATGAAATTATTAGTAAGGATGCTACATATATATATTTTTATCGCATACTTCACCTAGATGTGGTAAAAAAAGACTTCATAGGCATACTTCTGTTTGGGGGACAATAAAGACGCAGGCAAATGCACCAGAGAATGTGAAGAATGGATCTATTAGTGGGAGAGAGAAGAATTCGGCGCACATCATGCCACCACAAATTCTAAAGCTGGGCCCTACGATTAATGTTGAAGTTGTTGGCAATTCAATGAATACAAAAGGGGAGGTACAGGTAGCCGAAGATTGTGGGTCACGTGTTGTTGGGGTGGAAAACAATATGGAATACATAGTTGAAATTGGGCTTAATTTAAATGTGGCCCAATCAATTGAAGAAGGAGGTCATAATGTTAGCAATCTGGGCCGTGAAACCAAAAAAATCCAGCAAACAAATGAAGGCCCAAAGTAAGGAAAGTATGGAGACAAATGTAGACAATGGAATAATATTAACCAAAAAAAAAAGAAGACAATGGAATAATGATAGGAATTGTAAATGAAGTGGCCAAGGAATTAATTCACTCAACAGGGAGTTCACACGATAGTTCAGGCGCAACAAATATGTATGTAGTAAAGCGCAATCCTCCAAATCCAGGTTTATCTCTATCCATCAATTGTGAAGGTGAAGGGGAAGTTATCGGGGACGTGTCTATTAGTGATTCCGGAATTCGCTTTTGCAATGAAAGATTTTTCGCGGATCATGAGATGTCTCTTGCAAATAAATTGTGGAGATTTGCCAAAGAAAATCTAGGTGTTATAGAGAAAAATTGTGATGAGGCATATTAGGGTAAAATCAAGTCCTTGGAGATCCGTGACCAGATGGCAAAGGATAGGAGGGGAAAAAAACATGGTTCTCAATGAAGATTGCAACATTTAATATGAGAGGGTGGGGAGGTGCCGCAAAGAGAAGGCGCCTAAAGAAATTAATAGTTGAGGAGAAGATTGAATTGTGTGATTCAAGAAACCAAGAGCAGTGATCTTTTGAGCAGGTCGATAGGAAGTATTTGGAGCGATACATCTTTTGATTGGATAAGCAAGAACGCGACAGGGCAGTCAGGAGGATTGTTAAGAGTTTGGAAGGTGGACCTCATGGAGGTAATGTTCTCCTTCTCGGGCGATCATTTCATTGGAGTGTGTGCCAAAATAAAAGGACATGTGTGCTATATGGTGAATGTCTATTCTGCATGTAATATGAATGGGAAGAGGAGACTATGGGAAAATTTGAAATGCTTGAAAGAACAATTTGAGGAGGGGGATTGGTGCATTGCAGATGATTTCAATGCAGTTGTTTCGAGAAATGAGAGGAGCGGTTGCTTGACTAGCTTCAATCAGACAGAGGCGAGGGAATTCATGGCATTTATGGAGGACATGGGGCTTATTGATATACCGGCACTAGGGAAAAAATTCACTTGCTTTGGATCATATGGGAGGGCAAGCAGGCTCGATAGAATATTGTTGACAGAGGGGTTAATATCTAGATGGAATATAAGTGCTCAATGGATAGGGGATAGAGAAATATCCGATCATTGCCCGGTTTGGTTAATCTCGTCGGTGTTGAATTGGCGATCTAAACCATTCAGATTTAATAATTGTTGGCTGGGGCACGAGGAGTTTATGAAATTTGTCCAAGACTCTTGGTCGTCTTTCCAAGTGGTTGGAAGGGATTCTTTTGTGATAAAAGAAAAGTTGAGAATGTTGAAAGAAATGCTCAAAATATGGAACCGAGAGGTCTTTGGCTTCAAAGACTTGAGAATTGAAAATATAGTAAGAGACTTGAATGAAATTGAGAGAATAGCCGTGGAGGGGGGTGGTGTTAACGATGAACAGAGGAAGAGATTGAATGATGAATTCTGGTTGGAGCTACACGCAAAAGAAAGTCTATTTGTGCAAAAATCACGAGTTAGATGGTTGGCGGAAGGTGACTCAAATAGCCATTTTTTTCATGCATGTATTAAGGGCAACAGAAGAAGAACTCAATTGTTGAAAGTTATGGTGAACGGTGAGTGGGGGGAGGATGTGAATGTAACATCCTCAAAATAATTAGGCGAATTATTTGGATATTAACCCAATAGGAATAATTTAGTACTTGACTGGTAAATTTATTGAGTGCTAAAATTACTTATTGGATGACATTGGATCGTTAACCGGATAATACGGATCAAGGAAGTTTTGGAATCGAAATAAGAGATTAAGGTCAATATGGTAATTGGACCACGCTACCACTTATTTATTAATTAAATGTGTGTGTGTGTGTGTGTGTGTGTGTGTGTGTGTGTGTGTGTGTGTGTGTGTGTGTGTGTGTGTGTGTGTTGAAAGAAAGAAAAGAATAAAAGAAAGAAAGGAAAGAAAGAAAGGATACGCACAGAAGGAAAGAAAGAAGAGAAAAGAAAGAAGAAAAGGAAAGAAGAAGAAGAAGAAAGGAGAAGAGAAAGGAGGAAGAAGAGGTGAACCCACCCCTCCAAAATTCATCATCTTCATCATCTCCCTCCCCTCATCATAACCCAAGAGCTAGGTAAGATTTCATCCAATTTTTCCCCCTTTTTGTGACCTACGAAATTTAGAGGGGTTTTGTTGGAAATTTGTTGAAATCAAGGATTGATAGGTTGTGTTGGTGATTGGGTTATGTTTAGGATCGAAGCTAGGAGCGGATTGAACGCGATTGGAAGCTCGAAACGAAGTTAGGAGCGGTTCGGTGTTGATTGGGTTCGATTCGGTGATTTCGGCTCGGCAACGACTCTCGCTTCAAGCGTGAATTTTACTCACGTTTAGGCTTATTCCGTTTTGAAATGCATTGTGTGAGTTGGTTTCGAAAGATTTTGAGTCGAAAACGTTATTTTGAAATATATCGTGTTTTGACGAAATTCGTAATCGTTGAGTTTTCGATTGAATCGCTTGATTGTTTGATGTTGATTGGACTGGAACATTGCCTGGTATTGTCTGTTTTCGAGTTAGGAATCGATCGGGACGAGTTTCGGATTGATCGGAAAGCAAATTTTCATAAAACAGGCTATTTTTGCAATGCTGTCAAATGAGCACGACCCGTGCGTCCCAGGGGCACGACCCGTGCGCCTGGTTCGGTTTCAGTTTTTAAAAATGTCTAACAGGGCGCACGACCCGTGCGCCTAGTTCTGTCCAAATTTTTCAAAGTGCCCGAAATGATTCCGTTTCGATTCCAATCCTCTTCTAATCCTTTCCTAACCCTTCTATAATGATATTAGGCCTATAATGCCATGATTTTGGGTCTGCCTCAAAAGAGTTTTATAAAATACTTTTGAAGTTGAAATTGTCTCGAAAATCCGAATAATAGTACACGTGTGCGGACATGTTTTATTAATAACAAAGCGGACTATGAGTCCTACGTGTAAAGCATAATGTAAATGAATTATGGGTTCATATGTTTGTAGATATATGTTTATATATCGAGGTGGGTGACGACCCATTGTTCTAACATACTAGGAGGGGCAGTCATGATCCCCTACCCTAGGCTCTGAGGCCAATAGCGGAACTGTTATTGGTAAGGGGTTCGCCGGGTTCTGCATTAGTGCAGTCGGGTGTGTGTTAAAAAGTATTGTGTGACGTTCACCGGGTTCTGCATTAGTGTAGTCGGTGTTACGGTACCGTAGTTATGTAGGCTCCGAGGCCAATAGTGGAACTATTATTGGTAAGGGGTTTGCGGGGTTCTGCATTGGTGCAGTCGGTTTCTACTGCGTATAAAAGAATTCATAAATGAACCGAGAGTGTTAGTAGGGGTCTCGGTAGAACTCACTGAGATTGTATCTCACTGTTTAAATGTTGTTGTTTTACAGAGACACATGGACAGCGGAAATCAAAGAGGCACGAGTAGGTGGAGCCCGGGCGACTATTGATGACTTAGCATTTATGCTTAAGTTATTTGTTATTTCCTTTACTGTCTATGTATCGCAACACCATGACATTAGTATTATGTTTTCTTCCGCTTTCTTGTATGATGCTGAATACTTTAGTAGCTGACAGTGTATGGTCTGAGTACCGTATGGTCTTGTTTGTAAATAAGACTGTTTTGTTTTAATCAGCAAAAAATTCATAGTGGTATTCAGTGTCTGAGCAGAAAATAATATCTCTGATGACTCAGGTTTGGTGCACTCGGGTGTTTTTAGTTGATAAAAATACCGGGGTGTTACAATGTGGGGGGTATCAAGAATGCAGTAAGGGAACATTTTGAAGGGAAATACAAAGAAGAGGAGTACAAAAGGCCAACACTTGACGGGGTCCAATTCAATCAAATTTCAAGAAGGGATAATGAATTGTTAATTGAACCATTTAGTATCGAGGAAGTAAAGGAAGTTATATCGGAATGTGATGGTAATAAGAGTCCGGGTCCGGACGGGTTCAATCTTAACTTCATAAAGAGGTGTTGGGATTTAATATCACCGGAGATCATGAGGTTCCTTAATGAGTTCCATAGACTAGCAAGATTGCCAAAGGCGATAAGTGCTTCTTTCATAGCACTCATTCCTATGACAAGTAACCCACAAGGGTTAGGAGAGTATAGACCGATCTCACTTATTGGGTGTTTGTATAAAATACTTGCTAAGGTACTTGCGGGGAGGATGAAGAAGGTGATGAAAGGCGTGATTTCAGATGGGCAAAGTGCTTTCCTAGCCAGGAGAAACATTCTAGATGGGGTTGTTGTGGTAAATGAGGTGATGGACATGGCAAAGAGGAACAAACGAAAATGTGTAATACTAAAAGCCGACTTCGAAAAGGCCTATTATTTGGTGAATTGGGCATACTTGGATTATATGTTGGGAAGATTGGGATTTAGTCAGAAATGGAGGTGTTGGATGCGTGCATGCTTTTCTTCTAACTCCATCTCGGTCTTGGTTAATGGTAGTCCAACGGAAGAATTTGTGGCACAGAAAGGGTTAAAGCAGCGCGACCCTCTAGCTCCATTTTTATTTTTAATTGCCGCGGAAGGATTAGCGGGCCTTGTGAGGAAGGGGGTGGAGTCCAATAATCTAAACGGTTTCAAGGTTAGTGAGACTCTCTCGGTTGAATTATTACAATTGCGGATGATACTATATTTTTTTGTGATGGAGGAGAAAAAAGTGTGTGGTGTTTAAAAGCAATATTAAGAACATTTGAACTTGTGTCGGGGTTGAAGGTAAATTTTGCAAAGAGCAATGTGATTGGCATAAACATGGAGGAAAGGATAATGGAGGGGATTGATAACTCTATTTTATATAGGTTATTTGTGCTCTTAATACTTAAATCAACACAAGTTCTCAAGTAATATTTGTGCTATATTAGGTAAATATTAGTTATTTAGAGGAAAGAAGGGTTAGGAGCTTGTTTGTTATCATTTGACACATTTGGTGCCTTTGTGAATATATTGATGTTTTGCTTGAGTGCTGCAGCGGTAAGCTAGCGGTAGACGCTACAGCGCCTATATGACGGTGGGACATTTGGATATTTATAAAGCCACTTGCTGAAATGATGAGTCATCATCCTTATCTCTTATCCTTAGCATGACATTTCAGCACCCAAGTGGATGCTTCAAAGACACTTGGCGCCTCCTACATGTGTCCCATGTGATAGTTGGTGATTTTAATCATCACACCTTTTTGTAAAGTAGCTTTATGAATAATATCTAAGTTTTATGATCATAAATTATTATTATTATTTTATTAAGACTTGGTTAGATTAAATTAGAATAGGATGCTTCTTTAGGGAGTAACATAAGAAGTAACATACGTAGAGAGAGTTTTAACATGGAAGGAACTATCTTGACATAGTAGTTTTCCCCCATTGTTATTCCACTCTTAAGCTTTTATTTTTAGTATAGTTTTCTAGTCTTCATTCAAGGTTTTGCTCACACCTCAACTTCATCCTTTGTATGCTACTTGGGATCATTGGAGTGTATCTTTTGCAACCACTCTTCTCTTGTCCTCATACGGTAATACATACTCTCTAGTTGTATTATGTTGATGGAACTTGTGATGAGCTAACTTTGTTGTAGTTGGATTGTTCTTAGTGTGTAATGAACTTTGAGTAGCTTTTATGTAATATTATGATGTTTGCGTTTTATTCCTTGTGTCATAATGCTTTCAACTTTGTTTTGGGAATGGCCAACTAAAACAAGGGGGCTTTGTGGGTACAGACATGGTTCACAAAGAGAACTCAAGGAATGATATGAATGAAAACCCTTTAAAGACATTTAAAGGAAGTACTACTTAACTCTAGACATAGGGGAGTAATAGTTCATAAGGCAAATGTTGTATGAGCTTAATATACAGGGGTAAAACTTATTTAGAGCCTAGACATAGGAGTCTTGTAACATAACCCTGACGATAGTGACTGAAAGGCACGCCACCAAGACACCAGTGTCTATGGATTCTGAAGCGCTACAGCGCTTAACGCTACAGCATCTAATATTATAGAACACTACTCTTGGGAATTTACATAACTACTGAGCTATCCAACTCACTCTTAAATACTTTCAATTCACTACTGTTTTCACATCTTTATTTATTCATTTGCATTTATGTTAATCACAATGACAATACTTGTTGACAACTTGTATTTGTTACTTGTTTTGCTCACTAGCTAAATTACTAATTTAAATATAGAAGTAAACTCAACAATCTCCGTGGGAACGATCTTTATTTATCATTATATTACTTGTTGTGATTGTGTATACTTGCACATCACCTTTTCGCACAACAGGGATCTATCAATTCCTTTCATGTAGATTGGGGTCAACGTCTTTCAAATTTCTTGGAGTTCCGGTTGGCGCAAATCCGAGGTTGTTGAGCACTTGGCAACCGATTATAGATTCTATAAAAGCAAGACTTAATAATTGGAGGAGTAGACCATTATCCATTGGGGGTCGAGTCGCACTCATAAATTTGGTTTTAGCTTCATTACCACTTTATCTTTTCTCATTCTACAAAGCTCCTAAGAAAGTGATTGAGGAGATTACAAAACTTCAAAGAAGATTTTTGTGGAGAGGTGATGGAGAGAGTAGAAAGATGGCTTGGGTGAATTGGGATATCATTTGTACACCGAAGGAGAAGGGCGGGCTCGGTATAAAGAATCTAGAAGTATTTAACATTGCCCTTTTAACAAAGTGGAGATGGAGGATTTTGGCGGAGGAGGGGAATAACTTATGGAAAGAGATTTTGGTGGCGAGATACGGGTTGCACGACAAATGGCCTAGCGAAAATGAATATAGGAGAGGGTGGGGAAAACGTCCATTTGGTGGAGGGATATGTGTCTATTGGGGAACGACACAAACTTGGTTGATGGCTGGTTTGATGACATTGTCAAAATTAAATTGGGACGAGGCAACATAACGCGGTTTTGGAACGATAAGTGGCTAGGGACGGATCGTTTTGCTGATTTATTTCCAACACTTTATAACCTGTGCAGCAAATGGCGTTGGAAGTGGGACTGGGCAGCGGGTATGCTGCCAAACGAGGAGCGAAACTTGGCATATTTGCAGGGTATTCTGCAATCGGTTACACCAGCAGCAACAACGAATGATTGCTGGACTTGGACACTTGATTCTACTCATGGTTTCACGGTTAAACGCTGTTATGCGTGGCTCTGTAATTTTTTTCCAGGTGGAGGAAACGAAGCTGCTGTCCACTCGCGGGAGGTGTGGCCGAAATTATGGAAGAACGATGTTCCATCAAAGGCGTTAATTTTTGCTTGGAGGGCATTGTGCAGCAGAATTGCGACGCGTGAAGTGCTGTTCCACGGAGGCATCTTAATTATTGAAGCTGATAAATGTTGTGCGTTATGTACGGACGAAGACGAGACTGTTTCACATCTTTTTCTACACTGCAGAGTTGCAAAATCAGTATGGAAGCATGTGTTTTCTTGGCTGGATGCATCATACATTGAGGAGGAGGATATGCAATCTCACTTCATGACATTCGGAAAATTGATAAAGGGAAAGAAACAAAAACGAGTGAAACACCTTATTTGGATGGCGGTAATATGTAACATTTGGTCGACTAGGAACAAGGCAATTTTCAACGGAGAGGTTACATCAATTCCAACTCTGATTTCGAACATTAAGGATTGCACGTGGAGCTGGTTTAAGGCGAGACAGGGAGATCTTATCGGGTCGGATGGTCGGATAGGTTCAATTGCCCATTGGATTGTTTATCTTTATTGTAACGTCACTTTTTGTAATGAATAATGTAGTCGGGGTACTCTTTTTCCCTCTCTGGGTCTTTTTCCCATTGGGTTTTGGCCCTCGGAGGTTTTAACGAGGCCCCTAGGTGTAAGGGGTTGGTGCACCCCTTGTGCGCCCCTTAATACAATTGCTTATCTAAAAAAATGAAACATGTCAAAAAATTTAAGTGCAAATGTAATTCACAAATAGCAATTAGCAATAGCATACATTTATAAAAAATAATTAGCAAAAGCATCTGTCTGATTGGCCTTATGTTGGAACTCTTGTGTGTGAATTGGAAAAAGTCCCACATTGGATAGGCTAAGCACTTCTATAGTGGAAAAAGCCTATAAAAGGAGAGCTTCTCCTCATTTGCAAATCACACCACTTGATGATAAATCGATCCTCATGTTTTCTCTCTTCTCCCTAAGTTTCTTTCTTCTCTAGAAAACTTGAAGCATTTCCAAGCTTAGTTTCTAAAGAGTGGTTTTTCATAACCAAAATTTCTTTCTTCTCTAGAAATCTTGAAGCATTTCCAAGCTTAGTTTTTAAAGAGTGGTTTTTCATAACCATATTGAGGGTGTATATCTTAGAGAGAATTTTCACGGTGTAGTGAACTTTCGTAGCAGTTCCAACTGGGCTGTTTTATCCTGGGGACGTCGTGGTTAATAGCCTGCTTGCACCTTGGAGCAGTACCATGAAACGTCTTAAAGAGAGCGACCTAGTCCACGACTCATCCCAGTAATCTCTTCGGCTTGTTCTTGAAACCAGTGTTGTTTGGGGAAAGTTCTAGCTAGGAAAGACTTGCTACTTAAGAGTGTCCATTGTGACCCACCTCTCTTTCCTGGGAACCTACTCAAATCAACATTTTTAAGACGTTTCTAATTCAGCCATGACAACCGAAGAAATTACTGGTGCTGGTTCCGCTGAAATAGCTGAATAGACTAAAACAGCAAAAGAAATACTCTTATGGAAGGAGCATGACTATCTTTGTAAGACTTTTATTCTGAACGGACTAACTGATCATATTTATGATTATTACAGTACCTGTAAGTCCGCCAGGGATGTCTCTGAAAAAGAATATTCCTATAGAAAGAGAATAATTTTCTCTATACTATTTATCAATAGAAAGAGAATTGTTTTCTCTATACGGTCTAATAATAGAAAGAGAATGATTATCTCTATAATTTTTAATTCTACGGAAATAGAATAATCATCTCTATAAGAATGAATTTTTTTAATTCATATTTTTTGAAATTATTTTTTAGTCACATCTTTTGTTGCTGTTAGTGGTTAACACTTAACGGTTAATGATTTTATATCGTAGAATTGCTTTTGTTCTCGATAGCAATAATATTATTATTTTTTTTGAGAAGTTATGTGTTTCACGATATATTGCAATATATAATATTAAAAATTGCAGTATAATTTTCTAGAAAACCTTTCAAAATTAAAACTGTAATCAGGCTCAAAAGAACAGCAACTGGAATGGGACCCCCAAATTTCTCATATTCTAAGCTTCAACTACCACCACCTAGAAATGATGTTGCTCTTTCATTTAATTATTTCAATTGCGAGAGACCAGGTCATATGACACGCAAGTGTAGGAACAAGTCAAGCTCTGCCTCGCAGGCTAACCTGATTGAATAGCAATTTGTTGCCATAAATTTCTGAAATCAACATTGTTGGTGAAAGCGAAAGTCGGTGGATGGTTACGGGCTTCGCTCGTCGTGATCATGCTATGTTTTAAACATACACCGTTGCTGAAAATAAGAAAACTATATTGAGTCTGGTGAATTTTTTAAACAATGATATTTTTTTAACGCATTGTTTACTTCATCTATCGGAAGTTTGTTCACTATACTAACTTTTACACGTCTTTAACTTTGACGTGTAAACAAACACATTCTTTTCAATAAGATCCAGGTAGCTTTTTTCAAAAGTTATTTTCTTAAATGACTTAAAGAAAAAATTGTGATTTTTGTAGTCAAGCAAAAATTTTCAGGACTTCGCATAAATCAGTAAGGAAATATGAGTATTAGTTTTGACTCACTCAGATATATGCGAATAAGATAGAACGTTAACCAGAAATGGAAAGCGATAGTTTACGACTTTTATTTATAATTGATTTGACTACATTGTAGCATACTTTGTGAAAAATAAAAGTGAAGTGCTTGACATATTCAAAGTTTTCCATTACAGATTTTGAAAATCAATTAAGTAGAAAGGTTAAGAGTTTTTGTAGTGATTGAGAAACGGAGTATGATTCCCATTAATTTAATGGAATTATACAGGAAACGACTGCACCATATTCTCCCAAAATTAATGGTAAAGCAGAAAGAAAGAATAGAATTTTTACCGAATTGGTAGTTGCTATTATGCTCTATTCTGGTGCTGCATCTCACTGGTGGGGGGATATTTTGATAACTCTATGTTATGTCCTGAATAGACTTCCTTATGTCCTGAATAGACTTCCAAAGTCTAAGAGCAAAATTTCTCCTTATGGGATCATAAAGAAAAGACAACCAAATGTGTCCTATTTCCGAACCTGGGGTTTGCTTGGCTTATGTCAGGATCCCAGATTCAAAAAGAGTTAAACTCGCCAGTAAAGCCTATGAATGTGTATTCATCGGGTATGCAGTAAACAGTAAAGCTTACAAGTTTTATGACCTTAAAGCTAAAGTGATCATAGAGTCAAATGATGTTGACTTTTATGAAAATGAATTCCCTTTTATTAAATATAGAAATAGTGGGGGCACCAGAACTAGTCAAGTTTCTGTGCCAAGGAACGTTCAAAACAACGAACAAAGGGAAATAGAACCTCGAAGAGGTAAGAGAGCACGTGTTGCTAAGGACTATGGACTCGATTATATATATGTTAGAAGAGGATCCAACTAGCATTCAAGAAGCATTGTCTTCTTTGGATGCCGATTTGTGGCAAGAAGCCATCAATGACGAGATGGATTCTCTAGAGTCTAACAAGACATGGCACTTAGTGGACTTGCCTCCTGGTTGCAAACCAATTGGTTGTAAATGGATTTTGAAAAAGAAACTAAAACCTGACGGCACTGTTGATAAATACAAGGCTCGCCTTGTAGCCAAAGGTTTTAGACAAAGAGAGAATATAGATTTCTTCGACACATATTCACCTGTTACTAGAATTACATCCATAGGGGTACCAATTTCGATGGCCGCTATTTACAATTTGGAAGTACACCAAATGGATGTCAAAACTGATTTTTTAAATGGTGAATTAGAAGAAGAAATCTATACGGAGAAACCTAAAGGTTTGGTAGTTTTTGGGCAAGAACACAAGGTCTGTAAGTTGGATAAGTCTCTGTATGGTCTCAAACAAGTTCCTAAACAATGGCATGAGAAGTTTGATAATCTGATTTTATCGAATGAGTTTAAAGTGAATAAAAGTGACAATTAAATGCATTTATTACTAAACCGAGAATGACATTTGCACTATCATATGTCTCTATGTAGATGACTTACTCATATTTGGATCAAACATTCATGCTGTAAATAAAGTGAAATCACTGTTGTGCAACAACTTTGATATGAAAGACCTCGGAGAAGCAAGTGTAATACTTGGTATTAAGATCACTAGGTCCGAGAAAGGAATTTAATTGGATCAATCTCATTATATTGAGAAGATCTTAAAGAAATACAATTATTTCAATTGTAAACCTGCATGTTCACCATATGATCCGAGTGTCAAGCTCTTTAAGAACACTGGTGACAGTGTAAGACAAACGGAATATGCAAGCATCATTGGCGGCTTAAGGTATGCCACTAGTTGTACTAGACCCGACATTGCCTAAGTTGTGGGATTGTTATGCAGGTTTACTAGTCGACCTAGTATAGAGCAATGGCACGCTATCGAGAGAGTCATGGGATACCTTAAAAGGACCACGAATCTTGGGCTACATTACCAGAGATTTCCAACTGTACTTAAAGGATACAGTGATGCATATTGGAATACTCTATCAAATGATTCCAAAGCAACCAGTGGCTATATTTTTAGTATAGCTGGTGGTGTTGTCTCTTGGAATTCTAAGAAACAGACCATATTGGCTCAGTCTACTATGGAGTCTGAAATGATAGCATTGGCAACCGCTGGTGAAGAAGCTAGCTGGTTGAGATGCTTACTAGCAGAGATCCCTTTATGGGAAAAACCGATGCCAACTTTGTTGATCCACTGCGATAGTACCGCGGCTATTGCAAAAATAGAGAACCGTTATTTCAACGGTAAAAGACGACAAATACGTCGTAAGCACGGCACTGTGAGAGACTGTCTCTCAAAAGGAGCTGTGAGAGTGGATCATGTACGCACTGATCAGAACTTAGCTGATCCTTTGACGAAAGGATTAGTTAGGGAGAAAGTCCAAAATACATCTCAAAAGATGGGACTACTGCCTTTAGAATCATGAGTTGCTCACGATGGTAACCCGACCTAAAAGACTGAAGATCCCAAGAATTAGGTTCAATGGGTAATAACAAGTTGTGAAGTGATACGAGATGAACATGCTATTATAAGTAAAGAAGCATGATTCCTGAAGCGACAAAAGGTTGAGGTAATAGAAACTCTTAATGAGATCTATACTCTATGTGAAGTGGAGTACCTAGCTACAAGAGTACTCTTGATAGACTCACATTTGTGAATGTGGAACTGGGGCCGCTTCCTATGGAATCGTTGGCAGAATTCCTAAAATGTTCACTAAACCGGGATAGACGTGCAGGACCATAAAAGCACGGGCTTATAAGAATACACCCATGGAAAAGGTTGTGTGTGGTTTTGTTGTTAGAGATAGAGTTCAAGACTAAGAGTCACTCTTGTTGAATCTAAATTTTAACCGCTATGCAAAGGTTCAAGTCGTAAGACACATCTGTTTATGCACAATCCTATGGAAGCGTTTGACGTTACTTCTTAAACTACTTTTTAAATTCAAGTGGGGGATTGTTGGAACTCTTGTGTGTGAATTGGAAAAAATTCCACATTGGATAGAACTCTTGTGTGTGAATTGGAAAAAGTCCCACATTGGATAGGCTAAACACTTCTATAGTGGAAAAAGCCTATAAAAGGAGAGCTTCTCCTCATTTGCAAATCACACCACTTGACGATAAATCATTCCTCAAGTTTTCTCTCTTCTCCCTAAATTTCTTTCTTCTCTATAAAGCTTGAAGCATTTCCAAGCTTAGTTTCTAAATAGTGGTTTTTCATAACCAAAATTTCTTTCTTCTCTAGAAATCCCGAAGCATTTCCAAGCTTAGTTTCTAAAGAGTGGTTTTTCATAACCATATTGAGGGTGTATATCTTAGAGCGAATTTTCACGGTGCAGTGAACTTTTGTAGCAGTTTCAGGTTGTTTTATCATGTGCCACGAAACGTCTTAAAGAGAGCGACCTAGTCGACTCATCCCAGTAATCTCTTCGGCTTGTTCTTGAAACCAGTGTTTGGGAAAATTCTGGCTAGGAAAGACTTGATACTTAAGAGTGTCCATTGTGACCCACCTCTCTTTCCTGAGACCCTTTCCGGATCAACACCTTATAAATGTATGCTAATCAGCAATAGCAATAGCATACATTTATAACATCTTCACCTATTGTTATAAAGATGTTCACTGATTTGACCTTTGAACAAATTTAATTGAATGAATTTTGACTCTAATGAGTAGTAGTAATCGTAAACTAATAATTCCTTTAAAAAAATAGTAAACTAATAATAGTATAGAGGAGTACCTCCAAAGCTACGTAAAAACATCTGGATAAGATGGTATTAATTAGGTCTTTTCCTAAATTAATCTCCAAGTGGGAATATACTTATAACAATAAAATACCTCCATTGTTATTAAAGTCCAATCACTACAAGAAATTCGTTGAATTTTGAGAGATAGATCCATCGCAAATACAGAAAAATCTATCACTAATGCATCTCATCTAAGTAACGAACTCAGCTAATACTTGAGTTCAATTTCAGAGCTATTTTTCCGGTAGACAAAAAAAAAGAACCCATTGTTATTGTTAGCTTGATGACATAAGTTCTCTTGTTTTCTTCATTTAATTTAAGAAATGAGGAACAAGAAAGAAAAAAAAAACTTGTCATTTTGTTTGGGGTTGATATTTTGTGATATAATCACACATTGCCCAATATGCACCACTAGTTTTGCCAAGACACGAGGATTTGTCCCTACGTGGAAGAATAAAGCATATTTGTTTCCACCTAGTTGGATTATCAAAACTTCTTAACTCAAAAGCATGTTAAGATCAAACTCAAAAAAAAAAATGAATCCCATGACATATGACTGTTTTTTCTTGAGTCATAGTTGTTCGATACCTGCTAAGGTAAAGTGACCTTGATTTCAGTGAAGATTCCTTCCAGAAAGGAGTATATTAAATTTTATATTCGCACCTCAAATTATAGTATATATCTCCACCGTGGAATTGTTTGTGGCTAACGGTGTCAGTGTTTTTGAGATTATTGATTAAGATGGAGCTCAAATCTTTGTCTTCCACTTCAACATTTGAGGTTTCCCATGTTGGAAGATCCTCTTCTAGTTTCAGACACAAAGTTGGATCCCAGTTCAAGTGCCGCAGAGGTAACAAAACAACCTAAATAGATTTTCATTCTCCGAGGTTTTCTGATTTTGTCTTTGACATTTTTAAAATTGACCATTTCAGGGTTGTTTGTTAGGACTAATAGTGCTTCGGATGAGTCTTATTTAACAGATAGAGCTGTGATTTATTCAGTTGGTCTAGATAATAATCTTACAGCAGCAACAGAAACGAGTTCTCATAGAATTAATGGTTCAAATTCAAGCTTCTATTATAGAAATTTGAGAGTACTTGATGCCTTTGATGATGAATATGGTGGTGTTCTTATTGATCCAAATACATTACCATCCAACACATATTCCTTTGCATCTATGCTGCGTTTATCTCTATTTCACTGGAAAAAGATGGTAAATTATTAATCATCTATAATATTATTTTGATATGTCTTCTGGTACATGGAAAATCTTACAATTTGTGTTCTGTAATGTTTTGAAGGGAAAAAAGGGAATTTGGCTGAAGTTGCCATTAGAGCAATCTGACTTTGTTCCAATTGCTGTCAAGGTAATTTCTAACTTCTTGCAAGTCTATAGAGCTGAGATCTTATGTTTGGTTTGTTTTCATTCATTGAAGTTGAAGAGTAGTTGAAATGAACTTATGAGGTAACTGATTTTGGTTTCAGGAAGGGTTTCAATACCATCATGCAGAACCAGGATATGTGATGTTAACTTACTGGATTCCTGAAGGACCTTCCATGCTTCCAGCTAATGCTTCACATCAAGTAGGAGTTGGAGGATTTGTAATCAATGACAACAATGAAGTATGAATATATAATTTGTCAGTGTCGTGGCTAGTGTTTGTGTCGGTGCTTCATAGTTTGAAACGGTTCTTATCTAATTTGGTTCATTCAAGCACTAACTTTTGAATAATTACCTGTTATAAATTTGTAAAGGTGCTAGTAGTGCAAGAGAAACACTGTTGTTCTGCAACACTTGGCCTTTGGAAGATACCAACTGGATTCATTCATGAGGTATGTATGCTTCACTTTGTTTTCCTCAATGCTCTTGAAACCAAATGTTGAATAACAAGAACAGAGAAAGGAAAAGTGAAAAATCTTTATTGATTGTGGAGAATGGATTGATTCCAAAAGTGAAGCTAGAGAGGGGCTTATATAGCCATAAAAAGATTATTTTGAGCTTAACCTAGATCTAACAAACTAACCCTAAAATCTAGATAAGATAAAATATCTTATTTTCAATTATTCTAATAATATCTAATACCAAATAGAAAACTAGCGGTCTGTTTACATTGTGAAAACATTTGCTAGAGTCTGCGTTAATTTTAACTTGATATGTTAAGAGTTTCACATCAGATGTGATATAGCCTGAAAATAAGTTTATAAGTGAGAGACAGCCCTCACTCCACAAGTCGGTTTTGTAGGTTGAGTTAGGCCGCCCAACCCAAATTCTAGAATGGTATCAGAGCCCATCCAAGATTCGTTGGGCAACCATTATCGAGCCACTCTGGTTTAGTGTTTAGTGATATGGTTTACTTTCATAGTTGTACTCATGTAATTATTTTGCAACTTGAATTGATCACTTGTCTGAATTATCTCAGGCTGAGGAGATATATACAGGAGCTGTAAGAGAAGTAAAGGAAGAAACAGGGGTAAGTTTGATGTAACTAAGAGATATTCCTCTAGCATATCAATGTATTGTGAATTTAATTATGAGTTTGTATGATAAGTGTCAATTACTTTAAGGGAGGGCTTTCTTTTGATGCTAACTGCTTTAACTATGCAGATTGATACAGAGTTTGTTGAAGTTATAGCATTCAGGTAACAGCAGCACTATTTAGTAAAATTGGATTATTGGAAGAGTTCAAAGAATGCTACATAATTTAGTTCTTATTTTGAATTTTTCCTTACCATCAAAATTTAATGTAACGAAATTGATCATTAATTCCAGGCATGCACATAATGTGGCCTTTGAGAAATCAGATTTGTTCTTCATCTGCATGCTAAAACCCTTGTCATCTAAGATCATTGTTGATGATCTTGAAATTGAAGCAGCAAAGGTTTGATATATTCTTGCTCAATAAAACTATTAAATTAATGAAACGTTTCTTCAGAAAATACTGAGTACTATTGTGTGATGTGATGCAGTGGATGCCTCTAATTGAGTTTGTGGAGCAACCACTTATTCAAGAAGATTCAATGTTCAAGAAAATAATAGATATATTTATTGCTCGTCTAGGGAAGCGTTATTGTGGTTTATCAACTCATCAAATGGTTTCAAAGTTTGATGGCAAGAAGACATCTTCCTTATACTACAATGTCATGGACAGTGAAGGTGGCAACTGTGTTGGAGAATAATGATAGGCTCTAAGAACTGAAGTTCATAACTCTTAGTCTCTTAGTGGCTCAATTTATAACATGTTCTCGTTTCTTGAATGTCGGCAAGAAGCTCAGAACTGAACTAACCACTATACTACAAAAGAAATCTAGTAGAATATGTAATGTATAAGTGGAATTATGTATATAAATATCAATATCATTGTCAATATAAATAACAACGTTGCAGTGGAACATGCGGGACCACAGACTTGTTACCACTTCTCTTGCAAAATACAAGCATAGAATAGAGATTAGTTCATCAGCTAAGGAGCACAGAAGGAGTTTGTAACATATGAGGAGGTTTATGGTTCGAATCTTAAAAACTAACATTTTTCTTTCTCCAAACTAATTAACTACTAGCGTTTGTCTATAAAAAAAATTCGTCTATAAATGCAAGTAATGTTATTTAACCCTCCAAAATGCCAATAACTCGAATTCAAAATTTAACCGTACATTTCTCAAAATATCTCTTGCTGTCTATTGGCATTTTGGCACTACTAGTACTAATGCCTTTGGTTTTTTTCTTCCCCCCCCCCCCTCCAAATCTTCAAACTTCCACCTCACCTAAACTACCAAAAAAAACCCTATTTTAAAACCTTTCTTTACACACATTGGTACCTTGGTATCGAGGGCTTTTGGTATCTTGAAATCGAGCAGTCTTGGTATTTTGATACTGAATTCTTCAAGTATCAACTTAGTTGATGAATTTTATCCAAAATAATTGCAAGAAGTGAAGGTGTGACAACACGAGGAGAGGTGGAGGTGGCCTACAACAGCGACAACTACACTAGTAGTGGCAGAGGCTGTCGGAGTGGAGGTGGTGAGGTTGAGTTCAGAGGGATTGTAGAGAGGAAAGGGAGTGAGTAAGGGGAGTTGTGAGAGAGAAATAAGGTGAGAAGGAATGCGGGGTGAAAAATGATTTTCTAACAATGATATTTATGGAATTTTAGGTGGGGTGGGGAGATGGAAAAGTAGGGCGGGTGGAAAAGGAAATTCACTCTGTTTTGATACCACACACCCACCTACTCTCATGGAAGTTTATTTCGGAAGACGTATTTGCCCATAGTTGTAGTAAATAAACTTCCAAAATCTCTAAAAATATATTTTCCTGCAGAAGGAGGGTGTGTGTGGTACCAATAACGATTGTAAATACTAATGTCTCCAGTATTTTCACTCGAACATGATAGCTCGAATAGGACAGGGAAGGGAGAACCCGAAAAGCCCACAACTACGGTAATATTCGTTTTCAATCGACTAAGCGGGTAGTCAAATAGTTTTCTTTGGGTGTATTCCTTTTTTTTGGTGTACATATAAGTTAAATAAGTTTAATTGGTGTACAAATAGTTTTTAGTGTTGGATTTTAGTGATAAAAAAACAATTAATATATATAGTAAATTTATGTGTTTTTTTAATATATAGTGCCTTTATTTTGTCACTTTTTCAACACGACACTTTTACTCATCACACTCAAATTCTCGTGCTCTTATTACATGTTTTTCTAATCATCATGTGGAACAAATTTACTTATGTGTTTCTCATTATTTTGTGGAAAAATTTGTACTTGAGTAATAAGCAGCATGATTTGTAATGAACTTTCACTGTGAATAATCAAATCGAATTGAATGTGTTGCCTTAGAGCTAGTTACATCATGGTCAACTGTTGCATTTGTCACAAATATGGCTGTAAACAATGGATCAAAATAGCATAGAGAAAGACAATGCCATGTGAGTTTTTTGAAGCTTTACAGATAATTATTAAAGCTTGAATTATTTTCCAAACCAAAATTGGTGGGTGGGTGGTCCATTCAATCTGGACGGACAAACATTTTTAGTTTCTCTGTTTAAAATTTTGTACAAGCTGTAGCAACTTAATAATTCAACCTTCTTCGAAATACAATGAATATCTTTTCCCATGAATTTTGTCAAAAATAAATAAATTAAGGTGACTACTCTCTACCTGGTAAATTTGGGATGTAGGATTTACTAACAAAAATTTGGGTGGTGATTTAAATTGGATTGCTAACAAAAAAGGAGTGATTTAATTTGGGATGTAGGATTTTAAGTAAGAGAACAATAAAGAAGGGAGAATCTATCGACTTACTTTATGCTTTGAGTTTGGGTTAGGGATTAGGCATTCAAATTGTCATTTTTGAAGTTGATTCTTTAATTGTAATGATGGCTCTACTAAGAAACTTAAAGAAGATTTTGCAACTTTGTATCATTTTTACTCAGCAATGTAGAGTCCTCTTTAGTATTAGTTTAAATTCTCTGGTTGAGTTTTGTTGATGATAAAGCAAATGTGGTTATCATCACTAAGGCCTAGCTCAATTGACAAATGCTATTATTGTTAGGCTGGTGGACACCATATCCCGGGTTCGAACTGAGACCTCACAGTTATGTGTGAGGTTTAAGTAGCATTTACCATTCCATCTAAAACAAAAAAAAAAGCAGATGTGGTTCCCTTCCAAGAGCGGCCACTAATTAAACTAATCTCCTTCCATCTATTTCTCCATTTCCCTCCACACTCTCTCTCTCTCAACTTTCTAAATTTTAATTATCTTTTCTCTCCTCTCACTCTTATATTTTGTGAAGGAGAACAACGAGAAAAAAAGAGGATTCCATAGTTTTTTTTTTCCACTTTCCCATGTAGTTTTTAAAATAAATGTTTTACGGTTGTCTTTTTTTAGGTATGTTAAGGTTGTCTTAAAAAAATTATTAAACATTAGAAAAGTGTAATCGATAATATAAAAAAAACACGGCAAGAAACGCCCCAAAGGCAAAGCGAAGGAGTATCTGATTTTAGGATCCGTGGGGAAGTCACCGTTTGTTGTCCAACTTCCACCCCAATTTCTTCTCGAATTTTCAACTCCTGCCCCTTTCTTCTTCTCTTCTCATATCGTAAGTTTCTCTTCCTTTTCCATTACATTCAGCATCTTTCCACTTTCTCATTTTGGGGTTTTGCAGGGCTTCCCTTTCCCATCCATCTTTTTTATATTCCCTGTAAAGCCCCCCCTTTTTTTTAATCACTTTTCAATTCGTCGATATAATTTAAGGGTAATTTAATCACACAAACTTTCAACCTGGCCTGCATTTTCTGAGTAAACCACATGATAATAAATGCAACAGATTTGGATCAAGTTTTTATTTTCATTTTTGCTTCTGAAAAAATCAACCCCAGATGAAAACTTTGGATTTTTTATCCTCTCTTTTGCTGTATCCTATATGTTTGTAGATGGGTCGTTTAATTTTTGAAAGAAAAAATAAAATTGATGTGTATTATTTTGGACAATGTTATTATATATAGGCTTCTCTGATGGGGTTGTGATCCTGGGAGTTTGAGACAATAATTGGGGAGAAGAAAGGGAGGAAATTATTCACAATGCCATCGCTCTCCTCGAGCTCGAGTTCGGAAATGTTGCAGGATTGTGAGAAAAAGAGTAATGTTATGGTGTACCTGAATGTGTATGATCTCACGCCTGCCAACAATTATCTTTACCTGTTTGGTGTTGGAATCTTTCATTCGGGTATTGAAGGTTTGTTTGATCCCTGAACCTCCTTCTTTGTCAAGTTTTAGTTGAATTTTATTGTTATGGATTTGGTTTATGACATTATGGTGAAATGTATTATTATTGAAATGAATAAAAGAGAAAAGTTGAAATGGTAATTGAATACAACATTGTTGAAATTTGTGTAATTGAAGTTACTTTGTGTGTGTATTGATCTGCGAAGAAAAATGGCACTAGAATCTCTGGAGCACCGACACTTCCGGTGGTGTCCGACACATATCATGTTGGACACCGACATTGACACTTCAATTACTTGTATTTTTCAGATTAAAACTGGTGTCTTTGTGTCTGTATCTGTGTCTATGTCTGTGTCGGTGCTTCATACCCTCGCTAATTTTCCCACTTTTTCGATAAAAATCCTTAGCACACACTGCGATTTGTTAGTATTGGAGATCATTTATGTTTATGATGCAGTTCAATGCTAGTTTTGTGATTCAAAAGGTAACTTAGCAGTATATTCTTCTGACAATCAAATGCAAGCATTCCATGTAGCAATGTGCCATTTTGGATATGCTTGCATCATGCTAAAGCCTTTACACACACATACATGGTTACAAGTTCTTGTGATTCAAATAAGGGTTATATTCTTTCATGGAAGTGGTTTCTTCACTTATGGTTAGTGTCATCTCGAGAATTGAGACAGAGATTCGGTTTCTGAATGCAAGGATACTTCATGGTTTCTTCATTTATTTGTGATTGTACTTCTAGTTAAGGCTGAGATATTCCATGATTAGATAACATCATGGAGAAACCTCTAAGGTTGTTTTAGAAAAGTTATTGACTAATTTACCATGATATGAGTGCTTTCTAAGGTGATGAATCAATTAAGTCCCTCACGGGTGTACCAGTCAAATTAACTGTAGGATATAATATAAAATGATGAGTGGTTAAGATTGTATCAGCTAGTATGAAATCTCAACCATTCATGACATTTTATACAATATCCTATGATCAATTTGACTGGTACACTGGTGAGGGACTTGGTCGATCCATCACCTTAGAAGCCACCCCTTACATGGCCTCTCATAAGTTATTTTAATCTACTACTCCCTCCGTCCACTTTCTGAGAGACAATGTAGTTTTTGGTTCATTGAATAACTAATATATCTGGTTGTGGACCGGAGGTAGTGTCATTTTCATTGTTCACCCTACCTCACAATTGTCTTAAGCTGATCAATGATACAAAAACCTCAAACACTTCCTACTTTTGGGTCATAATCCCTATGGTTTGTCTTTTATCAGTGATTCCTCCCATTATGAATAACAATAGCTCACACATTGTTTTAGGGTTTCCATTTGATTAAGTATTTTCTATGCACTGTTATTTTTCTGATTGCTTCTAAGCTGATTTGGTAAGTTCATACAAAACTATGCTGCCATGCTGTTTTAATATCCTCAAACTAACTTTGCTCATCGTTTTCATGAACAGTGCATGGAAAGGAATATGGGTTCGGAGCACATGAGTACCCAACAAGTGGTGTATTTGAGGTGGAACCTAGAAATTGTCCCGGCTTCATCTTTAGACGTTCGGTATTGGTAGGCAGCACTGATATGTCTTATTCAGAATTTCGTTCTTTCATTGAGCGTCTTTCCGCAAAATATCATGGAGATACTTATCATCTGATTGCTAAGAATTGCAACCATTTTACCGATGAAATTTGCCAACAGTTAACTGGAAAGCCTATCCCTCCATGGGTAAATCGCTTGGCTCGTGTTGGTGAGGACTTACTTTGCTTATATTTTGTCTTTATGGCTGCATTTGGATTGACTTATGAACAACCTATTTGGATTTATCTCTTAGCATAAGCACTTGTCAGATTGTTTGAAAGAGCTTATAGAAATAGTTTATGACATGTCTGTAAATTGAAGTTTCAGGTTCGTTTTGCAATTGTCTTCTGCCAGAAAGCCTTCAGGTTGCTGCTGTTAGACATGAACCAGACAGTCTTACAATTTCTGGTAAGCTATGAATGATGACAATCATATTAACCAATTGTTTTGGATTTGGATTGAGTGCAGTTGCTCAAAGCGTGCACTCACTGCAATCACACGAGCCTGCACCGTCTTATTGATCCAACGCTTTATACAATTACATTATTTTTTTAACATTGCAGATGATGAGGAATCAGAATCTGATGGACTTTCTGAGTCAGTTGATAGTGAAGATGAGAGTTCCAACCACCATCTGCTAACTTCGCCAAGTGGTGATCTCGCCTTTATAAAGGAAAAAACAGCGGCCATCCGGTGATATTAATTTTGTGATTATCGTTATTAATATTATTCTTTTTCCCTTCAAGTGTATCAGTGATCTTAGCTCTCACGGTGTAAGTTTTCTCAACTGGAATATTGTTGGAGACTCAAAAGACGTGTTGTTATGTATTACAAAGACGATATTCTCTTCTGTTGTATTTGTATTTCTTTTGTATGATTCCAAATGGAATGGAATGGAATGGAATGGCTTGTCCTGTTGTAAATGCTATTGATTTGCTCTGACTACACCGAACTTAATCCCATTGTGTAGTTTTTTTTCTTTCTGTGTAGAGAGTGTGGTATAGTGTTTGTTTAGGTTTGTATTTCCTTTCAAATAAGGAAAACGATTTGTGGTATGAACGGTTATCGTACGAAGAGAAATGGAATATTTTTAACTGATCATCACTCTGTGATTTCCGATTAAAACAGTCCGTGCAAAACCATTGACACGTGTATTTCTTACATTTCGTATGCCAAAACAGTCGTACAATATAGTATTCTCTTAAACGTGTAAGGAAAATTATATCTATCCAAAAATTGTGTAGGCAAGGTTTGTCATTTTTTTAAAGAAAATTATAGAAACGAATTGTATGAAGTCAAATATTTATAAGGAAAACACCATGTATAATAATTTCACATGTTCAAAGATGAAAACTAATAATCAATATAAAAAAAAAAAGTCAATTATGATGTATCATTTGTTCATTTGTGCTGCATGAATTGACAAAATGATAATATTCATGATGAAAATGATCATCTTCATGTTGAAAATCTTCTGTAGATAGCAGGGTCCTCGAGTGGTTTACCACCTCGCTGAAGCCATTTGGTGCCCTTGGTGGAGTTAACAGGCACCAAAGAATAGGAATCTGCAGTTGGTAAAATTAAAGACTAATAAGTCTGCAGTGCAGTTGGTATGGACTGATAAAAATAAATTATTGGAATCAACCTAACGAGTTTATGTTTGCAATAACAATATTGATCAGGAAGAAAATGCAAATTGGGATTATTTCACAGGTACAGAATTGCATACGTAAATTCATACTCCCTCTCTTTCACAGATACAGAATTGCATACGTAAATTCATACTCCCTCTCTTTGATTATTTATAGAAGTGAAAGGAATAAGTGATCCTGTAATAGACAATCAAATACATAAACGGGAGAAGAATAATAATTTTATAAAAAACAACAAAATTTATTAGGCTTTTTTTTTTAAACCACCCCCCCTCTTAGACCCTGTTCCCCCATAACCCATTTATCCCCAAAATACCCTTACATTTTTAACAAAATTTAACTGGAAATTGATTTTTTGAAAGATTTTCGAAATTATGTGAAAACTTTCCGGAATTATGTGAAAAATGGCTTCCGAAAGTATGTAAAAAAATGTATTTCCGAAATTCTCCAAAAATTGGGTTCTGGATTTATGTGAAAAATGGTATTTTCGGAATGAAAAATGTTGATTGGAAACTTTTTTAAAAAATTGACTTTTACCTACGGTTTCTGTCCGTAGGTAAAAGGTTATCATAAAAAAATGGACTTTTACCTATGGTTTCTCTCTGTAGGTAAAAGGTTTTTATAAAAAACTAGTACTATACCCGTGCATCCGCACGGGTTGATCGCGTTACGTCATACAATTGCCTCAAATAGAAACGTTAATTTGAAATCTCATTAATCTAAAATCAATTGTAAAATATAGAGGATAACTTGCATACGGACAGGTGCTGTCGTGTTCTTTTTAGGAATGAATTTAGACAGTATTTAAATAGTCTGAACATTACCCCGTGAAAATAAAGAAAAATTTAAAGTAGATAAAAAAGAAGTTTCAAAGAAAAAATTGATAAGTATTAAAACTAAAAATGTAAAAGTATCATTTAAAAACAATATGTGCATTTATCTCGTGTGTTTTTATATATCAGTGCAGTGTTTTTTTATATATCAGTACAGTGTTTTTTTATATATCAGTGTTGTTATCCCATGTTTTTTATATATCAGTGCAACTATCCCGTGTTTTTATATATATCATTGCAATTATCCCCGTATTTTTTTATATATCAGTGCAGTTGTCCAGTGTTTTTTTCTGTATCAATGCAGTTATCTCATAGTTTCAATTGATTATTTGAGTTGATTAGTAGATTATTGTAGATAGTAAAAGATAGATAGTAGATTACCAATAACAAATATTTATCCCGTATTTTTTTATATATCAGTAACAATTATTTGTCCTTTTTTAGGTATTAGTGACAAATATTTGTCGCGTGTTTTAAATATTAATCAGTTTAAATAGTCATTAAGCCTTCTTTTTTTTAGATAGTAGTTTTCAAAAATTATAATTATCAATGGCAAATATTAATCCCGTGTTTTTTATATATCACTGCAGTTATCCCTGTGTTTTTTATATATCCGTGCATTTATCTGGTAGTTTCAATTGATTATTTTAGTTGATAGTAGATTATAGTAGATAGTAAATTTGTTAAATAGTAGATTATCAATAAGAAATAATTGTTTTAAATATTAATTAGTAATTTAAATAGTCATTAAGTCTGCTTATTTTTTAGATAGTAGGTTTGTAGTAGTAGGTTTCAAAAAATTTAATTATCAATGACAAATATTAATCTCGTGTTTTTTTATATATCAGTGCAGTTATCTCGTAGTTTCAATTAATTATTTTAGTTGATTAATAGATTATAGTAGATAGTAAAAGAGAGATAATAGATTATCAATAAGAAATATTTATTTTAAATATTAATCAGTAGTTTAAATAGTCATTAAATATTATTGTTTTTTAGATAGTAGGTTTATAGTAGTCTTCAAAAAATTTAATTATCAATGACAAATATTAATCTTGTGTCTTTTTATATATTTGTGTAGTTATCCCGTGTGTTTTTATATATCATTGTAGTTATCTCAGTTTCAATTGATTATTTAAGTTGATTAGTAGATTATAGTAGATTATTACAGTTATCCCGTGTTTTATATTAGATTATTTGAGTTGATTAGTAGATTATAGTAGATTATTGCAGTTATCACGTGTTTTTTTAGATAATAGTTTTATAGTAGTTTTCCAAAATTATAATTATCAATGGTAAATATTAATCTCGTGTTTTTTATTTATGAGTGCAGTTATCTCGTAGTTTCAATTGATTATTTTAGTTGATTAGTAGATTATAGTAGATAATAAAAGTTAGATATTATATTATCAATAAGAGATATTTGATCCCAAGTAGGTAGCTCAGTTGGCGAGTGTAAGAAGAGTGCAAGAAT
The DNA here is from genome assembly GCA_039519185.1 of Astragalus membranaceus. Classification (NCBI taxonomy): domain Eukaryota; kingdom Viridiplantae; phylum Streptophyta; class Magnoliopsida; order Fabales; family Fabaceae; genus Astragalus; species Astragalus membranaceus. The sequence continues at coordinate 160,568,796 of CM076846.1, read as the reverse complement.
GAGGTCTCGGGTTCAAACCTCGGAAACTAACATTCCCCCACCCCCACTAACATTGCTTATCAAAAAAAAATAAGAGATATTTGTTTTAAATATTAATTACTAATTTAAATAGTCATTAAGTCTTCTTGTTTTTTAGATAGTAGGTTTATAGTAGTAGTCTTCACAATTTTTAATTAAAGTAGTGTTTTTATAAATTTAGAATTTAGTTAAAAGAATTAAAGTGAAGTGATAAGAGAAAGAGAATAATTATTTATGGGAAAAGTAAAGTAAAAAGAAAAAAAAGGAAGAAAGAGAGTGTAAAAGAAAAGTGAAAAGGAGGAAAGAGAGTGTAAGAAAAAAGAGAAAAAAGGAAGAAAGAGAGTCTAAGAGAAAAGTGAAAGTAAGAAAGAGAGTGTAAGAATAAGGAGAAAAAAAAAAGAAAAAATAGAGTGTAATGACATTTTTACCCTCAAAAATTTGAGGTGTCTTTTAGATAGAATGGGGGTATTGGTAAAATCATGTGGTGGATTTGTATAAATCTATAGTAGATGACTTTTACCTACGATTTATGTCCGTAGGTAAAAGTCATGGATTTTAAAAACACTTTCCAGAAGTATGTGAAAAAATGTATTTTCGAAATTCTCAAAGAAATGGCTTCCGAATTTATGTGAAAATTTGTATTTCCAGAATGAAAAATTTTGTTTGGGAACTTTTTAAACAAAACTGTCTTTTACGTACGGTTTCGGTCCGTAGGTAAATGTCATTTTTTTTAAAAAACTTTCCGGGATTATGTTTTGCTAGGTAAATCCGAGAAAAATCAAAAAATGAGTTCCAGAGTTACGTGTTAAGAGGTAATTCTGGAAATATCAAAAAAATACGTTTCGAAATTATGTCTTAATGGGTAATTCCTGAAATTTGTTGAGGAGTCGGGTAAAAAAAAAGGCCCAATTTATTATCTTCTTATCTTCCTTCATACGTGCAAAACAACCTTTAAAAACAAGTAAATTGAAAAGTAACAGAAAGGTTTCTATCAGATCTTCTCTGCTAGGGTTTGGTACCATAAAGGTTTTTGGTCTAGTCTTTACCCATTGGGTTGCTAGTGTTTCTCTTTTTTATTTTTTGGGCTCTCTCGGGTGTCTACTGCTTTTGTAGTGCTGTCTAGTTATTATGGGATAGCCTTAAATATCTCTTAAGTTTATTTTATGGATAATGTTTTTGTTTAGTGGTTAATAGATGAAGATATTTATGAAAGAAGTACTTCATCTATCATTTATGGAGATTGTACGGTTCATTAGTTAATCTTCATCAGCTACAACTATAATTTTCATCTGTTTCATTTCTTGCAGTGGTTTTTTCATATCAGCTTTCATTTCAGAATCTCATCTTCTTACTTACCTTTCAGTGAGTTTGTTTAGTTTACAATAGAAAGAGCAAAAGAGCAAAAAAGAGCAAAAGAGCAAAAAGAGCAAAAGAGCAAAAAATAAAATAAAAGAGCTAAAGAGCATTATTGTAAACTATTTCTGTTTGGTCTAAGGTCTCCTCTGTATCTGAGTTCTTCAGTTACAGAAGTTTCTGTTTTCTGTCTCTCCAGTTTTTGTTTTAGGAGTCTTCATTATCATCATTTTTGGAGAGTTTCGGTGTCTGTGAGTTCCCAGCTTTACAATGAATGATAGATCATATATTGGTGTCATTCCTGAGGATGAAAGAGAGATTGTAGTGGAGAAACTGATCCCTGCAACAAAAAACAACATAGAGTATGCTTTAAGAGCAGCGGTGGGAAAGCTGATATCAAATAAGATCCAGAATAAGAAAGCTATTAGAAACATTATGTTCAAAACATGGGATCAATATAAAGGTCTATACATAACGGATATGGGGGATAATAAGTATCTTTTTACTTTTCCTTCAGTTCAAAATGCAGAGGAGGTGCTTCATAGAGCTCCTTGGTTTGCTATGAACCATCTTCTAAGTTTGCAGAGGTGGGAGGAAGGTCAGGCCTTTGATAATATTAACTTTGATCATGTTCTTTTTTGGGTTCAAATACATGGTCTGCCTTGGCAGGATGTAAACCCTGAAAATGCTAGAATTCTGTTGAGCAAAGTTGGGAGGGTTGTTGAGATTGATGATCCTTTCAAGCTAGGAGGTGGTATAGCTACACATTTTATAAGGGCCAGAGTTGCAATCAATAACAGCAAACCTATATGGTCAGGCTGTTGGATTCAGAAAGAAGATGGAAATAAGATTTGGGTTCACTTCAAATATGAAAGATTACAAGGGCTGTTATAAATGTGGAGAATTTGGTCATGAGTACAGACAATGTAGAAAACCACAAGTTATGGCTGCCTATAATAAATCCTTACCAAAGTTTGGCCCTTTTCTTTCAACATTTAAACCTAAGGTATTTCATGATGCAGCTAACAATGATTCACAGGAGCATGGTAAGAGAGATGAGAATGAGCAGAGTAATACAAATTATGAAACTGGTGCTAGTAGTAATACTAATCCAGTTGGGGGAGAGGGGGATATGAATATGAATATGAATAATATGGCTGATAGTGAGCCATCTACTTCCTTTGTTCCAGCTAACCAGTTGCAAATTCATAAACTTGATTGCAAAGACTATGTATTACCTGAGTTTGAAGGTAACCCTCCCTACTTTGTTCAATTTCCACATGAAGTCGTTACTCCAACTGTAGACTCTGATACAGTTATTCCGATGAGAGTTGAGGAGGCTTTGAGTAATAATTTTGCTTATGGCTTGAACCTGAAAAGAGATAGAGAAAACCAGCAATTATACATCACAAATGAAGAAGGGGAAAGCAGTAATAACAGTGGCAATAAAAAGGCTAGAATTATTGCTGTGATTGATGGTTTTATGTATGCAGAATCTGATACTATGACTGAGGAGGCGGGTCTTTCCATGCCCCCAATTTTCAAATGACTACAATAAGTTGGAATTGTCGTGGATTGGCGGCATCCACGACTAGCAGGGAGCTTCAGGAGCTTATCAAGATTCATAGGCCGTCTATTTTGTTCTTAATGGAAACTAGGGCACAAGTACTAAGAGTTGAAAGGGTTAGGAGGAAGCTAAAGTTTAATAAGGTATTCTGTGTTCCTGCTGAAGGTACATCTGGGGGGTTGGGTCTTTTTTGGAATAATGATTATGAAGTTCAGATCTTAGAGTCTATATTCTTTTGATGACTTTTATCTATGGTAATCCAACTATATTCATACAGCTTTGAAGGAGAAAAAAACTGGAAATCTTCTTTTGATGACTTTTATCTATGGTAATCCAACTTTTGACAGGAGAAGACATTTATGGGGTAAGATTCTGAGGCTGATGCCACGTAGAAATGAACCTTGGTGCTGCTTAGGTGACTTTAATGAGATGACATCTATTACTGAGAAGGATGGCCTTAGAGGTGTAGCTCCTATTAGGTTATCTCTTTTTAGAGATTTCCTAAATGCTGGCTGTTTGATGGACTTGGAATTGAAGGGGAGCAAATATACTTTTGCAAGTAATCCTAGAGATGGGATTGTCACATATCAAAGAATTGATAGGGTGCTAGTTAATTGGGGGTGGAGATTCTTATATCCTCATGCTGCAGGTATTGCTTTACCTATCATTAATTCTGATCATTCTCCTATTGTTCTTCTTCCTTACCCTCCTTTGAAATGTCCTAAGTTTTTTAAATATGAAAGTTTTTGGGATGAGCATGAAGATTGTAGAAATGTAGTTAGAGATGGTTGGAATTCTAAGTTTTCTGAGGAAGGAGGATGGGAAAATTTCAAGATCAAAGCTTCTAACTGTAAAAGAACTCTTCAAGGTTGGAGTAAAGTTACTTTTTCTAATGCTTCGGTTGAAATCTCTAAGTTGAAGATTAGACTTCAGAATCTGAATAATGCTGGGAATAATATATCTTGCTTAGAGGAGATTAGGTGGATCAGATTTGAGATAGAAAGGCTTTGGAAACAAGAAGAGCTTTATTGGGGTCAAAGGTCTAGACTAAAATGGTTAACCTATGGAGACAAGAATTCAAAGTTTTTTCATGCTACTACAATTCAGAGAAGGGATAAAAATAAGCTCTATAGAATAAAGGATAAAGATGGGTGTTGGGTTGAGGGGCAAATAGATATCTCTAATTCTATTGTAGCATATTTTAAGGATATTTATGTCCCTGCTAATCCTGTTTTCTCTCAGTGTTTAAGAGTTGTTCCTAAATTGGTTTCTTTGGAGAATAATGAGTCTTTAATGTCTCCTGTTTTGATGTCTGAAGTTCAAAGTGCTGTTTTTTCTCTTGGTGCTCTTAAATCTCCTGGTCCTGATGGTCTTAATGGGTTATTTTTTCAGAAAATTGGGATATCATCAAGGATGATATCTTGAGAGCTATTTCTGAATTCTTTGTTTCAGGGGTGCTTGGAGAATCAGTTAATGAAACTCTGGTGGCTCTCGTTCCTAAAGTGTCTCATCCTGAAGAAATTGGACAGCTAAGGCCAATTAGCTGTTGTAATTTTATCTACAAAATCATCTCAAAAGTGATGGTTTATAGGCTTAAACCTATCCTCAATTCTCTTGTTTCTCCACAACAAAGTGCTTTTGTTGGGGGTAGATTGATTCAAGACAATCTAGTTGTGGCTCAAGAGGCGTTTCACTGTCTAAAAAAGAAAAAATCTGTTGCTAATAATGGTTTTGCTATTAAGTTGGACATGAACAAAGCCTATGATAGAGTGGATTGGTCTTTTCTAAAAGATGTCTTGCTTGCTTTTGGTTTCTGTCAAGACTGGGTTTCTATAGTTTTGTCTCTGGTTTCTTCTGTCAGTTATGTCTATCAGGTTAATGGTGCTAGGAGTAGAGTTGTGGTGCCTAGGAGTGGTCTCAGGCAAGGAGATCCTCTGTCTCCTTACCTTTTTATCCTTGTGTTTGATGTTCTATCAAGGATGTTGTCTAGTGCAAATTCTTCAGGTCTTACTCTAGGTCTGAAGTTGGCTTCTAAAGCCCCTACTCTTACTCATTTGTTTTTTGCAGATGATGCTTTAATTTTTGGAAAGGCAACAAAGGAGGAAATTTATCAAATTGTGGCTATTCTTAATGATTTTACAAGGATTTCTGGCCAGAAGATTAATCTTCAAAAATCTGGATTGATTTGTGGTGTTGCTGTTCCTAATCATACAAAGCATAATCTGTCTGATGCTTTACATATTCCTTTGTGGGAATCTCCTGGGAAATATTTAGGAGTTCCTGCGGAGTGGGGTGCTTCTAGAACTCAAGCTCTTGCTTGGATCAAAGAGAGGGTCTTCTCTAAGATTGAGGGTTGGAAAGAACAGTTTCTTTCTCAAGCTGGGAAGGAGGTTCTTATAAAAGCTGTTATTCAGGCCATTCCTTCTTATGTGATGTCTATTGTAAGGCTGCCAAAAAATTTCTGTCAGTCCCTATGCTCTGCAGTGGCTAATTTTTGGTGGAGTTCAAAAGTTAGATCTAGGGGAATTCATTGGAAGTCTTGGGACTTCATGTGTGGTAGTAAGAATAAAGGTGGAATGGGCTTTAAGTCTTTTGCTACTCAGAATACCCCACTCCTCTCAAAACAGGCTTGGAGATGCTTACATGGTCAAAATGATTACTGGGCTATAATGTTGAGAGGAATTTATTGTTCAAAGGAGGATTTTTGGAATGTGAAACCTAAAGCGGGCATTTCATGGGTTTGGAGGAGCATCCTTCATGGTAGAGACCTGCTAAAGAAACAAGGGAGGTGGAATGTTGGAGATGGGACAACAGTGAGTATCAAGGAGGATATTTGGCTTGCTTCTGGGGGTCTAGCTACTACTAGTCAGGAATGTAATATTAATAAGGTTCATGAGCTTATTGATTGTTCATCAAAAAAGTGGAATCTCAGTGCTTTACGTCTAAACCTTTCTCCAGATAGTGCTATTGGGGCTTTAAAAACTCCTATAAGCTGTTTGGATTCTGTTGACAAACTATACTGGCCTTTCTCTAAGGATGGTATTTTTTCTGTTAAATCTGGTTATAAGGTGCTGAGAAGTGGTAATGAAGCTAAAAATGTTAAACCAGAATCTTCTTATTTGCATTCAGAGGCATCTTGGAATCTAATTTGGGAAGCTAAGGTCCCTGGAAGAATTAAGCATTTCATTTGGAAACTCAAGCATAATGCTATCAGCTCTAACTTAAATCTGATGAAAAAGAGGATTGCTTCATCTCCTAAGTGTCCTGTTTGTAAAGAGGCTGATGAATCTATTGAACACTTACTATTCCTATGTCCTTGGACTACCCCAATCTGGTTTGGATTACAAATTTGCTCCGTTCCTACTTATTACAACATCTCTCACTTTGGGGATTGGTTTGACTCTATTCTAGAGGCAAATTGGTGTCAAGGGAATGATAAGAAGCTAATGATTTGTTATGTTATGATAGCAATATGGAACATATGGAAAGCTAGGAATCTAATGTGTTTTGAGGATAAAATCCCTAGGCCAAATGATATTCTGTATACTATCAAAGCTAGCTTCTCTTCAATGATAATTCCTACTTCTATTAATAATCATCAAATGAATGCAATGTGTGGTCAAAGGAGGACTATGGCTAATTGGAGTCCTCCTCTAAACAACATCATCAAATTCAACACAGATGCACAATTTGATGTACATACTGGGAAAGGTTTCTCTGGCATTGTGGCCAGGAACAGATGTGGAATTATAGTTGTAGGAAGTACCTCAAGAATCTATGCTTTATCTCCACTTGCTGCTGAAGCTTTTGCTTTTAGAGAAGCCATCATCCTTGCTTCGAGCCTCAATATCCAAGATGTAGTCTTCGAGTCCGACTCTCTCTCTTTGATTCAGGCATGCAAAGAACAAAACCAACGAGGTGAGATCAATGTTATAGTTAGAGACATTTTACAAATCAAAAATGGCTTTACCTCTTGTGATTTTCGGTGGATCAACAGAGTTGGGAATCGAGCTGCCGATTGCGTAGCAAGTCTTGCTTCAACAAATTTACTACCTGCCAATTGGATTACTTCGCCTCCTGATAAGCTTCGATCAATTTTGAATTTGGATGGCTGTTGATTCAAGGTTTGGTTGAGCAGATAGTCTTGATTTGGATTGCGATCTATTCTAGGGTTTTTTCGCCGTGTTTGGTTTTCGTTCATTTCTCTTTTTGTTTGATTCTGCCAATCTTTGTTTATCTGTTTTTGTTTTAGCTTTGGTATGTTTTGGGCCGGTGTTGGGCTTTCTCTTTTGTCTTCTTTGTTGGCCTTTGTGTGTGGCCTTTTTATTTCCTTTGTGTAATGGTTGGGCTTAAAGAAATGAAAGCTATATCAAGTTGACCAAAAAAAAAAACAAGTAAATTGAAACTGGAATGGCAGATCAAACTTCATTTATGTAACGTGTGCTCCAGGGCAGCTGGTTAATATTACAGACTGTCTTGCCATAGGTAGCGTAGCGGTTAAACCAATATAAAGCGACCTCTCACATACTTATAATCACAAGATTAACCCTCAAACAACTCTCCCACTTTTCTATTCTAAGTGGTAGACGCAAGCCAAGCATCCAACGCAAAATGAGCTTGCAATGGAAACGCTTTCTCCAACTTAGTAGTAATCCATTATTAGCAAATATAAAAGAAGTGCATCCATTGACTGACTCGTATGACACTCAACATTTGTATTCAAATGAGTAAAGTAGCGGAATATACAGAGGAAAATACGAATTATAGATTCAGCCCTGCCAAACATGATTATTATTATTGGCCAGAACATAGGAAACATGTCAAGCTTGTAGGCAGCTTAGGCTACTATTTTATTAGTACACATGGATATCAACACTGATTCCTCCCAAGTGATTACTCCTGATTGAGCAACTGCTTTCCCTGCCCATTTTTTCCGCAGAAATCTTCTGGTCAGTACCATATCGCAGCCAAATGCATGATAATCTCGCCAATGCTGCCTGTCCAGCAACTCTCACACGATAAACAACACTTAAATCTGCCCATATTTCACTTGTCATGGTTTCTGATTGACAACTTGGGTCGTATCCTTCAAGATCTTGTTCTGTTACCACCACTACAGAAGTGTCATCAAATGTCACTTGATCTCGTAAAGCTGCTGCAACCTCACAAGCCTTTACTAAAAGGTTGGCTGAAGGCGTACATCCAACAGTCGTCCTCACAAGGTGGCGGTAGTAGTCCTGGACAGCCTGAAATTTCAACATTTAAATTATATGAAGACGTTACCATCACAGTTAATTATTTTCCCAACACAAATCAAACAAAATTTTTTATATAACAATGCATCCTGAAAGAAGAAATTTGATGGCCTGCAACTTTTAAAGTTGGCAATAAGCCCAATAATGGGCTTCTCATAACATATTTTCAGCCACAAACCTACCCACAAGCACGATAGGCAAACTGGAGCTATCCTATATTCCTATCTATAAAACTCCATTATTAATTCTAAATAACCAAAAGGCGAGCTTTGCACTTACTTGCCATTGAGACGCAGCAAGAAGCACCCTTGGCCGAATTGACTTCACATATTCATATGCAGCATCAGGCGTCATCAGCCTGTAGTGCACCTGCATGGAAAAGCTCAAAACATAAGAACAAATTGCCAATCACAGTACCAACCTCTTTTTTTTCTTCTGTTTTGACCTTTCTACTCTCTTCTTAAGTTGTGGCACAAACCAGATAACAAATAACAATAGTTGTGCTGCGACCCCGTCCAGCTTTGCAGTGGACATATGTAGTGCGTCCGGACAATGCATTTTCTTCATCAAAAGAACCAAATAGGGAAACAAAAGTCAAAATTACAAATGAGTAAAAAATAACAAAATTATGATGAGGAATGCAGTTGTTACAAATAGATGATTTTTTATAGTATGGACTTCTAATTTTTTTTGGGAGGGGGGTTGAAAGACATTAAGTGAAGAAAAATACATTGTAGAAAGTATAAGGAATATGCAATGATGCAACATCCAACACTCTACGGACATTAATGCATGATGATCACACTCACGCCTTGTTAACCATATCTGCTTAACCATTCTGTGCAACATTTTACAACTAGTTTAACCATCAGTAATCATTTTTCCACATAGAAAGAAACTTAGACATGTCACTAAACAGTATCATGAATCAACTTGCATAATACTTACTATGTATGAAGTCAACAGCACGGCATATGTTATGTAATGATGGAGCAAAACAGTAGTCTCGAGTAGGAATCACCAGATGATCAATTCCATGAGCCTGCAAAATTTAAACACAAAAATAAAATGAAATTGATTAAACAAAAGAATACATCAAATTTATGTAATGAAAACCCGAAAAAATCAAGATGCTATAATAACCCAGTAAAATAAAAGCAGGCAGCAATGCCTATGTAGCAAGAATATTCACAAAAACTAGGGAAAACCAAGTTTACAATTTCATGAGAAAAAAGTTTGTTCCATCCCTTTTCCTGAAACATGAGAACATACCAGCAGAGAAAGAGAGAGATTCACAACACTCATCTTTTATTTAGGAAATAAAACTCTTAAATTTTAGAAATAAAACAAAGCACACAAAAATTACAGTTCTAATCATATTGTTATAAAAACCAAGAGCATTTCTATCACGGAAAAACAAGATTTACATAAATCCTCCAGTCATTGCAAACAAAGCAACTCTCTTCACACAAAGAAGGGGCATAAAACCCTATCAACTCTAATTCGCAAATTATACAAGATATAAGCTTATATAACAATCTAGCATTCAAAAAGCATCAGTCAGCTAGGTAACAATCTAGCATTCAAAAAGCATCAGTCAGCTAGAAAAAAGGGGATAAATAATAACATAAATCATAAAACATATATCCGCCATACCAAGGGATAAGCTGAATACTCACATAATATAATGTGGTCGGAACCAAAGTCTCATACGACTCATTCAAAGTAATGACCCCACGAACACCAAGCTCCTTCAAGCGGGGAACATCAACAGGAAATGGAACAGCACCTAACAATATGAACTGAAAACTAAGTGTGTTAGATTTAAGAGAAGCCTAATTCCCAAACAATAAAAGACAACTTTCATATGTAACCAAATTAAAAATTAAAAATGTCATCTCGGGTAAAAGGAGACACCATTGAACACTAAAAGAGCACATGTATCTAAAATCTACACAAAACCCCTTCTCCATAAACGACAATCTTGACACGAACAGAAAATCCATCATGCTAGGACATGGATAAGAAATAGATGATAGCAACAAATTGAACCAAACATTCTTTAATAAATGAAATAGGGCAAAAGTACAATGTTGATTAATAAATAAATTAAAAACAAACCATTAGAAGATCATGCAGTTAAGTTATAATTAATAGCAAAATACAAAGGGCTTAAAATAATAGGCAAATTTTTGAATCAGAAAACAAAATCACCATAAATTTGAGGGTAGTAGATCAACAAATCACAGTGTAAGGGGTTGACCTCTCCCAACAAATGTTTTTCCATACACACCGGCCAGAGATCGAACCCAGGACCAAATGGTTAAGGGACCCCAAGTATCTACCACTTATGCCACATCATGTTGGTAGAAGCCATCCCAAGTAGGTAGCTCAGTTGGCGAGCTATAAGAGATATCGAAGGAGTGCACCAAAGGAGTGCAAGAAGGAGGTCCTGGGTTCAAACCCTGGAAACTAACATTTCCCCCGCCCCTACTAACATTGTCTATCAAAAAAAATGTTGGTAGAAGCCTTTTGCTTATAGGAAAGCATTGAAATTAAAGTATATACATAGAAAATTATATTTAAAAAGATATTATTTTTATCATATAAGGATTTTATCATTCATGATCTTGCATTAATCTTCCAGTCCATAACAGTTGCTTCATCAGCTCAAAGCACCATCTTTTATGTTGTATTTAGTTTAAAGCCGCAGTAGGTTTTATCAATACAGCCACGAAATGGAAGAGGGTTAAACTGCCAGCAGGTATAACCAAATATCCAATCAATGGTATAAATAACGAGCAGCCCTAATATCCTGCAAACATTCTTCCCTCAGCATATTGAATGTGGCAGTGTATAAAAAAATCAATGTTCCAAAGTCAAATTGAACACATCAAAAAGAAATAAAACGATCATTGGCACTAGTCAAAACTGACACGAGAGAATAAAATGAAATGTAATAATCATCCTTCAACTAGATTAAAAGATAAAAGAACAACAAAACAACAACGACTCAACACCATTGAATACATGGCCAAGCTCAAGCATATATAAATTACAAAACCATACCTCATCAACCTTATCCCACCATCGAAACTCAGTCTGAAGCTTATTCCTAACAACATTATATACAAGCGTGGGATAGAAAAGCGCACGAGCACCTGCTCCAACCAAAACCCTTTTCGGATCAGAACCACCAAAGCTCCATCTCCCTTCCTCACAAACTTCCCCCACCTCACCTTCCTTCAATTCTTCTATAAGCATAACTCACTTCCAAATCAGAAAAGCAATTAGATATTCACAATAACCTAATTAACAAAATAGCTATATATTCACACGAGTTATCAACGCGTATGACCTATATACTATTCAAATCCCTTCACGTATCCTACTAAGGCCCTATTACAAAAACAATAACAGAAAAATATACAGAACCCAAACAAGAAATATTCGAATTGTCCCAAATTGAAATTTGCGGATCACGAAATCTATTGTGAAACCCTAGGAAATCGGAATTATGCAACAAATCGAACAAGGAGTGATAGATAGGAAAAGAGCTTGGGAGATGAAACTGTAAGCGGAATTTTCCTTGGAAAATAAAACCATGTTTCAGAGAGAGATGTATGGATGAGTGATTTTCGAAATCTGTAAGAGAGGGAGAGAAAGAGGGGAAAATTCGTCGATAGGAAGGAAAAGTAAAAGGGAAAAGAAACGGAAAAGAGAGAAAATCGGAAATCGGAAGTGGAAATTGGAAACCCTAACCCTGGATTTGGTTGAATCCGAAAATTGCTCTTTTGCTCAACTAACTCTGAATTGGAAAGTTAAAAGAGACGGGAACTGGATGGAAGCAGAAGAAAAAGAGAATAGGGTGCGGTAAGGTTTGAATGACCCAATGGTGACGCGGATAAAAGGTGAAAGTCGCGGAGAGAATGACACGTAAGGCAATACTCAAGCGGTTTTGTCTTTAGGGCGAGATTGCCGACATGTCAATTTTCTCTTTTGATTTTTTTTATTCACACCTGGCACATTTACGTATTTCTTGCATTTCCAAATGCGCTTGATTACAGTTTTGGTTCCGATCAACTCACAATTTTAGTTTTTTAATTTTTTTTTATGAATTTGGTCCCTCTATTTTTCCCAATTTCAAAAATCAAAATCTCCCTCTAACTTAGTCAAATTTGTTGCTGAGTTGTCACTCACTTTTTTTAGATAGGCAAAGTGGTTAGTAATTAGTGTATTAGTTGTTAGAGGGGAGGGGAGAGCAGGGTTCGAACTCCGTACGCCTACGTTTTTCCACCAACGATGTCTCTTTCACTCAACTACGTGAGCTACCCTTCTGGAACGAGTTGTCACTCACTTAGTCAAACTCTAACCGCGACCTAATTTTCCCTCTCTCACTCAAACCTAACTTCTCTCTCTCACTCCATTCTCTCTTTTCAATTTCACTTGAGATTTTTCCTTTAACTTAAATTCAACCCACTCTCTCTTTTCAATTTCACTTACCTTTTTTCCTTGAACTTCAATTCTCCTTCGTTTAAGAAAACTCAAAAAATGAAGTAAAACCGGGTAGCCATAAGGTACAAAGAGGGTTGTGTATTAATTAAGTGCCATTTTTTTAAGCTGACTTTGACTGTTATGAAACTTTATGAAATTCCTTACCCCTTGCTTTACTTGGGAGCAAGGACTAGTAGTGTGGTAATTTCTAAAGTAGGAAAAGAATGCCATATAACAGGGTAAGGAATTTCATAAAGTTTCATAACACATGCTCTGGCTATCTAGCTGTTCCGTCCCCGTATCTTATTATTCCATACGAAGTCGTGTACAATATTTGTTGTTTCTCATATTTTGTACGTGAGTGGTGCCTTGCTGACAATGACATAAATCAAACGGTTTCTCAACAATATACTTTTCAGATAGTATTCACTTGAAGGGATACATTACACACTGCCACAGTCAAATAAATTGTGTATTTTTTTCCTGTCCTCTCAGAATTATTTGTTATACATGTTTCACTAAATATTCTTGATTTGGTTTTCTTAATGTGGGCTAAGCATCCTAACTGCAAGCTCATACATATATTCGCAGAAAATATTCAAAGGCGGGTGAGTAGGAATCAGATTCATTGCCCACGAGTGTTCATAATGTGCTCCTCTTCCCCCCAACATCAGCTAAGCTTCACCTAACCATAAATAGGTGACAATAAATAAATAAATGAATAAATAAAATAAAGGAAGCTCCTGTAATCTACTCCCAATTCATTCATCCTTTATGACTAAGCAACATCATCCAATTTGCTATACTACTAACTTTCTCCCCAACTAGTGTCCTAATTTTCCACCTATATGAAAGTCAGAATAACTTAGCCTATGTTTAACCTATCTGTTTGTTTAAATGAAAAATCCCGATTCAATATTGCGTTGGATTGAAGCTACAAATATCAAGCTTCAAAATCAAAAATTCTGTTTTGGGCCAAGTCTTTTCAGATTATGCACCTAAAAACATCTCAACCAAACAAACTTTATATATATATATATATATATATATATATATATATATATATATATATATATATCCCACTTTACTGTTTTTGTTTTCAGAAGTAAGTTTTAGAAATTAGTTGTTATGCTATAACAACTTTTCATAGTTGATTAGTTAGTTAGAGTTTTGCATTTACTTTCACTAAAAGTGCACAGTACAAAGTGAATACTTCTCCCTATTGTATCAACTTTTACTTCACAAATTGTTTAAATAATAATCATATTCAATTTATAGATCGGGTGCAACTTAATGCAATCTATATTATTTAGAGTAATCTTATTTAGTCAAAATGTTCCCGCCAAAAATAGTCAAAAACCAAGTTACTGTTGGATTTTGTAATCCTCAACCTTAGATAACTTTTAATTTCAGTCTTAGATTATTTTTTAATCTAACAACAAGTATTAACTAGCCATTAGAGAGTTTGTTGTAGTTAAGTTGTTAAGAGTTTGTTACTACAAACTGAATTAGTTAAGTTTGTTCTTAATAACAAACTTAACAAAACCCTTGCATATAAATATACTTGTACACAGCGAATCGAAAATTTTTTTCATACACAGTGAAATGAAATAAAGTTTTTACAGTTTCAGTTTTTTTTCAAGCTTTAAAACTTTTGTTTCTTCTCTGTTCTGTGTGTATCTGTTTTTTGAGATTCTGAGTGTGAGAGTGGTAAGGCTTGGTCATCGTAGTGAGTACCTTGCAAGCATCAAAGAATAACAGTGAGTGTTAGTTCACCATATCAAAATCAGAAAAGAGAAGACAGTATAAGAGAAATCTACCTTCGATTACAGTTGTGCAGTTACAATCTTCACAAGTGGTGAAGATCAGTGTTCAATCGTTGCTCAAAAGTACATGCAGAAAAAAAAAAGGGTAATCACAAATCAGTTAAGCTCTGTGATTACAAGCAAGAAATCAAAAGAAAGGGGAAATAGAAAGGAACGCAGAGAACGATATTCAGTGACAAAGAGTAAGGTTGAAACAAAAACACAAAACGCAAAACAGAATCATTGTGAGAGTGATTGTACCTTCGTTTTGTGTTGATCATTGATTTCGTTCAAACATTCATCCTTCGTTTGTAACTTCGTTCAGTATTTCATCATCATTTTCGCATTTGCAAGAAAGGAAACCAAAAACAATCAGTATCTACATTTTGGGTTCTTCAAACAGTAAAATTAAGAAATCAAAGTAAAGGGTTTTGTTGATTGCTTATTGATGAATCTGAACCTCCATTGTTGAGATTTCAAGGTTCAGTTTCTGGAAATCAGCAAGAAATTACAAAACCCTAGCAGAGGGTTGAGTGAGAAGACGAGGAAGAACAAAACGGCTCAGCAAGAGTGAAAGAGAAACAGTGTGGCGAGAATCTAGGGTTTGGTCTTTTGTTCAAGTCATCCGATTCAACCCGTATCCAAGTTACTGACCCACGTGTTTCTACAGTAGCTGGCCCATTGGGTGCCGCATAGACCAGTGTGTGGCTGGGCTAGGTGTAAGTGGATTAGGCTTAAGTAACCAGGCTGTCTTTCTAATACTTGCACCCATAAAATTGCTATTCTGCACACTACATCAATAAACAGGTCAATATTTGCATTTTTCTGGTTCAAGAACTAACATGGTATCATCGAGCTGGTAACAATCCAGGGACAATTCTAACTCTAAACTCTAGTTCTTTATCTTTCTTTCACTATTCTTTAAAGTTTCTTTACAGATTCTATTAACACACAACAAGCTGGCTGTGTGTGAGTTTTTTGACAGTTCTAGTGTTTTTGGAACAGGTGTTAGAAGGTGCTAATCAAGGTTTCAAAACAATATGTCAAATGCAAGTTTATCCACCCAGACTCCCAAACTAAATGGGAAAAACTGGGATAGGGGGAGTTTGCAAATGGAAGCCATTTTTGGCTTCCATGATGTCTTAGAAATTGTTCAAGAAGGGGTTGCAGCACTAGCTGAGGACCCAACCCCTGAACAAAGGGCTGAACATAAGGAAAACACCAAGAAGGATTGGAAAGTCGTTTATCTCATACACCAGGGGTGTGATGAGAGTAAGTTCGACCGAATTAGAGGCATCAAAGTCTCTAAAACTGCCTGGGACCTCCTTGACAAATATTATAATGGTGTTGCACCAGTCAAGGAGGAGAAGCTGCAATCATTGAAAAAGCAGTATGAAAATTTGAATATGAAGGAGGGTGAAAGCATTGCTGACTTCTTTGGGAAACTAAAGAAGATCACCAATGAAATGAGTCTCAATGGAGAGATTTTACCAGAACAAACTGTTTGGAAAAAAAATTCTTAGGTCCTTAACAAGAAATTTTGGTTTTATTGTAAACAGCATTGAAGACACCATAAAGCCAGAAGATCTTAAAGTTGAAGACTTTCAAAGTAGGCTTGAAGCCAAACAGATTAAGTTGAATCTCTTGAATGGTGAAGGTGAAGAAGATCAAGCTCTGTTTGCTGCCAAACCAAAGGGAAAGAAATGGACTAAGGGCAGCAGCAACAATAACAACCAGTCAGGTAAAGGTAATTGGTCTAAGGGTAGGTCAGGTAAGTCTAGTGGAAATGGTGACTCCACTAATAATAATTCTGAAACTACAACTAAGAAGGATAAATCAAAAATACAGTGCTACAGGTGTGATAAATTTTGGCATTATGCCTCTGAATGTTGGTCCAACAAGGACAAAAAGGAAATAGAGTCTGAGGAAGAGGCCCATATGGCCAAAGAAAACTCAGACTCAGAATATACTCATGTAGTTTTCAGTATGTTTACTGATGAACCAGAGGAGACAGAAACTAAGGAAGTTTCTGTGATTACTGATGAATTAAAAGAAACAGAAACTAAGGAAGTTTCTGTGGTTACAGTTGAACTAGAAACAGAAACTAAGGAGTTTCTGTGAGTTCTAAAACTAAACCAGAGACAGAAACTAAGGAAGTTTCTGTGACTTTTAAAACTAAACCAGTAAAAAAAACTAAGGTAGTTTCTGTGAGTTCAGAAACTGAGTTCAGAATCTGTGAGTTATGTGACGGAACTAGAAACAGAAACTAAGGAAGTTTCTGTGACTGAACCTAAAACAGAAACTAAGGAAGTTTCTGTGACTATTAAAATTGAATCTAGGATAAACAAAAATTGTGAATTTGTTATCTTTGTTATTACAACTAATGATGGCAGGATTTTTGAAGAAGTGTGATACTTAGACTCTGGTTGTTCAAACCACATGACTAGCCATAAGGAATGGCTGGTTGACTTTGATCCTAGAAGGAAAACTAGCATCAAATGTGCTAGCAACAAACTTATTACAACAGAAGGTATAAGCTGTAATTTGATTAGCTTAGGGCAATTAGTAGAAGAAGCCTTTTCTATTATATTGAAGGACCAAATGCTAAAATTATTTGATAGTGAGGATAGGCTGATTTTGAATACACCCCGTGCTAAGAATAGAACTTTCAGAATCAGCAGTTGCACTTCAAAGACAGAATGCCTAAGTGAAAAAGCTAAATTTGAAACTACACTTCAGCATAGTAGGATAGGGCACGTAAACCTTAAAGGTTTAACTAACCTAAGCACTAAGGAAGTGGTAAATGGTCTACCTAAGATTTGAAAGACCTATTGAAACTAGTACTACTTGTTTACTAGGAAAACAACCTTTGAAAAGGCTGAAATCTGAAATTAAGGACTTAATGCAGATTGTATATTCATATATTTGTTGGCCATTTAATGGGTTTTCATTGGGCAGTGACAAATATTTTCTAACCTTTGTAGATGAATATTCAAAAGGGTTTTGGATCTATCTAATCAAAACCAAAGGAGAAGCTTTGGTGTGTTTCAAACTATTTCAGGAAAT
Source organism: Astragalus membranaceus (assembly GCA_039519185.1). Classification (NCBI taxonomy): domain Eukaryota; kingdom Viridiplantae; phylum Streptophyta; class Magnoliopsida; order Fabales; family Fabaceae; genus Astragalus; species Astragalus membranaceus. The sequence goes on along the minus strand of CM076846.1, from coordinate 160,551,238 downwards.
GGCTAAAAGACAAGGTGCGCAGCACCTAAAAATCCTAGAAGGTGAACAATGGAAGTGGGACAGATCTGAGCATATTACCTCAGAAGGGTCAGAAACTCTAGGAGAGTCTACTACAATAACACTAGAAGTGCCTCATCAAGTAGATGACGACACCTCAGACAGTGTTGAGGAGCCTGCACAGCAACAAGCAGAAGAAGTTCCTCATTATGACAAACCTGCCACAATAAATTCAGAACCTACTGGTCAAGTTTTGACTAGGGGACAGAGGCTTAAACAATTAGGGATGGCAAAACGGGCCGGCCCGCCCCGCTTTACCTAAAGCCCGCTAAAACAGTTTTTTTATAAAGCCTTTTTTAAAACAGAAATAAAAATATAAAACAATAATAGCATTAAAATTACTAGGATTAACTATATATCAATTGTTTGAGAAGTGAAAAGTGAAACCTAAAATGAACAAAACGGGTTGGGCTTGGGGTGCGCAGTGCGCTGGATTCTAATTTTGGGCCCTAATTTTTTTTATAAAATGGACTGGTCTGTCTGACTCTGATGTTTTTTTTTAAAAAAAAAAAAAAAAACGGGCTTGCGGGGCGACCCGCCTCGTTCTTGTCTTAAGCCCGCGATTTTCTCCTTTAGACAGGGCGAGCTCAGCAGGTTAGCGGTCACAATATCCAAACCCAACCCGCCTTTTTTGGCGGGTTGACGGGCCGGCCCGACGGGTCAAACCCGTTTTGCCATCCCTAGAAACAACCTCTAAGGAAGCTAACAGGTTGTGAACTTGTCATAGATGGTGAAGTGAATGAAGGAGACCTCATACACTATGCCATGATGGCAGATTCAGAATCATTAGACTACTATGAAGCTCTTAAGGTGAAGGAGTTGAAAAAGGTTATATTTGAGGAATTAAACTTCTTTGAGGATGACTTATGGACTCTATCCTATGTCCTAAGGCTAGAATTCTTAAGGACACCTCAAGACATTACTCTACAACAGCTCAAATATGCTAAGGAGGTCCTAGCAAGGTTTGGCAGGGCAAAGAGCGATTCTACCAGCAACACAGCAGAATGCTTTGAGTTATGGAGCTGTTACTCAAGCAGCTTGGCTGAAAGCACTGGACTACTGCTCAACTAAGGAACAGGTGGCAGACTTTTTACAAAAGGCTTTAAAGGGTAAGATTTTTTACTAAGCTTAGGAGACAGGTAGGGGTTATTACCGTCTAACCTCTTAAAGGTAATAACATTTGAAAGCTAATATCTGGGGGCTTGTCCCAAATCAATATTGTTTATGGCCTAACAGGGGGGTTGTCCTGGTGTATAATCCGTCTCTAAGCTTAACTCCTTATTATGCTTAAGGAAGGGTTCTAGTTTACCTAAAAATCTAAGTCTTAGGATTAAGGGAGGATGTTGAATTTTGTAATCCTCAACCTTAGATAACTTTTAATTTCAGCCTTAGATTATTTTTTAATCTAACAGCTAGCATTAACTAGTCGTTAGAGAGTTTGCTGTAGTTAAGTTGTTAATAGTTTGTTACTACAAACTGAATTAGTTAAGTTTGTTCTTAATAACAAACTTAACAAAATCCTTGTATATAAATATACTCGTACATAGAGAATCGAATTTTTTTTCATACATAGTGAAATGAAATAAAGTTTTTACAGTTTTAGTTTTTCTTCAAGCTTTAAAACTTCTGTTTCTTCTCTGTTTCGTGTGTATCTGTTTTCTGAGTGTGAGAGTGGTAAGGCTTGGTCATGGTAGTGAGTACCTTGCAAGCATCAAAGAACAACAGTGAGTGTTAGTTCACCATATCAAAATCAGAAAAAAGAAGACAGTATAAGAGAACAAAAAAGAGGAATCTACCTTCAATTACAGTTGTGCAGTAACAATCTTCACAGGTGGTGAAGATCAGTGTTCAATCGTTGCTCAGAAGTACATGCAAAAAAAAGGGTAATCACAAATCAGTTAGGCTCTGTGATTACAAGCAAGAAATCAAAAGAATTGGGAAATATAAAGGAACACAAAGAACGATATTCAGTGACAAAGAGTAAGGTTGAAACAGAAACGAAAACACAAAACAGAATCCCTGTGAGAGTGATTGTACCTTCGTTTTGTGTTGATCGTTGACTTCGTTCAAACATTCATCCTTCGTTTGTAACTTCGTTCAGTATTTCATCATCATTTTCGTATTTGCAAGAAAGGAAACCAGAAACAATCAGTATCTACATTTAGGGTTCTTCAAACAAAAAAAATTAACAAGTCAAAGTAAAGGGTTTTGTTGATTCCCTGCTTGTTGTTGAATCAGAACCTCCATTGTTGAGATTTCAAGGTTCGGTTTCTGGAAATCAGCAAGAAATTACGAAACCCTAGCATAGGGTTGAGTGAGAAGACGAAGAAGAACGAAACGGCTCAGCAAGAGTGAAAGAGAAACAATGTAGCGAGAATCTAGGGTTTGGTCTTTTGTTCAAGTCATTCGGTTCAACCCGTATCCAAGTTGCTGACTCGCGTGTTTCTACAGTAGCTAACCCATTGTGTGCCGCATAGACGAGTGTGTGGTTGGGCTAGGTGTAAGTGGATTAGGCTTGAGTAATTGGGCTGTCTTTCTAATACTTGCACCCATAAATTGCTATTCTGCACCCTGCATCAATAAACAAGTAATTGGTCAATATTTGCATCTTTCTGGTTCAAGAACTAACAGTTACAACACCAAATGACTAACTTTTATAAGCAATTAACCAAACTGCTTTTTCACAGTTTTTTAGGCCATTGACTAAAAACTGTAAAAAAGCAAGTTGATTAATGGCCTATAAAACTTGGTTAATTGGTGTTGTAACTTGGTTTTTGGCTATTTTTTGTTAGAACATTTTGGCTAAATAACATTACTCTATTATTTAGTACTACCTCTTTGTCAAATCTTTTTTTTGGTGTGTAGACAGAATGATAAGTGACATTTGAAACTAACACACAACTGCAAGATCCTGAGTTCAAACTCGGGTGATGACATTCAGCCTAACAATTTCAGCATTCGCCTATTGAGCTAGGCCGTATAGATTCTTTGTCATATCTTTTGATGTTCAAGATTATGACACATAGATTAAGGTGCATTAAATGAATATAAATATTATTATACTTTCACTAAATTTCCTATTTTTGTGATAAAGAATAAAGAATAAAGAAAAATAGTTATCAGAAAGGGTACTATACTATCAACAATGGTTGATCCAAGTGGTAATTGGGCCCGGATACCACATCAAAGTCCCGGGTTTATATCTTGGTGTGGCAACAAGTCAGTTTGAAGGAGAAAACCACACGACAAAGTCAGGTATAAGTAAAAAAAACAAGGGCAGTATACTATACTGAGAAAAAATAATTGATATTTATAATAAATACTAGTACTCTACCTGTGCATACGCACGAGTGACATTGTATTTGTTATAATTTTCTATAAACCTATAAATACTTTGAAAATTGCAAAATTTTAATAAAAGAAAAAAGAAAAACTCAATAAAAATGCTATATTTCAACTTGTTTAAAAAACTCGTGTCACAATTTTTTTAAAAAAAAATCAGTATCTTTTTCTAATATTAATAATGGAGTAAAAATCAGGAAAAAAAAGATCTAATATAAGATATACACCCCTGTTGCCGCTCATGTTGCCGCTCCCGTTGCCGATCTCGTTTCCACTCTTGTTGCCGATCTCGTTGCTAGTTTCTCATTGTCACTCCCGTTGCCGCTTTCCGTTGTCTTTCTCGTTGTCTCTCCCATTGCCTCTGTCGTTGCTTCTCTTATTGCCGATCTCGTTGCCGTTAACGTTGCCTATCATTTTAATTAAATAATTAAATTATTATAATAAAAAAGTTATTTTGGAATTTTTATTAGTAGTTAAATTGACTGATTTTAGTAGTTTTAATAGATTATAGTAAAAAGTGAGATAAAATAATTAGAAATGACAAATTTTTTCTTAAAATTGATAATATATTAAATTTTTAGAAATAGGTAATTTAGTATTTTTAGATGATATCCGATATATCCTATGTGATCTATCATATAACGACTCTCTCTGTTCTGTCTCTCAGAAAAAAGTAAGATGACTCAAAATATTTAAAAGAAAATGGCAAGTTATGGTAGCTATATATAAAAAAGCGTTGGACAATTCTATGTGCATCAATTGATTAAGTCACCATTTATGACTCATCTAGCTAGAAGAAGGCCTAGAATTTCTTACTCAGCACATACACGAGTCAAGAAATTTCTGTCTTCCAATCCAATGTGTTCATGGTTAGACAAATCACTAACTATGAGATCAGCTTAATTATTCCATCTCCTTTTTCTTTTTCTAATTTAAAAATAGGGTTTGAAAATAATTTTTGCATTTCACTGCATGCGCAACCTTTAAGAGAATCTTTAGCAACTAAAAATAGGATTTGATGTATTAGAAAAATATAGAAGATAAGAAAATTACATTCCCTCCTTGGCTGCAAACATGCTCGAATTTACTTTTTTCCTTTGTGATGTAATTCGAAGGAACTCCTTCCAGATTAATTAAAGCCAATGAAGAGAGTCCAAAAGGAGAATCATGACTAAATCCAACGCTAAGTCGCTAACCCATTTACACCTTACATTGTTTTCTTTTATTTATTCTCAACTTGTCCCTTTTCTGATTTCTCTAGTCCAAAATTGCTAAGCTCAAGCTGGTCATATCCATTTGAGATTTTGCAACTATTTCTAGATGCATATATGGACCACATTGTTCACAAACCATCGTTTTCCTTTCACACTCTTCATGTTTAATTTTATTCGATCAATTTGTTGCACAACAGGGGGATACCGGTGAGAACCAAGTACATTGTGTCACTTGAGTATTATAGAGGTACTCTGCTACCAGTTGCATTGACAATTTTTTGTGACATTAGGATGTCGGCTCCTGCATTGGAATCATGTGTTTGTTAGATAGTATGTATGGTATTTATTTGTTATTTTGTCTAACCTGACAAAAAAATAAATATTATAGACAGGTAAATATTTGTCAAAACGGTTTACTTCATATTTTGAATAATTAAAATAACTGTGCTTTTGGATTATCATAATTCAAAAATAATAGAAACACAAAGTCTCAATTAAAAACAAATTATATTACTTTCAAAGCAGTAGATGAAATTAACATATCCATCATCGCCTACCCAAAGGGTCCCCTGAAATTCTAGAACGGAAGAAAAACATTTATATATCATTGAATAAAATCTAATATTGGGTGAGAGTAGTTAACTCACTCTATTTAACAAAAAGAACTTAAATAGTACTCGAGTTCAACTATGGAGGTGGAACAAAATGTAATTAAACTACACTTAGCTATGGTTGAACTCTAGATTAGTCATACTCCATTATAGACAAAAATATTTGTGATGACCGAAAGGAAGTAGTGAGAGAGGGAAAGTGCAGAAAGGTAAGAAGTGAGAAGAACAAATGGAATAAAGGCAAGGCTAGGCTTGACATTTTGTCTTTTGACGGTGCGTAGCAAATAAACCCAAAAGCACCTTCAAATTTCCCCACCACCTTTCCTCTTTCTGCTTTCCCTTAACTCAATTAACCTCCTCACCTTCTTCTTCTTCTTCTCCATCTCTCTCAATTATTCTCTGTTTCACAATGGAAGGTGCAATCCACACCACCAAACCCCAAAAACCAATCACCATTGAAAAAAACCAAGAACAAGACCCAAACAAATTCTACTATCATTTCCTATACAAAACCGTAATAGTCCTAATATTCTTTGTAATTCTTCCACTCTTTCCTTCCCAAGCTCCTGAATTCATCAACCAGAATCTCCTCACCAGAAACTGGGAACTCCTCCATCTTCTTTTCGTAGGTATTGCAATCTCCTACGGACTCTTCAGTCGTCGAAACCAAAACGACGAAACAGAGAAAGAAAACAACAACAACAACAACTCAAAATTCGATACTGCACAATCTCTAGTTTCTCGTTTCCTTCAAGTATCGTCGTTTTTCGAAGACGAAGTAGAAAATAATCATTCAGATGAAACCAAAGTCCAAACATGGAATAATCAACACTATAGAAATAAACCCGTTGTTGTTGTTCACTCTGATTTTCAAGACAACAATACTGTTCCCGATAAGCCTTTGCTTTTACCTGTTCGAAGCTTGAAATCTCGTTTATCTGATGATGATGATGATGATGATAGTAAAGTGGATAAATCATGCACTAGATCTTTTTCTTTTGATAGTTCAAGAGGCTCTAAAAGGCTTTCAAGCAATTTGAATAAAGCTAGAAATGAAGAAATTGAAGAGATGAAAGAGAACGTGGTTCTTGCTTCTCCTATTCCATGGCGATCGAGGTCTGCAAGAATGGAACCGAAACTAGAAGGTGATGAAAGGCCTTCAATGGAGGAATCTGTGAAGTTTCAGTTTCAGTCTAAAACTTATTCACGTTCATCGACGAAGCAAATGACCAGTCGTTCTCCACCGCCGCCTCCGCCGCCGCCTACGGTTTCAAAGGAATCGCTTGGGAAGAACGCAGAGGATTTGTTAAAGAAGAAGAGCTTTTACAAGTTTAGTCCTTCTCCACCTCCACCTCCACCTCCACCACCGCCACCTATGGTTTCAAAGGAATCGGTTGGGAAGAACGCAGAGGATTCGTTAAAGAAGAAGAGCTTTTACAAGTTTAGTCCTCCTCCACCACCACCACCACCACCACCAACAATGTTTCAGAGATCAATGAAGCCACCGACGTATGGCTATGCTGAGAAAATGTTGATGGCAAAACATGACAAACCAATAGCTTCTTTTTCTATAGAGGTTGGGAAAGAAGGAAAGAATGATGCGATCCAAATGGAAGAAGATGAAGAAGAACGTGGAAATATTCCTCTTGTGTCTGTGGAAGAGAAAGAAAGCTTTCTTGACACGGAAAGTGAGGATGAAGATGATGATGTTGGAGAAGGAAGAATTAGTGTTCATTCAGAGAATGGGGAAGGTACAAAAACAGATAATGAAGCTTCTTCTTCTTCTTCTTTGGGTACGGTGGTGGTGGGTGATGAAGGACCTGATGTGGATAAGAAGGCTGATGAGTTCATAGCTAAATTTAGAGAGCAAATAAGGCTTCAAAGAATTCAGTCTATTAAGAATAGTACTACACGGATTGCAAGAAATTCTTCAAGGTAAGGTAATCTTGAAGATCTTTCTACCTTATTAATACTTTTTCTTTTTCATTTTATCTATTTAGATGGGGTGTAATTAAAGTGGATATTTTCGTTCCACTATTGTAATTGTAACTGTAATTGGATTGTCTTCTATTTCTCAGTAAATTAATAGACATGATAATATCAGGGTAATCATTTTTATAATAAAAACATGATAGATTAAATGTTTCTTTTTTCTATCAGGCTTGTTTTGTTTGAGTTCTTAGACAAATTCTCTTTTGTCAAAGTGCGATATTTCATTGAATTGGCAAGACCACCAATACTACACATGCTGCAAGCTTCAAGCTTATAAGGAAAGCATTAAGGGATCCAATAATGTACAATCAACCATGTATAGTTTAACTCTTAAATAAAGATCGTAAGCACAAGAGCAGCAGATGAACACCTAAGATCCAACTGTACTAACTAAAACAGGTCCTAATGAACTATACACAATGAAACATAAGCAAACCCTAAACAACCAAGGACAGTCAACATGAACACATTATTAAAAACCCTACACATCCTTCACGGCATACTGAACCAGCAACTCAATCGAACTGTAACCGTTAATGGGCTCCACCAGCAAGTGTGATACGAGGCTCCACAACGTCGAAACAGAAGAACCATATAGTTGGTGCAGAAAAGAAGACGGAAAGTCTAGACTTCACCCGTATTTTAAGGCCAAATGGCCTCGGGGACTACAGCTTAAAATCTAAGAGCCAGAGAAAATGAGTTGAGATCCAGATGAAGGGCATGAAGGCACTAGTTGTAGACAACACCGGCGAAGAGAGATTTGGGAGGACGCCACAGCTTAAAGCAAGGGAGATGGCTTGAGAGAGCAACTATTAGGACAGATCTAGGGGATCCAGCGGGTCAAGAGGCTTAGGGGGGAGCAGTTTCACAGTTGTTCTGTACCTAGCAACGCGGCGGTGACTGCTGTTGGTAGGTCTCTTGCAATCCGAGCGGAGTGTTGAATGAATCCCGGAGGGGGCACCCGCGATGCCACTCGGACGCCCAAGTCAGTATAGGGAATGAGAGAGTAGTAATATTCTAGGAAAGAGAATGTCCCTATTAATGGAAATGTGAGCCAGTATTTGTAGGGAATCGTACCCGTTGTGAGCCGTCGGATTGATAGAATTGATTTGAGCCATCCAAGTATGATAGTCATAATTGGGCTTGTATATTGTGGATATGGACCAAAGTGATTGGGCCAATCCATATCCAATTGCTGAATGGGCCTCTTGGCCCAGTCCAGAACAGTTGCCCCTCGAGCCGAGATTATTCCGGAGGATGGTCTTGGCTTGAAGGATTTTCGTCGATTTGCCAGACGCGATGGCTCGTTTGCCTCGTCGGGTCGTGCAGAATGTCTTTGTTCGTGACGATAACATTTTTGTTTTTGTTTTGAAGAAAAAACAAAAATGATTTTACCACTTTTTCCAACCACTATAAGTAGGTGGGTCTTCATTGCTTGGGTTTTGGATAAGGCTTCTTGAAATCACACATTTGAGCTTGGAGCAAACTTCTCTCTTCTTTCTTTTGCGTAAGTGTATGTCCTCTTGCCCCTTTCCTTCATGCAAATCGTGACTTTGCTGTTTGTCTAGACCTTCACTCTGGCCCCCTTGGCGCCCAGCAGTCACAACTAGTGACGTTGCTCGATACAAACCGTCACCTTGGACCTTGGCGCCCATGCCTTGCAAGCCGTCACCATGACCCTTGGCGCCCATGCCTTGCCAGCCGTCACCATGACCCTTGGCGCCCATGCCTTGCCAGCCGTCACCGTGACCTTGGCGCCCTTGCCTTGCAAGCCGTCACCATATGACCTTGGCGCCCTTGGCGCCCATGCCTTGCAAGCCGTCACCATGACCTTGGCGCCCATGCCTTGCAAGTCGTCACCATGACCTTGGCGCCATTGCCTTGCAAGCCGTCACCATGACCTTGGCGCCCTTGGCGCCCATGCCTCGCAAGCCGTCACCATGACCTTTGGCGCCCTTGGCGCCCATGCCTTGCAAGCCGTCACCATGGCACCTGGCGCCATTGGCGCCCATGCCTCACAAACCGTCACCATGGCACTTGGCGCCCATGCCGTCACCATGGCACCTGGCGCCCTTGGCGCCCATGCCTCACAAGTCGTCCCCATGACATTGGCGCCCTTGGCGCCCAAGCCTTGCAAGCCGTCACCATGACCCTTGGCGCCCATGCCCTGCCAGCCGTCACCATGACCCTTGGCGTCCATGCCTTGCCAGCCGTCACCATGACCTTGGCGCACTTGGCGCCCTTTCCTTGCAAGCCGTCACCATGACCTTGGCGCCCATGCCTTGCAAGCCGTCACCATGACCTTGGCACCCTTGCCTTGCAAGCCGTCACCATGACCTTGGCGCCCATGCCTTGCAAGCCATCACCATGACCTTGGCGCTATTGGCGCCCATGCCTCGCAAGCCGTCACCATGACCATTGGCGCCCATGCCGTGCAAGCCGTCACCATGACCTTGGCGCCCATGCCTTGCAAGCCGTCACCATGACCTTGGCGCCCTTGGCGCCCAGCAGCTCAAACCGTGATCTTGGCGCCCTTGGCTCCCAGCACCACAAACTGTGACCTTGCTCTGTGCAACCCGTCACCTTGGCGCCCAATAGCTCAAACTGTGATCTTGGCGCCCTTGGCGCCCTGCTCTTGCAAACTGCGAACATGGGATCCTGGCGCCCTTGGCGCCCTTCTCTTTGCAAATTGTGATCATGGAGCCGTGACCTCATGGTCTCACGTCCTACTGGTGATTTTCCGCGTGTGCTCCTTCTCGTTGGACTTAGGATTTTTCTAGTGACAGTCGCTAAATTTGTCTTGGTTTAGGCGGTTAAGTTGTCGACGCCTCTCGGGACAATTTGTAATGAAGTATATTCTGAACAGAGTTTACCAAGACTTGACCTGGATAGAACTCATTATGAGGGGTCGTGACCACCAAGGCCATCTTGGAGTATACCCTTGGCACAGTTTACCAGGACTCGGCCCGGATAGAACTCACCCAACGGGTTGTGACCACCAAGGTCAGCTTGAAGTGTACCCTTGGCACAGTTTACCAAGTCTCGGCCTAGATAGAACTCGCCCAAGGGGTTGTGACCACCAAGGTCAGTATGAAGTATACCCTTGGCACAGTTTACCAGGACTCGGCCCGGATAGAACTCGCCCAAGGGGTTGTGACCGCCAAGGTCATTTAGTGGAAAGAATTATGATATTCTTGCTTTGGTAATTAGGAAAAATGCAAACGATCATGGTGTCTTCCTTTGACCAGAATTATGATATTCTTGTTTCGGCGTGCCGTGGCACTCTTGATTCCTTTGCTAGGATTGGAGGTGCACGTCAGCGCTTGCCTACTTCGTGCGATCTTGCATCCAGAGATGTATTTGCAAAACCATCGTCTTGGAAAGATGGTCTTGGCTTAGCATTAATGTCGAGGTTGCCCCTGCAAGGTAGGCAGTCCTTCCTTGCAGGCTTTGTCAGGTCTCAAACTTGTCTCGCTCTACCCCTAACTATGGAGTTGGGCCATTTTTCTTTCTTGACCTTAAGGAATTTTTCTTTGGAACAAGCATCAATCTAGTGAACTAAAGCAAAAACTGTAATTGCAAAATGAACTTTTATATCGAGCTTTTACATTCTGCATTTGTGCCCAAACAGTAAAATTCTTAACTACGCCTAGTTCTAGTTTCTAGTCCTGATGTCCTGCTCCCTATTCAGAGTCACGAGTCTCATCATCTTCCTCATTCACGTACTGAGCGAGCTTCCATTCACGGATCATTTCTTCAATGTCATCCGTGAAGGTGTTGCATTTGTTGGTGCTGTGCCCATAACTTTTGTGATAACGGCAGTACTTCTTAGAGGTTTGGCCTTTCCTTTGCACGAGAGGTTCGAGCTGTTTGATATCCTGAAACTCCGCATCGGCGCACTCGGCAAGGATCTCAGCCTGGGATGTGTTCAGCAGGGTGTATTCTGGGAAGCGACCTTGTCGAGGTCGGGACTCACGAGGAGTTCTGTCATCCTGGGCTCGCTTCTGCCATGGCTCTTCAGCGGTCTTGTAGGCCAGCTCGTCCTTCTTGCTGCCAACCTTGGCTTCCTCTTGGTACGCCATGTTGTCTTCTTCATAATCCATGTACTTTTGTGCCTTCTGAAGGAACTCATCCAAGCTTCGGGGTTTGTTAATCCCCACGTCTCTTTGAAACAGGCTTCCTTTCTTAAGGCCATCCTTCATCCAAAAGAGCCCTCTCTTGTCTTCAAGGTTCCGGACGTTGCCAGCCTCCTTGTTGAACCTTTCCAGATATTCTCTAAGTGTTTCTTTCTCTCCTTGACTGATCGCCCTGAGTACCTCTTCAGGTTTTGGCTTTAAGCGGGAAGCGGCAAAGCGGGTTGTGAGCATGGTGGCCAGTTGCCCCCAGGATGAAACAAAGTTTGGTTTCAACTCCTGGAACCAAGCTAGTGTTGAATCCGTAAGAGTGAGGGGAAAGATCTTGCAGTGGACAGGTTCCCTTGCCCCCCGGTATCTCATCATGCCAGAGAAGCAGGCCAAATGCCTGTCAGGGTCTCCAGTCCCGTCGTATGTTTTGAGGGCTGAGAGCTTCTCTAAGGTCCTCGGAATTGGGCAGTCGTCAACCTTCCTAGTGAAGGGTCCTTCATTGGAGGTCCATCGTGAGTTGTGAGGTTACCAGTCCCCGAGATCTATATCTCGACGGTCACGTCGGGCTGGAGATCTCCTCGATGTAGATCTTTGGTGATGTCTCCAATGGGTCTTGACTCGGCTCCGCGACCTCTCGCGAGAATTGGAGGTTGCGAGCGATGAGTACCTGGGGAGAGACTCCTCAGGCCAGTATGTACTGTCAGGCGAGGTTCGAGGGGTGCTTGGAGGTGAAACTGATCCTTGGTGCCTACCGCGTCGAGGAGGAGAGTGGCGAGCTCGCTTCCATCTAGGTGGAGAGCGATGATTGTGATGACGCTTGGGTGGAGATCTGCGGCGCCTGGAGCTCATTGTCCTTGGGGAAGGCGCCTGGACGCTTGGCTTTATATTTGTTTACGGAACCATTGGGGTTTTCTTTTATCTTGAACACTCATTTGCACCCTATGGCTTTCCGGTTTTGTGGTAGGGAGGTGAAAGTCCAAGTGTGGTTAGTGGTAAGAGCATCTTATTCAGCTTGCATGGCGTTACGGCAATTCGGGTCCTCTAAGGCTTGTTTGACCGTGGTGGGTTCAATAATACTTTGGGTTTGAGGTTGCCGGTTCTAGAATGGGTGACCATGGGATGTGTATTAGTGGTACTTGGAGGTGCTTGAATCGGTGGATCAACTGGTGAATTGGTGGAGGGCTCAGGTGTGATAATTGGGTCTGATGTATTTGTAGGAGAGGGATTTGTAACTGGGCGGGGCTGAATTGGCTCTATGGGGGATGGTGGTGTGTGGGTAGTAGGTAAAGGGGTGACCGGTTGGGCTGGTATTTCGGTGTCAAGTATGGGAATTGGTTGAGCCGTAGAAGATGTTGGAGTGGAAGATGAGGTGGGCAGATTAGTGGTTTCTGAGAGAGAGAGAGAGAGAGAGAGAGAGAGAGAGAGAGAGAGAGAGAGAGAGAGAGAGAGAGAGAGAGAGAGAGAGAGAGAGAAGTTGAAACGGTTGTGAAATGGTTATTATGATTCAACTGAATTAGTTTACAACAGAGATAAACTATATATACAAGGCTAATGATGTAACTAACTTAGTTACTTTCTAACTAGACTTTGACCAAGGTTTAACTATAGTTTATCTTTACAAGTAAATGGTAAATATCTTATACTATCAGCGAAAACATTTTATAAGAAATAATATTTATAAGAAATAATACACATTTTAACCATTTGGTTCTGGGTTCGATCATTGACCGGTGTATATGGAAAAATATTTGTTGGGAGAGGTCAACCCATTAAATGGATCTCAAATACACCTCGAATGATTAGTCTCCACAGTCGCCGTGGAGGATACATTGGTTTACCAAAAAAGGAAAAAAAACAATATTTATTTATTATTGTCAAAAGAAAAAAGAAAAAAATATTTATGGTCTTGCTTTGTTCGATCCGTACAATTCTTAGGTTATGATTTTTGGATTGGATTTTAATAAAAGGCAGTTAGTTTTTTCTTTTCAACGATATTGGGATATTGTGATATGATTTTTTACACCCTTCCTGCGATATGATTTTTTTGGTCTAGTCAAAAAAATGATTTTTTTGGTAACTCAAATCTATTTTTTTTATAAACATTCTATTGTTTTTATTTTGTCTTTTCGAAAATTGTAGCACTTGGAACTTGCAACTAACATTAATGAAAATGGGTCGATATGTAAATAATAAAATTATCTATAAAAATATGTAAAATATAGTTATATTACTGCTGGTGATAGTGGATTACATATGGTAGGTTTTATTGGTGCCACATAATGTAAGGTAAATTACCCAAATTTCTCCAAAGGCAACTAAGAATTTACCTTAATTGCTAGATGAACTTAAAGATAGATGAACTTAAAGATAGATATATGGGAAGCGTTTATTCAAAGTTTACGTCACTAGTTAAAATAGAGTGGGTCGAGAAGGCACCCCACCTCCACCGGACCCACACTGCATTCAATTTCGGCCACAACGATTTGTCAATTAGTTGAAGACAAGAAGTGGAGGAAGAAGAACTCTTCTTGCTCTGCGATGTCTCATATATGAGCCTTGGCTAACAAAGGAGGACAGATCGGGGAGGAGAGGGTGCATATGGCGTTCAACAGAAAACATAGTTAGGAGGGGAGAGGGAAAAAAAACTCGTATGGAGGATGCAACATCACATCTAGTGAGATCGCTCAAATTAACAGTCATATTAGTTGTGTATGTATACTTTTTATTGAGACAATAATATGTTGTTTTTCATTTCTTAACTACTCAACGTTAAGAGTGGGAATATGCTAGATTAGACTACAATGGTCAATGACCCAACCTACATTAGGTCCAGGCGAGACCATGAGCAGGTGAGACCATGATCAGGCCAGCCTACTTAAGTAAAAAGCATTTATGCCTGACATATTTTAATGCATTATTAAAAGTATAATTTAAATGGGATGTCATATAAAAGAACCAAACTAATATTAAACAATAAATGTCGGAGACTTAATTGATATTAAATTTCAAAAGTCAAGGACTAAACGCCACATTGAGAATTTTAGGGACTAAATTGAATAACGGTTGAAAATATCGAAGACTGGTTAGAAATATTGTTAATGTTTGGGACTAAACTAAACTATTTCTTACATTTAAGGGACAAAGCTGCCTATTAACTAATTTATTGATTGAATGCAAGTTTCTGTGTGGTTGTTTTGACTCGGAAGTTATTGTGACATTCACTTGTATTTGCACATTTATGAAGCTCCCTATTCCCTTCGATGTTTACATATTATGTGTGCATATCATACCAAAAAATTCAGCATCTTTATGAACTAAGAGACCAACATAAGTTAAACAACAATGTCACATGTGAGATTGGAAACCCAGAACTTTTGTATGTGGGGGTTTTTTTTGTCAAGGATTGAATGATTTCATTGAAACTGAGGAAACTAGTGAGAGCAACTCTGATAAGAGTGGGCCTTTAAGGTCTAAAGTCATTTTTAAGTGGGCCATTGAGGTCTAAAGTGATTTTTAAGTGGTATTTTTTACCAAAAAAATGGAATTTTTCACAATTAATAATTTTTTTAATAAAAATACTATTTTGTTTCAAAATAAAATTATTATTATTATTATACCCATGAGCGTCTTAGGTCTCTTCTAACATAACTAGAGGTTTTGGGTTTAAATCTAGTCTTTGAGGTGCAACAGCTTTAAAACATACTTAGATATGTACTTTTCTCTTTGCATGTTACAACTTTTATAATGATTTATCTACTTCTAAAGCACACATGGCTACTTTGATGATGTATGATGTTTTGATATTATGAAGGAGATATTATTTTTATTTTGCAATGTAGGTAACTAGTGTGTAGACCCGTGGGCGGGCGTAAGCTATTTTTTTACATATATCTAAAAGATTAATTTATGCTAGTTATTTTATGTTTTGATTAAAAATATGTTAAACATAAATATGTTATTCAACCTGTTATTTTAATAACTTATGTATAGATTTGTTAGTAATGTGTAAGAATTTTATCAGATAGTTAAAAATGTTGTTTTTATAAGAAATATGACTATTTGTCAAAAAAAAAATATGACTATGTCTTCTCAAAAAGTGTGTCTAATAAAGTGTTTAAAATATTCAATGCTATATAGAGCTAGCATATCATCTAGGGGTGGTAAAAAAACCCGGACACACGGGTACCCAAGGGTAAAATCCGCCACGGGTCCGGGGCGGGTAGTCAAACGGGTACTTGCGGGCTAAATAAACGGATATTTTGACTACCGGTCAATAAACGAGGCTGGTCCGGGTAGCGGGGTACCCGTACCCGTTAGTAAATATAGTTGTTTAAGTGGATGTTTATTTATCATCTATTGTTGTTGTTAAAGTGGATGTTTATTCACATTCTATTGTTGTTGTTGTTTAAGTGGATGTTTATTCACATTCTGTTGTATCTTTTATCCTAATATTTTGGATAATGTTTAGTTGTTATTTTTCAAGTTTTTATTATCATAATTCTAGTTTTTTTTATCTCCATTCATTAACAATTATATGTTAATAAATAGTTGATAAGATAAATGCATAACGAAATGCGTAATTTTTTATATAAATGAATCAAAAAAATAGTGTTAAGTAGGAGAGGCGTCCACCATGAAACATCATCATAAGAGGCTATACACCTAAAGACACATGGATCTCCACCATTGGACCTCCTTTAAAAGAAGAGTGTTGGACTTTATCTTCTCAAATTCAGAGCAGGAAAGTAACCATGGTTAGGCACCACATTGCTGAATTAGTTACTACGCAAACCCTCATGCAAAGGAAACATCAAATGCTATAAATAGGCTCCACTTCGCACTTGAAGAACAATCCATTTCTTCATCCAAATTTATATAGCTTTCATACAGTTTTAAGTAGTTTATTTCTTGCATTTTATTTAGTAGTTAGTTGTAAGAAGGTGAGGAAGGAATTGACACCCTCTTCCTCCACTTCTTCATAGATAGACGAAGGAATCAATGCTTCTGCACCAATCAGAATTCATGCAAAGGAACATCAATCCGTGTAACTTCTACCCTATTGATATCTTTTATATGATTCATATTATTATGCTCCTTACAGATTCTCTCTATTATATAATGAGTAACATGAGCTAAACTCCTTTAGTTGAGATGTTCTAAACTTATAATGATCTTTTGAGTAAGTTATTATGCTTTTAAGTGTTGTAGCATTTTGGGTCTTGTGTTATACTATATCCATCTTATTTTAAGGTTGATCGCTTAAAAGAAGTAATGTTATATACACAGACATGGTTTATAACTAGAAATCAAGACTAATAAGGGTGAGTGTTTTAATAAAGGCTTTGTTGACTTGTTAATAAAGAAAAATTTGTTAAAACCATGTTAAGTCCACTAGTGCAAAAATGAGATTAGAATTAGACATTTAAAGTCAGGCGCTCAGATGCCTGACTACATAAGTGACGCGGTGGCAAACTTGTAATTAAAAGGCAAAACTCGCGAGTTTTAAAGTCAAGCGGATACACGCCTGACTTCTAAAGTGAACAAATAGAGAAAAAAGTAGACTTTAGAAGTCAGGCGTGTATTCGCCTGACTACATAAGTAGACACGGTGGCAAACTTGTAATTAATGGTGAAATTCTTCTTTTCTATTTTAGTACTTTAGAAGTCAAGCGGTGTATTCGCTTGACCTCTAAAGTACCAAAATAGAAAAAAAAAATACTTACGCGAACCCTACAATCTCAGAATCCTTCTCACTCACTCTCAACACGCACGCCTTCTCACTCTCAGAACTCAGAACTCCTCTCCCTCACCGTTTCCTCTCCCTCACGCACGCCTTCTCACTCTCAGAGATCACCGTTTCCTCTCCCTCACGCACGTCGTTCTCACCGTTTCCTCTCCCTCACGCACGTCGTTCTCACCGTTTCCTCTCCCTCACGCCGTTCTCACCGTCGTCGTCGCTGTTGCCGTCGCCGTCGCCGTCGCCGTTCTCAGCGAAGGTCTCTTCCAACACAACGAACAGGTATAATACTTCTTCCTTCTCAAAACTCTTCTCTGCTTCTCACAGTTGAAAACCCTAATAATTTTTAAACACTGATTTAACCTTTTTCAGTTTCGGTTTCGGTTTTGCTCCTTTTCAGTTTCGGTTTTGCTCCTTTTCAGTTTCGGTTTTAAGATTTTGCTACGAACACAAAACCCTAACCTTCTGAATCTTGATTCTGATTGCAGACCTACGAAGATCTGCTTGTGGAGAGGTGATTTTAGCTGAGGATCTTGTGGATTCAGTGTTAACTGCAGGGGACAAATTGGTCATTGTTGATTTCTTCTCTCCTGGTTGCGGTGGCTGCAAAGCCCTTCATCCTAAGGTATTATTATTGTTATTGTTATTATTATTATTATTATTATTATTATTATTATTATTATTATTATTATTATTATTATTATTATTATTTTCCTTCTTCACACTTCCTTGTTCATAATTAATTGGTTAATGAATTGTGGTTTTGATGACGTCTCTTGGTATATTGTTATGGTATTATAGGCTGTAGAAAATTGTTCGCATGATGATGATCCTGTTCTTGCGGCATATGGCATTTCTATTGACAAGCAAATGATTCAGGTTGTCAAATCAAATCAAACTGATACTGATACAGATTTTAGAGGTTCAAATTTACTGGCGAACCAGGAGGTATGCTTCTATTGTTCACTTTCCTTTATTAATTTCTTTGTGTCTTACTTATTGGACTTATTCTTGTGTTGATGGCCAAATATCAGCTACTTTATCCTTTTGAGAATGACTTTAATCGTCTATATAGATGATTAGTTTTTGTATTTTTGCTTAACTACGTTACTTATGTAAGTAGCAAGTATATATTAATATTACTACCAAAATCGTTGTTGTATTGAAAATTCTGGCAGTGATTCTTTATGTTGTTTTGCATGGCAGGTTTCTACAAAGAAGTACAAAGATGTTGGACTGAACACAACGCAATCTGATGAAGAAAAACAATTGGAATGGTCAACAGAATTTAAGCAGCTGCAAAGAGAGATTATTGAACTCTGGCATGCTTGTAATGTTTCATTGGTGCACAGGACTTACTTTTTCCTTCTATTGAAAGGGGATCCAGCAGATTCTATCTAAATGGAGGTAGAGCTTAGAAGGTTGGCATATCTCAGGCAAACTTTTTCCCAAGGGAATCAAACTGTGGAAGATCGACGAGCCCTTACCCCTGAATCAAGGTAACGTTTTGTTAAAAGTGTTTATGAATTTCAATTTTAACTATAAGTTTACATTGTGTGTAACAATACAACTTATAATTCATTTCCTTTACAAACAGCAAGAGATATCTTCGAAGAGAGAGACAGATGTTGAGCAAGCAAATGCAGAAGTTGTCAAAATCTGAAAGAGAGAACCTCTATTTGAAGTGGGGTATTCGTATGAGTTCAAAGCATAGGAGGTTGCAATTGGCCCACCGCCCAATAAGAACTATACTCCCCCTAAAGTGAGAAAACACAAGAAGAAACGTATGGGTCCTGGAGGAATAGCTTTTATGGTTGGCAACAGGATTTGCGCTCTTCATTGCAATCTGGTTGAATAAATTCCACACACAGAGAATGAAGACCTTCGAAAGCCACCATAGTTCATTGTTTCCTTCTCATCCAATCATTGCAGCCAAAGGTAATAATTCTTAAAGATAGTGAGGCATTTTTAGTCAATACGATTTCTTTCTATTTCATTTGCCATTTCCTTTTATTCTCTAATGCATTTCCATTTTTTTTCATGCTTTTTTCCCATCTCCCTTTTTAATGATGATAGAGGTCACTTCTACGGCTCTAGATGAGAGTCTGCAAATCCCACCTTTCAATGCTGTATCACTTTTGGATCCAAGGCGATTGCCTACCCAGAACCAGAAAAGAATGGGGGAAACATCAAGAAGAAGTTTTTCTGAAAGAGACAAATTCACTGGAAGGACTAAGGTTTATACAGTAGCAGAAATTCAGCTGGTTACAAACAGCTTCAGCGAAGACAACCTTCTAGGAGAAGGATCTCTTGGCCCTGTTTACAGAGCTGAATTTTCAGATAACAAGGTATAATTTTCATTCAGCTGCTTTCTAAACACTTCAGATTTCAAAACTGTTGCTTTCAAGTTACAATGTATAATTTTCATTCTTCTTTTTGAAAGGTTTTGGCTGTGAAGAATATCCAAATGGCAGGCTTATCTTTCAGTGAAGAGGAAAAGTTCTTAGATGTCGTCTGTACTGCTTCCCGTCTGAAGCACCCCAACATCAATGCACTTAAAGGTTACTGTTTGGAGCATGGGCAGCATCTTCTTGTCTACGATTTCGCCAGAAACTTAACTCTAGACAATGCTCTACACAGTGCAGCAAAATTCTTTCGGGTTGCACACTATTATCAGTAGCCAAGACGAACTGCATGAGAAGTTTAGTGTTATCTTCTTTTATGTGCTAATTTCTCTTAATAAGAATGATAAGTGTGCTTCATCTCTTCCTCGCTTTTCATCGCTTTTAGCTTTCTCTCTCGCGCTTCTGGTTTCAATGATTTTCAGATCCAACAAAACCTAAACCCAGATCTCAGATCCACGCGCCGTCATCGTCGTCACCGTCAGAACCTTCGGAACCTTCTGAGTGACAACAGGTATGGTGCTTCATTGATCTTCCTCTGTTCTAATATTCTTCTGATTGGGAATCTTATTTCTGATTTTGCTTTTCTTTTGGTGTTATTAGGTTTTGTGGTTTCCCCTATTTTCTTTTGGTGTTATACTTCTTTCTGGTCATTGTTCTGCCGCTTATTACACTGCATATTTTTGCATTATCGAATAACAAATCATGTGCCCAATGCTTATGCATTGTGGTTAATATCGGTTATATGTGAAGTTTGGTTTGCCTTTTCTTGGATATTGGATCAATTCCCAAAGTGGCTTCCTGTGAACCGTGAAACATATCTGGACAGGCTTGCACTAAGGTAAGGCCTTTGAACTTCCGTTTCTGTATTATAATGAAATTTTGTTTTATAGTTTTTCTTTTGTTATAGTAATAATCTTTTAATTTAATAGAGTGAATCTGGATAAATATCTCAGCAAGATTAGCTTGTAGTATATCATAAATATCTCAGCAAGATTAGCTTGTAGTATATCATAATCTTTTGTTTTAGAGTGAATCTGGATAAATAATCTTTCATATAATTTCATTGTGTCAGCAGTTTTTATTGTGCATTGGTATGCAGTATGTATATGTTTTCTATTAACCTTTCTGTTGTTGCTTTCCAGGTTCTTGTGGAACTGTTTATCATGCTCTGTGGATTGGATCAGTATGTTCATTTCTCTACCTTTGATTTCTGGTTTGATGCGTTACAAAAGATATTATACCGAGACCAAGCAATTTATCAGAACTTAATATTCAAAATGTATAAGTTTTTCAGATATAATAGTCAAATTGTTATGCTGCAACTTGGATTATTAGTGTGTAGTACACCGAGGTCCTTTAGTGGGTTAAATTGAACGTAAATATAAACTAAAATATGCCGCTGTTATTGTGATTTCAACTTACATTCGACTTTCGATTGGCAGGATGTCGCTGTCAAGGTTTTCCCAATGCAAGAAGATTCAGATGATTTGATGCAGTCCTTCAAAACAAGAGGTGTGCTCTCCTGTAGTCTAATTTGCTTATCATTTGTGAAAGACTAAATTTTATCCATATGATCTGGAAGTCAGCTTACGTTTAAATAAAAAAAGCTGTGGGTGCTAGAATAGGGTTACCTGTACTTGTGTAACATTTCCAAACTCAAGGGTGGTCTCTATTACCTTAATAAATAAATGTGCTTCCTCTATTGTGATTGTGGCACTGGCCCTTGGTCCAATTTCTGTTTGAAATTTGAATAGCTCAATAGCACCCCTAAGGATTATAGTTGCTGTAAGAGAAAATCCTGAAGCATGCTAACATTTATGTTTAAAATTTTTCACTTTGTTTCTTACTATCATTATGTGCAAATTTATGCTGAGGTGGCCACAATTGTTTTTTTCTTAATCCAAGCATTATTCTTCGTTCTCATATCAAGAAGCAAGCTTTTGTGATTCTTGAATTTTTGATAAATCTCAAGTGTACAAGTGTACTGTGTAGTGTAGTGGCCTCCTGTCTGTGTATCCAAACAAGAAATACATTTCAAACTGTTTCTGAATTCTGCAAGACTTGACCTCTGTTGACGCTGATCTATTACGATTTATAATTAAGATATAAGGACAAGGGAGGATGATAACGTGTCTGATTACTTAAATTATAAGATGCCAAAACATAACCGAGAAACAAACATTGGGATTACTTAAATTATAAGATGCCAAAACATAACCGAGAAACAAACATTGGGATTGGACACACGTGACTTGATCACGATCACGTTGCTGAAACTTTTCTTCTGTTTTAATTGTTGCTGACAGTATTTGTGATAACTTGTTTCTTCTGTAATATTTTGAAGGGCAAAAAGGGAATTTGGCTGAAGTTGCCATTAGAGCAATCTGACTTTGTTCCATTGCTGTCAAGGTAATTTCTAACTTCTTGCAAGTCTATAGAGCTGAGATCTTATATATGTTTGGTTTGTTTTCATTCATTGAAGTTGAAATGAACTTATGAGGTAACTGATTTTGTTTTCAGAAGGGTTTCAATAACACCATGCAGAACCAGGATATGTGATGTTAACTTATTGGATTCCTGAAGGACCTTCCATAACTGATTTTGTAGGTTGAGTTAAGCCGCCCAACCCAAATTCGTTGGGCAACCATTATCGAGCCACTCTGGTTGAGTGTTTAGTCATATGGTTTACTTTCATATTTTCACTCCTCATGTAATTATTTTGCAACTTGAACTGATCACTTGTCTGAATATCAATTTATTCCTGTAAAGGAAGAAACAGGGGTAAGTTTGATGTAACTAAGATATTTATTCCTCTAGCATATCAATTTAATTATGAGTTTGTATGATAAGTGTCAGATTAGTAGCTAAGTCATTCTTTAGCAAAAGTGAATTGCTTATCTCATTGATTTATTGGCCAGAATTGGCTTTATTACAGCTTAGTTCTGTTAATTCTGGTTGGGTATTATTTATGGTTGTTTTACTGTGAGTATTATTTATGACCTGAGCACTGATATATGACTCCATGGCCTAATGGATAAGGCGCTGGTCTACGGAACCAGAGATCTGGGTTCGATCCCCAGTGGAGTCGCTTCTACGGAACGAAAATTTGTATAACCAGGGTGTATAGATTAAACCAAAATTTGAAAAAAAAAAAAACTTTTAAAGTCAGGCAAGAATAAAAGCTTGACTTTAAATCATACTTACGAAGTCAGGCAATAATTAATGTTTGACTTCGTAAGTATGATTTAAAGTCAAGCAATAATAAAAGCTTGACCTTAAATCATACATACGAAGTCAGGCAAGAATAAATGCTTGACTTTAAAACATACTTACGAAGTCAGGCAATAATTAATGCTTGACTTCGAAAGTATGATTTAAAGTCAAGCAATAATAAAAGCTTGACCTTAAATCATACATACGAAGTCAGGCAAAAATAAATGCTTGACTTTAAATCATACTTACGAAGTCAGGCAAGAATAAATGTTTGACTTTAAAACATACTTACGAAGTCAGGCGCAATAAATGTTTGACCTTAAATCATACATACGAAGTCAGGCTATCGCTTGACTTTAAAACTCCAGACATACAAAGTCGACTTAATAAAAGTCAAGCGCCCGCCTGACTTTAAATCCCCTTTTCGCCTGACTTTAAATCCCTTTTTTGTACTAGTGGTCCTAGACATAGGATAACATAGTCCTTAGGGTGAAACAGTGGGTACCTCAAAGGCAGGAGTGAACTTATTTAGCAAGCCCAGACATGGGAAGCTTGTAACGAAACTCTGAAGAAAGTAGCTGACAAGCACACACTTATGCAACTGCACTCAATGCTACTGCACTTGATGCTTCTACACTTGATGCTTCTGCATCATAGTGCCTTTGCATCTCTAAAAGCATAGAAACTCTCAAAAGAAGCATTATCCAGTAAAGACATCTCAACTATCTTTCTCAACTGATTTCCTTCATCTTATTTTACATACTTGCATTTTGTTTTTACTTAAACTAAAAACCCCAAATTTTGTGAGTAGTGTAGTAGCACATATTTATATCTCTCTAAGCATACAAGAGTTTAACCAATCCCTGTGGGTTCGACCTTTCTTATCATTGTATTACTTGTGTGACTGTGTATACTTGCACATATTTTGCCACACCAGGCAGCGCTTCCCTAAAAAGCGCTGCCCATCGCCCCAGCGCGTTCACCTATAGGCAGCGCTTACAGCCAAAAGCGCTGCCCATTGTATATTTTTTTAATTTTTTTTTTCTGATTTTGTTTTTGTTTACTGTTACATCCAAAAGCGTTTTTTTATTACTATTTTATTGTTGTTTATTTAGTGATTAAAATAACCAAATGATAAAAAAATGTTTTAATTATCAACTCCATCCTCCTTTTTTTATTGTCTATTGTTTTCTCCATAACACCTTGTCCGTGTCTCCCACGCCCCTGTATTTTTTATTCCTCTGCTCCACTCCCAAGCACCAGCCCATATTCCTCTGCTCCATTTTCAAGCATTAGCCCCATACTCCTCTGCTCCACTCCCAGGCAGCAGTGCCCTTAAAACGAAAAACGGAACAGAACGAAGAGGAGGACAATCTGGAAAAAATGTAAAGGAGAACAACACAGTATCCTGCAAATGAAAAACAAAAAAAAACAACCAAAGACCACTACATCTCCGCCACTGTTTCCACCGTCTCCGTCACTGGCGCACCAACGCCCCGGCGTGAACCACCACCGTCGTCACTAAGCGACGACGCCATAATCACCACCTACGCACCACAAAACCACCGAACAAACACTTTAAATGCAAACCAAGAAATGGGCTTATGAGTTACCTTCAAAGATGCTTGGCTTGAAGATGGTTGAACCCCAACCAAAATGAAATGGGTTAACGTGGAAACCAAAACGAAATTGTTGAGAGAGAGAGAGAGAAACGAAATGGGAGAGAGACGAATTGGTTGAGAGAGAGAGAGAAACGAAATGGTGAGAGGGACGAAGTGAGAGAGATTCGTGAGTGAGAGCTGAAAGTGAGAGAGGAAAATGAAACGTTGGAGCGCGAGGGAATGTGAGGAAAATGAAAAAAAATAGTAATAGGCAGCGCTTTAGTAAAAAACGCTGCCCATAGCCCAATTTCGTTCTCCTATAGGCAGCGCTTCATTAAAAAGCGCTGTCCATCGCCCATTTTCGTTCTCCTATAAGCAGCGCTTGATAAAAAGCGCTGCCCATCGCCCATCCTCATTCTCCTATAGGCAGCGCTTTTAGCATGAGCGCTGCCCATTCCCTGCGCGTTTTAAGCAAAAGCAGTGCTTATAGCAATAGCGTTGCCCAATAGGGCGCCATTTTACTTAAGATCTGGCGTAGTGTCTAACACTTACTATATAAAATATGCCTAGATAAAAGCTCTATTATTCTTATATGATCCCTTTAACAATTGAGAATTATTTGAATACATGTCTTTGATGCATAACTTCATAATTAATCTTAGAGGTAACATTAGTTGAATGAGTTTTTATACGTAAATGTTTGTTTAAAACGTGGAACGGACATATGCAGAATATAACAATTTTGCCTGTCTTTCAAAAATATAGTCTAATAAGAAAAGTCGCCTTGAAATTACTTCCTGTAATAATACCAAATAATTAAACTTGTAACAAAAAAACCAAATAATTAAACATGTGATTAAAATGAAAACAACTTCTATGTGAGTAAGTAACTTCTCGTTAACATAAATGTCTGGTAAGTAACTCCTAATTGACACAGATGTCTGAATTTTGTGAAAGAAGTCTCTACACCATTGGTTTTCAACATACTCCTTTCTAATTGTCACATATGTCTGAATTTTGTGAAAGAAGTCTTTACACCATTTCTTATTCATAAACTGACGTTGAATAACCACAGGAAAACCTATAGAGAGGATAATGAACAAAAAAGTGATCAGAGTAGCATAGAAAGGAATTGCTTAATAGAAAAGTGTTAAACATAAGGCAAAATTGGATAATACATGTAACAAAGTACAAAATCATAAAAGTAATACTCAAGTGTTTCCATTATGTTTAAATTGGTGAAAGCTAAACTTGTTTAGTTCTTTATCAATGATATTCATACTTTAGATCAATTCATAAAGTTAAGCAATATTTTAATTGACAACTATATTTTGGTAATATCTATTAGAGCGAATTAGAACTAGGTGGAAATGTGTAGGCATGTTTGGTCAATTAACTATGTTTAAGAAGCGGTAAAGAAAAATACATGTGTAATGGTTGTGTGCATGGTTAAACATTTTGAAATACTTCTCGATAAACCACATTAGTTGTTGATGTGCAAACTTTTTAATCTTCATCCAATATTAGGATCTTTAGGCCGCTTCTGGAAGTAACTCTAGATACTGCAACATATAACTGACCAGGACTGAAAATTGGTTTCGGAAGATAGATCCCAACATGAGAAAGAGATTGTCCCTGGCTTTTATTGATTGTCATTGCAAAACATATAGTTAGTTGAAATTGTCTTCTCTAGAATTTAAAAGGTAACCCAGGATCGCTTGGAATCAAGTTCATCCTAGGAATCAAAATCTTATCCCCTACATTAGTTCCTGTTAACACAGTTGTCCATATAACATTCTTCCTCAACTCATTGATCATTAGCCTAGTACCGTTACACAACCCAGCTGATTGATCACTGTTTCTCCTGAGCATCACAAGGACTCCAACCTTTAGTCTCAATTTGTGATTAGGGATTCCAGAACTTTTAAATGCATAATTTTGTGGTGAACCATTGACCTTCACTCTCGTTGTTTTCATCAGATTGGCAAACCGCGTCAGCACTTAAATACCCAGTTTCACTGCCAAGAAATGTTCAGATAATAAAATCATTAACTTGTGTAATAGATCAAGAGTTGGTGCAAGTATTCTCCTTTCCTGAAAATAATTTGGCATGTTAACATTGTCTAATAGGTTAGGATATGCAAAATCTACCAAAGATTGCAACGGATATGCTCATTCTTTTAGGCAAAATATCTCCTGAGGTCCCTTAACTTATTTTCAGGTAACGAATAGGTCCCTTAACCTTTTTTTTGTAACGATTAAGTCCATTAAGTTTTAAAAACGTTGCGTCGTTACCTTTCCACCAAAGGGTTTATTTGCATTCTCGTTATCCACGGACGCCATAATATCCCTACATGTTCGGTCCAGTGCTTCGAAACATAATCTGCTCAACATGGGTGCCTCATCCCATATGCTAAGTTTTGAGTGTAGTATAAGTTTAGCTCTAGCACTACCTTGCTTGATATTGCAAGTTGAATCATCTTTGATATCCAATGGAAGGGAGAAAGTTGAGTGTGCAGCTCTTCCTCTAGCAAAACCAAAAAGGCTATACCACTGTAAGCCACATTGAGAACAATAAAGCCCTTTGATCGTAGAGCAGCAGATAAAGTCTTCGAGAGAAATGTCTTTCCAGTACCACCATATCCATACAAAAAATAAAAACCACCTAATCCAATCATCACAACATTAATAATTTGGTTGTGTACACGTTCACTACCAGAAATACATGTATTACCAGCAGACGCCGGTACATTTCCGGCGGATTTTTGGTGGTTTCCGGCGGAATGGTGCCGCCGGTAAATTACCGGCGGATTTGGAGACATTTCCGGCGGATACGAGACCGCCATAAATTTTCTGGCGGATTTTAGTACCATTACCGACGGATTACTCTCGAAAAAATAAAATTTCAAAATAAAAATTAAAACCGCTGGTAATGACAATTACCGGCGGATTTTGTTTCTGATTCTTGAAATCCAATCGTCTAAATTTTCGCCGGTAGTGGCCCTTTGTGCCGGATAAATCCGCCAGTACGCAAAGGATCAAACGCTACATAAAATCTGCCGGTAATGCTGCTTTCCGGCGGATCCGTCAATGTTATACCCTAATTTTGTCCGGCTGTTTTTTTTAACAAAAGGAAAAATATCGAATTTTTTAGTGTTGTAGAGACCTTTTTTTTATTCTTCTCTTTGTTTTTTCATGAAAATCTCAAAAATATGTTTTGTTGTGCACGCGCATTATTTTTAGTCGCGTACGCGAGTTAGTTTTGACAATCTTGTGCCGTTGTGTACGCATATTATTTCTAACCGCGTACGCGCGTTATTCCTAATCGTGTACAAGTTTTATTCTCGTTGTGCATGTGTGTCGCTTCTCATTGTCCGCGCGTACTATTTTTAATAATGTACGCATTTTTATCATTATAGTCATTGTTACTATTGTTATAAAAAAATCTAATAAAAATCAGATTTTGAATAAATGCTTTTATATTATTATAATCAGTTTTTTTTTACAAAGTCAACTTTAGTACACATATATAGACAAAAATTAATTAAAAGCAAAAAAGTACAAAAATAAAATCAAAATAAAATAAAAATGAGGTATGCGCATGCTGTTGTTGCATTGTTGGTAGTGGTAGTATTTTCAGCATCAAGCCAAGCCTCTTTCCTTTTGTTCTTTGTTTTCTCCTCCATTTTGGTTGAGACCAAAATGCTTTTCAGGCACTACCCTGCAGCTGCTGCTCCACTACTTTGAAAAAGCATAACAAAAATTGTTGTCTCATTAGTTTGCCTCCTCTATTAAAACCAAGGAATAGACATATTGAAAAGGGGGAAGAAAATAAAGGGAGTGATGTAAGGGGAAAGAAGAAAAGGTAGAAGGAAGGGGAGATTTCACAGTTCCACACCATAGCCATTTTCTCCTCCAAAATATTATCTCAATTCGAAACCAACAACAACACCACAGTACCTTTCACAGAAGGAAAATGATTAAAATTCATTGACATACATTTCATCACCACCATCAATAAACAGAAGGCAGCACCATCACTTTCACCACCGTGACCACAGCCTCCGCAGGCAGCACCATCAATGGTGGTCTTCGCCGCCATGAACCACCACATCACCACTACAACAACCACACAAAGAAACCAACCAAAAAACACAAACAAGAGAAGAAGAGGCAAAGAAATAGAAGAAACTCACCATCACCGACCTCGACGGCGCACCAACGTCGTCGGCGGCGTACCATCGCCGGCGTACCTCCGCTGGTGACGGTCTCTGCACCACCAGAGACTACGGTGTCTTCCTTGCAGCTCACCTCGCACCACCGCAAGCTACAGCTTTCACCATCGTGAACCTCCGCATCACCGCCGTCACTACCAGAGCACCACCGCATCTTCACCGTCTCAACACCACCACAACACCTCCACAACCATCCACGCTCTACCCAAATATCTCCTTTCTCTTCGCGTTCGCGTTCACCTCGCCGGCGACGCCGTGATACCCTTCACGGTCGTCTTCCTCCGGTTTTGTCCCTTGCCATCTCCCCCCAGTCGCGTTCTCTCTCTCTCTCTCTCTCGCCCGTCTTCCTTCATGTCACTGTCGCGTCTCACTACCATCATCCCTTTCCCTCCGCTGTGGCCATCACACTCGTCTCTTCTCTCTCTCTCTCTCACCGTGGCTCTCGTTCTCTCTCCTCAACCACCACGTCTCTCTCCCTCTCTCTCTCTCTCTCTCATTTTCTCTCTATCTCTCTCTCTCTCTCTCTCTCTCTCCAAAGAAACCAGTTGCGGCGCTAGATTGAAGAGAAGATGGAAAATTAGGTTTTCCAAAATCCACTAGTTTCCCTTCTATACCCTCTCCCATTTTATTTTAATTTCAATTCTTTAAATCAGAATACTAACCACACCCTTATTTCATTATTGCAACCCCCCTTTGAAAGCCCAGAATTCGAAGGCCATTAAGCCCATAACGCGAAAATTGGTTTGCTGCTAAGTACACCCCCGATTTTAATAATACGCCTACCTGTCCATAAACCCAATTTATAAGCTACCCATAACCCAGAAACTAAATTGTGGGCTTCTGCTTTTCACAGTTCTTTTAATGATACAACCCCCCTTTTTCAAATATCAAATTTTTACTCATACCCCCGACTTTAATGATGCGATCCCTTTTTTTACCATGGTATTTCCACCCCAATTTTTTTTTTCAAACAATCAAAACTCACATAAAAAATAGGTTGCTACTAATGGTCACTCTATGTGTAACTTGTTTGATCATTAGTAACAACTATAGTTTTCAAACGGGTTATTAGTGATGACCACTCTGAGTTTACTTGTTTGGTCAGTACGAATACCTACCTGAATTTCAAAGTCACTTAACAATAAAAAACACCAACATACAAACATTTTCTACCAAGAACTACGTAGCAAGTGATTCTCTACCCGGAGATACGTAGAAGCGGATGAGGGCCCACATCTGTCAAGTGCATTAATAAAAAAACCTTTTTTTAGTCTTTTCTAAACGTTTTCGTTCTTACTTTTAAATAAAAATACAAAAACATTTATTTTCGTTAAGTCTTTTTCAATTCATTATTTTAATAAAAGGGAAATAATTATTTTTAAAGGTTAATATAGTTTTGCACAATTCATTATTTTAATAAAAGGGAAATTCGCCGGTAATTTCGGTTTTCGGCGCATTCGGATTTCTGAAACCGAAATCCAACTGTTGCACCATTCTCCTTAATATATACCGAATTCAACTCTTCTTCTTCTCATTTCTCTCAAATTCTCTCTTCTTCTTCTTCTTCTTCTTCTTCTTCTTCTTCTTCTTCTTCTTCTTCTTCTTCTTCTTCTTCTTCTTCTTCTTCTTCTTCTTCTTCTTCTTCTTCTTCTTCTTCTTCTTCTTCTTCTTCTTCTTCTTCTTCTTCTTCTTCTTCTTCTTCTTCTTCTTCTTCTTCTTCTTCTTCTTCTTCTTCTTCTTCTTCTTCTTCTTCTTCTTCTTCTTCTTCTTCTTCTTCTTCTTCTTCTTCTTCTTCTTCTTCTTCTTCTTCTTCTTCTTCTTCTTCTTCTTCTTCTTCTTCTTCTTCTTCTTCTTCTTCTTCTTCTTCTTCTTCTTCTTCTTCTTCTTCTTCTTCTTCTTCTTCTTCTTCATTTCTCTCAAATTCTCTCTTCTTTCTCTACGAATTCTACCTCCCTATGAATTCTCTCTTCTTCTCTCTACCAAATGTTTCCAGATTTTTTTTGAAGGTATGTTCTTAACATAATATACTTTATATTTTACAGTTTTTGTTAATATGAGTTAGTTACTAATTCTGATATTATTTGTCTAGCATCTGCTTGAGTTTGGGTGAAAATTTGTTCGAAGGTGTAGGAATTAGCGTCAAGTCAGAGACTTCCCTTCACTACCGGTTAGTTATCAACTTATAGCTATTATTAGTATTTAGTAAAAACTGTTATTTGATTTGGTATTAAAAAAAGCTTATTTGATGTTGTTAGTTTAAAAGTATTTGTGGAAAATAAATAGATAAATTTAAATTGTTGTATAAAAATTAGATTGTAATTACTATTAGTTGTTTATGTTTTTAAATAACATAAATAGGAATTATTATAATATATCAGTTAAAATAAAAAAGCAATTATTAATATATATTTTGATTATTAAATTGTTGTATAAAAAATTATAAATTGTTATTATTTACTAAAAACAAAATATATTTTGATTATTTTGTATAATTTTTAGATTAGATTGTAGTTAATATTTGTTGTTTATAATTTTTAGATAAAATAAAAACGAATTATTAATATATATTTATTAAAAAAGTAAAATTAAGATGATATAAAATGTTACTATTTACTAAAAACAAATTATATTGTAATTATTTTATTTATTTTATTAATTAAAATAAAATTAGATTTAATTATTTAGTAACACATTAATAGAGTTATTAAATATTTATATAATGTGTTATATTATGTGATATTAAATATTATTAAATATTAAAATTTGTATATTTGGTCAAAAATAAAAATACAAATGTGTATTGTTCTAATATGAATATATGATATATGTTGTAGTATATATATTAGGAACATCCACAAATACATGGATCGTAGTTTGATGAGCCGCAATATGATGCTGAAGAAGTTCCAAACGAGGAAGCTCAGAGGTTTTATATGTTTTTCAGTGAGATAAATAAACCATTATTTGAAGGATCTAAACACTCTAAATTATCAATGTGTGCTTGGTTGTTGGGTCTTAAGTCTCAATTTAATATTGCAGAATTGTGCTTGGAATATATGACTAAAATGATATTGGGTGCAACTCCCATTAGAGGACTTTTGCCACAGAGTTATTATGATGCTAAAAGATTGGTATCGCAGCTTGGCTTAAGTTCCATAAGAATTGATTGTTGTCTGTCTGGTAGCATGACAATGAGTTTGGCATAAATGATGGAGAGTTGCTGGAATGCAAGTTTTGTCAAAAGCCATGGTATCGTGTCAGCAGGAAAGGGACATGCAAAGGCAAACAAGTTCTAAGGAAAGCAATGTTCTATCTGTATATCAAGGCCAAAGAGGATGTTTACTTCAATGGAAACTGCGGGTAAAATGACGTGGCACTATGAAAATAGAAATAATTCTGGTGAATAACGTCATCCATCTGATGGTGAAGCTCGGAAGCATTTTGATCGTGTTCATCCAGATTTTGCCAGTGATCCACGCAATGTTCGGCTTGGTTTATGCTCTGATGGTTTCACACCATATATTCAAGCGTCAGCAACACCATATTCTTGTTGGCCAGTTATTGTTACCCCATACAACCTTCCTCCTGAAATGTGTATGTCTAAACCCTACATGTTTTTGAATGCTATAATACCAGGGCCAACTAATCCAACAGCGAGTATTGACATATATTTGCAACCTTTGATTGATGAATTAAAAATGTTGTGGAATGGTGTTTTAACTTATGATGCAGCACGTAGACAAAATTTCATGATGAGGGCGGCTTTGATGTGGACCATTAATGACTTTCCTGGGTATGGAATGTTGTCTAGATGGGGGACACATGTTAAGATGACGTGTCCGATTTGCATGGTCGACACAAAGGCTTTTACTCTTAAATATGGAGGAAAAACCTCATGGTTTGACTCGCACCTTAGGTTAGCGATCATCCATTTAGAAAGTCAAAATATGGATTCATCAAGGGGAATGTTGAAACAGTTGGACATCCTCGTAGGCTGACACCAGAAGAAGTTTGGAAAAGTGTCAAGGATATCCCTCCTGTGGAAGTCGTTGCGGGTGTTGTTTCTCGTCCAGATGGTTATGGACTATGGCATAATTGGACAAAAAAAGTATTTTTTGGGAACTTCCATATTGGAAAGATAATCTATTGAGACACAATCTCGATGTAATGCATATTGAAAAGAATTTCTTTGATAACATATTTAACACTGTTATGAACGTGAAAGGTAAAACGAAAGACAATGAGAAGGCTAGGAAGGACGTGGATTATTACTGCAGGCGAAAGGATTTGTTGTTGGTTGAGCAAGCTAACGGTAGGACACTGAAACCCAAAGCCAATTATACTTTATCTACGGAGCAAGCGAAAACAGTTTATCGGTGGATTTCTGAGTTGACAATGCCAGACGGTTATTCTTTCAATTTAGCAAGATGTTCTGATGTGGATAATGGGAGGTTACATGGGATGAAGAGTCATGATTTTCATGTATTCATGGAATGCTTACTTCCTATTGCCTTTAGTTCGTTGCCAACACACGTTCTGAATCCGCTCATTGAAATAAGTCAATACTTTAAGAATTTGTGTTCTGCAACGCTAAAAGCGGATGATCTTACAAAAATGGAACAAGAATTCCCACTTATCTTATGCAAGTTGGAGAGAGTATTTCCGCCTGATTTCTTTGATTCTATGGAGCATCTTCCCTTTCATCTCGCATATGAAGCTAAACTTGGTGGACCTGTCCAATACAAATGGATGTATCCGTTTGAAAGGTCAGTTAATATATATATATATATATATATATATATATATATATATATATATATATATGAAAGAAGTTTAATATATATATATCATTAATTTGGATTAGATGATTATTAACATATCATTTTCTCTAGGTTCATGGGTGATTCAAAAAGATCAGTTAAAAATAAAGCTAGAGTTGAAGGATCGATATGTTCTTCTTACTTACACCGTGAAACAAATCACTTTTGTTCTTATTATTTCAAGAATGATCTTGCTCCTAGAAGTAGTCGAAATGAAATGGAAATTGAATGTCCAAGACATCATTTAGCTTTGTCTGTCTTTTGTCTTCCTGGTCGTCAGTCTGGAAAGGAGTCAATTCACTGGCTAACAAAAGAGGAGTTAAATTCAGCCCATGTTCATGTCTTGATAAACTGTACTGAGGTCCAACCATTCATTGAGTATGTATTTCTCGACCTAGCTATCTCAATTATTAGTTAATAAATTAAAGTAAACAGTTGTGTAACAATTAATAATTTCTTATTAGGGAGTTCTTGTCATCAGAGGCAGTAAGTGAAGAACAATCTTCTGCTCATATTCATGCGCATTTTCCAATGTGGTTTAGGCAACGTGTGTATTCCCTCCCACTGACTCCTACCAACCAACACTTGAGGAACTTATCTGACGATCCTCGAAGATGTGTTAAAGAATGACACGCATATTTTGTCAATGGATACAAATTTCACACTAAGGAATGGATAGAGGGCAGAGAAACAGTCAATAGTGGAGTTTTCATGAAGGGTGTCACTGGGAGATGCGAAGATGATTTCTATGGTGTGGTTGAACACATATATGAACTTGCGTACCCTTATCTAGATTATAGTCAAAAGGTAGTTGTTTATTATTGTAATTGGTTTGCTCCGTCCGCTCGGGGAACAAAGTTTAATCCAAAGACAAATACAGTGGACATTAAAATGAATAGTAGATATCGACTGTATGATCCGTTCGTCATTGCACAAAATGTGAGACAAGTCTATTATGTCTCTTATCCATCAACACGGACTGATCGGTGTAGCGACCGAAAAATCCGAAGGAGGGGATTCTTCTCCATTTGGAAAATGAAGCCACCATCAATATTTATTAAATACGAAAAACATTGAAAAACCCTTTATTTTTGGGTTCGGGGGTCAATTATGCGTGGGGAAGGTATTAGCACCCCACAGCATCCTTTCAAAAGAAAGGTTACCATTTAATTTAATGTGTAGAAGGAAAGTTAATTTGAAAAAAATACTCTAATTTACCCTTTTTATTATTTGCAAAATTGAAAAGGAAGACTTAATAAAAAATTTAGTTTTTTTGTGCTTGACAGGAGTGGGCCCCTGCTCCAACGTATTTCCAGGTGCGATGGAGAAATCAAATCTACGTAGTTCTTGGGTAGAAAAAGTTTGTGTGTTTGGTTTTTTTATTTATTTTTTGAAATTGGGAGAGATATTCGTAATGACCAAACAAGTAGAACTCAGAGTGGTCATCATTCTTAGCTCGTTTGAAAATTAAGGCTGTTACTAACAGTCAAACAAGCTAAGCTCAAAGTGACCATTAGTAACAAACCATTCTTGTGGGTAATTGTTGAGAAAGCTGTTTTGGAAGCATTATGATGTAATAAAAAAAATTAAGTGAGTTGTAATAGAAAAAGGAATATTGTAATTAGCAGAGGTGCTATGTTATTAAAAAAGGGGTATGAATAGCAACAGGGGCTGTATTTTCAGACCTGGGGGGTGTAAATATTAAACATGGGTTATATCATTAAAAAAATGTGCGTTCAGAGACAGGGGTTGTATATAAAAGAGAAGGGTGTAACAAAAAGGAAACCCATTTCGTTTTGGGCTGACCTGCGTTTCTTTTAGCAAGGATTTTCAGGGGAGTTGTATGAATAGAAACGGGGGTGCCAATAATAGCCTGATGTTTAAAAACCAGGGCGGCTCTATCATTGAGAATAAGGGGTGTGAATTATCAATCTGATAAAATTAGAATAAATTAAAAAAAATTGCACACTATATAAGGCTCCTTTAGAAAACCCTGGCTCTATTTCCCTTCACTTCCAGCGCCGCAACAGCCAGAAAAGGAGAGAGAGAGAGAGAGAGAGAGAGAGAGTGTGTGTGTCTCACCGTATGGAGAGAGAGAGAGAGAGAGAGAGAGAGAGATTTGTGAGCAGAGTGAGAGAAAGCGAAGGGAGGAGAAATGATAGAGGGAAGGATGACGAAGGGGAGAGGTGCGATGGTGAGAGGGGGAGGTCACGGTGTTTGTTGCGGCGGCGGTTTCGGGTGAGCGACGGTGTTGGTGGTTAAGGCATGGTGGTGGCACGACGCACGAAGAGCGAGAGAGAAGGGCGTGATACGGTGGAGAGAGAGAAGACGCGATGACGGAGAGAGAGAAGGACGGTGGTACGACGGCGGTAGGGTACTGTACGGTGTTAATGGCTACACGACGGCAAACAAGGTGGGGATGCGATGGTTTTGGTTGGCTACGGTGAGGGTGGAAGCGATGATGGGGAAACTGTGAGAGAGGAGGCGACGGTGATGGGTGGTTTCGTTTGCGAAACGGAGGAGAGGGTTGGCCACGGTGGTTGGGAGTGGTTGCTGGTGGTGGTCTGGGGGTTGCGATGGCTACAGTGGTGGAGATGGTGAGGCCATGGCGGTCATGGTTCGTAGAGGGGAGGCGTGGTCGTGAGATTCGATTTTTGTGTTGGTGGTTTGCAGCGGGGACGACGGAGGCGCACGCTGGCCGGAGGTAGTCTACATTTTTTATCCCCGACTTTCTCTTCCACTCTCTCAGTTTCTGCCTTTTTTCGTTCCTCTTCTTGTTTTCACAGTAACTGGTTTTTTTTAAGTCTACTTTGATTTGTTTCTTTTTTAGATGCTTAGACAAAACATGTACAAGACTAGGAAAAAAAAGTAAGCAGATGTTAACTAATTTTGATCACATCCTAGAATCAGGTACAACATGCATTCAAAAAGAAAGAAACATAAAAGCTTATGACTAGCCAAATTTCCAGCTTCTGAAATTCTCCTGTTTGCTACAGCCACCTGCTATTTCAAAGTGAAGCCACTAATCGTTTGGACTAATTCATTTTTCTTCTCTTAGTTTTTGTGGTATTCGTTACCGTTTGTGTATTTTTCAGCCACTATCCTCTCTCTTCCTATATTTCTGTGACTGTGTGTGACTGTGTTTGGAGTATTTTTCTGTCTATTTGCTATTAATTTTCGTCTCCTTCACTCCCCCCCCCCCCCCTAATTGTGCTACTGTTTTGGGTATTTATAGGTGGATGGATGAGGTGCTGAGGACAGTCAGCAATTAGGGTAAAAATGGCACCAAAAGGACAGCATCTTTGAGGAGGAATAAAAAGGACAAGAGCTGGCACCAAGGACAGTCAAAGGAAGGACAGGGGCAGCCCGCTGCTGCGCCCTTCTCTTCTCTGTTTTTGATTTTGTATTTTTTTTTAATTTTTTTTGTATTATTTTTGTACTATTTTTGCTATTTGTTTTTTTTGGCTCATATTTGTAAAGAGAAACTATGTTATATGATAAGAAAAAACTGACTATTAGATTCTTCAATTATTATTATTATTATATTTTCGCACCAATAACAATAGGCTAAATAATAACAGTAACGAAATAAAATAAAATGAGCATCGAACAATCGTTGTACGAGAGTGCCAAAGACACACGCGCTTAAAACGATACGCGACACAACGAGAATAAAAACTTTTTTTGATTTTTTTTCAATTAGCAGGACAAAATTAGGGTATGACAGCTGCCCCTCTTTATTTATATTTTACTAGGAAACATGAAGGGTTTCCAAATTTCTTGAGTAAAATAGAAATAAAGATAAAAAAGACACTAATTTTGTCAAGACTATGGTTTTTTTGGAACTCTTAAAAAAATGAACTGACATAGAACGAAAGTAAATAGGATCACTGGGGATCTGAAGGAGCACTGGGGCTCTGATGGTCTAATTCGCAGTCGATGCTTGGCGCACTGATTGGAGTTAAACTGAAGGACCGATGGGGTTTGAAGGGCGTGCCTAAGCCTGATGGACCAATGGGTCTGATGGAGCGCAAACTAGCAATGGTACTAGTAAAACGGTCTGCTTGATGGTGGCCTTTTTCGAGCGGCCATGGGGGCAAGGTCAGGTCGTTGACCTGATTTGTGCACCTCGAAGGACGTGCACTGTGTTTTCTTTTAGGCGGGCACAGCTAGTCTGAAGGACCTGGGGTCGGATGATCCTTCGCGCTCAGTGTCGACATAGTGATCTGACGGTAGAGTTCGAAGCCGTTGCTTTGAAATGTTAATTCGAACTGAACTGAAGGACCTGGGGTCGGATGATCCGTCGGTTGCTCGATAACGCGACGTGTGATCTGGATTGAAGGACCATTGATGGTCTGAAGGAGCGCTAGGGCTCTGAAGGACCACTGGGGGTCTGCAAGAGTACTGGGACTCTGAATTGTGATATGAGACCAACGCTTGGAGCACTGACTTTGAGGGAACAAAATATTGGGATTGACACATGGCGTACTTGCCTAGAACATACCTAATGAATGCATTTACCTGAGAAGGGAAATGCTATCTATATTTGGCATGTCTAAAAATGCAACGAATGATGTATGCGTGCAATATAGGAATGTGAAATGGTAAGTGTCCGATGGGATGAATGAAATGTGGCAGATGATGTGAGTTGAAGTTGATGGAACATGGAGGTTGACAAACAACGTATGTGAATGCAGATAAGATATGAATGTGATTGTGCTGATTAATGATGAATGTAATGGAATGAGCAATTTTTCCTCTTTTTGCTTTTTTTGCCTTTCTTTTTTACAAAGTGCGAATGTGATGCAAATGTAATGCTTTGATGCAAATGCCACGGTGGATAAAGGAAAACACGCGAATGCATGGCACAATGATATGATTAGTGATGTAAAAACTCTTTTTTTTGGGCAACGATGAGACCGACACTTGGCACATCTATCGAAGCAAACAATGTTATGAACGTGCAATGATTGGTATCTGGTGGGATGATGAATGAAATGGGTATACCATGGGTGTTGAACCTGATGGAATGAGAAAGTCGACAAACGGTTGTATGTGGATGCAGATGAGATATGAATGTGATTGTAATGATTATATGCTATGGTGAATAAAAGGAAACACATGAATGCATGGTAAATGATATGATTGGTGATGTTGACATATTTTGGCAATGAAGAGACCAGCACTTGGCATGCCTATCGAAGCAAAAAATGTTATGCATGTAATGTGTTGAATGTGCAATGCGAAAGTAAATGGACTACAAAAAGCCCGTGAATGATGGATGCTGAAGCTGGTCGAAAACAGAAATTGATAAGCCGTGTATGCGACAGTAGATGACATGTGAATGCAAATGTGCTGCTTAGGTACAAGTGCTATGGTAGATGCATGATTGCATGGGGGAATGATTTATGCTATGATTTGGTTGATGATGCAGAAAGATTTTTTTTTCTTTTTTTTGTAATGATGAGAAATGAAACTTTTGATGCGAGAGGAAAAAGAAGTGAATATTTTGAAATAATTCCTTGAAACAAATGATTTGAACTCAGACATGACAATCTCAAAGTTGTTATTCATGGACACTGATGTGCAAAAGTAATTGGCTATATTTACAGACTCGCTTATTTTGCTCTCCTATGAAGGTGTCCCATGATGATTGAAATTTAGGAAGTTAACAGAGTGATTCTTCAGTATCACGTTATTAACTTGTGTTCTCTCTCTTTGAAGCTTGGTTTAGCAAAGACGTATAGTAATGGAAGTATAGGTGAATGAGTCAGTTAACTCGGGATTCTAGAGACCTAGGGTATGGACCGATGAAGGGATAAATGACAGGTTTTTGGCCAAAGTCATGAAAGGGTAGTTCTCCCCAGCTCAAGAAATGTGGGACTGCCCCAATTTAGACTACCGGTGAAGGTGAGTGAATAATTTGCCCCTGTCTAGTGATGACAACAGCTAGGGATGTAGTAGATGATGAATTGGGAACGCTGTGACTTTGGAACAAAGGGTGGCAGGGGAAAGATTTTGTCTCAACCCATAGCGTTTGGTGTTGCCCCAACTATGACAAAGGCAAGGTTGCCCTGACTAGGGTTTGTGAAAGGTTGTGTTTAGGATGGTGTGTTGAGAAATATCCCTGGTATGGTCCTATGGATGTGAATATTGTTGCGCCCGAAAAAGTCCCCGAGGGAGAATCTTCCTCGTTCACAACTTTTCCTAAGACAATGAAGCCGCACCAATATTTATTAAGGAAAATATTAGGAAAACCTTTTTTGGAAAGCGATTGGTCTTGCGAAACTAGAGAATAGGGTTCGGGGGTCGGTTACACGCGGGGAAGGTGTTAGCACCCCACACGTCCTCTCTACTGAGAGGGAACCTTTAATTAAATGTGTGGTTTTAGTGTGTTGACTTGAAAATACTTAATTTTGCCTCTCTACTTCTTATTGAAAAATTCTTAATGAAAATCTTTATTTATTATGAAAAAGAAAAGGGGGAAGAATGGGTTTTTAGAAAAAAAACGCTTGACGGGACAAGGCCCGCTCCTACGTATCTCCCGGTGCGATGGAGAACTCAAAGCTACGTAGTTCTTCTTTATCCTAAAAAAAGGTTTTTGTCTTTTATCTTTTTAGTGAGTTTTCGAAATAGGACGAGCATTTAGTGAATGATTAAACTAACCAAGGTTATGGGTAATCACTGCTAAGTACTCTTGAAAATGAGAGTCACTTCCACCAGTCAGACGAACAAAGGTTCTGATTGACTATTAGTAGCAACTCGTTTTTTATTTGCCTTTTTGAAAGTGGTTTTCGAAAGAGATTTATTGGCACGAATGATCAGACTAACAAAGGTTATGAGTGATCATCGCTTGTTGTTCTTTGGGGAAAAAGACATCGCCACCAATGGCTAGACGAACAAATGTTCTGATTAACCACTAGCGACGATGGGTTGAAAATGATTTTAGAAAGGAAAAGGTTTTTGTTCTTTATCTTGTTGAATTGTGAAAGTTGAGCTTTCATGATGATCAATTGAGCAAAGGCTCCAAGTGACCACCATTAGCACTCCATTGTTAATAATCATGCAAGCAAAGGCTTCGCAAGACTACTAACAAAGTTTTTGATTTAATGAAAATCTTTAGGAAAATTAGGCATTCATGATGATCAATTGAGCAAAGGCTCC
The DNA here is from genome assembly GCA_039519185.1 of Astragalus membranaceus. Taxonomy (NCBI): domain Eukaryota; kingdom Viridiplantae; phylum Streptophyta; class Magnoliopsida; order Fabales; family Fabaceae; genus Astragalus; species Astragalus membranaceus. The sequence continues at coordinate 160,510,724 of CM076846.1, read as the reverse complement.
AAGTGATGCCACTAGTACCTCATTGTTAATAATCATGCAAGCAAAGGCTTCACAAGCCTACTAACAAAGTTTGATTTTGAAATGGAAAATAAGATATTTGATTTCGAACTGTGTTTGTATTTTTTAATTTAGAAATTATTTATTTTAAATAGGGATTTTAGGACATGATCCGTAACGGTTCATTAGTGACCTAAAAAGCATACTAACCCGACTGTACAGTCGACTTAATCCCCCATTTACATTTTGAAAAATGAAATATTCATCTATTTATTTTTATAGGTTTTTTGTAAAAGAAAATAAAAAAAAATGCAAAGAGAGGATGCAGTAGTAAAATGGGAGTTACAGGAGGGTTGTATCATTAAAACTGGGGTGCAGGTAGTAACCCATTCCCATTTTTAGTGGGCTGATCCGTTTCAAAAAATCGTGGGCTTCAGAGGGGGTGTTTACGCAGTAAACGGAGGGGTGTGGTTAGTAAACATAAAAAAAGGCCTAGTATAAAAGCTTAAATCAAAACCGAAAACCCTAATTTTTGTTAACCCTAATCTCTATCCTCTCCACGGCGCCGCACCCACACGCGACCCCCACCCTAATTTTTTTCTATCCTTTCCTCTTCGTCGTCTCCTACTCTCCCTTCTCCAGCTCCTCTTTCTTTCTCTCCACTTCTCCGTCTTGCTTTCGTTTTCTGTTTCCCACTGGACCTAGTCTCGCTCTCTCTTCGCTTTACCGCCGCCAACGGCAAGAAATGGGGAGAGGGAAGGTGACGTTTCGGTGGCGGTGAAAGATCACTGAGATCACGGTGGCGACTTCAACGGTGGTTGTATGGTGATGGTGGGTTGCAATAGCGGATCCATGATGGTGTTTCGGGTGGTGGTTACTGTGAAGGGGAAAGGGTATGCGACGGTTGGCGAGGAGAGGGAGAGGGGAACGGCCGAACAGTGGGGTTGTTTGGTGATGGCTGAGGCGGATTTGGGGATTCGGATGGTGGCTGACGGTGGTTGCATGGCGACGGTGAGGTAGAGAGAGGAGGGGGATGGCGAAGCTACGACGAAAGACGGCGTTTGCGGCGACTCAACGGTGCTCGCGGTGGCGTATTCGGCGGTGGTAGTCAGCAAAACACGCGATGGAGCATCGGAGCAAAGGAAGCACAATGGCGTACGACCACCGTCCACGGCGGCCGGAAATCGCACCGGCACGACGGCGACAGCAAAAAAGGGTATTCTTCTTTTCTACTTCTTTCTTTCTAATTCCTGATTCTGGTTCTGTTAATGTTTTTGAACTTCTCTTCTACTACATTTTTTTTGAACTTCTCTTCTACTACATTTTTTGAACTTCTCTTCTCTTCTACTCTATTTTAAACTCAGGTTCTTAGTACATGCTGTTTGTATTCATTTGCCAACCTATCTCTTATTTAGGACTTCTAAACCCCTAACTTAATTCTGTTTATTTCAGTTTCTAACATTTAGGTGATTCTATTTTGTTCTACAACAATCGATTAACGAGTAGATAAGAGGATTAAGCGTGTTTTGCAACAATCAGAATGAGTATTATATTAAGAGAGGCCAACCTGATAATTAAGCTTCTGAAAAAAATGAAATTCGGTTGATGTTGTTCAGCGCTGCTGCCTTTTTTACTCTCCTGCTACTGCTCTTGCCTCATACTACTGCTACTGAATTCTAAACCAGTGTTTTTTGCTCAAGTGGATTAGAACTCTAATTCTTATGGTATCTCAGTTTTTGTGTTTCTGTTGTTGTGTGTATTGCTCTGTGTGTGTGTTGCTGTGTTTGCTGTGTGTATTGCTCTGTGTGTGTGTGTGTTGTTGTGTTTGCTGTGTCTATTGCTCTGTGTGTGTGTTGCTGCGTTTGCTGTGTCTATTGCTCTGTGTGTGTTGCTGTGTTTGCTGTGTCTATTGCTCTGTGTTACCGTTTGTTCTTTTTTCTTACTGACTTCTGTTCTGTTGTATTTATAGGCAGAGAGTTTGTGGTGTAGGTGTGGTATGGGGAGCAGGGGATCAAAACTCTTGGGGGACAACAGCACAACTGCTTCTGAAAAGCACAGGCAGCAGCAATGGATGGGCTGAAGTGTTCTTGCCTAAAGTGTGAAAGGCCAAGGAACAAGGAGAAGGGAGCTTGAGCCCCATTCTCAAAATGCCATCTTCTGCAGCAGGCTGCGCCCTGCTTTCAGTTTTTTTGTACTGTTTTTAATTAATTTTTTTGTAAAAAGAGTTGACTCTTTTTTTTTACTATTTTTCCCCCTTTTTATAATTTTTTTTGTTTGTATATGTAACAAATTCAATAAAAGGGACAGCTGATTTTATTTTACTATTTATTTATTATTATTATTTTTTTTAATGATAATAACAATAACAAAAAGAAGCGGTAAAAACACTGCGCACCGACGCAACAACTCACACACGACTCGTAACCAATGCACGCTCATGTTAAGACTATGAACGCGTACCTGACTTAATGTGCACACGCATAAGTTATTAAAACTGATCTCATTTTACCCTTACTTTTCTAAAATGCGGTAAAATAACGCGTAGTGACGCAACTACTCACACGTGACTCGCAACCAACACGCGCTCGCGTTATTTATTATTATCTTTTATTTTATTTTTTGGACTCTTTTTTGAAAGTAACGAGCGCCAAACAAAATCGTTGCACGAGAGTGCCAAAGACACCCGCGTTTAGAACAATATGCGAAGCGATAAAATTTTGGGATTTTCCAATTAGTCGGACAAAATTAGGGTATGACAAATATGACAAGGGGATGAGATGGGTGTCAGGGCTTTCCCCGATTTTGAGCGGAGTGGGGGTGATCAGCGGTCGTACGCGGTCAAAATAATTAAAAAGGGTAAATATAGTATCAAGGTAAGAGACCTTGGTCGTCTCTCGAGGATCTCTAAATAATGAAATTACCAAAATCAAGAATCAAAATAAACAATAAAAAGGGGTTTTGAAGAAAACAATTTGTGTTTAAGGGAGTTCAACAATTTAGAGAGACAATCAATCCATTGGTTTCGGGTGCGTTTCTTGGATTTATCATCGGTTCTAAAATAAAGATTCGTGCATAGTTTGATAATTCTTGATTGATCATAAACTAACTAAACAAGCGTTAATCAGTTCATACGAATTCGCACCGTTTTAAAGCAAGCGTCAAAACAATGTGTTCAATCAATCGTGATAGCGAACAAGTGCCAGTATCACAATTAACATCATAACTGAATTCTATCAATCCTATAAACAAGCGCCATAGACTCTATCAATTCCTATCCAAACTAAATTAAACAAGCGATAAAATAGTTTGTATAATGAAAGTTGCAAAACAGAATCATGATTAAGTGATTAAGCAAAACCGAATCATAAAACGAATCACATAAGCAAATCATAGAGTTTGAGTAATTAAGCAAAACACAAATCGAATTTGCAGCAAGAATTACAGAGATGAAATTGATAGAGAAAGAATTAAAACCATAAAAAACGAAATAAATATTAAGCACCAAACCTCAAAATCCTTACAGCAACACCCTTCACCAATAGATTGATCTAGGGCTTTAAGCTTCCATGGAGGTTATAGCACCAAATCCTCAAAATTGTATAATAATGCGTAAGAGAGTCAAGACGGCTCTGAAAAGTGTATTTAACCAGAACAAAACGAAAATACCTAATCCCTAACTGGGTTAATGGATAAAAACCCGTTAACAAACTAATATTTGGCCCAAAACCCGTTTTACACAGTACTGCTTCGGTAATTCGCAGTTTTCGCCTTTAAGACGTCCGAATTTGGTTTTGAGCTCAACAGAAGAATTGTAGCTATGCTCCTTAGCTTTCCAGCGCATGCTTACACGCCTCAATCGGATAACCACAGCCAATGTTATGACCTGGAGAGTAGATAGGGGTCAATATGCAATAAAAACAAGAATTAATCAAGAAATTGTTATATTGCTCAATTAAGAACCAAAGTCTAGAAACGTGCTAAGACTTAAATATTAGGCACAAAGCACAATTAAAATCACCAAGTGAAAAGCTATAAAAAGTGCATTAAAATACACTGATCAAATTCCCCCACACTTAAGTTTTTGCACTCCGGGCAAAACACACAAAACAAGACACGAAAACAATGCATGAGTTTCCAATGAACCCAAAGTCATAAGGGAAATTCTTTTCCTAGGCTTCAAGGAGAATGACAATCAAAGATAGCACTTAATTACAATCAAGGCAAACAAGAGGATAGAGCACTAGAGAGTGAATCACAAGTGATTAGTCCTCACAGGATATGTATTAGTAATGCTCTCAATCACTCAAGTGTCTAGGCTTGTGTTTACTCTCATATACATAATAAGCACATCAATGAAAGTTAGCACTACCATATGCTTGACAAGCTTCTAACATCCACACTTAAGAACACATGCACATAAGATCAAAAGGTCTTTATAAGGGTTGTAATGGGGCCAAGGTCAAGGTGGGATAATCCTAAGGGGGAACTAGATTAGAAAGAATCAAAGAGGATAAAGAAGCAATGAAAATCAATTGTAAAGTGAGCATGAGAGGATCCATATTCAACAAGGTATGATGAATTTCTCTATTTTGATATACTTCTCCACATAACTCTCTCTACACACTTTCATTCTTCTTGAAACAAAAAATAAAAGAAATGCACACTTTTTTTTTTCTTTTTCTCTTTTTTTCATTTTTTTTCTTCTTTTTCTCTTTTTTTTTCTTTTGGGGAGAACTAACCCAAGTGAGAACCACAATTGCAATAATCTGGACACCCCCACACTTATGGATTTGACAATTTTCAATTCAAAGCTCCTTCACCCTCTAAGATTGGGTAATATTATTGTTTTTCACTTTTAGGCTTGTAATGAGCTATAAAACAAAGAACGGGATAAAAAGGCTCAAAGGGGCTTACACAAAGGGATAAATTTAGGGTAGGCTTATTTGGCTAGTAGCTAAAATAACATAATTGCCTAGATCATTTCAAACATGCATGTGAACAAGTGTTTCAACAAGAATCAAGTCAAGTTCTAGAGTAACTAACAAACATGAGTGAGTCACACACAAGAAAGGAGAGAATGACAAAATGTAGTCCATCTAATAAAAGGCTTAATTCTCACCAGGGACACTGACTATCACAGATGATGCAAAATTTAGTGCTCACATCGAACTTATTATACCAAGAGCAACAAGGAATCAATCAAGTCATGTCAAAACACCTATGGTCCTAGAATAGTAAAATCACTCACAACTTGTACAAACCAATAACTCATGGAAAAACATGCTAAAATAACAATTTTTTGTTTTTTTTTCTTTGAAGGTAAACAGAAAAAAAAATGACAAACTACTAAGCTACTAAAAGACAAGCTACTAAGCTACTAAAATGACAAACTACTAAGCTACTAAAAGACACCCCCCACACTTAAATCAGACATTGTCCTCAATGAAAACAACAAACATAAAATAAGAGTAAGGAGGAGGGACTCCCTGGTCAAACTTCAGTGTAGGTGGGATGTTCCAATGAGAGTTCTCTTATGGTTGCATCTTCAGTTGCGGAACTCTCATGGAATAACTTGAGGCGCTTTCCATCGACTTTGAAAACTTTGTTTGTCGCCTCACTTTTTATTTCCACTACACCATGAGGAAAAATGTTAGTAATAACAAAAGGACCAATCCACTTGGATCGATGTTTCCCAACCATAATTTTCAGGCGGGGTCTGAACCATAAAACTCTATGCCCAATGGAGAACTCCTTTCTGGAAATCAACTTATCATGCTTAGCTTTCCACACTTTCTTGGCAGGAATGCCCGCCAAGGTTAGACCAATGTTGTTCCTGTGTTTCCTTAGGATTGGCGGCTTCTCTTTTAGTTCAGATTTAAACCCTGCTATATTAGCCTCATGAAGCTTCCCACTCCCCTGTGAATATGCATAATTAAATTTTCTATGGGGTGGTTCAAGCTCTAAAACAAATGGCTGCTCAATGGTAGCAGCAGCTACATCCACAACATCAGCTATAGGAAGTGTGTCAACCTGTAAAGTATCAACCAAACCATCAAGCAATTCAATTTTGCAAAGGGAATGCTCTTCCATGGGGTGTTTCTTAGCATTAAAGATGCTAAATTTTTCAGTGGTATCACCAAATTCCATGGAAAGAGTCCCTGCATGTACATCAATTTTAGTTTTTGCAGTCCTCAAGAAAGGCCTGCCTAAAATGATAGGTGACCTGCTGGACTTAGTTTCTTCCTCCATGTCTAGAATGTAAAAATCTGCAGGAAAAATCAAATCATTAACTTTAACAAGAACATCCTCAATCAATCCAGCAGGTCGAGCATTACTCCTATTTGCTAGTTGGATGGTAACACCTGTTTCCTGCAAAGGTCCAAGAGCAAGAGAGTTAAAAATAGATGTGGGCATTACATTGATTGAAGCTCCTAGATCTAGCATGGCATTGTCAAATTGACTATTTCCTATGGTACATGGGATGGAGAAAGTTCCTGGATCATTGCACTTTTGAGGCATGGGCAACATGAGGGCTGAAACATTATACCCCACATTGACTTTTTCAGTTCCTTTCAGCCTTCTCCTTCTCTTGTGTGTGCACAACTCTTTCAGAAATCTGGCATATTTTGGAATCTGCTTGATTGCCTCAAGGAGGGGAATATTGACTTCCACCTTCCTAAAAGTATCTAAGATCTCACTGTCCCTATCCGCCTCATCTTGTTTTTTAGTACTCATTGCTCTATGAGGGAAAGGGAGTGGTATTTCTTGTTCATCAGAAACATGTTCAGGTGCCTTATTATTCTTCAAAACAGTAGTTTCAGGCACCTTTGAGGTGTCAACAGCCTTCCCAGATCTCAATGTGATAGCACTAACATTGGGGTTTGGTGCATTTGGATTAACAACTGCTTGAGCAGGCAATTGGTTTGACCCTCTGGCTTGCATCTGATTAATTGTGGTAGCTAGTTGTCCCACTTGTGTCTGTAAATTCTGAATTGAGGAATCTGTTCTCTGTTGGAACTGGAGATTCTGGGCAGCCATCTGCTTAACTAGATCATCTAATGAAGGTTCAGGCCTGGTAGCAACTTGTGATGGATTAACTTGCTGCTTGGGTTGTTGTTGTTGTGCAGCTGGATTTCCCCATCTAAGGTTTAGATGATTCCTCCAGCTTGGGTGGTACCTGTTAGAAGACAAATCAACCTTGGCTTGAGGGTTAAATATATTAGCTGCATATGCTTGAGGGGTATCAGCATTAGGATCCTCTTGCAGCGTAGGACAAGAATCTGTGGGGTGCTCTGTAGAGGTGCAAATACCACAAACCCTTGCTGTCTGACCTGTTGCCAATTTTTTTACCAAAATCGTGAGTTCATCCAACCTGTTCTCTAAGCTCTTATGATTATTAGCATGTATCTCATTTACTCCCCTTGTTAGAAGTGCAGAGTTGCTTCTGGTTGTGAATTGTTGGGAGTTAGTGGACATATTTTCTATTAAAGCTCTTGCATCTGCTGGGGTCTTGTCTACAAGTGCACCTCCACTAGCAGCATCCATGATATTACGGTCCATGGGTAGTAACCCTTCATAAAAGTACTGTATGAGCAGTTGTTCAGAGATCTGGTGGTGAGGGCAGCTTGCGCACAATTTTTTGAATCTTTCCCAGTATTCATGTAGAGACTCAGTGGAGTTTTGTGTGATACCACATATCTCTTTTCTGATTGAAGCAGCTCTGGATGCGGGAAAGAACTTCTCTAGGAACAACTTTTTCAAGTCATTCCAATTTTCAACAGAACCTGGTTGGAGGTAATACAACCAATCCTTGGCTGCATCTTGGAGTGAGAAGGGAAAGGCCCTTAGTTTAATGTGTTCCTCTGGAATTCCTTGGGGCTTGATGGTTGAGCACACTATGTGGAACTCTTTGAGATGTTTGTGTGGATCATCACCTGCAAGACCATTAAACTTTGGCAACAAGTGTATTAAACCAGATTTCAATTCAAAAGGAACATCAACATCAGGATAATTAATACATAGAGCATTGTAAGTGACATCAGGTGTAGCAAGCTCCCTAAGGGTTCTACCAGCCATGTTGACAGAATCAAGATCAGAATCAAGTTCAAAAAGATTATGGCTAAAGATGTTATCACTATCACTACCAATATCCTCTATATGCTCCCTAAGTCTACGATGTATTGTTCTCTCAATTTCAGGGTCAAAGGGATGCAAATTAACAGTATTAGACCTGGTCATGCACCATATGTAACAAGAAGTGAGAAAATGCAACAATTCTAGAAATACCAACTATGTCCTAATGCTAAAATGAATGCATAAAATAGAAAACGAATCAAATCTAACCAAAAATATTTAAAAACAGTACTAAAAATCTAAATAAATCTAAAGAAAGATATGCAAAAATTTTTGGATTTTTTTGGAGATATGAAAAATTAAAACAATTACTTAAAAATAGAAAACGAACGAATTTGAGATCTTTACGCTACAGCTCCCATTTATGGGAGTCCCATTCTTTGATTTATTTCTGATTTTCTGACAAAATTTCGGAACAATCGAAGAAAATCTCCTGAAAACCGTTTTTTCACCTAATTAGAGACAACACAGAACGGGGCTGAAACCAACAGAACCTGCAAGGCAACAAAACTCAAAAACAAATGTTAGTGGTTAGTGAGTCCTGAAGTTGGTAATCCCTAATTAGAGATCCCCGGCAACGGCGCCAATTTGATCAGCGGTCGTACGCGGTCAAAATAATTAAAAAGGGTAAATATAGTATCAAGGTAAGAGACCTTGGTCGTCTCTCGAGGATCTCTAAATAATGAAATTACCAAAATCAAGAATCAAAATAAACAATAAAAAGGGGTTTTGAAGAAAACAATTTGTGTTTAAGGGAGTTCAACAATTTAGAGAGACAATCAATCCATTGGTTTCGGGTGCGTTTCTTGGATTTATCATCGGTTCTAAAATAAAGATTCGTGCATAGTTTGATAATTCTTGATTGATCATAAACTAACTAAACAAGCGTTAATCAGTTCATACGAATTCGCACCGTTTTAAAGCAAGCGTCAAAACAATGTGTTCAATCAATCGTGATAGCGAACAAGTGCCAGTATCACAATTAACATCATAACTGAATTCTATCAATCCTATAAACAAGCGCCATAGACTCTATCAATTCCTATCCAAACTAAATTAAACAAGCGATAAAATAGTTTGTATAATGAAAGTTGCAAAACAGAATCATGATTAAGTGATTAAGCAAAACCGAATCATAAAACGAATCACATAAGCAAATCATAGAGTTTGAGTAATTAAGCAAAACACAAATCGAATTTGCAGCAAGAATTACAGAGATGAAATTGATAGAGAAAGAATTAAAACCATAAAAAACGAAATAAATATTAAGCACCAAACCTCAAAATCCTTACAGCAACACCCTTCACCAATAGATTGATCTAGGGCTTTAAGCTTCCATGGAGGTTATAGCACCAAATCCTCAAAATTGTATAATAATGCGTAAGAGAGTCAAGACGGCTCTGAAAAGTGTATTTAACCAGAACAAAACGAAAATACCTAATCCCTAACTGGGTTAATGGATAAAAGCCCGTTAACAAACTAATATTTGGCCCAAAACCCGTTTTACACAGTACTGCTTCGGTAATTCGCAGTTTTCGCCTTTAAGACGTCCGAATTTGGTTTTGAGCTCAACAGAAGAATTGTAGCTATGCTCCTTAGCTTTCCAGCGCATGCTTACACGCCTCAATCGGATAACCACAGCCAATGTTATGACCTGGAGAGTAGATAGGGGTCAATATGCAATAAAAACAAGAATTAATCAAGAAATTGTTATATTGCTCAATTAAGACCCAAAGTCTAGAAACGTGCTAAGACTTAAATATTAGGCACAAAGCACAATTAAAATCACCAAGTGAAAAGCTATAAAAAGTGCATTAAAATACACTGATCAGGGGGGTTAATGGTGACCGGATTGCCCCACTTTGGAATGATATTTCTAGTTCGAGTGAGGTTGGGGAAAGGTGACAGAGTTAGGGTAATGGGTTTGTGAGTTCGTCTTATGGCTATATGGACTAAGTGTGGTATATGAATGGGATGGACAATGGCTAAATCCCCAAGTTCAAGTGGTATGAATGATAAAGGAATGCCCCACTTTGGGATCTAGGTGGTGATCCTAGTATAACTTTTGGTTCTTTTAAGGTGACTCCCACGGACTATGATAGTCCTGGGTTTTGATACAATGAAAATTTCAACTTGGTGATCACTTGTCTTGATATCAGTGTAACTTGAATGAATCTTGGAGTGCAAGGCTTTTGATTTTTTTTTTTAGCTTCTTTTTTTTGATATTCTTTCGAGCAAATACATTGTAGATAAATAAACTTGCTTGTCCTAAAACTAAAGCTTTGAGAAAACGAAAGCAATCAGTCATTGATTAGAATGGACTTGTTAGGGTTGTAATGTGGCCAATGGTTAGGGGTTTACGAAAGAAAGGGTTTGTAATGTGGCCAATGGTTATAGGCTCAAGGGGGTGTTTGATGGTTTATTGAGACTATGTCCTTTTATGAAAGAAAATATAGGTAAGCCCAAAGGAGTGTTTAATGGTTTATTGAGACAATGTCCTTTTATGAAAGTAAGGATAAGGAGACCCAAAGAAGTGTTTGAGGCCAATGGTTTTGAGATTTTTCTTTAGACAAGGATCTCTTATACGCTCCATGCTATGGTGTATCGGCTCACAATTTCTAGTGCTTTTGTTTTTTTCATTCAGGATTTTTCAATCCTCTTTTTTCGTCTGGTGAACTTCACATTTTCTTTTTCTTTCTTTTGAGAAGAGTAAGCTGATAAAAGTGGTACACCATCGTTAGATATGGAATTGATCCCTGTTTAGGGTGATTGAAAGATTTTTCATTTTTGGCTTAAAGCGGGTAGCAAAGGGTATTTTTTGATGCCTTTTTTTTGAGGATATGGGAAGATGAGCAAACTTCATTTCAAATCATGATTGCTTGTCTTCTCAAAAATTAACTCAAGAACAAAAATTTATTTATTTTTATATATCTACTCTTTTTCTTTATTTCTTTTTATATGCCCTAACTTTTGCTTTAGGTTGCTCTCGCGAGTTTTCAACCTAACAGACTTTTTGATTTTTTTTTAAAGGACTTGCACCAAGGAAAAACAATGTTGACCAGATATCTAGTGATCACAAATTTGCCCCAACATGGGGACCTAAAGTGTTAGTTTATGAAAATTCATCATTGGGAACAAAACCAAATAGTCAACTAAGTACTTGTGTGGGGGATGTGTATTGGGTGGTCGGGGTGGGGACTGGACGTGTAAAGGGATGATGATAAGATGGAAAGATGTGGACATTAACTGACTCGGGCAATAATAAATGCACGTTGCATACAAGTTCACCATAAGAATGCTCCACAGCAAGTTAACATAGTTAGAGAAAGGATAGACGAAATTTTTAATAACACATCAGCTAACAAAATGGACCATTTCGATCTTGTATCATGGGATGGATGGGATGTATCATCTTGCTGAAAAAAATTGTGGACGAGCTGCAAACATTGGAAATTTTTGGAAATGGAGTGTCTCGAAACACCTTGAGTTTGCAACTAAGTTCGACCTAGTTTAGTAAAGCTAAGCTTTTCAAAAGAGGAATACTCAACCTCGCCTCATCTCTCATCAAAATTTTTGAAAAAGGTAATGCTCATGTTTTTTGTATGGATGAACACATACAAAAAGGGGAGAGAGAGAGAGAGAGTGTGTGTGTGTCTCACAGTATGGAGAGAGAGAGAGAGAGAGAGAGAGAGAGAGAGATTTACGAGCATAGTGACAGAAAGCGAAGGGAGGAGAAATGATAGAGGGAAGACGACGAAGGGGAGAGGTGCGATGGTGAGAGGGGGAGGTCACGGTGGTTGTTGCGGCGGCGGTTTCGGGTGAGCGACGGTGTTGGTGGTTAAAGCGTGGTGGTTGCACGACGCGCGTGAGACGGTGGAGAGAGAGAAGACGCGATGACGGAGAGAGAGAGAAGGACGGTGGTACGACGGCGGTAGGGTACTGTACGGTGTTAATGGCTACACGACGGCAACCAAGGTGGGGATGTGATGGTTTTGGTTGGATACGGTGAGGCTGGAAGCGATGATGGGGAAGTTGTGAGAGAGGAGGCGACGGTGATGGGTGGTTTCGTTTGCGAAACGGAGGAGAGGGTTGGCCATGGTGGTTGGGAGCGGTTGCTGGTGGTGGTCTGCGGGTTGCGATGGCTACGGTGGTGGAGATGGTGAGGCCATGGCGGTGATGGTTCGTAGAGGGGAGGCGTGGCTGTGAGATTCGGTTTCTGTGTTGGTGGTTTGCAGCGGCGACGACGGAGGCGCACGGTGGCCGGAGGTAGTCTACATTTTTTATCCCTGACTTTCTCTTCCACTTTCTTAGTTTCTGCCTTTTTTCGTTCCTCTTCTTGTTTTCACAGTAACTGCTTTTTTTAAGTCTACTTTGATTTGTTTCTTTTTTAGATGCTTAGACAAAACAAGTACAAGACTGGGAAAAAAAAGTAAGCAGATGTTAACTAATTTTGATCACATCCTAGAATCAGGTACAACATGCATTCAGAAAGAAAGAAACATAAAAGCTTATGACTAGCCAAATTTCCAGCTTCTGAAATTCTCCTGTTTGCTACAGCCACCTGCTGCGTTTTGTTGATCAGGGTTTCAAAGTGAAGCCACTAATCGTTTGGACTAATTCATTTTTCTTCTCTCAGTTTTTGTGGTATTCGTTACCGTTTGTGTATTTTTCAGCCACTATCCTCTCTCTTCCTATATTTCTGTGACTGTGTGTAACTGTGTTTGGCGTATTTTTCTGTCTATTTGCTATTAATTTTCGTCTCCTTCACTGCCCCCCCCCCTAATTGTGCTACTGTTTTGGGTATTTATAGGTGGATGGATGAGGTGCTGAGGACAGTCAGCAATTAGGATAAAAATGGCACCAAAAGGACAGCATCTTTGAGGAGGAATAAAAAGGACAAGAGTTGGCACCAAGGATAGTCAAAGGAAGGACAAAGGCAAGAAAAAAGGAATCAAAAGGACAGCCAATCATCTAGGGTAGGCAGCCCGCTGCTGCGCCCTTCTCTTCTCTATTTTTGATTTTGTATTTTTTTTGATTTTTTTGTATTATTTTTGTACTATTTTTGCTATTTGTTTTTTTGGCTCATATTTGTAAAGAGAAACTATGTTATATGACAAGAAAAAACTTTGACTATTAGATTCTTCAATTATTATTATTATTATTATTTTTTCGCATCAATTACAATAGGCTAAATAATAACAGTAACGAAATAAAAAAAAACGAGCATCGAACAATCGTTGTACGAGAGTGCCAAAGACACGCGCGCTTAAAACGATACGTGACACAATGAGAATAAAAACTTTTTTTGATTTTTTTTCAAATTAGCCGGACAAAATTAGGGTATGACAATCGGCGTGGTTGGTGTGTCGCAATTAAGACAAAACCAAGAGGTCGCATTGAGACAAATGATGACACAATGGAAGACGTGCCCTATTAAATGGATGAAATTTCCAATGTAAATGAAGTGATTGAAGTTGAACCCCTTACCCGTTTATGTGAAGAGCCAAACACTGGTGATGAAGTTAATGAAGAAGAAGATACAGATCATGAGGATATAGTCGATCACGTCGGCGTATCGGGAATTCACTCATCTGATGATGATGGTGATTTCGAGAAAGAATGGGATTCTAATTAATTAGATGATCTTATTTGTAATTAATTAATTTGTATGTTATTCATCATGTATGTTATTCATCATATTATATATATATATATATATATATATATATATATATAGATACAGTTATGGCATCATCAGGATCAGAATCTGATCTGATCATGACTCACCTCATGACCCACCTGTACCACCGACTGATACTGGGAAGAAGATTTCTAATTCTTTACGCGGGGGTCGTCGTCGTGTAACTCGTATCGTTGTTAATGGCCCATTTGTGCCTCCACCTAGTACGGATGATGGCAGTGGATTTAGTATGCTGAGTCGCCCATTTGTGCCTCCACCCGGTACTGTCATACCCCCACCAGATGCAAATGGGATACACAGGTATAATATAAATGATGAGGTGGTTGAGGTTACGCCAGATGGTCGTATCGTAGTGAAGGTTGTTGGCCAGCAGTAAGTATTAATTTATTAATGATATTTGTTTGATTTATTAAAACTTTAAATATAAACTATTATCTAAAAATTTATCTTTTTTATGTACAGGTTTACTCTTGGGAGGATTGTATCCAGCACGATCGCAGACATCATCAAAGCGAATTACACTAAATCCTGGCTTAATTGGACGGAGGTCAAAAAAGATAAGGATTCCAAGATGTGGAATGCTTTCAGAGTAAGTTTTTTTACGAATTAATTAATTTTTAATTTTTTAATTTTGTTGAATTGATTAATTTGTTTTTACTAACAAGTTAATTAAATTTGTTTAAATAGAAAAAAAATGGCATGGTACCCAGATGAGGCGAAGGAAGTTGAGAGAACATTCAACAAAAGAGCTTCTCATCGCTTTTCTGAAATGCTCCGGGACCACCATAATAAGAATAAGCAGCCGGCGTGGATCGGTGATTCTGATTAACATGAGCTCCAACTGAAATGGAACGATGAGAAGTATAAAGAAAAATGTAAGAAAGCCAAGAAGAACCGTGCTTCTGAGAAAGGTTGTTGCATAAACATGGGTGGTTCTATCAACACAGCTGAACATTACAGACGCTTGGTAAATTTAATAATTGATTAAATTTATATTATACATACGTATTTTATATTTTATTAAATAATAATATTAAATAATAACTATGTATATAGGAGGCCATCCTTGGTCGGCCACCTACTTTGACTGAGTTACACCGTCAACTTCATATGCGAGAGGAGACGGGTGAATATGTTGAAGACCGGTCAAGGAATTTTCAGGTAAATAACGTTATTATTTATATTTATATATTGTTTTTACTATATTATATATTACATACTAATGGTTATTCATTTCTTGGTTGTTGCTTTCAGGAAAATTTCTCTGATTGGCAGACCGAGTATCGTGAAACTCAGGAGAGTAGCAGCACTGAGATTGATCTCGCTGAGGAGAGTCGAGCGGCTTTACTTTCTTGGAAGGAATCTATTAGTCCATCAAAAAGTGGCCGGTTAGTAGGAGCTGGTGGTTTGGGCCCGTCTACTTTCCAAAATTCCATTATTCCGAATCTGAATCCATTATCTTCTTCAAAAAGAAGTACTGGTCGCTCTTATGTCCCTACTCCATCAGAATTAAGCGATGTTCAGCTATTAACGCAGAAATTGAGCGATCAACAGCGTGAGATGGAAGAGCGACAGAACAAACATGATCAAAAAATATAGCAGATGCAGGAGCAGCAGGCGGAGTAGTAAAGGTTGAATGACGAGCGTTGGAAGCAATTAATGGATAGTATGTTTCAATACCTGAGGCCATCTATGCCATCATCATCATTTTATTCACCACAGCAGATGCAGCCTTACGGCGGTGCTATTGACCCGAGGCCATCTATGCCATCATCATCATCATCATCATCATTTTATTCACCGCAGCAGATGCAGCCTTACGGTGGTACTTTTCAGCCGTACCCTGGTGTCTTCCGCCCTTCCTTCCACAGCCCATGTGGTCAGCCGTACTCTGGTTTCAACTCTCAGCCGCAGCCCCAGCAGCAGCAGCCCCAGCAGCAGCAGCCCCAGCCCGAGCAACCCCAGCAACAGTTCAACACAGATCTAGACCTCAACACTGATTTTGATATATGATTTTGAAAAAATGTTGCCGGCGGATTTGTAAGGATTTCCGGCGGATTTTTAAATAATTACCAGCGGTATTTTTCTTTTTTCCGGCGGATTTGGCACCGGTGATTACCGGCGGAATTAAGAAATTACCGGCGGATTTTAAAAGGTAATTATCGGCGGATTTTGAGTAGTTACCTGCGGATTTTCGGCCGGTAATTTCCGGCTGAAAAACCTTCGAAAAATCCGCCAGTAACCGTTACCTGCGGGCGAATTTCTGACGGAAAATATTCGCCGACAATGCCCAATTTCTTGTAGTGGTTTTTGCTCAGTCGTTAACAACTTCATTCGAGATTCATGAATTTTTCCATCTCTTCTCGGTGGTAACTCATTTCATCCACAACCAGCCTATTCTGGAAGTCATTTACTTCTGACATAACAAGAAATGGCATTGAAGGGTAATTTTTATGAGATATTCCGTTTGATTGAAGCAACTTCTCCAATTCAATTAGGCAAAGATTCTTTGGCTCCTCAACGGGGATCTGAAGTTCTGTATATATAAAAGAAAATTAAGGTATTAGTTCATTTGTATTATGCTATATATAAAAAAGAAACTTAAGGTATTAGTTCAACTGTATTAGTATATTGAAGAAATAGTTATATATGTTTAGAAGAAAAATATTCACCTCTCATATCTAGAACCCTTCTCCTGTCATACAAAATACCATCACACAATAAATTACATGTCTCATTCCAAACATGCACCAGTTTCGACATAGTATTCATGTATAGCAATGTAACGAAGAACCTTCGTAATTGATTACCAGACGCTAGTTGACTTGCTTCCTTTATTACATCTATGAACTCTTTATCATCTTCTAATAGCCCTAATGCACCGCATCTATCATACGTTTTGGTGTCAATCGTCCTTGGTGCCAATCGTCCTTAACATTTTAAATTTGACTATCAACTCTGATTCAGATGTAACCCTTTTAACCAAATAGGAAGGCTCAAAACGTGAGATGGATGCACGATCACATCCAAGCTTGAACAGAAATTGCTTCACAAAGGTAGAAGTAGCTTCATAAATTAGACATCACAAAATAATTTGACAAATTAGATATAGCTTCACAAAATAATTGGTTAGGTTCAAAAAATTTGTATACCAGTTTGATAAGATCAGCACAACTTTGATCAACTAACTCGGCTGCTACTGTTTCAAGCATCACAAAGGTAGAAGTAGCAATATCATCATCACTCACACGCACCCTTAGTAAAAACATGACATTAAGTAGTTATTATAAATTAGTGTATCTAAACGTATGTGTCTTATATTAACTATACCAAATACCTTAAAAAATCCAGACTTACTTCAGGGTGACAGCTAGCATATGCCTGACACAATGACCACAATAGTACATATCAGTGTTTTCAAAAGACACCGATTACAGGCTTTATAATACCAATTTTCCTCATCGGCAAAAGTAGTAATAGTTCCCAATATCACAAAGAAAGTATCCTGCAAATTTTTCATTTATATTAAATACCCAACAAAAGTGTATGGTTGAAACGAAAGTGCCATAAAATTTTAATATAGCAATTATTAAATTGTATCTGTAAATGATATTCTAGATTTGGAAGTACAATCAGCATATATGATGTGGACAGTACAATTACACGATTAATGTAATAGAAGGAGGGCATCTTTAGCTTTGTAGGATCACGGATCTCAAGTTGTGCATAGTCTACCTTCATAGTTTGAATTGTTGATCTAGGTGTAATGTTGAGGAAATCATCATCTAAACTAACAATTTGTTTACCCGTCAACTGCAATAACCCTTTAGTAGGTGTTATTTCGGTACCAACTAATGTGGCTCTTAGTTTGTTAACCTCAGGAATATCTAGGTTAAACAGCAACTTGGTTGACCAGTTATTGTTAATGCCTTTTTGATGCCTAAACAGAACAAACAATGCTCAACTCATGTGTTAGCCAGGTTAATTTTTTGATATTTGAATGGTTTGCCTTGTAAGGAAATATGGAAATAATTATATCAAGAAATTAAAATAAAAGACGTTTTTAGTATGCCTATTAAGGCAATAATTTACATTTATGGATTTCAAAAAAGAAACAATATAAAAAATTATCAAATCCGTTACAGTTGTTGTGTAAATGAATTTGTTACTGTGGATGTGATCAAAGTTTGTTAAAGTCGAATTTTCAAGAAAGAAACAATATTGCTTATCTAAAAAATAAGAAAGAAACAATATTAAAAAATTACCAAATCCATTTTCGTGATTAGACTAATTTTCATTTATGGATTTCAAAAAAGAAACAATATAAAAAAATTACTCAATTCGTTACAGTTGTTGTGTAAATGAATTTGTTAATGTGGATGTGATTAAAATTTGCTAAAGGCAAACTATCAAAAAAGAAACAATATTAAAAAACAACCAAATCCGATTTCATGATTGAACCAATTGAATTCGATGAAGTGGATGCAATCAAATTTTTTAAATGCATTAATTAAAATATTAAATTTGAAGAAATGCGTTAATTCAAATTTTCAAAATGGAATAATTTTCAAAATACAACAATTACAGCTCATATTATTTGAAATGGTAAAAAGTGCATTAAAGCAAATTTTAAAAATGCGTTAATTACCTATCCCAATAATGATTGCAACATTGGATCGGTTGAAGACACCATCGGATTATTAGCTTGTGTGAACTATATATTTTGAATCTTGAAAATTGGCATTAAATACTAATTATTAATTTGTAAAACAGGCATTTAATAGTAGTTTAATTATATTTTGAATCCATGGATATATCGAAATTTACATAACACTTCCAGCTCATATATTTCGACTCATTAATAAAGGACATGTGGTAGAGATTACATTTTAATTGAATAATAGAGTGACACATGGCAAAAGCGGCTAAAAAGCTATGATTAGTTGCATGTGTAATTGAGTTTTGTGAAATTCTCAAATGTGACATAATGATATGATGATATGATATGATATGATCATGATCATGATCATGATTTTCAAAATACAACAATTACGGCTCATATTATTTGAAATGGTAAAAAGTGCATTAAAGCAAATTTTCAAAATGCGTTAATTACCTATTCCAGTCATGATTGCAACATTGGATCGGTTGAAGACACCATCGGATTATTAGCTCGTGTGAACTATACATTTTGAATCTTAAAAATTGGCATTAAATACTAATTATTAATTTGTAAAACATGCATTTAATAGTAATTTTATTATATTTTGAATGCATGGGTATACCAAAATTTACATAACCCTTCCAGCTCATATATTTCGATTCATTAATAAAGGACATGTGGCAGAGATTACATTTTAATTGAATAATAGAGTGACACATGGCAAAAGCAGCTAAAAAGCTATGATTAGTTGACATGTGTAATTGAGTTTTGTGAAACTCTCAAATGTAATGTTTATGATGATGATGATGATGATGATTTTTAAAATACAACAATTACGGCTCATATTATTTGAAATGGTAAAAAGTGCATTAAAGCAAATTTTGAAAATGCGTTAATTACCTATTCCAGTAATGATTGCAACATTGGATCGGTTGAAGACACCATCAGATTATTAGCTTGTGTGAACATTTTGAATCTTGAAAATTGGCATTAAATACTAATTATTAATTTGTAAAACAGACATTTAATAGTAATTTAATTATATTTTGAATGCATTTAATAGTAATTTAATTATATTTTGAATGCATGGGTATATCGAAATTTATATTACATCTCCAGCTTATATATTTCGACTCATTAATAAAGGATATGTGGTAGAGATTACATTTTAATTGAATACTAGAGTGACACATGGCAAAAGCGGCTAAAAAGCTATGATTAGTTGCATGTGTAATTGAGTTTTGTGAAATTCTCAAATGTGACATAATGATATGAAGACATGATATGATATGATGATGATCATGATCATGATTTTCAAAATACAACAATTACGCCTCATATTATTTGAAATGGTAAAAAGTGCATTAAAGCAAATTTTCAAAATGCGTTAATTACCTATTCCAGTCATGATTGCAACATTGGATCGGTTGAAGACACCATCAGATTATTAGCTTGTGTGAACTATACATTTTGAATCTTGAAAATTGGCATTAAATACTAATTATTAATTTCTAAAACATGCATTTAATAGTAATTTTATTATATTTTGAATGCATGGGTATACCAAAATTTACATAACACTTCCAGCTCATATATTTCGACTCATTAATAAAGGACATGTGGCAGAAATTACATTTTAAGTGAATAATAGAGTGACACATGGCAAAAGCGGCTAAAAAGCTATGATTTGTTGACATGTGTAATTGAGTTTTGTGAAACTCTCAAATGTAATATTTATGATGATGATTTTCAAAATACAACAATTACAGCTCATATTATTTGAAATGGTAAAGTGCATTATAGCAAATTTTCAAAATGCGTTAATTACCTATTCTAGTAATGATTGCAACATTGGATAAGTTGAAGACACCATCGGATTATTAGCTTGTGTGAACATTTTAAATCTTGAAAATTGGCATTAAATACTAATTATTAATTTGTAAAACAGGCATTTAATAGTAGTTTAATTATATTTTGAATGCATGGGTATATCGAAATTTACATAACACTTCCAGCTTATATATTTCGGCTCATTAATAAAGGACATGTGGTAGATATTACATTTTAATTTAATAATAGAGTGACACATGGCAAAAACGGCTAAAAAGCTATGATTAGTTGACATGTGTAATTGAGTTTTGTGAAACTCTCAAATGTAATATTTATGATGATGACGATATGATTTTAGAGAATGTAAAACTGAAGTAAAATAGAACCGACCAGATTTGAGTTTAAAACCAAATCGATTTGATGATAAAAGTGTAAAACCGCAAGGATTGGACAATTTTCCCCCAAATTTGGTCCAATTCAATTTGCAAACACCCCTAATTGCAAGTTTATTTGAGCTGCCCAACACATTTTTTTAAAATTGAACTTTAATTTGGGCTAAAAATATACATTAATGCGATTTTCAAGAGAGCAAATGAAGTTTTTTGTTGGCAACAACAAATGAAGCTTTTTTTTTGTCAAAGGTGCAACATTTCTTTCTTTTTGCAAAAGCCACAACATTACATCAAGTGTAACTATTCTCTAAAATCATATCATCATCATCATAAATATTACATTTGAGAGTTTCACAAAACTCAATTAGAGAATGCAAAAGCTCATCTGATACTGCTGACAATACAGTCACTTACACTTGATAAACTATTGAAATTTGGATAGCACAAGCTGTAGATGCCGGGATCCATTGTCTTGAGTTGCAAATTTTTTATCAATTAAAGCATTGCTATTGGACCAAATATAATGGCCGTAGAAACAAAGCCCATTAATTTATTTAACACTATTAGTATGTCACTGGTTCAGAAGCGTTTCAAAACGGCCTTTTTTTGAACTCCCCCCACTAATCCCTTAGCCCCCTAAAATAATGAAAAGTCAAAAATACTCTTAAACTCTTAAAAAATTTCACCCCCTCCTCTCGCCTTTCTTCCTCTTCTCCCTTTTTCTTACCACCACCTCCTCATTCTCCCTCTCACCACCACCAATACAACCACCTCCTTCTCCTTCTCCTTCTCAGTTTTCAGCAAAATAAAAAAATATTCGCAATTGGATACCCTCCGGTACCTTAGTACTAGACTGTTTTCGGTACTTTGATGTCGGATGTGTATAAGACAATGCAAATCAAAAAATACACATTTAGTACCTTAGTACCGGACATGTATTTGTTGATTTGTCTTATACATGTTTGTCTTATACACGTCCAGTACCAAAGTACCGAAAATATTCGATACTGAGGTTTCGAACGTGTACTTTTTTTATTTGTTTTGTCTTATACACGACTAGTGTCAATGTGCTGAAACAATCTAGTACTAAGACACACTAAGTTGTAATTTTTTTTTTGCAAAGAACAAAGAAAGAGAAGGGAGCAGGAGGTGGTTGTAGTGGTGGTGGTGGTGGTGGTGAATGAGAAATTGAGAGGAAAAAGGGAGGTGGTGGTTGTGGTGAGAGGGAAATGGTGCTGGTGGTGCTGGTGAGAGGGAGGTGATGTTGGTGGTGAAAAGGAGAAGGAGGTGGTGATGAGAGTGAAGGGGAAGAGGAGAGGGAGTGGGAGTGTGGGCATAGGCGGACCTACATACAATTGAGGGCGCCGAACCCCCCTTAAAAAATAAAATTAGCACCAATACCCAAGGAAAAAATGTTTTAGCACACCCTGAAAAATATTCTTTGCACCCAAGTCTCAAGTTTTGCACAAAAGTTCCTAGTTTTGTAACACTCTAGTGCATCACACTCACAATCACTTACACTTTCACATATTTTATTTATAAAAAGTTTTTCCTTCTCCTTTAATCAGTTTTTGTTGTTATTTTTCTAATTTTGATTCTGTTAATGTTATTCAATTGGTACTTTGTGTTAGTACTAATTAATTAATTTGTACTTTGTGTTAGTGCTATTTAATTATTGTGATTATGTTAGTCTATTTAATTTGAATCTATACTGTATTTTGTGGATGTCCCTCACTGTTGGTTGCCTTGGCAATTTCAATGACATGGGGACATCAGCTCTCGGGTGTGAATAGTGATAGTATGTGTGTGTGGTGTTTATTTATCATTTCATCTAAGTAGACTAAAAAATTTGTTCTGTATTTTGTGAATATGTTGATTCTTTTAGTGCTATTTAATGTGTATTTAGAAATTTGTTAGTGCTATTTATTTTGTGTTGGTCTACTACAACATAAGTTATGAATCTGTTAAAATCTTATTTTCATTACATTTTAGTGATGTGTGTATTTAAAAATTGGCTAAAGTGCTCCCGGGGTCCCTTATCTTTATTTAAAGTAACGAATTAGTCCTTTATGTTTTTTTTGTCCCAAATAAGTCCTTTATCTTTCAAATTTTTGACATATAAATCTTTTTCCATTAAGAGTGCTGATTTATGTGTCAAAAAAAAGGATTTATGTGTTAAAAATTTGAAACATAAAGGACTGATTTGGGACAGAAAAGGATTTATGTGTCAAAAATTTAAAACATAAAGGACTGATTTGGGACAAAAAAAGATAAAGGACCAAACCGTTACTTTAAATAAAGATAAGGGACCCCGAGAGCACTTTAGCCTTAAAAATTTTTGCGCTGAGTGTGGGAGGGGATAAGGATATTTTTAGAATAGTGAGGGATGTTTTAAAAGAATGGTCCTTTCAAAATTTGTAAGAGGTATGCGGGTTACCCGAAGTCTCATGAGGCTAGCCCGATGTGAGAATGGATGATCTCTACATTTATTAAGCTTTTTGGGATGACCAGTTAAACCAATCCATTTTCCTACCTACATTTTTTATTGGGCATATTACAATAACCTTCCTAAGTTTATTTTACGATGTCACCAACACCCTCTATTTTCTAACTAGAAATTTCCTCCCTAATTTTATTTTAGAAGCTATAAAAATCTTCTAAGTTAACATCGTTTGATTTCTTTTAACCTCAGTTAAAACAAAAAAAATTTAAGGCTACTTTCACTTAGCAGCTACTATTCTCCATATAGAAGCCAAGTTCCCTTTCATTTTCTCCTGTATCTGTTTTTTTTTTTATTTCACTTCCCTAACTATGCAATATCAAAGAATATAAATCCTGAGGGTGTCTCCAAGTCAGCACTTCAGCTGTGCACTCCCTCCAAAAACCCCCCATTTCCCTCCAATTTTTTGGCCACTTGATTGCCACCATGTGGTCCACCACGTGTCTTGCCCTGCTCCTTTCTTTTCTTGCATGCCCAACACGTCTTCCATACCTATCCACCAAACTCCTCTCTCTTCATCTCTCTGTCATTCTCACCGAAGCCCCCATACACCAGCAACCCAACCTCCATCGATCTATGCCCATTGCATCTCCTTCACCTCTCTATGCAGCCATCTTCATACCACCCCACGTGATGATCTTGGACTTGTATGTCAGACACAACAATTCTCACACGGAAAGAAAATTTCATCATCGGTACTTTCTCCCTTCGTCCATTTTACGTTGAATCCCTCTCCCCATCTTTCTTCCTTCCTTCGATCTCCCTCCCCTTGTCTCCCTCAGCGCAGCCAAAACCCACACCCTCATCGCGGCCAAACCCGTCTCCTCCCCATCCTCCTGTCTCCGTCGCCATCTCCTGCCTCTCTCTCTCTCTCTACCACCCATCTCCGGCGCGAGAAAGAAGAGAAGAAGTCGAGATGCACACAACACAACTCAATTCGAGAACCCCACCATGTGGTCCACCACGTTTTTGGTTTTCTTTGAACCCACTTGCAATGAGTCGTATGTGTTACTCATTTCTAATTAATATATTTGTCTGTGTAGTCTTACTGCTATTGTTGGATTCTCATCTTTAAATGTCATGTTCCTTAGTGTAGTTCGAAGCTAAGATCATTTTTTCCACATTATACAGCTATGTGCCAAGTTTTAAGATAAAATTTAAGCTTTGCTAATCAGAAAGAAGAAGAGAATGCATTGTTTAAAGTTGTTTATACTGTGACTAAATTCTCCCATCAAATTTTATACTATCTTGGTTAGTATTAAGTGCTGGTTTGTAAGTGGATGTCTAACTACTAGCTCCTTTAGCTTAAACACTTCCATTTAAGCTGCTTCTCTTTACCTTTTCGGCACAGGCTACTAAAACTTTGAATTCTTGATTATCTTAATTTCATCAAGTAGGTATTATTTTTTAATGAACAATAAGATCTTATTTATTCATAGAAATTACAATCAACTTATTTGTTGATATCTCTTTCTACTCTTTGGTTTTTTTAGATCCTTTGCTAACACTAAATTATGAAACATGTTTTATCCATTTCCTTTTATAGCTCTTTGTTTCGTCATTTGTTTACATTCATTCTTTTATTCTTTTGTATAGCAAATCCATGGCAGGACGCGTGGAGACTAAAAGTTCCTATCTTTCGCCTTTGGACAATTCCAAAATAAGCCTCTATGAAGACTAAATCAATGATATGAAATGATCAAGTCACTTGCCTATGACTTTTGTGGATATCTTCTGACCTCTTTTTGTGCGTGCCAACCCTGTCTTAAATAAAAGTAGTTAGGTCCAATGTATAAATGTTTTTAATAGTCTTGGAGAGGTTTGAAATCCATTTAGGTTATAATTCCTTTTAACCTACCGTACTACAAATGAAAACTTATGTAATGTCTTAGTTTGTGACATGTTATATAGTGTGTTGTTGCCTGAGATCTTAAATAGAATAAATTGCCCTGATTAGAAAATACAACCTTTTCTTATCATATAATAACTATCTTTTCTACAATCATTGTTGTTTTCCTTGAGTTTCTAGACTTTTTATTTGTGATATTATAACATAAATCTCGACTATGTTTTATGCCTTTAATTTTGTTTTCTAATTCCTTTTAATTTGTGTAATAATTTTCAATCTACCTAACAAATTTTAGTATTACAATTACAATATTATGTATTCGCTAACAAATTTTGTATTAAATTGTAGCCTTACCATTCAACTCATGGATTCAAAGAAGTTGGCTTCAAAGACATTTTCAACTGTCATATCCCTCAATTCGGTAATTCTCAGTATTTTTACCATTACCCTCTTACTATTCTATTTGATATATATGTGTATATATATATATATATATATATATATATATATATATATATATATATGTGTGTGTGTGTGTGTGTGTGTGTGTGTGTGTGTGTGTCTATATACTTTGTACTTATGTATGTCTATATAGTTCGCACTCTTTTACTTTTGAATGCCTTCAACCATGCCCCCATCTCACCATTCAACAACAGGTTTTTTTGGCATGTCTCAGAAGTCTGTAGGTAGTTGAGGTTTTTACAATTGTATTTCAAACTCTAAACAAATCTATTAAATAGACTCCTTTACAGCCATAATGCTCATTTTTATGTTCTTTTTATGCTTAAACATTCCCTGACATGATTTTTATTAGTTTCTTTTACCCTTGCATGATTTCTATTTGATTTGCATGGTTACTGTTGTTTACTTTTACCCTTTATTTCATTTGTCTCTTATGTCATTACTTTCTGGATAGGCATCATTCCAACTACTTTCATTTTTTTTTTCTCTTTTAGATAATTTTAGTTTTACTCATACTTTTTGTATCACTCTTTCACAGAGGCTCCTTAAAATTCCAAAAGCTTTTTATAGAGATTATCATCAGCGCTTTCCTTTTAAGCTTTGGATAGAAACAGATCCTGGGACACCATATCGTGCCTTTGTTTTTGTGGATGAACGTGGTACTACTTATCTAGACACAGATACCGATCGTGTTATGGAGGTTTTCGGAGCTAATGGTTTGTATGGAACACCTCAGAGTAGAGACGCTCAACTGACTTATTTAATTAAGTTCAAATGGTGTTTTTACCATACATTGTCCAATGTCAACTGAACGACTTCGCCCAAGGATGATACGTAATCAACCACCACCAATTCAGATTGTCTACCCTAACAATGAGGATGTCCAGCAACCTATTGAGCAGAACCCTACCAACACTTCTGTTTTTGAAGATGGCCTAACCCTTGATAACCCAATTATTATGTAATAACTAGCATTTCTACTCCTGTTATCGCTTTTTCTTTCGTCACTATCTTTTTGAATCTTCTGAACATATCTTAGTTGTTGGAATTTGACTTTAATTACTATTAACCTAATTTTGGTCTTATAATGCTTCCGTAGACCCTAAAGTTTTGGCCCCGTGCATCGCACGGGTGACCCCACTAGTGACAGTCAAATTTGAAGGGATGTTGGTGTTACACAGTTACCCTTGCACAGTATACAAGTAGTCACGCTTTCATTCGGAGTTTTAATTTGCCCATGTGGCGGTACCACGCTTACAATTTTACAATAACACACAGGCATTCAAGTTTTGATTTGACCATGTGGTGATACCACGTTTACAATTATTTGCCCAAACGCATCATTCAAACACCCAGATCTAGCCAAACAATCATTCTTATAAAGGAGAAAGAGGTTTACACAGTTTTGACATAAGAATGATTGTTTGTTAGGAGATTACGTGGGTAAACCGCAAATATAAACTTGTTCTCTCCACAGATCTAGCCTCAGAGGAGAAAAAAATTTGGTGGGTCCCATGCTCTAAAACCTCATTCTATCTCTCTTTTTTTCTCTCTTTTTCCAAACTAGAAAAGTGTCATATTTCTCTTCTATCTCTCTCAATGTTTTAAAAACCGAACCGGACCGGCCGGTTGAACCGGGAACCGGACCCCCGGCCGGTTAGTTCAACCTCATTTGAACCGCAGTCCTACTGAACCGCCCAGAACCGGATCGAACCAGGGAAGAACCGGGTTGAACCGCGGTTCAACCGCTTTAAACCGGAAACCGAACCGGATTGAACCGCCCGAAATACATTTTTTTATTTTTAAATTTACTTTTTTCTCCAAAATTTAATATATTTTTATTTTTTATTTAATAAATTACTCATCCGGGAGGCCTCGTCGGTTCGATCTCCGGTCCGGTTTTAAAACATTATTCTCTCTCTTCTTTATTTCTCTCTTTTATAAATTTATCAAAAACAAACACAGTGTTAAAGTACATAAAAACATGGTTGTGTTGTGTCTCACTAGTTAAGCTAATTAGAACCCAAAAGTTCTATCAAATTTTCTCCCCACAAAAACAAAAGACTATAAGGAGTACCTATTATTAGGTGATGTACCTATGGTCTATGGATACCTCTGGAGTTGTTGAACTCCAACATTCCAATCAATATCAATGAATATTGTCTGCTGGAATTGCAGAGGAATAGCTGTTAAAGGCTTTGCTGGTCTCATGAAGGACATTAAAAGAGAACTCTGCTCCTTGATTATACTAGTTGAAACTCACACTAGTGGAGATATGGCTAGGAAGATAGCTAAGAGATGTGGTTTGGATAACTTTTTTATTGTTGATGCTAATGGTCAATCAGGTGGTCTCTGGTGTCTTTGGGATTCCAATCATTGGAATGTTCAAATTACTAGCAGTACTTCTCAATTCATCCATATGAAAGTGAAGTATCAGAATGATCAACCTTGGCTATTAACTGCTATTTATGCTTCTCCTCATTATTCCCCTAGACAGCAAATTTGGAGGGATTTAAATGAGCTCTATGAAGGTATTTCTGAACCTTGGGCTCTTATTGGAGATTTTAATTCTATTGTTTGCGATACTGAGAGACAATGTCCTCCTCTCAGAAATCCCTTGAGACCTGAAACTAGCTTTTTAAATATGATTAATTACTGTAATCTTATTGATGCTAGATTTTGTGGTGACCCTTTTACTTGGGAAAGAGACGGTGTTAGGAAGAGGCTTGATAGAGTGTTCATTAATTTAAGTTGGAGGCTTAGATTTAGTGAAGTAAATCTTCATCATATGCTACCTTATAAATCTGATCACAGAGCCTTGTTGATTAAATTTGCTGAGGTTCCTCCTAATAACAGACATAGAAGACCCTTTCGGTTTGAAGCAGCTTGGCTTACCCATAATGATTTTGAAAGAGTTGTTTTGGAATCTTGGAATGTACCTAATAATGAATTCTCTTCTAAGCTTACTAACACTCAGGAAGCTCTTAAACTATGGAATAAATCAAATTTTGGCCACATCTTTGAGAGGAAGAAAATACTGAGAAGACAGCTTTATCAGGTGGATAAAATTTTGGCTAGAGGATGGAATCATAATGCTTATATCAGGAGGAAAGAAATCTGGCAGAATTATGAAGAAATCTTGGCTCAAGAAGAAATATTCTGGTATCAGAAATCTAGATCTAAATGGCTTGAGTTTGGGGATAAAAACACTCGTTATTTTCATGGCATTACAACTGTCAGAAGAAGGAGGAACCACATCAAGTCTATTATGAATGAGGAAGGGATTTGGATTGAAAATCAAGAAGAGATAGAAAGAAATGCAACTACTTATTTCCAAAATCTCTTCAGTGCTCAAAGAGAAGAATACAACATTTCTATTCAGGATCACTTTCCTACTCTTGATGAGGACACTCTCAACTTCCTTTCCAAGGATGTAACTAATGAGGAAATTTACAACATTATCAAGAGTTTTGGGCCTTTAAAAGCCCCTGGGCCAGATGGATTTCAAGCTATATTTTTCCAAAGCCAATGGAAAATTGTTGGTCCCTCTTTTTGTGATCTTATTCATCAATGTTTTGAGAATCCTGGATTGATTGCGGATTTGAATAAGACTTTTATTACTCTAATCCCCAAGATTGATACACTTACTTCTATGAAACATTTTAGACCTATTGGTCTTTGCAATGTGTCCTACAAAACTATCACCAAGATCATCTCCTCTAGACTTAAAGAGTCTCTCAATTACTTGGTAGGGCCTGCTCAATGTGCTTTTGTTCCCAGAAGACATGGGCAAGATAATATTATTGTTGCCCAGGAAATATTCCATTCCATGAGAACTAAAAAGGGGGCTAAAGGTTGGATGGCAATTAAAATTGATTTGGAGAAGGCTTATGATAGATTGTCATGGGATTTCATAATTGACACTTTGAAGGTCATTGGTTTACCTGAAAAGCTTATTAATATTATCTGGCACTGTATTTCCTCTCCTAAGATGAAACTCCTTTGGAATGGTGAAGCCCTTGATGAGTTCACTCCTGCTAGGGGAATAAGACAAGGAGATCCAATCTCTCCTTATCTTTTTGTGCTATGTCTGGAAAAATTATTCCACCTAATTGAGTATGAAATTGGGGAAAGGATTGGAAACCTATAAAGATTTCTCCTAGATGTCCTGCTGTATCTTACCTTGCCTTTGCAGATGATCTACTCTTATTTGCTGAAGCTTCAGTTGATCAGGCAGAAGTGATTCACAGAGTTCTACAAAACTTTTGCCAAGCTTCTGGTCAAAAAGTTAGCCTTGATAAAACAAGGATTTACTTCTCTGATAATGTTGCCTTCCAAAACAAGCTTGATATCCGAGAAACTCTGGGGTTCCAATTTACTAATGATTTAGGTAAATATTTGGGTCCCTCTATTCCATGACAGGGTCAACAAAAATACTTTTCAGTTTGTGATTGACAAAATTAATCAAAGGCTCAGCTCTTGGAAAGCTAGAACTCTGTCTATGGCAGGGTGTGTTACTCTTTCTAAATCAGTCTTACAGGCTCTTCCCTCTTATGTCATGCAATCTTGGCTGATCCCTAAAGGTGTTTGTGATGATATAGATAAAATTTGTAGAGGTTTTATTTGGAGGGAAGATAATTGTCAAAGAAAATTCCACTCTATCAGCTGGGAGAAAATCTGTCAACCTAAAAGAGAAGGGGCCTTGGGCTTAGAACAATGAGAGACCTGAATATGTCATTTATGTTCAAGGCTTCTTGGAATTTCTGTTCTTCTGATCCTTCTTTGTGGAAATCAGTGGTTAAAGGAAAGTATGGCACTGGCAGTGACTTTCCTAGAATGGATAAGAAGAAAGCTGGTTCTAATTTTTGGCAAGGGATTAATACAAATTGGAATGGTTTCAGAAACAATCTTGTTTGGCAAATTGGAAATGGGGAAACAGTCAGGTTTTGGGAGGATGTTTGGAAACCAAACACTACTCCCTTAATCAACTCTACAATTCAACCTCTCAATGACAATTTATGTCAAAGAAGGGTTAGTGATTTTACAAATGCCCAAGGTAATTGGGATACTCTTGTGTTAAAAGAATTCTTACCTGAAGATGTTGTTAACAAAATTCTGGAAATTCCCGCTCCTAGAATTATTCACAATGATGATGAATTCAGATGGATGCACACCACTAATGGCTCCTTCACGACTAGTTCTGCTTACCTATCCATTAAGAAAGCTCCTATGGTGCCTCCGGAAGGAAACTTTCTGGTGGTTTGGAATTGGAATGGTCCTGAGAGAATCAAAATTTTCCTATGGAAAGCAATGAACAAGGTGTTATTAACTAATGCTGAAAGAACAAGAAGGCACATGACAGATCGGAATCTCTGCCCCATTTGAGGGGGCTATGCTGAAACTTTGTTCCATACTTTTAGAGATTGCTACAGAATCACTAATCTGTGGAATTGTTTACCAATCCCTAAACCGAGAGAATTTTTTATTAACTCTAATTGGTTTAATTGGCTTGAATTAAACTTACGCAGGTTGGAGAAGGAAAACTTTAATTGGCATATTACCTTTGGTACTGTCTTGGATAGTATTTGGTGTGCCCGGAACGATGTCGTCTTCAATGGGAAGAGTTGCAGCTTCAGATCTATCCTCATCTGTGCTCAGGAATTAGCTGTTCTGATCAACAAAAACAAGGCTCTGTTTCGTAATTTAAGCCTTGTTCTTCTTCGCAACTGCATGGATCTGCCGCCTGTTTGTTGGTGTCCTCCGCCCCCTAGCTTCATCAACCTCAGTGTCGATGCTTTAGTAAAAAACAATGGCTTCAATTCAGGTTGTGGTGGTGCTGCAAGAGATCATCGTGGTGATTTCGTTTTCGCTTTTTCTCAGAAATTGGGTCCGGGCTCTGTTCTTCAATGTGAGCTGCTCGCAATTTGGCATGGAGTGTCGTTGGCGAGAAGAAGAGGAGAGCAGAAGATAATTGTGTGTTCTGATTCTCTAGAGGCAATTGAGATGTTGTTGGCCGGTTCACCTACCCATCACTCTCTCTCCTACATTATTGATGATATTAAAAGCATGTTAAATGCTAGTGTTTGTATTAGATGGTCCAAGATTCCTAGGGAAGTCAACAAAGTGGCTGATGTGCTAGCTAAACACAGTCTTTCGATTAGTTGTAATTCTGAACTTTACAACACTGCCCCTAATTTCATCCTCGATTATCTCCTTGAGGATAAAATGGGGAAAGTGTTTGTGTAATCGCTTTTGTTCCTTGGGGGGTGTAACCCCTTTTTCTCACCAAAAAAAAAAAGACTAGAAGGAGTAACAATAAAACAAACAACATAAGACGGTCAAAAGTAAATGATTGATAAATTAGAGGTTTGCACTTTACACGAAGTCTCTGTTAAGGGAGTATTTTATAAACTAAAAAACTCATCTATCTAAATAGGTGATACACCGATACCCAGCAAAATAAAAAAACTAAAGATGATGGGTAGAAACAAAACATTGGAGACCCACCAAATCACGTTTTTAATCACCATAATATCTTAGACCACACGATTCAAGGGCACGCCGTTACAACCTACAACCGTTTCCTCCCCCACCCCTACAATGACCAAACCACCCCCAAACTCCATGATCAGTGATCACTCATGTACGAAAGATATCAAACGGCCGATGCGGCAACGTAGCCGCAGAAGCCCATGGTCCAACAGCTATGGGCCTAGGATGGGCTTGGGCCATTGGATGATGCCGAGTGGAAGCATCAACACCAGAAGATGGAACAGCAACACGCTCGCAAGATGGACACATAGTAAGAGTCGTTGGTGGTGTCATTTGCATGTAGAATTGAGGGGAAAGTTTCAGTGCTCTAAGCTCTTGAACTTCCTTCTGCAATCTCCTATTTTCCTCCGTCAGATTCTCACAACACCTTTTCAACACCTCACAATCAACCTCTGTTTGCTTCAACTTCGTCCTATAAATAATTCCAATTCAAATCGTTTAGAATTTTATTTTTCAAAAAAATAAATAAAAGATTTATTTTCCGCTTAAGAGAAAAATCAATTACCTGGCCCTTCTGTTCTGGAACCAAACTTCTACTTGTCTTGGTCGAAGGCCTAGTTGTTTTGCCAGTGCCAATTTTTGCTTCTGCAAATACATAAAATCGCAATGGTCAACGAGATTGACTCTGTTTCTGTTTGGTTGTGAAGAGAAGTGATTTTAAAAAAATAAAAAAGCTATTGAACTTACGGGATTGAGTGTATTGTGTTCTTTGAAGGTTTCTTCAAGAATAGCAGATTGGTCTTTAGAGAGTCTGAGTTTTTTTCTAGCGGCTTCAGCGTCTTCTTCATCGCTGATTCCTCTAGAACAAGCTCTATCCACGTCATGTTCTTCGCCGTTGGGTTCCCTCTCGCTTCGTTTTCCACTGACGCTTGAAACGGTGCTGTTTGGAGATGAAACTCCCGCTTCTTCTTCGCAGTCACCACCAGATGGAAGCCGATTCACGTCGATTCCTCGTAGGAAAGTTCTACCTTCTCCTCTGCATGTTTCTGAGTTTCGATCTGTACGTAATAACCAAAGCATGATCAGATTCAGAAATCATTTAATATTCAAAAGCAGTTATTGAATTGAAATTAAGACGAATTAAAATGGTTTTGAGTAGATCTGGAAGATTAATTAAACCATGCAGAATGACAAAAAGGGAAAGGATCAGATTTGGAGAATGTAATAATACATACCTAAGGAAGTGAAAACCTCGTTCCAAGGGTTCTGAGGGTTTGGAGAAGGAGAAGAGGAATGAGTAGAAGATGACATGAGATTGAGAGGTTGAGGATTTGGGGTATTTTGAGGGAAGTTTAAGCTTAAACTTAAACCTAATAAATCTTCCTTTCCAGTCATCATCTCTCTATTTGTTGTAACACACAGATTAATTAAGCAGAGAACGTGTGTGAGAAGGTGTAGATGAGAAGTGAGAGAGAGAGAAGAGGGAATATGGAGAGAAGTTGAAATAAGAGAGGGTGGTTAGTTTTGGAGTGTGAGGAGGCGTGTGAGATGAGATTATATAGAAAGAAGGGAAGGTGTGGCATGTGGGTGTGTGTAAGTTCGTTCAATGATGACTTCATGTCAGCAAAGACCAGTTATGTCAATCATGGCATTTGCCCCCCAAATAATACAATACCATTTATTTACTACTCATCCATATCTTCACTTACCCTCTTTACCTCTACAGTACTTTTTACCTTTGACTATTTAGACATGGACAGCACCTTTTTTTGAAAAAATAAAAAACTTCATTTCCAATTTCCAATCTTACACATTTGTTTGTTTTGCTTTTCGAAACTTGTTCTCACAAGGCAGATTTTAGATAAAAAGTTGACACAAATCAAACATTATAAGCGAGCATAGTATTTCAGCCAAAATTGGAGCCAAAATTGCAACAACATTGGCGGTAAAATGCTTCCCCCCACTGGACTTCAGTTCTCCTTTTTTTTCTTTCCCTCCACGTGTACCTACTTATCCCGCCAACTTGAGTGTAGGTGCCACATGTTGCTTTGCATGTCTTGCATCAAAAAAAAATCTGCATGATAGACACATAGTCTTATATCTCTGATACAATTGACACATGACAAAAGAGAAGAGGGGAAAGAGAGAGAAGGAACGAGATCAGTGGAGAAAAGGAAGGAGAGAGAGAATGTAAAATGCAGGTGTGAGAGGACAGGTTCCTACTCTCGCAGAAGCTGGAGACACAGCTGCTCCAAAACCGGTAGATCACCCTCCTTCGCCGTCCCAAGCGTCTCCGGTGTGACCCTCTTCGTGACTCTCCCTTCCGTAACCGTCGTGACCCGCCTCTCCATATTCGTTCGTCGCCACCGGCACCACCACGGTACCCCCCCTTTGTTTCTTTTAAGTTTTACCTGTTAATAAAGATTTAGAATGATAGCTCTTTTTTTTCCCTCTCTACAGAAGCAGCAGTCAGATTTAGAGAAGTTGGAGAGAGATGTAAGATTGTGGTCATATACCAAGGAATCTGACATCCGGCTACTGCTTTCGACACTACATCATGTAAGATTTTACTTTTAGTTGATTTCGCCTAAAGTGCCTTTTTGTTTTTAACTGAACAGAAATGATATGTACTCCTGCTGTGTTTGCTTTGCTGATTGTTTGGGTTTTTCTTTAAAATTTATTTGCTGATTTGGTACTGTGTCAATTTTTTATGCAAAGATTGGAACTTTACCCTGTAATTAGCTGCTAAAACTCATTTAAGTTATGATAGGTCTTCGGTTTTGTTTTTTGTTTCTCTTCTGTGTTGGATGTGTAATAATCCTTGTGAAAACTCAGCTGGTATAATACATGTGCTTTATTTGATGGATACTTTTGCATTTCAATAGAAGACTGATTTTGACTCTTTCAGGTCAGACTTTTGGGTTTTTTTTTTTACCATACTGGAGTTGAACTAAATCAAGATGCCGTGGGTTTCATTTTTCGTGGATCACAAGAGAAATTGTGTTCGCTTCGTGGTGTTTTTCCGTCTGATTCTGTAATTTAGTTAGCTCAGGTGAGTGGTTCTTTCCTGCTAATTATATGTTATAATTTATGAAATTATATATTTATAAGTTATAAAATTATTTCATCTCATGTTTTTTTCCTAATGTGAATTTAATTAGAATGATTTTGTAATCCTTTTTATTAAGGTCAATACCTATTGCTTGCTGTGTAAAGCAGTAGAGTGAGTACAGTTTTTTGGATTGATTGGGTGGGAACTGGGAACATCATATAGCTCCTATCTCATAGTAAAAACAAGTCGACAACACACTGAATACGTCTGCCTTAGTTTCACACTTTATTAACATTGTATAGAACCTCATGCCTTATCTTTTATTGCTGCTGCAGGTCCCCTTTAGTTTGTGTTTTTCCTTTCATTACCAAAACGATAAAAAGATACAGATCAGCTAAAGAAGTTGGGGATTTTAAGATGAGTGTTCGAGTCATTGCATACAATCAATTAATGTTGGTTTGCCAGGTAAATATTTCTTCTTCCTTTTGTTTTTCCTGGTTGAAGAAGGATATGGGATTTTGCATTTTTCCTCTGGTGTTGCTTAGTAGCATATGATATGTAAAAACATTGTCTAAAGGCTGAACTCCATAATATTATTCGCCGCCATCAGATCAGTGACCATTTCGATGCCTCTGTCCGGGGCTCTGTTCCTTCCGCCCCGATCCACCACTTCTTCCTCGACAGTGCCGCCACGGAGTTCCACATTGCAGCAAAGATAAATGTGGAAACAGATACACCTGCTCTTTCGGTTTGCAACTTATCCACTGATCAACTTCTTCAATTTATTTGCAATCAAAATAATATTCATCTGATTTTGCTTTTGTTTTATTGATATTAGGTTTTACTTTCGTGGA
Source organism: Astragalus membranaceus (assembly GCA_039519185.1). Taxonomy (NCBI): domain Eukaryota; kingdom Viridiplantae; phylum Streptophyta; class Magnoliopsida; order Fabales; family Fabaceae; genus Astragalus; species Astragalus membranaceus. Next base: position 160,474,799 of record CM076846.1, on the reverse strand, counting down.
AGGCACAAGTTTGAGCAAAAGACCAACCAACCCCTAAATCCCTCATCTTCAATAGGTATTAAGTTTCAGCTTTCTGAACCCTAACTGTTTGGTGTTACTAGGTTATGTTTTCGTGGAACACAAACTTCTTTCCCTTCTTAGTTTGAGTTTTTGTTTTGGTTTAAGTTTGGTGTTCATAGTATTTTCGTTTTGTTCTGTTTCCTTTTGTTCTTAGTTTTACTATTTAGCCACGCCATAAACCCCTTAAAATTATGTTTTTGTTTGGCTGTTCATAATTTTTTTGTCTCTTATGTTAGTCTTTTTTCCTCTTCACAGGACCAAATCTTTGCTATTGTAGGTTCGTAGTTGTGGTTTCATTCAAGTGAATATACTTTCTTAGGCATCATTTGTTCTACTATTTTTTCCATCCTCCATTCTATTCTTCCATTTTTTGTATTTATATCTGATTCATCGCAAATTTATATCATTTCCGTTTGCTTACAATTTATTTTGTTTCAGTTAATGCTACGTACTAACCATTTTTACTCTATTGTTTTGCCATTATACTCTTTGGGAAATGGGGCTAGGTAACATGCAGGAAGCCTTATTTCAGCTGTTGTTGTTTTTAACTATTTTTTAGATATTACAGTACTATAATACATTGTTACCAATATATTAAAGAATGATTAGCATTATAATAAGGGAGGATTTTTTTGCATTCTCAAGGTCTTCATATAACTATGAAAGAGAAGTAAGTTTGACTATGACCGCTTTTTTATATTCCTGCAATTCTTTGAAATGAGTGTTGTTGGAAGAACTAATGCATTTATTCTTCTGCAGAATGAATAAAAAGTCAAGTGACTCGGTAGGAGAATCTCAAGTGCGTGTCAGTTTCTCACTTTCATCCATTCTCAGTTTTTCTTATATTTCATGTTGTGCAGGTTGTCCTTTGTAGTTATAATGTGGTTATCTCTGTAATGATTCCTAGAGTAAGTTGGGTTGGTCTGCACATGCATGATTGAGTCCTATCATTGCTTCTTTTATGTAATTAGAATGCTATTTACCATTAACCATTTCAAGTGTTATCTGTTAACAAGTATAATCTGGAAGTTTATTAGCTCTTCACTTGAGATAAGTTTCATGACTTAATACCAGATGGGATAGATTGGAACATAACAGAATTGTAGTCTTGATGATTTTCAAAGTTTTATATTTCGTTTTGTAAAACTTTTTCAGACATTTAAAGATTTTCCTATTGTTGTTTGTTGTCAATCCACCATTTTATTGCATCGTATATTTTTAAGCTGTTGGGGAAAGATTAGGGTGGATTTCAATTTGGGGGTAAAGCAATTTGGGGCACAAAAGCTATTGGAAGCCGCTGAAAGGAACATGACAGTCGGTTGTGCACGGCGGCGGTGGCCCTACATGCATCGCCCTCTTCTCATCTGAGTCCCTTCTTCCACCTCATCTCTAGCTGCGCAGTCTTGCTTCTTCAAAACAAGGTAGGACCACTTCAATCTATTAGGTAAGTATAGTATTTCGATTGTCCCAAATGATTTAAATTTGATTTGATCCCCTTTAGTTGAGTTTGAATGCTTGCTTGAAATCACCTCTTTTGAGTCTAAAGCCATTAATTAGAGTTTTGTAATTTTATTTCAACCTGCACATTTTCATCAAAAACACGAATCTCAGCAGCTTCCCCTCAATTTCGATCCTGAACTGCTTGGGTTCATTTTTCCACCTTCTGTTGGGGTTTTATTTGTTTTTATTTATCATTCCCTTTAGTTTCTTAATTCAAATTCTAATGCTGAAATTCATTTCTTTATTCACCGAATGGCGAAGGAATAAGCGTAGAAGGACACAACTTCTTTTATTCTCTTAGTAAGTATGTTACCCTCATTTTTTTTAGTTTTCATTGTAATTCCTTATCTAAAGATTTGGGGGAGCCTGTTAATGTTTTGTTATCAGTTATTTTTGATTGCTCTATTATTATTTGCTATGTTTTGATGGGGATACAGCTCCAGAAAGCCTATATAATTCAATTAACTTGATTCAGCAGCTGCCTACCAAGGGTAGACTGGATGAACTGCAATTTCAAACTGAATTTGAAAATTTGGAAGGTTTTACAAAATGGAACTTTTTAATCAACTTTCTGCATAAGGATTTTTTTAATTTTGTAATGGGAGGCCATTCATATTTAGGCTATTGGAGGGTTTTCAAGTAAAAGAAGTTGGCTGATTTAGTTCTGGACCTTTTTGTTATAAGACACAGAACTTAGAATCCATTTAAAGGGGATCAAATGATTTGTTCAGAAATATTTGTTTGACTGCACATCTATTCAACTTCTTTTACTGGAAAAAGACATAGCTATCCAAAAATATTTTAATAGCATCATCTTTTTCCATTAGTTTGTCTAATTGTTGCAGATAACTTTGATTTTTTAGAGGTCCTAACTTCAATATTTGATATGGTTGTGCCTACAGTACTACAACAAATTCTAAATGTCTCCATATATAAATTATAAGAAATTGTTACATGCTTTGTTACCCTTCTTACGCTCCTAATTATTATATAGTTTCTCCAATCTATTACCAATTTCTCTTTTCAGTTATGACATCTCCACCAGTCGAAAGGCAATAAGAAGCACATAAAATGGTTTCGTGATTCATCTCATCACACATATTCATCAATGAATATGTGTGTTCCATTGCTTATCTCCACTTTGCACTTTTGTAGTGTTCCCTTTATAAGATCATGCCAATTTCTTCATTAGATATTCAGATTGTATGATGAGAAAAATATATAAACAATGTGCTTTATTCAATAATAGCAGGAATCTGATACTGCATCAAAATGTCCTCCATTGGTTCCTGATTCTGAAATCAGTGCTGTCCTGTTTCCTCAAGCAAGCATAAAGGTTCCATTTACCTCTAATGTTGTTGGTGTCATGCCAAAGTCTCCTCTTTTATTCCAAAGTAGTGCTACCAATGATGCTCGGGAGAAAGGAACTGATGTTGGTGTCTTGGTTCCCAGGTACAGTTTTTTTCTTCACTCCCTCTTTTCCTCATCTCTTTTCATGGTAATTTGTCTTCAATATGTAGCAACAACCATGACTTCTATTCTTTGCATACAATCCTGGATAATATTATAGTTGTAATCTCTATACATTTTCTGATCACGTTTCCCTGCTTCAATTTATATTGGTTCTAATGGAGTTCCCTACATAGATACTGATACTGATCAGATAATGGATCTTTTTGGAGTTAATGGTCTCTTAGGTGCACCTTAACGTAGGACGATTGAATTGACTTATACTACATGAGGATGCTTTCGTATTCATATTCCAATGACTACCATTTGTTGCGTCATCAACCACCACCTCTACAAGTTGAAAATCCTGAAGACAATGTTGTTGGAGTTATTGAAGACAATCCTATTGTTGTTGACTAGATGATTTTCAAAGTTTTATATTTCATGTTGTAAAACTTCTTCTAACATTTAAGGATTTTCCTATTGTTGTTTGTTGTAAAACTTATTTAGACCTTTAATATGTTGGCTTTAGTTTATACCTTTTGTTTCCTACATAATATTAATTTATTTTGGTCGTTACTAGGGCTCCCCGTCCATCGGACGGGCATTGAGACTAGTCTATTTAAACGCCAAATAACCAAATTTTTTAAGTCAGCGGCCGACTTATATTTTCACTGTTTATTAAGTTATTGTCTAAAAATTTGGTTATTTAGTTAGTTGCTTAATGACTTAAAATTTTTGGCTATTTGGTGTTGCAAGTTGGTTTGTGTCGATTTTGTGTTTGAAAATGTGTGTCGAAATATCATTACTCAAATTTAAATTGATGTTACATTTTTTACTTACCGTGTATTAGTGCATAGTATTTATTGGTTTTGTCGGTGATTAATCTGGAGAACCTGACTGACCACGTGTATATCACCTTTGTTGGTCCTTGCGGTTCTTTCCTACCGATTGAGTTTTTGTCACACCCAATATTTTAACTCGAGACATTGGAGTGGGATCTAAACTCTGTTACCACTCGAATCAATCTTTGTTGATCGATAAAGAGGTGCAACACGAAGACTTCTGAAAAAGTCACTCATTCTCAAAACTACTTTCACCCGAACACACTTAATTTTTTTAACATGTTTAGTGTAAATCTTTTACATAAAACTAGTATGTTGTTCCACACCCATAATTTTCATCAATAAAATGCACAAGACCTGTATAATACTTTTTGATTAGACGTTAACTATATGTACATCACATCGTTGTTCCCCGTTACATTTTTCTCCTCAGCAGAAGACACCCGTAGTGGTTTTCCTTTCCGTATTTGTGCTACAAGACTGCCGTAAAATCATTGATGGCTAAAATAAGTTTTTTGTGTCTATAAAATTGGGTGCTTTTAAGTTTAGTCTCTACATTAACGAAATAGGTGTTTTGGCCTCCATATTATTTTTCTGTTTTTATTATTAGTCTCTGGCATTAAATCATGCTGACTGGACTAAAAGAATGCTGACGTGGCAACACCTAAGTGGCATTTTAATTGATACGGCACCATGTGCCTGTCTATATGTTATTTCCACGTCATTTTCTTAATGCCACGTAATATATAATTTCTAGAAATAATAAAAAATTAAAATTAAAATTAAAAAAACTAAAACATGTTTTAATTTCCAGATCCAATACTTCTTCTTCATCTTCAAAATATAATTTCTTATTCATCTAAAACTAAACTAAAACGTGATTGGACCAAAATAAAATGTGATCTCCAAACCTGCAACTAATCTTTCTTCTTCATCTTCAAAACAAAACTAATTTGCTGCACTGCACGTTAATTCCAGATCCCAAATTCATAGTTCTTCTCAATGTACACATCCTTCAACAGTGAATCGATGCACAATCGTTCTCAGATCTAAACGCACAATTTCGTGGCCGCTCTCATCGGCATGTGTCGCTGCCATCTCAGATGCGGAAACCTCTCCCCATTGAGAGTGAGGGTGAGAGTCACAACGAGAGTGAGAGAGAGAGTCGCAACGACAAAACATTGTGGCTACTGCAAATCTATACAGATCGAAAAGGAGGAGTTGAGAAAAGGCAAAGTTGCGAAGGAGAAAAGACACATTGTTCTTGAACCACAATGTGCCGGGTTTCTTGTAATTGAAATAGAGAACGATTTCAGTGTTCATGACCAAAGAAATGATGGGGTGCTGTTGATGGAACCCTGGTAACCCAAATTAGATAAACACACACAGAGAGAGGGAGGAGAAGGAGAGGGAAAATATCGTGAGAAAATGAAATTGGGGGGCAACGAAGATGAAATTGGGAATTAGAGTGAAGAATCTGATAGAAGAAAAGGGAATTAGAGCTGCTGATATTTTCAGCATTTTTGGTTTTTTGTAATTTTTAAATTAAAATTATTTTATTTTAAACTGAATTAAAATTAAAAAAAAATGTGAGTTAGCAGGCCACGTGGATGCCACATTAATTAAAAATGTTCACGTGGCGTGTCTAGTCATATGATTCTGTTAGCCTAGTCAGCATGATTTAACACCAGGGACTAATAATGGAAACGGAAAAATAAGATGGGGATCAAAACGCCTATTTCGTTAGTGTAGGGACTAAACTTAAAATTACCCAATTTTTTAGGTACCAAAAACATATTTTACCCATCATTGATTGAAGTTCTTTTGGTAAAATCAAAATTTGAAGTTTTATTCTTTATTCTTAATAATTAACCTAATTGATTTTTGGTTCGGGACTAATCACGAGAGTAACTATACATGGTGTCCATATCAATTAAATTCAATAAATAAATATCTATTATTATAGGGCCGTTTTTTCCCGCTCATTAGACCCCATACCCCCATTTTAAAATAAATCCCTAAAATACCCTTAATTTTTCGTTAAAAAATCTTCAAAATGGCTTCCGGAAATACCCTTTTTGAGGTATTTCCGGAAAACCATATTTCTGCCTTCCGGAAATATGTATTTCCGGAAATTTTTTAAAAAATATATATTTTTTAAATTAAAAAAAAATTATGCGAAATAATTAAATGTAACGAAATTTGCTAAACAAATAAACAATAATAATACGGTATCAATACAGTATCAATACAGTAAAAATAGAAGAAAAAAAATACAACTAAATGTCCAAAAGTTGTAAAGCAGTCAACAGACTATCATAGACATCCCCAGGAATGCCGTCGACTGCCAAAAGACTATCATAGACATCCCGAACATGCCTAGCTGGTCTCCCCATCCCGGACTCTAAGGGAAGTGGACCAACATCCTCAACAGCTGCAGGTGCATCCTCTAGAGGCGAAGGCGGAGCCGGAGTCAAGCGGGGAATGGACACCTGCAAGCACCATGGTAGATACTCGTCACTACAAGCACCCTGGACGGGTGTCCGTCGACCGCTGTCCCTGAAAGCCCGCACTAGGGACTGATAGAACATTAGTTGATGTACTATGAACTCCGTAGATGGACGTGGGCCCGAAATAGGTGGATCAGGAATCTGCTGGAGATATCTAAACCGCCAATGGACCCTGTCTGGCATATAAGGCACAGCCACATCCCCCACAGCAGCCAACCTCTGAATAATGAAATGCTGTGAAACCGGAGGTACTGTCTGTGGTCGTTGCAGGGGCTCCATATGACCTGCTCCCTTTGCAAGTCATCCAGCAGCTGCCGAAACTCCCGGAAGCTTGATACTATCGCACTTCTTGTTCACCCACCTGCTGCAACGTGGAAGTTCACTGGCACCGAAGTCTTTCTGCACCACGATGGTGGGGAAATACTCATATATCCAGCACTAAAATAATTAAAAAAATAAATAAGTAATTATATAAATAAAAGTAATTAAAAAGAAATAAAAATAATTAATTAATTACCTGCAGCAGATAAGCGTATTCGCCAATCTGCGACGTCTCCCAGTAACAAGCATCATTCAGCTGCTCGTAGAGAATAGCTAGAGCAGCTGGACCCCAAGCCCACTGGCCACACAGGTCAAAGTCAGAAATAAGAGTCACCCACTTGACAGGGACAGATGTGTGACTCTTGTCAGCAAAAATGGTGTTGCCCAACAAGTGTAGCAGATACCACCGTGCCGCTTGATCAATAAGGCCGCGCTCCATGTTCTGTGTGTATGCGACCGTTAAGAAAGAAAATCGGAATGTCGGTCCCCTGTTGAACGGACACTCTGTCCAGCAGGCTGTGTGGTCTATGCTTAACAGGTCAACCCAGCCCGAATAGCGTCGGCAGTGTCATAATGTGGCGATGTGCCAACGGTGTGCCGGTGAGCGGCAAGTGGAGCAACGCGAACACGTAGTCCAACGTCACCGTCATCTCCCCCCACGGCATGTTGAATGAGCTGGTCTAAGAATACCACCTCTCCACAAAAGCTAATATGAGCTCGTGGTTGATGTTGCCGAGAGGTGTGATGTCCAGCTCAAACAGATGCGCCTGCTGCAACCATCCTGCTATATGTGGGTGCTGCCGAGGTCTCATCTTCCGTATCTTCCCCCCATGATAAGCAACTTTAATCTTACCCCGATCCTGTAAAAAAAGAAAAGTAATTAATAAATTATTAAAAGTAATTAATTGTTAAAAAATAAACAAATTATTAAAAGTATTACCTCTCCCGTCTGTAATAGTCTGTGGACGCAGTGGACATGCAACCGGTGTAATAAAACCTGCTCAGCAGCCTCATCATCATGCCGAGCAACCTCAGCCTCAGCCTGGTCATCTACATGCATGGCGTCTGGCTCAGCAGGCTCGTGATAATAATGCTCCTGCTCCTGTTGCTGCTCTCGCTCTCGGACACGCTTCTGACACTCAAACGCGTGTCCGGCCTGTCTAGTCTTCAATCTGAACCTGGTCCTACTTCCAGAAGGACTCTGGTCATCTCCTCGTCCTACTCATGAATGCTCGCCTCTCTCTATGTTTCCTGTTCTGGTTGCCACTGAAAAAGCAAAAAAAAAAATTAATCAAAACGAAATTTCAAAAAAAAAATCCAGAAATACCATTTTTTACGGTATTTTCGGAAGGTTAATTTCCGGGGAATTCCGGAAATACATCAAAAAGAGGTATTTCTGGAAGCCAAAATGGCTTAAGGAAATACCTTTTTTGAGGTATTTCCGGAATTCCCTGGAAATTAACCTTCCGGAAATACTGTAATTTGACGTATTTCTGGAAATCTTTCCGGAAATACATCTATTTTCGAGAGGTTTAGGGAAAAAAACTTATTTTTTCCAGAAATATGATAGAATGAGAAATGAATTCGTTTTTTTAATATTTTTTAGGGGTATTTTAGTCCGTTTGGTTAATTGGGGGGTACGGGGTACAATGGGGGTAAAAAAAAACTGCCTTATTATAGTACCAAAAATAAATGGACCTGAGAAGAGATGACCTAGCTATAGGGGTCAAAAATAGTGGGTTGTTTGTGGCATATCGCAGGAAATCTTGAGCATTTAACGGGGTGGGCCAATTCGCACCTGAAGACATACCACTGAATTCCCTACATCAACGGTGTGAGGTCAAATGTCACATGTATTGTAACAAAACCCATGATGATCAGCATCATCCATCCCTCGACATCCATCAAAATCAAAACAGCCAATGGTTATGATTGGAACCAAACAGATAAACTTTTCATTTTATTTGTGTTGTCCCTGAGTGGGTCCCAATTATCCTTTACTCAGTGCGACACATAAATCTTCGTCCATGCGATCACCACGAGGGTCTTTCCCCCCGTCCAACAACGTCGCTTTCTTAACCTTTTTCTTTTCTTCCATCTTCACCCCATTGTGACTTGTGTTGTGTGAAGGAAAAAAACAATGACTTTGTTTCTTTCTTTATCGTGTCCTGCTGCGAAGACTCGCGCGTGGGAAAAAGGAGGATTCTGCTTTACATCGATTATTACGAATAAGATACGGAGCGTTGCGGTAATAAGTGTCCGTCAATAATTGTTGTCTTGGTTAGGTAAATAAACACCAACTAGCCAAGCAATCATAATGCAATTCGGACCAAAATAATTCATTATTAGGGCCATCAATGCATGTGAATCGAGAAAACAGCAATGATTGCTTGGGAGAAAATTGCTGGTAACATTTTCTTTGACATTAGTATTCGATAGGATGGATCCATATCCTCTCTAATTATCGGACAGTTTTGGTAGGTGAGAGATAGACTCATAGAATAAAATAATATTTTAACATATTATTTTATTCCATTAGTCTATCTTTCTCCTACTGAAACTGTCCAGTAAATAAAGAGGATCTGCCCCTTATAAGATTCACTCGGTATGATTGATTGAAATTCACGTAGATTCCTCTGTAAATGGATCAATTAACTTAGCATGAGCCACAGGAATTTCAAGATTCCATCCTATTAATCATGGCACTCTTAGTTGAAATTTGGAGTGTTTGCGGATTGGATTGGATCAATTTTGAGGGAAAAAGCATCGGATCCAATTCTTGCGGTTTTGAACTTTTATCATCCAATCGCCTTTATTTTAAAATCAAATCCGATTTGATCCGATTTTACTTCGATTTGGATTGAACTGGATTTTGGTTTTTTATTCTTTAAAATTCCTTACAATACAAAATAAATATAACACCTTTTTCATAACATCAAAACATCATACATTATCAAAATAGTTAAGTATGTTTTAGAAAAGTAGTTAAATCATTAGAAAAGTTGAAAAATACATGGTCAAAAGTACATTATCTCAGGTTGGTCTTCCTCCGGCAGCTCATTGCTAGGAACCCCGGGAGAACGGTCATCAACGTGAAAGCCGATAGGAGCAGAACCCAGACCGTCTTGAACCTCGGGTCCAGCCGACCCAGGGGCACCAGTACGAGTTTCGACCGAGTCTCTAGGAACAGAAGCCATATCATTGGCAACGACAGGGCGATCTACGTTAGCAACCCGACGGGTCCGTTTTGTCCTTGCTAGATCAGACCTGCAGAAATGGGGGCTTGACGGGCCAGGTTGATCCTAAACAATGGGTCCACAACCAAGTCGGAACACGACCCGACGACCCCAACTCTGTATCAATAAATACGGGCTCTGAGAGGCCCCGACCATGGCCTAAAGCAAGAAGCGACAAATAAAAGAAGGGGACTGACCTTACAAGATGGGAAGCTCGCCGACAGTTTAACCTGATCACGTACTTCAACGATCTCGCTGGAACTCACGACGGAACTCTGAAATGAAAGGCTAAGACGGGAATAAGATCGGAGGTCAGAGCAATTTTCAGAAATCAGTGCAAATGATGGAGGTCCCTTCCCATATTTATAGGAAACTGAGGGCCTCAACGTGGGCTTGGGCCTAAGCTGCACGACCCATTGCTAGCCCCTAGGCAGGCGCGTCCCTCCAAGCGCCATCATTACTCCAATCACCCTCGAACGACGCGTCCCATCAATAACATTGGTGACAGGCGTGGAAATCGATGCGTCACTTTAAATGAAACGCCTCGAGTCACTCGGCCTACCCCAGTCTCGAAAGATCGCCAACTGTAAGGGGAATCGATGCGTGGAACGCCTCGAGTCGCTCGGCCCACCTCGGCAGACCGTCGGAAAATTGGCACGGCCTGAATCTCTCATGCTCAGAGGTCGGGGGCAAAACGTAAGCAGAAGCAAAAGCCCGGCTTTGAAAGCTCATCACGGTCTTCCAAAAACAACAAGTCGAGCCCGCCCCAAGGCGACCCGACTAGGGGGGCAACTGTTACGGATTGGGCCGTAATAGCCAATCTGCCTATGGCCCAAACACCAAAGGCCAAATCCAGCAGCCAACGGTGGAGATCTAAGACCTAGATCCAATGGTCCCCTTTCATCCCAAAAACCTATAAATAAGCATTCAATGCTACCATTAAAGGTACACAATTCCATTCATCTAACTTGCAATTAGCACTTGCTGACTTGAGCGTCGGAGTGTCATTGCAGGTACCAACCACCCCGGATCGGAGCCAAACTCGGACTGATCAGGAACTTGACTACCAACTATCTCGGATCGGACTGGGCATCTAGTGTCGGATTCCAGTCCAGATGTACGGTACAGAACAAGATGTATTCTATAGTTTGAGTTCGTTAGTCAGTTGAAAGATTCTCCGAAAAAATGATACTTGTTAGAACTAGATATTAGTTCTTATTTCAATTTACACAAATACAGGACATGGCAAGGATTATTATATATAGTTAGACTCTCACCCGTACTCTGCACGGAGTATTAGTTATTTTCAAAAAATACCATTACATATTTTTATTTTTTTCCCGAAATGATTTACCTCTTTTTTTATAAAAACTACAAAAATGTCATTATATATTTTTGTTTTTTTCTGTAAATGATTGTCCTCATTTTTTATCAAAACTACAAAAATGTTATTACTTTATTTTTGTCTTTTTCCAGATATGATTGCCCATAGTGTTTTTTATCAAAACCACAAAAATGTCATTACATACGTTTGCTTTTTCCTGAAATGATTGCTTTCATTTGTTATCAAAACTACAAAAATGCCTCTACTTTTATTTTGTCTTTTACCGTATATGATTGCCCTCATTTTTTTTATCAAAACCACAAAAATGCCATTACACATGTTTGTATTTTTCCCGAAATTATTGCCCAGTTTTTTTATCAAAACCACAAAAATGTCATTACACACGTTTGTCTTTTTTCGAAATGATTGCCCTCATTTTTTATCAAAACCCCAAAAATGTCATTACTTTTTTTATCTTTTTACCAAAAATATTTGCCCTCATTTTGTTGTCAAAATTACAAAAATGCCATTACATATGTTTGTTTTTTTCCCGAAATGATAGGCCTCATTTTTATATCAAAACTACAAAAATACCATTATCTTTTTGTCTTTTATCGAATATATTTGCCCTCATTTTATTGTCAAAACTACCATAATGCCACTACTTTTTTTTATGAGAAATGCTATTCAGCCAAATTTTTTTAGACAAAAATAGACAAAAACCATCCTACAACATCAATTAACCAAGTTTTTTAAGCCACTAACCAACCTACTTTTTCACAATTTTTAGTCAATGGCCTAGAAAACTGTGAAAAAGTAGGTTGATTAGTTGCTTAAAAAACTTGATTAATTGATGTTGTAATGTGGTTTTTGTCTATTTTTGTCTAAAAACATTTGGCTGAATAGCATTGCTCTTTTTTTATAACTACGTATTTGTATACGTATGATGCGTATAGCATAAAGTTGTTTTTGTGCAATTTTTGGCCCAACGGCCTTATATAAGTAAGGATTACCTTTGATAGTAGATCATATATATATATATATATATATATATATATATATATATATATATATATATATAGCAATGCTATTTAGCCAAATATTTTTAGACAAAAATAGACAAAAACCACATTACAACATCAATTAACCAAGTTTTTTAAGCAACTAACCAACCTACTTTTTCACAGTTTTCTAGGCCATTGACTAAAAACTGTGAAAAAGTAGGTTGGTTAGTGGCTTAAAAAACTTGGTTAATTGATGTTGTAAGATGGTTTTTGTCTATTTTTATCCCAAATTTTTTGGCTGAATAGCATTTCTCATATATATATATATATATATATATATATATATATATATATATATATATATATATATATATATATATTACGGTTGAACACTATTGCTTTTATAATTTGTTCGTTGTTGTACTTAAATATAATTAATTCTTTTTCCTGCCCCATGCATCTAAGGCCGTTCATCAGAACAAAAAAATTGAACTGAACTGTCAAACCGAACCGAACCAAAATTAACTGAACTTTTGCTAATAGTTTAGAACGGAACTGTTCAGTCAGTTCAACCGAACCGAACTGTCTTAGCAGTTCGACCGAACCGAGCTGAACTGTCTTAATAGTTCTGTTCGGCAGTTCGAGTTCGAACCAAACTGTTTTAAATTTTAATTTTTTTTCGAATTGTTGAGCCCGAAAAAAAAAATTCGAAAAAAAGTTCAAAATTTAAACAGTTTGGTTCGAGCTCGAACTGCCGATCCGAACTATTAAAACAGTTCAGTTCGATTCGTCGAACTGCTAATACAGCTCGGTTCGGTTCGATCAAACTGTCTTAACAGTTTGGTTCAGTTCGGTGCAGTTCACCTTTAGAACTGAACCATGAAGAGTCCTCAATGCATGTATCAATTTCTAGATTTGTCCCCGTCTGTAATGCCTATGATCCAAGCTCCATCAATGTTTCTGAGCAAATCTCCAAACCCTGAAGGACGTAGAATACCAAGTCTCTTTTCACCAACGTTTAGAACAGTAGGATTCTCCCTATTAGGAATCTGGAAGATCCACCTCGATTGGAGGAGAGGGAGGTGTACCAAGGTTGAGTTAACCTATCTTTCATGAGAGGGTCAAATATAAAGAGTAATTTTTTACCTGCAAAATAAACTTTAGTAATGGAGAACCAAAATTGTTTAGATCAATTTAATTACATAACACGTTTTTTCTCTTATAATATTGTACTAATAATTTTGTTAACTAATAAAAAAATATATTCATTCATTTAAATTGATAGACTACATCGAAAGCAACACAAATACAACATTGTTAAAACTGAAAAGGACGAATCAAGATGAATCTACGAACAAAGTCACATATAGCATAAATTGGCGAAATATCTATAAACGTGACAAAAAAAGTCACCAGAATACTCACGCCTCCGGGTTTTTGCTTTTGAGACTACATCGAAAGTAACACAAATTCAATATTGCTAAAACTGAAAAGGACGAATCAGGATGAATCTACGAACCAAGTCACATAGCATAAATTGGCAAAACATCTATAAACGTGACAAAAAAGTCATCAGAATACTCACGCATTCGGGCTTTTGCTTTTGAGACCCTAGTCATTAGTTGAATATGCAATGGATCAAAGTTTATTTGTCCATTTGAACCAAATGAACACTACGAGAAGACTGGAAATCAAAAATGTTGCACCAAGACGACAAACAACAATAACGCTGCACTCATACGACTAAATAAAAAAAATGCGTATTAAAAGCTAGATCTATGTGAGAACCATTTATTTAAATAAAAAATAGAGAGACGATTGGGGTTTGAGGAAATAATAATAATAATAATAATAATAATAATAATAATAATAATAATAATAATAATAATAATAGTTTTATCTCTTAAAATAAAAATAAAGTTTATAAATAGAGTTAATAGCGTAAAACGACAAAATGCCTACAAATGTGACAAAATAAAAGTCACCCGGGGTACCCATGCTTCTGGAGCTGTAACTTTGAGGACCTAATCATTGGTTGAATCTGAAACTGATCAAAGTTGATTTGTCGATCTGAACCGATCGAACACCGCAACAAGACGAGAAATCCAGACGAACACCACAACAAGACGGGAAATCAAAGACGTCGCATCAAGACGACGAACAACAATAACGACGCACTGAGACGATGAATAAAAAAACGAAAAAAACTGACTTAAAAAAGACGGGAAGCAAACAATATAAAGACGGGAAGCAAACAATATAAAGGGATGATTCAATGCTAAAAATTGACCTAAAACCTATAGTGAATATAGTTAAATTCTTAAAAAGTAAGCGTTCAATAATCTTTTCAATGTTCCGTAAAAGAAATAAAAATAATCTTTTCAGGGTGATATTTTAAGTCACTAGTAGTACTTTACCCGTGCATACGCACAAGTGACAGTGCATTTGTTATAATTTGCTATGAACCTATATATACTTTGAAAATTGTAAAATTTTAATAAAAGAAAAAGGAAAAACTCAATAAAAAGGCTATATTTCAACTTGCTTAAAAAACTCGGGTCACAAAAAGTTTAAAAAAATCAGTATCTTCTTCTAATCTTAATAATGGAGTAAAAATCAGAAAAAAAGAGATCTAATATAAGATATACACCCCCGCTGCCGCTCTGGTTGCCACTCCCGTTGACGCTCCCCGTTGCCTCTCTCATTGTCGCTCCCGTTGCCGCTTCTCGTTGCCTCTCCCACCGCTCTCTGTTGCGTCTTCCGTTGCTAGTCTCTTCAATTCAATTTGACAAACCCCTCACCCCTCCCAAGGAAGAGCATAGCCAAAAGCTAAGCATTTTTCTTGGGAGAGGGTTTGGGCTTTGTCAAATTGAATTGAAGAGATGCGAGAGTGAGAGGAGGGCGCAAGTGCGAATGGTGTTCACGTGGTGCCAAAATGAGGGAAGCGCAGAAGAAAAACCACCTCTAACTCACATGAACCAACATCCTTCTCTGCACCAACGTGCTGCAACACCTTCTCATATGTATCTCCCGACACGTGGGTTCTTCCACTTTGTTTTTTACCTTTTTTTAATATGAATATGAACTAGTGTTATTAAACTCGATGTTGGCCGGTGTGGAATTTGATCCTAAACATGAGCGAAAATTAGTTTGAAAACGTTGGGACACCCGTGGGTAGCCAACAATGGCCTGAACCAATAAAAAAACTCGTATGTGACCACCAACAAGAGTTGGTTTGAGAGGTAATTGGAGTCAGATCCCACCTCAAGGTCTCAAATTCGAATATTGTGTGTGGTAAAAACTTTGTTTGAGGGAAGCACACGGACCGACAAAATCGAATATACACGTGGTCGGTCCGTAAATTAGTCATCGATGTTATCTTACAAAACGATGTTATCTTACATGTTGTGAGGGTCACTACTACAATTTATGCTTTTCGCATCAGTTAAAAATGGCTTTTCGCATCCGTTCCGCGTCCGTTACAGATTTAGGCATTGTTAAAAGTAAGCACCTTTTACATCAGTTACAGACTTGATGCGAAAAATCTTTTTTTAACATCGGTCCGTACAAAAAACCGATGCCAAAAGTCTGTTTTGATTAGATTTTATCGTGTTTTTGGCATCGGCTCTGCCAAACAACTGATGTTAAATATACATTTCGCATCGGTTTTTTATACGGACCGATGTTAAATAATGCTTTATTAACATCAGGTTCTCTCTGGAACCGATGTTAAAACTAATTTTTTTTTTTTGCTTATACAACACCACAGAATCTCATATCTAGTAACCTGGATAATAAGCCTCCTATACAACACAATCTCATATAATTAAAAGATGCAACCACAAAATCTCAAATACTCAATTAATTAATAGATGCAACACGTACAATCTCAAATATATAGTACCAAATCTATATAACTAGCACAATCCCAAATACTCAAAACAAGATCATATAATTGGGATATATATACAAAATTTTCATAACAGCAAAATACAACATAATAGTTTTCCATAAAACATGTTCTAAAAGATAGTAACCCAAGCTACCTAGTTATAATATAATACCAAACCTATTAGCCTATTATGACTCAATAATACGATTTGGATAAATATCAAGAAATAGTCTTGCCCAACGATACCGGATGTCGTAAAGATCCTCTTCGGCGAATGGCTTTGTAGTGTTGAATCTCTACAATATGAAATAACATATATAAGACTAAATACAAAAAACAACAGTTAAATTTTTATAAGCAAAGAAGTTTGAGGTATCAAATAAGGCATAGGAACTGGCATATAGATGCTGCTGTAACAACACTAAAAACCAAAGTCTATTATTTAAACTGAAAGTGAGTAAACGTCCATTATTTCGTGATGCTGCTGTGTATGTAAACGTCCATTATTTAAATCAGTCTGGTTTTAACGTGTTTAAACCAAAGTCTATTATTGAAACTGAAAGTGAGTAAAGGTCCAGATCAGGGGAGGCTAAACATAAGATTACCTGTAACGATAATTCATATTAGCACTTTTCAAAAAAAGAAGATAATTCACATTAGCTAATTTAACATCCCATTCTACCAGCAACATTGTTTAGTGAGGGAGCCTTGTTTAACTAATTCAGCAACTAAGTATATGACATCAACTAAATCAGCCTAGCAAGTGTGGGCACTATTAACATTCTGTACTTGCTTCAGCCTAGCAAGTGTGGGCACTATAAAAATGACTTATAGCTAGCTAGATGATGAGAACATGTTGATGTGGCTATATAGTAATTTTACTAATTTAAAACTAGAAGAATTGCAGGTGTTAAACGGGTAGAAGCTTGAGGGTTTGTGTTTAGGGAACAGACTCATTTTTATTCTACCAACTTGCTTCATTACTTCACATGTAAAGATAAATAATGGTAAGTTAATATTCATATATCATGGCCAGATCCTGAATTTCCAGCAACATATATATCAGACTTTTTGGTTAATATAACATTTAGATTCTATTCTTCCAGCACTGATTTAAATGTGAGATCAACTGACTTTTAAAATGATCATAAATATGGAATTTTATATTTTATCTTTTATCTTCTTGCCACACTTGCTTTTTTTATGCTCATGCAACTCTATATATGCTTCTATATATGTATACACACACATGCATACTACTAAAACAAGTTATAATGTTAAAAAATTTATTACGTACCTCTTCCCATAAATCAACAATACTTGCAGAGACAATATTGAACATATGTTTCATAACATAAAATCCGCACTCAGTTCCCCCAGATTGCTTTCGCGACTACATATCTTCAATTCTGTCGTTCATATCTACATTAACGTCCTCTCTTTGGGAAGTGCTTGGTATTCCTGAGGATTCACCATGCCATATCCACCTTGTATAACTCTTGCTAAAGCCATCACAACGAAGATGATTACGTATGTCCTTAACAACTAGTTTGTCATTATTCAAACAATTAACACAAGGACAATAAAACTTACAATTAAGACAAGGACAAATAAACTTTCCATTACTTTTTGGACAAGTTTTTTTAGCAAATTCTAGAAACTCTTCCACGCCCTTCTCATACTCATCACTTAGGCGGCTAGTATTGATCCAACTACGATCCATAATTACTTGCGCGGCTAGTATTGATCCAACAATTAAAATTTACAACTGTATTGCACCTCCACCTCCCACTACCAATATCCTTTGTCGGTTTGAGATAATCTAAAAGATATACGTGAGTGAAACTTTTATTGAGTTATAAAAGTACTAAAATGAAAACTCTAAAATGCACAGCGAATTATATAAGAGCAAAAAACTAATTTGCTAATGGAAATCATAATCTGGGAAACAAAAGACTTCAAAAATTAGGGTAAGTCAAAGGCATAGTCCACAATTAGGGTACGAATGGAGAACGATACATACATCAGCGTCTAGAGGGTTTCAACTATTTCAATCTTTCACATTCAATTTCACTCAAAGAATGAAGAAAAATAGCATACGTATGAGTAAAGTAATTCAAAGAATGAAGAATGATATACATTGATTGAATTATTTCAATCTTTCAGATTCAATTTCACAACACAGACATCATAATAATGAAAAAGAAGTTAAATACCTCACTCAAATGAAATGCTAGCAACGGCTCACAGCAAGAAGACGCAGCAACGGCGCAGCAGCAACGTAATACACATTAAGGGACCTTAGATGCAACTTCCACCATTCAGGGACACTATAATTTTTACAAAAAAAAATGGCATCAAGTTACTTCATCTTTCAGTGAAGGAGGAAAAAGAAAAAGCAAAAAAAAACCTGCTCAGAGATCCCAAGACCAGTCGCTTTCTTTCCTACCTTGCTTCTTCAATAACTACATAGAACAACAACATCCCAAATTATATTTACAAATAAATAAATAAAAATAATAAAATTACAGAAGCTAAAGAAATAAGGGAAAGAAACAAAGTACCCGAAATCCAATATTGGAAGAATTGATTGTTGTGGACGATGGATAGAGATAGAGACGGCGTGAGAGTGAGTGTGTTTCGCGAGAGTGGTTTTTGGTTTCAGAGTGAGAGTGCTTCACGAAGAGAGAAGGACGGCGTGAACGACGGACGGCGTGAATGGGAGCGATGGAATCTTGTGCGTGAACGGCGTGAAGGCGTGAACCTTGTGCGTGAACGGCGTGAATGGCGGACGGCGGACGATTTTGGTTGCAGAGTGAGTTTGTTTCGCGAAGAGGGTTTTGGTTGCAGAGTGAGTGTGTAACGAAGAGGTTTTTGGTTGAAGAGGGTGAGTGTGCTTCGCGAAAGAGGGTTTTAGGAAATTGTAAATTGGGGATTTTTCACATCGGGTGCAACGATAGAACTGATATTAAAAGTGTAATCATGAATTTCTACATCGGTTCCTATATCAACTCTGCGAATAATGTTCACAAAATTTCTAAATTGCCAGCGCCTTTTTATCCACATCGGTTAGTTACTGAACCGATGCCAAAAATGTTTAAATAATTTCAAAAATGCCACCGCCTTGGTATCCACATCAGTTAGTATTTGAACCGATGCGAATTCCTGATGTAAAATCCATTTTTTCTACTAGTGAATTATATAAAACAAAATTAAAATGGACGTTTTTTTTACTTACTATTGTTTACTTTTTACAAATTTTTGAAGTATGAAATGTATACACATCTTGAACTTGTAGTTGTTTTTAATAGCAATCAGGTGATGCAGTTCAACTTGTGACCAACTAATTCAACTAATGACCCACCAATTCAATTTGCTTCTTGTATCATAAATTTGCTTCTTATAAAAGGGGAAATGATACTGTTAAATTAAACATGACTTACATCGATCAATTTTTGATAAATTTAAAGTTATTATTATAAAATAAAATATAAATTAAATCTCATATAAAATAGAATTTAATCTCATTGACTTATTTGTTTCTTAATCTATTTACAAAACATACATCTTTCAAAAATTGTAGGATTTCATAAAAAAAATATTGAAATAATTTTTTAAACTGACTTTCAGATATTTTCAGACTTTTGAAAAGACCGAACCAAACTTAAAAAATGAGCCTACAATAAATAAGCCACAGACTAAACTCAAACCTAACATTTTCGACCGAGGTGAGATTCAGAGCTTGAAAAACCTATTCTCACCCCAATATGGGACGGAGGGGAGTACTGAGTAGTAAGGAGGGATTGATTATTGTTTTTCATTCATTTGAAGTTATTTAAATGGGGAGTGCGAAACAACCTAAGGTGATAATTAATGATGAGAAGGAGGGATTGTTGGTATTTGTATTTAAGTGAGTGAATGGCAATGAGAGACAAGATGTCGGGTGATGATTATGTGTGTCCCCACGAGTGCATGCTAGCTGTCCCACGTGTTCCCTTGAATTGGGCTGGGTCTTTTCACAATCCCCAATAATGGATCTCTCTCCACATTATTTAAATCATTAATGTACACCCACTACCCGACAAACCCACCTATCATTATTCATCAACCTCTTTCTCCCAGTTCCCACTACCCTACCCTTTTCCCCACCCCACAATGAAAAAAGAGTATATTTTTATTTTTATGAACATAAATCCTTTGCTTCTCCTCTTCTTCCCCGTACGAGGCTCATTTCCCATGTGATTTGCACGTGAACTTAGGTACCTTCCACTTTCCATGGTCCAACTCCAACTGGGTTCTTCTTGGTGAAATAACCTCTAATATTTAATATTTAGATAAATTTAGAAAAGGAGATGAAAAAGAACTGTAAAAATCATGTGAAGGAAATAAAGTGTGAGATTCTTCTTTATATATCAAGTGTGAGATATGTACAATAAATTAAAAAAGGACACTTTATTTTGTTCTAAAAATATACTCCAAAAGGATCAGTTTATTCGGTTTCAGTAACATCCTTTTTATTCTAAAGTGTTTTTCTTATTTATTTATAGTATCATTTCCCTTTTTATAAGAAAAAAGAAAGTCTTTTCATTAAATCATTATTAAGTCTATACCTAGTCTTGTCATGAGGCAAACCAATAATTGGAACTATCGGATTACACAAAACAACCTCATATGGGTCCGAATTTTCTTCCTGGGGTCCGTACCTTGTTGTTATACATGTGATTCGCGCGTGAACTCCTGACCCTTTGTTCCTTGCTTGATTCTTCCCAGGCCTCCCCTCCTATGGTATTATAGAATTTGGATTTATCATCAACTCCATCAAAACACTTAGATTACCGGTCAAATCAGTAGGTAGATGTTTTTGTATAGAAGTGGAGGGGCCGACTTCTTAGCAGTTTCTCTCTGATTAAAAGTATGTATTCTTCCCTATGTTTGAGGGGTTTTTTATAGGAGTTGAGCCATAACAGATGAGAGCACTTGTCACGAAGTGATCAACTCCTTCTTGTCTGTCCAGGTCGCCTAGGGCTAAGTTTTCTGCTCTAGTATGTGCGAGTTAGATCTCAACCGAGCCAAGCTAGTTATGTTGGTGTGACAGGTCCAGGTCCAAAAGGGCGACCTCCTCGTATCCAGTGTGTAGGAGGGAGACTTATTCATATCTTGTGTGCAAAAGGAAGACTTGCTCATATAATGTGTGCAGAATGGCGACTTGCTCGTATCCAGTGTGCAGGAGGGCGACTTACTCATATCTTGTGTGCAGGAGGGCGCCTTCCCATCCTCCTATGTGCAGGAGGGCGAGTTACTTATATCTTATGTGTTGGAGGGCGACTTACTTATATCTTGTGCGCAGGAGGGTGATTTACTCATGTTTAATGAGTATGAAGAAGACTTACTTACTGCCAATATACATGGGCGACTTGCTCATGTGGGATATTGGGGTCTCATGGGGAGGCTCCCAACTATCTTAGTACACAGCCCCCCAAGCACGAGGTCTGTAAAGGGTGAAATGCATGGTTTGTAAAGCAATAGAGGCGGTTCATGTCTTCCAATGCACAGGAGGGCGACTTGCTCACGTCTATTACACAACCCCTCAAGCACAAGGCCTTGTGAATGGCGTAATGGTTTTTTGTCCTTACATGGGCATCTCATTCTGATGTCCCCGTCAATGCTTAGTGTTGAGTTTGATATGTTGGGAAAGTTCCACTGACTTGGTTCTGTTGGGATCCTGAGTTCCTACTTCGAGGTGATTTGGACCATCTCGGTACACAACCCCCAAATACGAGGCCTTGTGAGGGCAAAGTGGTTTCCAGTCCGTATGGGGTCGTGTCTGTTTGGTTTACATGGTCGTCCATTATTGCTAACTTTCAAGTATGGGGGTCTTGAATAGTCACCCCTAGTTAAGTTTCCTTCGGGTCACCCCTAATTATGACCAATGTTGTTATTAGGCCGCCCTTAATTTATCCATATTAGGTTTTCTTCAAGTGTGGGGTCTTATATAGTCACCCCTTAGCGCCAATGTTGCTATCATATTTTATACTTATCCAGCTAAATTGATCCTATCTAGCTGATCCATATTTGAATGTTATTGAGTAGGCTTAGTTATTTTTTGGCAACAACATTAACTCTAATAAAACAATATAAGTTTAAAATGTCTTAAATTATGTATTAAACGTTAAAATAAAATGATGCGAAGAAAATATCAAATAGTAAACAAATATTATAAAGTTGTATAGACTTGATCTATTTAAGAAGAAGCTTCAATTCAATGTCAGGTTGATATATTTTGTCTTCTACAAAGAGTTTCTAAAGATCTAAGTATGCCTAGTTAAACATCTAGCATCAATAAATCTTGATTCACAGACTCACACACACAAGAAAGCATTCAAGAACATATGAGCATTTTTATCTTTTAAGTAATTTGTCTATTTTTTGAGGAATAAAAAATCGAATTTTTGTTTTGTCCTTGCCCATTTTCCGTTCTCTAACCACTTTTATTAGTAAACATAGTTCATTCCTCAATTTTGACAAATTAATCGCACCGTAATAGTCATTATACAATTAAGTAGATATAACAAACCTATATAATGACATGAAAAACATCATGTAAGAGTGCTACATTAATTACAAGGATAATGTATTTTTACAATACTAGTTGTATATTTTCTTTTTCTTGCTACTGTTTCTCGAGGCTCTAGCTTTCTTAACCAGTGTAGTTGGCTTGATGTAATCATTTTAGTCAACACTTATATCATTTTTTATCACATTTTACTTTGATGAATATTAGAGTCTCTTGATCTTTTCTCTCATCTTTCATGAATGCCATGTTTTTCGACGGTACTCTTTGAGAATAATCATCGTCTCAAATTACAAGATCCTTGAGAAAACCAAGATGAAATTAATGGTTACTTATTCTCTTCCAAAAACATTGTGTTAGTATCTCAACAAATATTAATGCGTTTTTCTACCCAATACTAGTACTTCACTATTACTAACCACTCCAATTATTAACGGGTATTTTAGTCAACAAGGAGTATTATTTTATCATAGAAATTTAGTAGTAAAATCAATCATTAAACAATTAAAATGATATGAAGGGAGTATATAATACTAATACCATTAAACAATGGATTGCGGGATTCTCCACACGTGCACGTGCAACCACCTTCAAGGAATATATAGTTGCAAGTTGCAACACCCATAGCCACTTGGCTTAAGAAATAAGATGTTTGTAAGCAGTATTATCAGTTTGTAATATATCTGGCGCCCATGTGGATGTGGTCCGCTGAGCTGGTTATCATGTGATTAACGGTTATGCGAATCATTTACTTTGAATGTGTTCTCGTTAATTGATGATTAAGTTCCTGTTATCTCGCACCCGCACGTGCACTGCAGGTACGAATGAGATTTTTTTAAAAGCGAAAAGAAATTTATCAAAAATGGAAAATAAAGGAGGATAGAAGAAAGCACAAAGGAGGGACTAGACCAACATCCTTGACAAGAAAAAAAATAAAATCTAAGCAATAAAAGGGAGCCCTAGCCATGTTACGACTAAAAACCCCTGAGACAGTTCATCCTAGAGACAAAAGGACAAACTTACAATAGGCAAATCAGAAGGAGACATACAAATAATTTGCTCTGGAACTACAAATCCCTGAACAAAATTCTATTTTGTCGAAATTTCTTCTTTTGGGTATTGATCACACAACCTGTTCGAAGTTATCCTCCTACGCAACAGTTCCATGGGTATCAGCAGCCATAGGATCATCAACATCATCTAACACTATGTCAGATGCTAAAACTCTCATGTTAGATGCTACCACTTTGATACAAGTTGCATCATGCTTTGAGGCTTTTAGCGAATCAAGTCTGGTATTGGGATTTTGAGTGGAGGATGGGTCTATAGAGTCACTCCAACAATGACGATCTATGTTGGTATTAGATTGAATGACATGAGTTTCCACATTACAACCACTAATAGTATGAGGGGTATGAGAAATCTGAACAGTTGCTTCCTGTGAGCGAGAGGTACCCTCATCTGAGACGAAAGAGTCTTTGACAAATTGACTCTACATTAGCTTGCATTGGCGCTTCTCTAATCACAAAGGGAGAAGATTCTCCTTGCTTCCTATTTAAACCTTTAGATGGTTCAGTGAATCCCAGAAAAGGATCAAGATCCAAACTGTCTTGATGAAAATTGCTTATGTCTTTAAGAGCTTCTTTATTCACAGCTGTTTGAACACTGCTAACCCGACTCTTCTGCTTATGCTTAGGAATGCTTAGGAATGTACTGGCCGCAGGCTAAGGAGGGACAAATTTTGCATTTCGTGGAAACTCATTTCAAAAATGATATTTTGGATACTCAATATCTATTCTACACCTAAAGAGAAAGAAATGGAGAGAGTAATACAATAATGTGATGAGAAAAGAGAGATAGATAGAATGTGATGTACATGTCGAATGAGTGTTCATAACTTTGAGGTATCTAGAAATCAAGATTGAAGTCGGTGCTCGAAACGGACATACATGCACCTGTTTAATTAATCTTAGAAAAATGTCTTTAAAACCGAATCAAAGATCAAATCGGTGAGACCTTCGAGTCATGGTTCAATTGATTCATTCGGTACAACCATGGTTGAAATGGATGACTAATAATAAAAAATATTAAATTTTGGTGAAAAAGTAAATGTAAAAGCCAAAAAAATTGTTTTGAATGTTTCAACCCGATTCCAATGGCAGTTCAAAGCGATCTGACTGTGATTCAATTCGGTTTAACCCGGTTTTGAGTGGTTCAGTCGAATTGTGATCCAACTGAGATTGAACCAACTGTCAGATTGGCCGTTCTCGATTTAACCGGTTGAACTGTCTGATCCGATTCTCACTACACTCATTGAAATGAAGGGTATAATTGGAAACAGGTAGAGGGCGATTGAATAGATTCGAGAGATGATGTTTGATTGAAAGCATGTTTCGGTTGGTAAAGATTTGATGTATAACTTGATGAGGAGGAATGACAAAGAGTATGTATTAGGGCACATGATGGAGCCATGATTTATATATAAATAAATCATTAAGTCTCATGATTTTTTATGTAGATGTGATGGTGCCTTACACTAAGTACTAACCCAATCATTTTGGTTCCTTATTCTTCAAATGATGAAAGGTTTACATACAATTAATTATAGGCTAAAGTGCTCCCGGGGTCCCTTATCTTTATTTAAAGTAACGAATTAGTCCTTTATATTTTTTTTGTCCCAAATAAGTCCTTTATCTTTCAAATTTTTGACACATAAATCCTTTTCCGTTAACAGTGCTGATTTATGTGTCAAAAAAAAGGATTTATGTGTTAAAAATTTGAAACATAAAGGACTGATTTGGGACAGAAAAGGATTTATGTGTCAAAAATTTAAAACATAAAGGACTGATTTGGGACAAAAAAAAGATAAAGGACCAAATCGTTACTTTAAATAAAGATAAGGGACCCCGGGAGCACTTTAGCCTTAATTATATGAAAGCATGGAATGGGACAATGATTATTAAGACTTTTAAAAATAGTTATATATTCAGTTCAATTTTATTTTGTTCAATTGAAGATCTATTCAAATTCAACGAAGAGTCGAAGACTACAGAAAATAAATTATACAAAATAAATTAAGATTAGTAAATGATGATTTGGGAAACAAGCTTGTAGTATATGTTAATTAGTGCATGTGATAGGGCCATCTGATTGAATTAAATAATGAACAAACAGGTAGGATCTGTGCAAAGTGTCCCCTACTGTTAGATTTATGAGCAATTAGGGATGATTTTTATTTTTGTTAAACGTGGTCTACTTGCATAATTTTAATTTAGATTACGTGTTAGTGACTGGGATTCAATTGCTTATTTGCTTTAGAATAACTTATGATTGAAACCGAGAGTTGGAATTTTCATTATGGGTCCATTGGATCGCCTACTACACCCCGCGAAGTTTCGGACTATTTGCTTACTTTAAAAGAAATATCTAGGATAGGTCACATTCTAATTAGTGATTGTTTTACCTAATAATATTATTAGTAGGGCGACACAAGACTAAAGACATAAGTATTCTTCTCTATTTGTACTAAATCTTAGAAATATTTCAAAGTCACTCTTTTTATATACTAATATTACTAATATTAGTGGTTAATTAATTAGGAAGGAGAATAGTTAGTTTCTATTATTCAAATTTTAAATTTCTTTGGTGTCTTTGAGCTCACTAGAGGTCTTCAGTGGTTTGGGCAAATTAATTCTGTACTGGTCAAGAGAAAGTTACCTTTTTTCTCATTCAGCATTAGTAAGTCGCCTCCTGCACAGTGGTTATGAGTAAGTCGCCTTTCTGCACACTGGAGATGAGTAAATCGCGGATGGCATGTGTGACTACCAAGATATATACATCAAATTAGCACTATGCTCTGAGGTGAATGGAAGTCGCCCATAATAAAGACTTGGAAGTCACCCGTAATACAGACTCGGGACAACCTGCGTACCAGACTCAACATGTCACCCTTATGGGCCTGAACCTATCACATCAGCCTAACTAGTCCGACCCGGTTGAGATCAACTCGTACATACTAGAGCAAAAGATCTAACCCTAGGCGACCAATAGACAAGACGAGTCAATCACTCTGAGATAAGCGCTCATACCAGTTGGAGGTCCAACCCTACTTAGACACGAGAGGACTCACTTCACTCTTAGACACAAGAGGACTCACTTCACTCTTACACAAACCATAGCTTGCTAAAAAGTCGGTCCCTCCACTTCTAAGCAAGAACAAATTCAAACCAATCTAGAATTCAATCAAAATTGATATGTTTAGTTCGGGCATTTTTCGTATTTGGGCCAAACCCAAACTAACCCATACAACTCATTTGGGCAGCAGATTGTATAAATAAACTAGCGAACTGAAACCAACACATACTAACTCGTAGTAGTTTTGTAATTTTAGAAGCACAATGTGTTATTTGCTTAGACTTTTTACCTTATTAATTTATAATTAAGTTGTAAGATTTTAATGTTGTAGATTGAAAGACTATTAATAAATTTGAGTTTGATTTGGTGTACTTTTTTTGTCAAGACAACTCTAATATAAAGCTCCCCTTGATCCTTAGTTTCTCGAGTAATAAAATATACTTTTGCTTTTTCGGAAATAAAATGTCATACAGATATTTATAGTTTCCTAGTTTATGCGGTGTAAATTAATGTCATCAACATGCCTTAGTTTTGTTTTTATATTGCTCAAATTTTGAATTTAAAAATATAAATATGACTACCCTTCTCCCTCCTTGAGCCTTAGTAGCAGCACATGATTACTATGGGCAAATCTGCGGTTGTGGTCTTGACCCTAATCACAGTGGAAATTATAAGAATACACTGTTTTTTTGTCAAGAAGTGAAAAACTATTGGAAAAAATGAAAAAGAATGGGCAGGGTAGCAAAAAAAATATTTGCTATCATTGTGGAGGCAAAGGTTATTCGGGTTGTACCTCTCATACACCAAAGCTTCTTGTTGACCTTTACCAAAAATCATTTAAAAATAAATATAGTAGAATTGAGACTCATTTTGCTTGTGAAGATAATGATTTCAATTATGGGTGTTACTCACTTAAATGTTGTTGATTTATTTGAAAATCTTGATGGAAGTAGATCACCTTATTGGAGATGGAAGTCTCAAGAAGTAGATTTCCTATATTTTTCAATAATAATAAAGTTTTAAGTTTAAGAGTGTCTTTGGGTTTCCTATGCTAATAATAATAAAGCTTTATATTTAAATGTGTTTTCAACTTCTATAGATTATGTTGATATAATTTAATTATAAAGTTGCCATTCTTTCTCATGCCCGTCTCTTATCGTTTATTTTATTTCACTACAAGAAAATCGCGCATTTGCGACGGCAATTTCCGTCGCAAATGGACCTTTTTCCGTGGCAAATTTGCGTTTGCGACGGCATTTGCGACGGACAAAAAGTCGTCGCAAAACAGCTCGTCGCAAATGCTTTGCGACGAAACTCCCCGTCGCAAATTGTCCGTCGCAAACCCGTCGCAAAGCCGTCACAAATTGCCGTGGCAAACTCGTCGCAAACTCTAACAACTTTTCGTCGCAAAGCCGTCGCAAATCCGTCGGAAATTTTAAAAAAAAAATAAAAAAAAAATTAAATTATACCTCCAAAATACTATTTAATATATTCAAAGAAGACTTGCATTAAAATAATCGGAGCACATAACAGTTGCCAATGTGCAAATAATAACTTGATCAAGCACCAAGCACAAACATTAATCCACTAAAGTCAAATTACACCTATTAACAAAATTAGAATAAATCAAAGTCTTAGAGTCAAATTAGAAACATAACCCAAAGTGACTAGAACTCATAATCAAAACAATATTCCAATCCCAATTTCAACAATTTCCCCGGTGAATCAAATTGTAATTAACAGTAAACTATTTAGAGCGATGCAAAACAAAGTTCCATGTGCAAAACATACAAACAACACTGCTGCTATACATCTAGGAAGATATCATTTGATCTGAACATCTTCAAGAATGACCTCACCAGCTTTCAATGATTCCAAAAATTGATTTGTATTTTGAGATTTACCAAGCTTCATTCCAAGACCCTTTGGTGGAGCAGTGGCAGATGAAGTTGGACGACCTAAGGAAGACAATAGGAAGTACATAAATGAAAAGATTACTCTTTATTCAGCAACATTCAACACATAAATTTGGACATAGAATAAACAATAGCCAGTTGACTGCATGCTTCAATGCTATCTTAAGTCATTACTTTTAGAATCACCCTAGAAGAATTTTTGTGAAAATATATGAAAGCCAACCTTTAGGCTTGGTAGAAAATGAATCAACATCAGAACTCAGCCCAATACCAGAACCACTACAGACCATTTGATCAATCATAAACATTCATACAAAAGTCAATGTACTAATGCCGTGTTTAAAAGAAGATGTTGATCAACATATGCACCCACAAAAAACCCCATAAAAACGCCAATATAACAGGAAAGCGGGTAGACACAGCACAATAACAACAAAACAGTCAGACCCAAAATAATGAAACAATACACATCGTCTTTTCCTTGTTGAAGTGTAGCAACTTAATGAATAGAGGTTATGGAGAATTTGTGAATCATGAGAATCATCAAGGCAAGTTAAGGTAAGGAGACAACAAATTTGAAAGGAATATTTTTTTATCAAGAAGTCAAGAAAGAGAATCATACAGGATTCAGAGGTTGCAAAGTCATTTGTGCATACACTTCATCTGTCTCAGTGTCTGCCTGAATCAACCAGAAATGAGCAAATGATTAAAGAAAAAGAGGGTTGGAATCAGTATAATGGAGACTTTTAGACTTTGAAACAAGGAAACCTAAATAAACAAGCCTTATTACTGTAAAGGAATAAACAAATGAATAAACAAGCCTTACATGCATAGTCAAATTATGAAGTTGACAAACAAGTTGGGGAGGTAAGCTTGGATAGTTGGGGATATGAGCATCAACTTCCTTGTTTCAGGTGACAGAAGAAAGAACATCATTAACTAACCCAATTTCAGGTGTTGGAGTATGCAAGAGCTCGAACTTTAATATAACAGCAGAGGATTTCCCCTTTGAATAGAAATAACCATTAGCAAAGATATTTATGACCTAGAGAAAGAAAGGGAGGAACAACTGGTTGCACACCGAAAAATAAAAAAGAGGGAAACACTGACCTCACATCCACCATAAGATAGATAGAATGAGATCATGATACCAAGAAAAATATCCTGCCTGGCATATCTAATCCGGAATGGCGGTGTTGAAAAACTGTTGTCTGTATCATCAATCATCCAAACTCTACCAACATGGGCATCAATCTGTAAAGAAGCAAAGACAATGGTAAGAAATTACATAAAAAAATTGTATTCACTTCATATCAAAATTTGATCTGAACACACCTCCAAATGTTGCTCTAGGTCCGTAGGCGCTTTGTAGCCACACAAGTGAATCAAATGTTTTCTAAAAGCAACCCCTTAAAAGATGACAAGAAGGTTAGAAACCAGACATAATTCAGAAGAACCTAGAAAATAGTTGTATATTATTTACCAACAAAATCCCCCTTTGGGCTCCATAATAAACGATTAATGGATATAGATGAGTCTTTCACTATTGCAGCCTGTACAAAAGTCCCATTTACTAAACTTTAGCATAACATTAAAGAACTCAACGCTAAAAGAGAAAAAATAACTAAGATGCATATTTCAGCAGATTTTGTGTAGCCACGTAACATCTATGAATTAATTTATCCATAACATTTCCCTAACTGCATCTCCTTTCCTATTTCAAAAAAAAAAACTATATCACCATTATAACAAATATTTGCATTTTGCACATGACACCTTCAGTATTATGTATTGAGAATCATGAAACCTGAATCGTCCCCATTTCACTCCATATTTTGGTTCAGAACATTTTCAAATTGTATCAATCGTATATGAAGTCGATGACAAGTCTAAGGGGAAAACAACAAGAAAAATATCCTAGGATCTGTCAAGTAACCTTCTGTCTTTATAATCTGAGGCAATACAATAAAAAGTCTCATTTTGACCTCATTTTTTGGTACACGGTTATATAGATATCAACATCTGTGCAAAACTCATCTGAACTAAGTACACAACCAAAAACATTTGTTTAATACCATGTTTTTCATACCTCGTACATTAGACTGCAACAGTCTCTAGTTTAGACAAGAGCCCGGTCTTTACCGTCTGCTGCAGCCTGCAATGGCTGAAGAGCTTTAAGAGGATTCATGATGACACCGTCTATGAGTCCATATTCTTTGGCTTCTTTTGCACTCATGAAAAAATCACGGTCTGTATCCTGGTTAATTTTCTCTAAACTCTGGCCAGTGTGATAGGAGAGATATCCATTCAGGTTTGCCTTGTGATGTAGCATTTCATTTGCCTGAGGATTATGAATCATAATTAGTTTTCTCTAACAGGAATTGTTTTTTGAATACAATCTCTAACAGGAATTCTATTGAAGAGAATTATAAATTTTGATATTTGTGCCAAAAAACTTATTTAAACAAGCAAACACATCATGTTTTCCTTGGTAAAGACATGGATGGTTTAATTTATCCCCTTTAGGTTATCAGGGACTTCAACGTTACTGTTATCTTGGTTTAAATTAATTGTAGAACTTTGTATATCCATGGTAGGCTTTAATTTTTTAAGATAAAAGTTTATGATTTTTTTCAAAGTAAACAAAGGTATATGTATATCCAATAAGAACAGAAAAGAGGAAAACAGGGCCTCGACCTGAATTTCTATGTCAGACTGCCCTCCTTGAAACAACAACAAAAAAGAAAGAAGTTTAGAATGCTAACTGATGAAGCATAAGAAGTTGAGTTATCATAACCATACCGCGTCCAATAACAGATGCAATAACAGATGCATTGAGTTATCATAATCATTTTTTGATAGCTTGAATGTGAAGGACACCATGTAAATTGATTGTACCTCCAATAACAGATGCATTGACCTCCTTCAAAAGAGTACAAACAGAATAAACATAAGAAGCTGTAGTTCCCAAAGCAACAAGGACGTCCATGAAGAAGAGAGGAATCTAAGACAAATGCATCAAGCAAAAGTCAAAACAAAATAATGAAAAGGTTAAACAAGAACATAAAGATAGAGATCCAAATAAAGAAACAAAATAAAGCACAATGAAACCAAACAAACAACAACAAATACGGCTACATATTAAAGAGACTCATACTGAGAAGCAAGCTGGAAATAAAAAGTACATACATAGTTGAAGTCTCTGAAACATCCTTAGAAACCATTCTAGCATAAGGACTTCTAACAAGAAGAAGTGATGCCGAAGATGAGGCCTTCTTCAACTTAGCAAGCTCTTGTCTAACAACAACAGCCCTCTGCACAAATTGAAAACATGAATATCAGAATGAATTGAACCCTTCCACAACAAACTCAAAAGAATTTCAGCAACTGCAACAAGGACATGAGATGAAACATACCTTGATCTTTGCCAACATGATCTTGAACCTATCAAAATCGTTGAGGGCTGCCCTTCTCTTTCTCACAATTAGTTTTCTGCCCCAAGAGTTGTTCTCCCACTTGTTCTTAACATCTACTCATTAACAATTTACACAAAACTAATCACTATAAGGAATGTTTTCAATTTCAACGAAAAACCCTAGAAAAACAAACTTGAGAAAATCATTATAAACTATGTTGATATTGATAAATAACAATTGGTAGAAAAAAAAACCTGCAGCTTCCATGGCCTTGGTAGAAAAAAAGTCTGCCATACTCCTTGTTGTTAACGTACCTCTTCAACGGCTGAACAAGCAACAAGCAATTTTAATTTATTTTAAAGCAAATCAGTAAAGAGGAAGTTAGGGTTTTTGATTCAACCAAAAATTGGGGGTTTCTTATCAAAGAGAATTAAAGTAGAAGAAAAAACTTACCTTTAAGAAGAAGATTAGAGGAGAGGCGCTGAGAGAGGAGATGCGCTGGTTACGTTGCTTAGAGGAGAGGCGCTGGGAGAGGAGATGCGCTGGTTTCATTGCTAAGAGGAGAGGAGGAGAGGCGCTGAGAGAGGAGATGCGCTGGTTTCATTGCTAAGAGGAGAGGAGGAGAGGCGCTGAGAGAGGAGGCAGGAGAGGCGCTGGTGGTGCTTCGAGAGAGACGCGTAGCTGGTTCAAAGAGAGTTGAGAGAAGGGAGGTGGTGAGGGAGGGGGCGGCGTGAGGGAGGTGGACGGCGTGAGGGAGAGGGAGGCGGACGGCGTGAGAGAGAGGGACGGCGTGAGGGAGAGGAAGGGGGACAGCGTGAGGGAGAGGGATTGTGATTTGTGAGAAAGAAGAAAAGGAAACCGATGATATGAGAAGAGACGATAGGGTTTACGCGTGAATTAAAATTATAATTAACATTTGCGACGGGCTTGCGACTAACCCTCCGTCGCAAATTTGCGACGGACACCCGCTTTCGTCGCAAATTTGCGACCAACATCCGCTTTCGTCGCAAATTATGAGCGGAATTTTTAGCGCCAATGCCCAATCTCACTCTTCGTCGCAAATCCGTCGCAAATTAGCGACGGACAGTTCTCCGTGGGAAACGTTGGTGGCAATATAGGCTTATTCTTGTAGTGTTTTATTTTTGGATAGAATGAGTATTTGACACTAGCATCAATAATGGAGACGTGTGTCTCGTTAATAGCGAAACTACCCATACAATTTTAAAGGATGCAAAATATTTCTCTTAATTAGTAAAGCGAGAAACGAATGTTAGTACTATATATGGCTCTTTACAGATAATTGAGAAGGCTCTGAAAGAGCTAATATTCTGTTATCCGGGGGAACAAATTTACACATTGAGAATGCATTATATTCCCCTAAGCCACGTCGAAATTTATTAAGTTTCAAAGATATCCGTCTAAATGGATATCATATTGAAACGAGAGATGAAAGAGATATTGAATATCTTTAAATAACGAGACATACATTTGAAAAAAATAAGTGCAGAGGAAAAGCTACATGCCTTTGCCTCTGGTTTGTACTACACTTATATCAGTTCGATTGAAGCACATGTTGTTGTAAACCAGAAGTTTACAAATCACTAAATTTGTTGTTTGAGATGACCGGTTGGGCCATCCCGGATTCATAATGATGCGAAAAATAATTGAAAACTCATTTGGTCATCAATTGAAGAACCAGGAGATTCTTCAATCCAATAAATTTTCATGTACCTCTTGTTCACAAGGGAAGTTGATAATTAGATCATCGCCAACAAAAATAGAAGTGAATCTCTCAATTTTTTTTGGAACGTATACATGGTGATATTTGTGGGTCAATACACCCACCATGTGGATCATTTAGATACTTTATGATTTTAATTGATGCATTAACTAAATGGGCACATGTATTTGTCGTCAACTCACAACTAGATGGGTATTTATTGTCAACTCACAACTAGAAGTTTGTTTGCTACTCTAATGTCACTAAGACCTCATTTTTCTAAATTGTCTAGAAAACATCTGACGAGTATGATATGTCTATTAGAGTTGATATTGGACATCATGTAGCATATGTTCATCATAAAATGGTCTTGAAGAACCATTCTTTAGACGTCTAAAGTTAATTATATAACCGATACTCATGAGATAAGAACTTCCAATTTCTACTTGGGAACATGCAATTTTGCATGCTATAACATTGATTCGCATCAAGCCAACAAGTTATCACAACTCTTACCCTTTACTTTTGGTTTTTGGTCATGAACCTAATATTTCCCATCTTAATTTTTTTTTTGGATGTGCAGTGTATGATCCATATTCTCCGTTGACAATGCACTATGATAGGTCTTCAAAGAATTTTGGAAATATATTTTGGTTATAAATCTCCATGTATAATAAAGTAATTTGAGCCAACAATTGGAGATTTGTTTATAGTCCCGTTTGATGAATTAAATTTCTCAACATTAGGGGGAGAGAACAAGCAGTTGAAAAAAGAAACCAGTAGGAATGAATTATCATTGTCTCATCTTGATCCTCAAACTAAACAATGTGAACTAGAAGTTCAAAAGATAATTCATTTGCAAAGCTTAGAAAATCATCTAGCAAATGCATTCACTGATCCAAAGTGAGCAAGTCATACATATCAGCTGCTAATGCTCCAATAAAATGGATGTCCCTGTTGGACAATCGAATATTGCAAATGAGTCTCAATCGCGCCTGAAGCGTGGTAGACTGATCGGTTTCAAAGATAAAAATCCTCGAACAAGAAAAGGAGCTGAAAACAAAGATGGTCCATGCGAGGATATAGAAACTCTAAAAGTGTCTTCAAACATAATTAACATTTCAGTTCCAGAAGAACTAATCAGGTACCTGAAAATTTTTGAAATTAAAGAGATCTCAATGAATTATGTCAATAATGAAATACAATGGAATCGAAATGAAGTCAACGTTGACGAAATTTTCACATATAATATAACGCTAAATGTGATAAATGATAGCAAGGGGAATGAACCAAAGTCTACTAAAGATTGTAGGCAAAGTGGGAATTGGCCAAAATTGAAAGATGAAATTGAAGCAGAATTAAGCTCATTTTACAAAAGTTTTTGGACCTGTAGTCCAAACACCTGAAGGTGTTAAACCAGATGTTGAACGAGGATGGTGAAACTGTGAGATTCAAAGCTCGACATGTTGCTCAAGGGTGGATGCAAGTACTTTTCAGTACTTAATTAGCCTTGTAGCACATGAAGAGCTCAATTTTTACAAGATGAATGTTGCTACAACTTATTTGTATGACTCTTTTGATAGTCATAATTATTTGAAGATCCCTGAAGGATTAATATTCCAATACATACTTTTCTAATTCTCACTTAAATTGAATCAATCCCTCCATGAGATAATATAATTTGAACACATATGGTATAATCGCCTAAATTTATATTCTAAAGGAGGGATACAAAAATGACATCATCTATCCATATAGTTTTATAAAAATATTTGGAAAAGAATTTGCTATAACTGATGTCTTTGTTGATGACATAAATATTATTAGAGCTCCTAAAGAGCTTCCAATAAAAAACTATAGAGTGTTCAAAGAAAGAGCTTTAGATGAATGATATCAAATTATATCTGATGGATTTTTGAGGTTGAACCTGTAGGTGACCTCTACATGGAAAATCCTAGAAGGATTCAAGATAAAAGGGAATATCTTTAAATAAATTCTTTTGAAAATAAAGTCTCATATTGATCTGCAGAAATTATTTATATTGAGTACATGAGTTGTGTTGTAAGAATATATGAAATATCTCAGTCCCGAAGACTATGAAAGCATGCATGCATATTACCAAATGTTATGTGATAATGAGTAGTAATATAGTTTCTCACAAACCAAAATTTGTTAGAAAAAAGGGGGGTAAGATGCATATTTATGTTTGGCTACTGTAAAAAATAAATCAGTTTATGTATGTTACAAATTAGTCATGAATATACAAAGTATTTTTCTGATCTAGATCAAGTCAGATTACAAGACAACTATTATATCTACATGTGGTGACATTGAAATATATTTATGATCTATAAAACAATCTATGGTTCTTGCTTCTTCATTTCATGCACGCATGCCAACAATTCAAGGAAGACGTTTTGAAGATAATACTGATCGCAAAGTGTAACGCCCCCTTTTTCTAACCTTTAAAAGTGGTGCTACACTTAACTAATATTCTCATTTCTAATTTCTTTTGAAAATATATTGATTCAAAGTAGATATGAATTTTGATTCTCAACCGTAAAAATAATTTTCTAAACGTGTGAGAAGCATAAAGGATTAGTCATATCATACAACATCGAAATATATATAAATATGCATCATGTATTGATCACTAACAGTTGGATGATAGTCATGCCCTTGGGCTTACAT
This sequence comes from Astragalus membranaceus, assembly GCA_039519185.1. NCBI lineage: Eukaryota > Viridiplantae > Streptophyta > Magnoliopsida > Fabales > Fabaceae > Astragalus > Astragalus membranaceus. The sequence goes on along the minus strand of CM076846.1, from coordinate 160,438,210 downwards.
AGGTTATCGTCTAAGTACCATGTCACAAAGATGTCCCCAAAGGTGGTACGGTCTATAAGGTTATATATATACCATAGGTTAGGCTGAAACCTAAGCAGTCAAGCTAATATACTGAAACGCCTAATAATCACTGTATCAAAAAGTAGAGTTATAAGAGATTACAAGCCAGACTAAATCTCAAAAAAATAAACTCTTATACTCTAAGTAGAACAAAAAAAACCAACCTCCAACAACCACTAATGATATCTATTAGGGAGATCCCCAATGGTACCACTACTATCGGAGCCATCAGACGGCTCCCACTCAGGTACGACAGGTACATCAGGAATCATAGCATCCTGAACTACAGCCTCAGGCATTGCCACACCAGGAAACAAAGCTTCTAACATACGGTTCATAGGCAACTCGATCTCTAACGTATGATGAGTAGTAATAGTAGTCATGGGTAGACCACTTATGGTGCAAACTCTTCCGTTTGCCATTGGCCTTTCAGCTCTCATGTTATTCACCACTGGCTCAACTTTCAGATCAATGCAGTCCTTCACCATGTGTCCTGTCTTTCCACATCTGTAACATACCACTCCCCTCATGGAACATGTGTCAGCCAAACGGTCTTGCTTCCTGCATTTGAAACATTGTCGAATGGGTCCTGAATTCTTATATCTAATTGGTCCACCGCCAAAAGCGGATGCGATTGGACGATATGGTTGTTGATTCTGATTATTCCTCGAGGGTCGGGAATAAGGCTTCTTGTACGACTGTTTCCCTTTCTGGTTCCATCCTTGAGGTTGATACATGGACCTAGACGACCCTCTTGTATTTCCCCGGTTAATTCCACTTTCCTTCATTGTCTCTATCTTTCTGCATTTTTCCACGAGCGTTTGAAATTGCCGAATCTCAAGTGGTAAGACTGACTCTTTGATGTTAAGCCTCAGTCCTCCTTCAAATGTTTCACATAGCCAATCTTCATCAACCCGATCCTGAAAGAAACGAAAATACTTCGCCAGCGACTCAAACTTTGCCGCGTATTCTCCGACAGTCATCCCTCCTTGTTTCAGAATCCGGAACTCTTGTTCCTTTGCATTTCTAGCACTCCTAGGAAAATATTTGTCTAGAAATTTAGCACGAAATACCTCCCATGTAACTTCCTGGTTATTGGCTTCGACTATCTATCGGGCTCCTCTCCACCAATATTCTGCATCTCCCAGCAGCAGGTAAGATGCATAGCTAACCTTTGCTTCATCTGAGCATCTCAGGATTTTGAATATTTTCTCGATCTCTTGAAGCCATAAGTCAGCTTTCTCTGGTCCTGTTTCTCCATGAAATTGGAGAGGATCATGACGTCTAAAGTCAACCAAACTTTTAGACTCAGCAGCTTTCTCTTCCCTTTGTTGTTTGCAAATATCTCTTTCATTCTTCGCAGCAGTTTGTTGTGCAATTGATGTCGCCATGTCGGCCATAACTTGAATAGCTCTATCCATGTTATTCCCAGCATTGTTGTTTCGACCTTCAGTATTCCTAGTATCTAATTGTTCATTTCTATGAGCCATTGAGTTCCTATAAGGCAATACTAGTCAGAACCTAATAAGAAGACAATCCAGATAGTTCACAGAGTTCACACAATACAAACATATAGAAACAAATCCAAATAATTCAGAGTTCACATATCAAAAACACAGCAGGCCTACAACCCAAATTTTACCCTAAAGGCTCGATCTGCTCTGATACCACTATTGTAACACCCCCTTTTTCTAACCTTTAAAAGTGGTGCTACACTTAACTAATATTCCTTTTTCTAATTTCTTTTGAAAATATATTGATTCAAAGTAGATATGAATTTAGATTCTCAACTTACGTAAAAATAATTTTCTAAATGTGTGAGAAGCATAAAAGATTAGTCATATCATACAACATCGAAATATATATAAATATGCATCACATATTGATCACTAACAGTTGGATCATAGTCATGCCCTTGGGCTTACATAGGTTATCGTCTAAGTACCATGTCACAAAGATGTCCCAAAAGGTGGTACGGTCTATAAGGTTATATATATACCATAGGCTAGGCTGAAACCTAAGCAGTCAAGCTAATATACTGAAACGCCTAATAATCACTGTATCAAAAGGTAGAGTCATAAGAGATTACAAGCTAGACTAAATCCCCAAAAAAAACTCTTATACTCTAAGTAGAACAAAAAAAAACAACCTCCAACAGCCACTAATGATATCCATTGGGGAAATCCCCAATGGTACCACTACTATTGGAGCCATCAGACGGCTCCCACTCAGGTGCGACAGGTACATCAGGAACCACAACATCCTGAACTACAACCCCAGGCATTGCCACACCAGGAAACAAAGCTTCTATCATACGGTTCATACTCGATCTCCCAGATAGTATGATGAGTAGTAATAGTAGTCATGGGTACTCCCTGTGCCCCATCAGTGGTCTGAATTACACCGGTATAAGTTATAGTCTGAGCTACTGGGTCGATCTCCCAGATGGGATTTCCTATATCCTCCAGGAATCTAATCTGCCTGTGCCCAGTGTGTCCAAGAGGCTCCCCCGATGCCATCTGAAATGTAAGGGGTGAAATACTCGTACACAAGTTTGCAACCCGATGGTTACAGAAGTTACATATAATAGGATACAATCACAACACTAGTGCAAAATCAGGAAAAGAATTAGACATTTAAAGTCAGGCGCTCAAATGCCTGACTTTATATGTTGACGCGGTGGCAAACTTGTAATTAAGAGGCAAAACGCGCGAGTTTTAAAGTCAAGCGCATACACGCCTGACTTCTAAAGTGAAAAAATAGGAAAAAAATTAGACTTTTAAAGTCATGCTATCAGGCGCCTGACTACATAAGTAGACACGGTGGCAAACTTGTAATTAAGAGGTAAAGTTTTAAAGTCAAGCGAATACACGCCTGACTTCTAAAGTACTAAAATAAAATAAAGTATTTCACCCTTCTACGCGTCGTTCTATTCACTCCGTACGCGTTCTTCGTCTTCTCTCTCAAACCTCACTGACACTCTTCGATCTATCCTATTCTTCCTCCTTTCCTCTTCTCTGTGCATCCTTTCCTCTATCTCTCTTTCTCTCCAATCCCCTCCTTTCCTCTTCTCGCTTCATCCCTCCAATCACCGCATTTTCCCGTCTTCCTCTCCTTCTCACGCACCGAAGAAGCGAAACACGGGAAAGAGTCACGCGAGAGGAAAAGGAACGACCACCATTTGAATATCCAAAGCCAGCCTTGTGTTTGTATCTTCTTCCTCTTCAAGAATCATGACCATTTCGTAGCTATGAGGGAACATCAGAGTAGATCCACAAACCCTTGACTGCCACCTTCCCCCTCATTTCCGACCACCATAGACTTCCAATCAAAAAACGAGTTTGATATTTGGTATCCCCTAAGCGTCAGCATGAAAACCCCTCAAGAAATTTTAAGTTCGGAGAACTCTCCACCGGAGCTCCGCCGTGACGGAAATCGCACCACCGCGCCGGAGAAGTATTGTGTTCGTCCAAACACTGGAGTTATCTTCAAGAAGGCTTGCAGATTGGTCACCTTTAGCTGTCTTGTCTCTAAGGCCTGTTTGGTTTCAGTTTTCATTTTTATTTTAATTTCAAAAATGTGACGATACTTTTCCTTCATTTCCTATTTCCTAGAACGAGGTGACATTTTTTAGGCAAATATTTTGTGTAACCAAACAGACCCTTTAGGGCGCTCGCCACCGGACACAATTTATGTGTAAGAAGCAAAGTTATATGACTTGTTCAATTTGGAAATGAATATACCTCAATGATCTTGGTTGGTTTTAAAGTTGAATATGTACATGCAGGTGGAGGGAATTTTCAGAATCAATGCAGACAATAGTCAAGAGGAACATGTTAGGGATCAGTTGAACTTGGGATTGGTTCCAGAAGGCATTGATGTACATTGTTTGGCAGGACTCATTAAGGTACAATCTATTACTTGTTTGAAATCTTTATTTGGCATGAATGAGATGTGTAATGTGTTACTATATAATATAATATACACTTTATGACTATTTGGTTTGAGAAAATGTTTTCTGATTGCAGATGGCAGATGGCAGATGCATATATCAATGGGGAATTCTCATTTGTTGATAAAGAGGAAGGTCTCTTGAATTTTTTCTTGGTAAGTATACATATCTGAATCTTCTACAGAGTTATCTTTTTGGAACTTTGTTCTTTACTTCCATGTATCTTGACTTTTTTACTGAAGATTCTCATAGCCAACAGAGATTTAAATGCATCCAACTCAAAATTGAAGAATAGGTAAGTTGATGTGATGACTTGAAGCTTACCATATTAATTGGATTTGCATATCAAACTCTTCTCATGTTATGTCTTTAGGGGTTGGTGGACACCAGTTTTCTTTACTGCTGGTTTGTCATCTGCAAAGTTCTTCATGGAGCATGTCTCAAGGCAAAATACTCTTCAGGCTGCAAATACATTGGTATCACTTTGTCTAAGGAGCAACTGAGGATAGAGGTTGAAAAATAGGTATGAACCATGATTTCCATTTTTCAGTTGAACCACATCCATTTCGGAGAGAAGCAGGGAAAGAGGATAGAGGTTGAAAAATAGGTATGAACCATGATTTCTTTGTTGTCATTCTTACTCTATTCCTCATTTTGTTTGAAGTTTTTCTTGCTATTTTTGATTTTAGAAGAGCAATGATTGGGGAAAATAATGATGTAGTCTTGATTTCAACTCCGTTTAAGGGATTTAAAGGATTATGAAAAGGAAAGGAATTCCTCATGCCTTCAGTAAAGAAAAGAAAATGGTTGAAGTGTTGAGTCAATGCTAAAAAGTTAGTTTTTGGTGTTAACTTTGTCTTTCAATTGAAGTTAAGAATGACAATTATGTTCTACTAACTTTTTGGTTGGTCTGTTAAGCTATTTATAATGTGAATGTTTTACGATAACAGTGAAAAGTCATTATTTATTCTCATTTTGTTTGAATAATGTGAAGACTTTCATAATGTGTTTTTTCTTTTTGGTAGGAGGAATTGGGAGATTATGTGAAGACTTTCAATTGGGTATGACTTTCATGTATATTTATCTCCTATTTTGTTATTTGTCGTTGCCAATGTTTAATGAAGAGTCTGTTGTTGTATCTTGCAAGATTCTGCTAGATTTATGTATGCTTCAAACATGATTCTATCAATACAACTTAATTTTGTAGTTGATTTTGATAGATAGCTTTTCATTTCTGTGCACTAATATACAAATATTTGGTTCATAGTATGCCTACCATTTGTATCTTTTGTTTTAACTTCAGTGTTTCGGGTATATCTACATTGCTGCAGGGGCATGGGAATGAAACTGGATTTTTTAAGGGCCGCAAGCCTTTCCAACTGAAATAAGGTTAGGAAATCACCATTTTGACCGACTATAGCATAAAGGGAGTCAATTGGGGGTATAATCTTTAAGAGCTACAAGAATTAAGAAATGGAAATTTTACTACTTTGTTGTTTTATGCCTTGATTTTTTCAATTAGTTATTTCCTCCGAGTTTCAAAAGACGTGTCTTTCAAATCTGAATAGGAAATTATTTCTGATTCCAATGGTGTTCTGCAAAAAAAAGGTTAATTGGTGACGATATCTAATTTTTCAACTGGTATGATATCTGATTTTTAATAACATATCATTTTCTGATCTTATGCTTATGTGTATCCACACTTTAAGAGGAAATTATTGTATGAGTGGATTTAGAGAAGTTCATACCTTTCAATTCAGAATAACATATAGATTTTTGTTATGATTCAAAAAACAAAAATTGAGTGTATTCAAAATAAGATATAGTATATCTGATTTTTGTTATAGATTTCAGAATAACATAGAGATTTTTGTATGAGTGGAAATTATAGTTATGATTCATAATAAGATACAGTAGGACCACTATATTAGAAATGCTTGCTTAAAATTTAACTGCCCCTCTACTATGGCATTCTTTAAACTCATTCTACTTCATTTTCTTTGAATTTGCAGTTTTATTCTGGATGGTCACCGATGATTTTCATTGGAAACTTAACTTTCAATGTGATAGGTTTGTCATATGAGGAATTCTCTTATTGATCTCACTAGCTATTTGCATTTTATTATACATCAGAAAATATCATTCGATAGTTTTTTTTAATGTAAAAGTTCTAACCTTACTACACATTTATTATTTTCTAAGACTTTAAGCTGTTAGGATGGGGCTGGTATTCTATCTCTAACAATGATATCTACATCTTATACCATTTCATTTTATGACTCTTGCTCTGTTCTACTTCTTAAATAGGTTTGCAGTACAACTATTCTTCAGCTGATTTGTCTTTTGTTTTGGTGTTCACAGGTTTTGCGGTTTCCTCTAAAAGTAAGCCACTATGCTATTGTTGCTCTTTAAAGCTCTCTGTAACAAATGTACATGAATTAAGCAATCTCCCAACTTTGTTTTAATTTATTTTTCTGATTCTGCAGAAACCTAGGTACCGTGCATATTTGCTTCCTCTAATCTTCTTCATCTTCTTATTTTCATTTTGGTTTTGGTTTTGATTTGATTTTGATTGCTGCTTTTGATTTTATTTTGGTATTCTTAGGTTTTGTGGTTTCCTCTAAATGGAGGTAAGATTTATGTCGTTGCTATTTTGCATTTTGAGAATCTATCATTTTGGACTTATTGAATTAGCTTTCTTACATATAACTTGGGTGGTATCTATCAAAAGTGTGCATGAGTATTACATATAGTTCTTGATTTGTGTTGCTATACTTAACTGTTGACTAACTTTTTGCTTCTTAATTAGTTATTGTTCTAGATTTACAAATGACTAATTTGCTTAAACTCGCAAATGACTAAAAGGAGCATCCTCATGAAACTAATTTGCTAAATCTCACATTTGCATAACTTTTAAGCAAAACTTCTTTTAGTTTTATTTTTGTGTTTGGTTTGGTGTTCTTTCTAATTTTGTTTACATTCCATGTCTTTATTCTTTGTTTATGCATAGCTTGATCAATGATTTTTGATTAAAGATGTTAAACCAGTAGCTTTCCCCTAAACTCTTTTTCATATCAACACTTTTTATGAACATGTATTAATCAAATTCATGATCTACAGGAATTTAAGCTCCCCACAATCTGTTTAAACTGAATTAAACCGGTAGCCTTTATGAACATGCCTTAATCAAATTCACGATGTTAAACCTGTAGCTTCTGATTAGTCTCTAACCCCAAATTCCTCCCTTCTCCTCCAACTCTTTTTGAACATGCCTTAAATTAACTATTGCTAGAAATTATTTCAGCGTGTGTTTAGAAAATGTTAAAATGGTGTTTATAATAGCTAAGTTTTTGAGTTAAAATGGTGTTTATAATAGCCTTAAATTAACTATTCCATTTTTCTAAATATCATAACTTCAGTAGCTTCTATATTGACAATTTGACATAAAAATAACCACTATAGATAAATGGCTTTCTCAGAAAATACTTAGCTAGGCATTTTGAAATAGATTGACAGCGCTTGGAAGAAAGAAAAGGAAAGAAATAGTACAAATTGATGATCTAAAACCCCCCATTTCTTGCACAACGATTTCTTCATAATTATACTACTAAGATAAATGGCTTCATGTGTATATACTACTAAGTAAGTAGAATAATCTATTGTGAGAGGAAAAGATAATGTCATGTGTATGTAAACATCTTCATAGTGAGAGGATTTGTGCTTTTTAATATGCTTCCTCTTGGAGGCATAACATGTCCTAACCATTTGTGAGCATTGCTTGAGTTGAGATTGTTATAGCATTGCTAAACAAAATGCTTGCAGCCTTTGGTATAACTATGTCCAGTCTTTGTTATTAATACTAATTGTTTAGTAGTGATCAAATAGTGATATAATAGAGACATGTTTTATTACAAGATTCTACTCCATGACTATTATGTTTTTTGCTCCCTTACCATGACTTTTTAATTACTACAGTAATTTGTGCATCAGATTTATCTACTTTATGCAGTCCTTTTGAAATAGGGGCATACACATTGGTGAGTATCAATCTTCTCAAACCCACTTGCTTCTCAAATACATCAGACCTTATTTCAGTGGTTATGTTTGCTCTCAAACAAGATGGTGAACCTGTTGTTCTAGATCTGGCTTGAACAGAGGGTGAGCATTTATTTGCCTGACTTTTAGTTGTTCTTTCTAAGGTGAATCCTCCAAATATTTCACATACTCATTAATTTTGTAGGTATCTTTTATTTGAAGGGTTGTAGAATGTGTTATTTGCACCAAGAGGTTAGAAAAGCAAAAACAGTGGTGCACGGGGGAGGTTACACTATAGGTGAGGAGTGAGGACTCCTTCAATTTTATTTCCACAGGAGGTTAGAAAAGTAGTTTTTTCAGTTATGGAAAATGATTGTTTATGCAGAATAACTGTGAGATTCATAGTGGTCTCTTGAAGATTTGGGAATAAAAGTGCTTGGGCTTCAAGTACATTAAAAATGTATAACATGTTTACCCAAATAAATTGTATGTTTAAGATATTTGTTTTGTGATATAACTCAGTTTTTCTATGGAAAGATAATGTGATTCCCCTTAAACTGCATCCAAACTCAGTGAAGAAATGTTCAGTGTGTTTCTCATATTCTCTTCTTTTTTCGTTCCGTTTTTCCATATTCATACCAGGAAAATTAACATGAGTCATTGGTTCCTTAGTTAAAAACAAAGACAACCTTTTTTTGGTAAGGACAGTTGCTTTTCCACAGTTAGTTGCTACTTGCTACTATATGCTGTTCAACACTCACTTCTCTCCTCATCTCTACCTCAATTTAATTTCTCTTCAGAATTTTTGATTGTAAATATGAAATTGGTCATAACTATGTCTTTCTCATCTTAATTTTGTTGAAACAAAGGATTTATTGTTGTGCCTTTCATGAATAATAGGTTTTTTTGGTCAATCATGAATAATACGTTTAAATATTTGATTTTGTTTGTAATACCACAGGTAACAAATGATTTAATGTTGTAGCCTCCTAAATTTGCATTTTGTAATTTATTGATACTGAGCAAGGACCCCCTTGATAATTTTCAAGGAAAAGATGAATCATATTCATTTTTTTGTAATTTGCTTTTCTGTTTTTCCTCTAATGTTTAATCTAATTTAAATTGTTTTTGTAGATGTTTAATTCGGTTGTCCGTTCACGCATGAAGACTTGACACAGAGAAGTTTGGGCAGAGTTTTTTATAAAATTGTATGCAGAGCGTAAACCCACTTCAAAGGAAGAACGAAGAAAACAACTTAAGTGATGTTTATGTAGAATGTAAGTAAGTGACTGTGTTGTTCTGTAGAATGTATTTTTTTGTACTTAAACTGATGAATCATGTGACTGTATTCTGTACTGATTCCATAATCTTATTGATTGTGTTGTTCTTCTGTATTTTATGTATTTTGTATTGGATGAATGAATGCTTGGTTATAGTAGAATGAAGGAATTACCAATAATTCGTATAACCAGGGTTGTTCTTCTGTATTTTATGTATTTTGTATTGGATGAATGAATGATTGGTTATAGTAGAATGAATGAATTTTAGTTATAGTAGAATGAATGACCAATAATGCATATAACCAGGGTGTATTAATAACCAAAATTTGAAACAAAAAAAAACTTTTAAGGTCAGGCGCAATAATGCTTGACTTTAAATCATACTTACGAAGTCAGGCGCAATAACGCTTGACTTTAAATCATACTTACGAAGTCAGGCATTAATAAATGCTTGACTTTAAATCATACTTACGAAGTCAGGCAAGAACAAATGCCTGACTTTAAATCATACTTACGAAGTCAGGCAAGAATAAATGCCTGACTTTAAAACACACTTACGAAGTCAGGCAAGAATAAATGCTTGACTTTAAAACAGACTTACGAAGTCAGGCGAAATAAATGCTTGACTTTAAATCAGGCATACGAAGTCAGGCGAAATAAATGCTTGACTTTAAATCAGACATACGAAGTCAGGCTATCGCTTGACTTTAAAACTCCTGACATACAAAGTCGACTTAATAAAAGTCAAGCGGGCGCCTGACTTTAAATCCCCTTTTCGCCTGACTTTAAATCCCCTTTTTGCACTAGTGCAAGTAATAATAATATATAGACGTAATAAGTGACCCACATCAGACTAAATCCAGACTAAGAATTAATCACACACAATCACCAAAACCTGCAAACACGACTAACAGTCTAGTGAAATCAATTATCGATAGTTAGTTTAATAGACTAGATATCACACTTATCCTGAAATCCATCAACAAGGTTAGTCTACTAACTAGAAATAATATACTCAACCTACTCCATGGAGATTTCTCTATCATCTTGAGCGTAAGGCCGTTTCAACTGCCATAACATGTTTGTTTGCAATGAGCAGATATCCAATCTATACCCCAATCATTTTGGCCCGAGCGCTGCACCTTATTATAGATAGTCCTGTACAGTCAGGCTCACCGTGTCGGGTAGTACGATTTCCCCAGCCAGAGTTGCTACAACTGACCATTGGTAGGAGTTCGAAACACAAGTACCCCCAGAAGGTCTGTAGTCGACCTAACCGAACCTATCCTCAGTCTTATATACTTGATAGTAATATAAGAAACAACCTGTAACAATCCATAATCAACTTGATGATTTAGTCATTAGAATCCATAAGAACAACTTGTGAGATATACCTTAACTAATCAATCCTCATATATAGGTCATATCCCTAAGTAACTAGACATCTAATACTCTCGACCAAATTCACAATGTGCTTATTTTGACACATTTTCAAATAAATCAAACAAATCAAACAAATCACTTAAGAATATCTAAATAATATATATACAAGCAACACACAATTTGTGCCCATCAACTAATTATTAGGATTTCCCCTTACCTTGAAATGTTTCCAAACTAACTTGATGATCCTCACTTGCTTCAATGTCCACAACACCTATTACTCGTTAAAAATAACTATGTCTTAATTTACTATAATCATAACTATATCATAACTAAAATATTTTACTCGAATCCTATTTCAATACTTGTGGTTCAAAATGCAAGAGACATTACATATATATATATATATATATATATATATATATATATATATATATATATATATATATATATATTTATAAAGAAAATATGAAAGTGATTATATATTATAATAGGCTCAATGAAAGATAAAGTAAGTATAAAATGTTACATTTATCTTCAACCAAAAAAAAAATCAATCAAGTCGGTTAAACAAGGTGTATGGATAAAGAACCACTTAATGATGATCTACAAAAGAGTGCATGGCCAAAAAGAGTTATTTCATATAATTCGTATTATAAGAGTTGCACCATATAAATCTAAGACTCTCACTATCACTGTCTACGTAAATAAAATTTAAGGTTGCTAACCATACCGTGCAACAAGATATATATATATATATATATATATATATATATATATATATATATATATATATATATATATATAAAGAACAAAGGTTTGATTTAAAAGAAGATCATGTAGTTCATGTAGTTTACTAGGAGTTCTTTGAAAAAAAACTGGAAACAATAGTAATAGAAAGACCGGATAGAATTGATGAAAAGTTTAAAGAGATGGATCATCTACATATTCCTTCTCGGTGTAAAGGTTTCATTCTTTAAGAGTGAAGAAATAATATGTACCGACAATGCTTTAAAGATTTGGTTTTTTTCTAAAAGTAAAACATAAGAGATATATATAGTAGTCTCAAGAGGTTATTCTAGATATTTTTACTTACTTATTATTTACTTATTTGCTATACTGTTAATAATAAAATGCGTATTTTCAGGTAAATAAAATTCTGCAGAGATAATTTCTATCTTTATATTTTATAGGACTTAACGAACTAAGTTTCAAATTTTTTCGATAAGTTTGGACTTTTTAGATTCGTACTGATTTATACCGGCAGATACTTTTAAGCTATAATTTGATAGAATTTTAAACACCAATTTCTCTGATAGCCTTCTATAACCTTTCTCTTTAGTTGTACAAAATTATTTTTCTTAAAACACTCTCTTGATACTAAACTAATTATTATCTCAAATAAAGTAAATACACAATTATAATACACACAAAGGAAGTAAAAATTCAGGGTGTTACACAAAGCTCCATTAAAAGATGATACATCACAAGTGACAGCGGAGTAGATTGCTCCATATGCACTCAGGGAGAAACTCCAGATGTTGGAATTCATATTTTGGAGTGACACTTCATTCAGTGGGAGAAATGCTGCACTCTTTTTTTTTTTTTCATTTCCTTGTAGGATTGCATAAAGATTTGTTTTTGTTTGTGAAGATTTGTGATAGTTCTTGAAGAACTCAAAGAACGAAAAACTTAATTTTCAACCATCCCTGCAGGGTTACTCTAAGCATGATTTTTTCCCGTCAATGTTTAGATTTTGTAGTATAGTTATTGAAGAACAATTTATTAGGAAATATACTTTTTTTTATCATCATGTTATGAATATTATTAGTATTTGTGGATGTCCATTCTTCTCCCATCTTCTCATTACTCCCTTGTAGTGGCTTTTCATTATTGACCACTCACTTGCCAATTCTCACCCTATAAATAGGTTTCACCTTATATATAGAGAAGTACTTGTGAAGAGAATGATAAACAAAGCTCTTACTCTTCTACAAATTTGTTCTTGTTCATCTTATCTTCTCCACCTTTCTTCCTGTTTTATATCTTATTTCATAACACGTTATCAGCACGAAGCTCTACCATATGATTGATGGCATAATAATTTTTAGGTTCTATTGCAAGAATAATTTTTCTTCTTCTTCATCTTCTTCTTTTCACCATCAGTTATTTGTGATCTTGTTTATGTTTTATCTCATTTTATGTTTTATCTAATTTTCTATTTATTTATCATCGTTGATGAAAATTTGTGATATAGTTCCTGAAGAACAATAAATCTATTATCCAAGCATCCCTGAAGGATTGCACAAATAACTGTTTCTATGTATTATTGTTTATGAAGATTTATGATACAGTTCCAGAAGAACTTAAAATTTTAATATCCAAACATCCCTGGAGGATTGCTCATTGTATGGTTTTTCTTGATAATTATTGAAGAAGTATTGTGGTATAGTTCCTGAAGAACTAATGATTTGGTAATCCATTTCCTTGTAGGATTGCACAAAGAATTGTTTTTGTCTGTGAAGATTTGTGATAGTTGTTGAAGAACTCAAAGAACGAAAAACTTAATATTCAAGCATCCCGGCAAGATTACACTATGGATGATTTTTTTCCCGCTAATGTTTAGATTTTGTAGTATAGTTCTTGAAGAACAATTTATTAGAAAGTATACTTTTCTTTGATCATCATATATGAGAGATTTGTGATCGAGTTCCTGAAGAACTCGACTTTTACACAATGATTATAATCTATAAGATCTATTTGATCTTAGTGTGTTTTGAAGCAAAAGAAATCAAGAGAAATGGCGTATAATTTTATGTCTCAAATAATCTCATGAATTAGCAAAATGAGAAAATATTTCCGAAAATATTATTAATCAAGATTATGTGATACGGTGATTGAAAAGAGTACTCACAAACCACTCCATGATTTGAATTTCATTCCTAGAAGTGAATGATTCACATTATAATTTTGGTACAACAAAGATTGTGATGATGATCATTGATGTGGTAAATGTTATCATTATCCTATTTAAATATCATTATTATATGATTTGTGATTATGATCTTCCTATTGGTATTATAACTCGTGAATTTTAGAAAAATGTAACTTTTCCAATCTCTTATGCTTGGAATTCCACGTAAGAAGAATTGATTGTATGACTAGATCCTACAAAACTAGACACTTTTGTGTTCTTATTTTCTGTTCTACCATTTTATTATTTTCTTGTAGGTTCATGTTACCATAATGTTATAGCACATATGAAATGACATGGATCATACCTACTAAAAAAATGGCTTTTCTAAGATTTGCGAACAGGATAATTGAATCAAGGTTAAACTAGTACATATAGTTTCTATAGTTTTGTTTATTGAAGAAAATTGTGTGTCTCGAATGTGTGGTTTATACAATTTTGTTTATTGTTGAAAATCGTGTGTCCCTAATTTTTGTATATAGATAGTAATATTTGTTATACGTGTACTTAGTAGTTTTATATTTTGTAATTTGAATGGTTAAAGTTTAATACATTATTTTTGTTTAAATAAATATGAGCGCAGCCAAAATTAATACATTATTTAGTAGTCGACATAGTTTTACTATTTAGCATACGTTTAGCAAGATTATCCTAAAGTAGCAATGAATCTCATATTGGTATTTTTGAAGGACTAAAATATTATTTCAATATAATGAGTTTTATTTGGCATTTGTTTTTAATGCATTTTATATTAAATTGTGTACATTATCTTGTTATGACCAGAAGTCATATGGTAGCATGTGTACTTATTATCAACTTGCAACCAGAAGTTTGTGAAATGCAACTGAAAGCTTCGGAAGAGCTGGTGTATTTTTAATTACCTAGAGAACAAATTTTTTACACATTGATACCATATTATAATCTCTCAAGTCTCATAAAAATGTATTAAGTTTTAAAGATATCGTCCGTCCAAATGGATATCATATTGAAACAAGAAATGAAGTAGTTGTTAAATATCTTTATATATAACAAGACATACTTTGGATAGAACAAGTGTAGTGGAAAAGTTGCTTGCTTTTTCCTCTGATTTGTACTACACTTATATATGTGCAATTGAAGCATATGTTGTAAACCAGAAGTTTACATATAATAATAATTTTGTTGTTGGCAAGATCGGTTGGGCCACCCCGATAATATTATGATGCGAAAAATGGTTAAAATTTCTATGTGAACCTGTATTGAAGAGCCAACACTTCCTTCAATCTACTAATTTTTGTGTTCACTAGTTCTCAAAAGAAATTGACAATTTGAGAGAACAAGTCTCTCGTATTTCTAGAACTTTATAAAGTGATATTTGTAAACGAGTACACTAATCACATGAATCATTTAGATATTTGTGATTTTAATTGATGCATCAACTAGATGATATATATTATATATATATTTGTCGCAACTCACAACCGGAAGTTTGTGAGATTGTTTGCTCACTAATTTGAGTAAGTGGTCATTATCTGAATTACTCTGAAAGCATCTGATAAGCATTGTATGTCGATTAGAATTGATATTCGACATCACGTAGCATACGTTCTTTCATAAAATGGTCTTGATGAACCATTCTTTAGACGTCTAAAGTTAATTATATGACCAATACTTATGAGATAAGAACATCCAATTTCTACTTGGGAACATGTAATTTTGCATGTTCTAACTATGATTCACATCAAGTCAACAAGTTATCACACTCTTCCCCTTTACATTTGGTTTTTGGCTACGAACCTAATATTTCCCATCTTAGAATTTTTGGATGTGCAGTGTATGTTCCAATTTCTCCATTCACAATACACTATGATGGGTCCTCAAAAAATTTTGGGAATATATATTGGATATAAATCTCCATGTATAATAAAGTACATTGAGCCAACAATTGGAGACTTGTTTATAGTTTAGTTTGAAGATTATCATTTGATGAATTAAATTTCTCAACATTAGGGGGAGAGAAGAAGCAGCTGAAAAAAAGAGATCAGTTGGAATGAATTATCATTGTCTCATCTTGATCCTCAAACTAAACAATGTGAACTAGAAGTTCAAAAGATAAGTCGTTTGCAAAGTTTAGAAAATCATCTACCAAATGCATTCACTGATCCAAATGTGTGACCAAATCATACATATCAGCTGCAAATGCTCCAATAAGATGGATGTCCCTGTTGGACAATCTAATATTGCAATTGAATGTCAACTACACTTGAAGCGTGGTAGACCAATCGGTTCCAAAGATAAAAATCCTCGAACAAGAAAAGGAGCTAAAAAGAAGGTGGTTCAAGCGAGGATATAAAAACTCTAAAAGAGTCTTCAGACATAATTGACATTTCAGTTCCAGAAGAACTGATCAGGTACCTGAAAAATTCTGAAATTAAAGAGATCTCAATAAATTATGTTAAGAATGAAATACAATGGAACCGAAATGAAGTCAACGTTGACGATATTTTTACATATAATATAGCGCTAAATGTGATAAATGATAGTGAGGATCATGAACCAAAGTCTATTAAAGATTGTAGACAAAGTGAGAATTGGCCAAATTGAAAGATGAAATTGATGCGGAATTAAACTCGTTTTACAAAAGTTTTTGGACCTGTAGCTCAAACACCAGAAGGTGTGAAACCAGTCGAATACCTATGGGTCTTTTTGCAAAAACAGAATGAGGATGGTGAAATTGTGAGATTCAAAACTCGACATGTTGCTCAAGGGTGGATGCAAGTACTTTTCAGTACTTAATGAGCCTTGTAGCACATGAAGAGCTCAATTTTCACAAGATGAATGTTGCTACGACTTATTTGTATGACTCATTTAATAGTCATAATTATTTGAAGATCCCTGAAGGATTAATATTCCAATACACTTTTCGGATTCTCGAGATCATTACTCAAATTGAATCAATCCCTCCATGAGATAATATAATTTGAACACATATGGTATAATCGTCTAAATTTATATTCTAAAGGAGGGATACAAAAATGACATCACTTTTTCATATAGTTTTATGAAAATATTTGGAAAAGAATATTCTATAACTGATGTCTATGTTGATGACATAAATATTATTAGAATTCCTAAGAGCTTCCCAAAAAAACCTATAGACTGTTTAAAGGAAGAGCTCTAGATGAATGACCCGAAATTATATCTGATGGATTTTGAAGTTGAACCTGTAGGTGACCTCTACATGGAAAATCCCAGAAGGATTCAAGATAAAAAGAAATATATTTAAATAAATTCTTTTGAAAAACAAAGTCTCATATTGATCTGCATAAATTATTTATATTGAGTACATGCGTTGTGTTGTAAGAATATATGAAATATCTCGGTCCCGAAGACTATGAAAGAATGTGTGAATATTACCAAATGTTATATCCATTGATATGATAATATTATGTGATAATTAGTAGTAATATAGTTCATTACAAACCAAAATGCATTAGAACAAAGTGGGATGCATATTTTATTTTTAACTATCCTAATGAATAAATCATTTTATATATGTTCAACAAATTAACCATGCAGATACAAAGTATTTTTCTGATATAGATCAAGTTAGATCGCAAGTCAGCTATTATCTACATGTGGTGACATTGAAATATATTTTTGATCTACAAAACAATATATGGTTCTTGCTTCTTCATTTCATGCTCAAGTGCCAACAATTCGATGAAAGATGTTTTGAAGATAATATTGACCGCAAAGCTCCATTAAAAGAGGATATATCACAAATGACAGAGCAAAGTAGGTTGCTCCATATGCACTCAGGAGAAAATCCAGATGTTGGAATTCATATTCATAAGTGACACTTCAAACAGGGGGAGAAAAACTCCATTCTTTTTCCCTTTGCCATGGTTTTGTCCCACTGAGTTTTTCTGGAAAGGTTTTTAATGAGGAAGTTCCTACTGAAAGGACATTGTACTTTTTTTTCCTTCAATAGATTTTTTTTATCCCACTGGGTTGTTTCTAGTAAGGTTTTAATGAGGCATATCCTAGATGGACATCCAGGGGGAATGTTATGAATATTATTAGTTATTGGTGAATGTACACTCTTCTCCCATCTTCTCATTACTCCCTTGTAGTGGCTTTTCATTAGTAACCACTCATTTGCCAATTCTCACCCTATAAATATGGTTCACCTTATTTATAGAGAAGTACTTGTGAAGAAAATGATAAACAAAGCTCTTACTCTTCTACATATTTGTTCTTGTTCATCTTATCTTCTCCACCTTTCTTCTTGTTTTATATCTTATTTCATAACAAGTGGCAAATAATAACATTATCGTGCACAATTTTCACCACAAAGTTGCATGATTGAGGCAAGCAGAAATTTTAAAATGTTGAATGGTAAAAAAAGTGAGTCAGCATCACAGAAAATAGGGACTGTGAAAATATATATCAACACAGTCCATAAATATATTATCGAACTACATTAAAGTGTATGCTAGCAAAAGTGAGGGTGTACTTAATTATTTAAGTGAAACCCCAAGTCGATCATTATATTTAAAAAGTCTGAGTTGTGGCTTTCCAAAAAAAAACCATTTATCATGAAGTTTCTATTTGAACCCCCTATTTTTCTATTACGCTCTCACAAGTCGATTTCCCCCCTCAAAATACTCTTGTCTGAATATTTAGTTCTAGATATATGTTTTATTATGGCAGTCCTGATACCTTCCAAAAGTTAAGTTCATAAATAAAAATGTGTATTCTTTTTTTTTTGACAAGGACAACAATGTGTATTCTAGAAGTAAGCACCCCAGAAATTAAAACATAAGAGCATTTACTCTTTCTCTCTAAAATCATTTGGAAACATCAAATTGTCTTCCCCGTCTGCTGCCTTTCTTCATCTCGGCTGTGGTCGCGTCTTTGTAGTGAGTTTTTTTGATAGGCGAACGTTAGTGGGGAGGGGAAAATATTAGTTTTCAAGGTTTGAACCCGTGACCTTCTACTTGCAGTCTTTTGGAGCACTCCTTCAGTATCCCTTAGCTCACTAACTGAACTACCTATTCGGGATCCATGTCTTTGTATAGTGGGTTGAATGCATGAGAACTAATGAGAGAAGGAGCGAGGCACGTGATGGTCAGGACCGGTCCAAAGCCCAAGCTACTAAAGCAACAACTTTGGGCCTCATAGTTTCTCAATATATTTGTTAAGAAAAAATGCCTCAAATTTTTAGATTTTACTTGACATTATTATCAAATTATCGATGTTCATTATCTTGTGATGGTAAAAGACGATGCTCATTATCTTGTGAATTTTGTCTTCAACTCCTACTTTGGATAGTCTTGTTGTAATTTCTTGAGATTTTTTGTGTGGATAAATGGCCAAATTTTTATGCCTCACTTCAAAATTGTTTTAGGCCTTAATAAGTGTTGAAGCGGCCTTGATGATGACACCCACGAAAGAGGTTAGTCATGTGGTATGTTACTTGTATCCAAAAATCAATTTTCTCCCATAAGTAGACAAGTTTCATTAATGCAGCCTAAACCCACCATCATCAAGTGCACGCTCTAGTGATTCTACCCACCTCCTAAGAAGGGTTACAGAGTATACTTACAATCATCTGCTAGGAAGAATAGGAAAAAAATAGTATAACACCGAAACAATGTAAAAAAAAAGTCCATGAAAGTGACAAAAACATTTCTTACTCTTAAACAAATATATCCATATATTTTTTTGTTGTACACGTCATCTTGTTAGGGTTTAGGCCACACATTAATTTGCCTTTCAAAGTGCAAATATATCCATATATAATCTCCGGACGTTATAAAGTTAGGCCACACATTAATTTGCCTTTCAAAGTGCAATTATTTTCGAGCTAAATCAAAGTGTAATCATTTTTAAAAACATTTAATTTAAGTGATTTTTCAAATATATTTTTTCAGACACCTTCAGTCCAAAAATATATTTGAGGGTAAAATGAAAGGGAAAAAAACAAATATGGTGGAGGTGTATGCTAGAAAATACAGGTGCACTTGATAATTTCAGTGAAAATCAGGCTTTGGTCCAGCTTTATTTTTCAAAACATATGCAAGTCTTTTTTTTTTCGGTCAAAATCATATGCAAGTCTTAGTTGGGCGTTTCCCAAAAAAAACCCCTTGATTATCCAGTTTCTATTTAAACCCCCTATTTTTCTATTACACTCTCAGCTAGATCTCCCCTATCAAAATACTCCTATTTGAAAGTTTAGTTCTAGATATATGTTTTTTGTAGTCCTGTACCTTACGAAAGTTAAATTCTGAAATAAAAAAAAAGTATTCTAGAAGTTAATATTCGAAAAACATAACCATTTGTCTCCTAGGTAGCCAAATGAGTTTTACAGGCACACTCTTAACCAGAGACAACACTTACCTAGTAACTTGGAAACATCAAATTGTCATCATCGCATGTTACCTTTCTTCATCTAGGTTGCGGCCGTGTCTTTGCAGTAGGTTCAATGTGCAAGAACTGGTGAGACAAGGAGTGAGGCATGTGGTGTGCCAACAAAGGAGGCAAGTTATGTGGTGGTTCCAACCAAAATTTTCACACGCATGAATATAAATCAATAACATAAGCACCATTACAAATTAAAGTTGCATCTATAAGTTATAAACATCAAAGATAAACCCAAATTATACTAAAAGTACAAAATACTAAGGGAGACTCACATATGCTTCATACTGTTGGTGTATGAACTAATAGGGGTGGTGTAGATAGCAAGAACAGAAGCCCAGTATTGAAAAAACACTGTCACTAATTGTTTGTTTCGCAGGTACTGTGCACTTAAACTTTGTTGGGTTATGACCCGGTCCAAGTAAGATGGATACGCAGAGGGGTTAATTCACTTAGCAAACCCTAATCCAATTCATTTGATATTTTTCTCTCTCTTCTCGTTTCTTCTCTCGTTTCCTTCTCTGTAGATACGAACCCTAACCCCTTCTTCTTTGATTTTTTTCTTCTGCTTTCTTGCCACGTTTTCTTCTCTTAACAGAACCTAATCTCTCTTCTTATTTGCAGGTTTTTTCAAGCTTCAACGAGCAAGAAGAACACAGCGTTCAGAGGCGAGGAGATTGAAGGTTTTTGGTGTTCAAATGGGAACCAAGGCTCGTGCAATGAAAAAGATAGAGAAGTCTATTTTCCTTTACAGTGTTCAGTAGCGTAGCTTTCTTCTGTATCTCTTTCGCAAAGTCTTTTCCAAACTTATTGTTGTTCTGATTTTGTTAACCGAGCAACTAATTAACCCTTTGTTTCAAGTTAGGGTTTTTTTTTTGCTAAAACAATTTTTACAACAAACTATTTACTTTTTACAAAGCTAAACTGTTTTTAGAAACAGAATTACAAACTAACACCCTTTCTTAATTCTGATTCTCTTTGAACTTAACAATCCCCATGTCCCTTCGTAGTTTGCTGAACTGCTCCCCTTTTACTGCTTTAGTAAAAATGTCTGCCTGCTGTTCTTTGGTAGAACAGTATTCCAACTTGATTTTTTGCTTAGTTACCTGATCCCTTAGGAAATGGAATCTGGTTTCAATATGTTTGCTCTTTGTCATACCCCAATTTTGTCCGGCTTAGGTCAAAACCCTAATTTTCTCCACAAGAAAATAAAAATAAATTATGCATTGCATTTTGAATCCTAGAAACCGCTCCAAAGTTTTTGGAATCATTCTTAGGGATAGAATGCACTTTTTAAGAAACTAGGGTTTTGAAAATACGTTATGCATGCATGGCAAGCTTTGAAAAATATTTTATGCATGTATGGCAAGGACCTAAAAGCATTTTTTTGGAAAACAAGAATTGATTTCTAAGCCAAGAATCGATTTATAGTATGTTGCATAGGTCTTGAAAATCGATTTTTAAGCTCTTCCATAGGCCATGAATCGATTCCTCATTGCTTTAACTAAACATGGAATCGATTTTCACCTATTATATATGTCCTGAAAATCGATTTCCCTCTCCTTTCATAGGCCTTGAAATCGATTTTCAGGCCATTTTAAAGAGGTGAAAATCGATTCCTCCTTTTTCCATAGGCCATACAATCGATTCCCATCATTTCCAAAAATAAAGAATCGATTCCTACATGTTTCCAAAGACCACAGAATCGATTTTCAGGATCTCCAAATGTCCTGAAAATCGATTCCTACCATTTTCCATAGGCCATATAATCGATTCTTGTCATTTCCAAAAGAAAAGAATCGATTCCTACATATTTCCAAAGGCTCAAACAATCGATTCATCCTTGCCATAAATGTTTTAAAAAAATTTTTTTACGCTTTCCTAAGCCTATAAATAGGCAGCCTCAAATCACATTTTCACAGACACATCTCACGGAGAGGAGATCTCACAGGACAGGGAAAAACTTCACAGGGTCAGAAAAACAGACACAACTCACAAGATCAGAGAGAAGAATTGCTACACACTTTTTTTAAGATCTGAGAAGAATTGCTCCAGAAACATTTTCACAAGATCTGGGAAGACAACTCTCGTAAATCTCATTTTCCAGTTCTCCGCTTCATTTTTGTTCTTCAGATCTGTAATATCTGCCTTCATCAGAGGTATTTCTGTTTTTATATTTGTTAAAATTCAATCATTCTGATCCATGCCAAAATTGCCCTATGTGATTTAATTTAGCTGTAGTGTCCTTGTTGATGATGAACCATATGATTCCCACTTATGCCTAGTGCATCATTTTCTAAGTGGTGAAGATGGTCTCAGATGATTCGACCTCTCCTTTCAAACCCTTTCAAAAAAAAAAAACATTCTTTTATTAGAACTACGTCGCTTTGATTCCCGTTTGGGATACGTAGGAGCGAGCCACGTTCTCGTCAAGCGCAACAAATAAAAATCCTTTTCATCCCCATAAACAAATTATTTTCATAAAAACAAACAAAAAGAATCATTTTCCAACCCATTGTTGCTAATAGCTCATCAGAGCCTCTGTTCGTTTAGCTATTGGTGACAATGTCTTTTTCTCATAAGAATAATAAACGATGGTCCATCATAACCTTTGTTAGTTTGATCATTGTGCAAATCAATCTTTTTCGAAAATCACTTTCCAAAAGGATAATAAAAAAACGAGTTGTTATCAATAGTCCATCAGAACCTTCGTTCGTTTGACTAGCGGTACAACTCTCTCTTTTTGAGCATTTAGTAGTGATTCATCATAGCCTCTGCTAGTTTAATCATTCACTAATGCTCGTCCTATTTCAAAAACTCACCAAAAAAAGATTAAAAAACAAAAACTTTTCAAAAAGAACCTAGAACTACGTCGCCTTTGATTCTCCACCCGGAGATACGTAGGAGCAGGGCCACGCCCCTGTCAAGCGCAAAAATAAACAATTTCTAAAATAAAAAAAATACAAACACATCTCTTTCATAAAACAAAAATCAAAAATCTTGTTTTCAAAGTAGGGGATTAAGTCGGTCGTCCGGCCGGGTTAACCATCGTTTTAGGATAAGTGAACTGTGGTCCTTCAGAGCCCCAGTGCTCCTTCAGACCCCCAGTGGTCCTTCAGACCCCCAGTGGTCCTTCAACACAGATCACACAATTCTAAAACCCCTATATTAAAAAACACCAACACACAAACATTTTCTACCTAGAACTACGTCGCCTTTGATTCTCCACCCGGAGATACGTAGGAGCAGGGCCACGCCCCTGTCAAGCGCAAAAATAAACAATTTCTAAAATAAAAAAAATACAAACACATCTCTTTCATAAAACAAAAATCAAAAATCTTGTTTTCAAAGTAGGGGATTAAGTCGGTCGTCCGGCCGGGTTAACCATCGTTTTAGGATAAGTGAACTGTGGTCCTTCAGAGCCCCAGTGCTCCTTCAGACCCCCAGTGGTCCTTCAGACCCCCAGTGGTCCTTCAACACAGATCACACAATTCTAAAACCCCTATATTAAAAAACACCAACACACAAACATTTTCTACCAAGAACTACGTAGCTTTGAATTCTCCATCGCACCGGGAGATACGTAGGAGCGGGCCATGTCCTGTCAAGCACTTTTTTCTAAAAAAACCTTTTTTCCCCCTTTTTCACCAAAAATAATATCTTCATTAAAGATTACCCATTCATCTCCAAATAAGAAATAAATAGGCAAATCTAGGTATTTTTCAAATCAAACGTTAAAACCACACATTTAATTAGAGGTTCCCTTTCGGTAGAAAGGACGTGCGCGGTGCTAACACCTTCCTCGCATGTAATCGACCCCCGAACCTATATCTCTAGTTTTCAAAGACCATCCGCCTTGTCCAAAAGACCTTTTTTCAATGTTTTGGTCTTAAAATTAAAATATTGGTGGCGGCTCCAAAATTATTCCACGTTGTACATTGAGAAACCCCAAACAGGGATTTTTCGGGGTGCAACAGCTGGCGACTCCGCTGGGGACCTTTTTAAAAGACGAGGGTCAAGCCTAACCAATTAAAATGTGTGGTTTAATGTATTGTTGATTTGATTAAAACCTTGTTTGCCTTTCTTTCTTTTCATTGATTGTAGGCATATGCATTTGTCTTCGTTGTTGTTCCCTATCTCCTCTTCTACTCCTTTTCTTTTATTGCTTATGCTCATGCATTCTTCCAACCCCCATGTTCCCTTCTTCTTTGCTCCTTTTCTCCAAAGGTAAGTTCATGCATCTCTTCCCCATTCTATCCTGTTCCCTCTTCTTCGCTCCCTTTCTGAAGTAAGTAATGTGTTTGTTGTTGGTACCCTAAGCTAGTTGTATTTGAATGATATTAAACCCTAGGGTAGACGACATGCTATTGTCTGGACTGTCTGGATTTTTATTTGCAGGTGGGGTAGTACTAGGGAAAATGCCCTTGACACACACTACACTTATACCCTGTGACTATGTGCTTTGAGTGGGACCATAACCCAGGTCTGCAAAACTTAGGAGAGTGGATTCGAGTAGTGAGAGCCCATCAGGACCTTTGTCCGTTTGGCTACTTGCGAAAGTTTCAACCAGAGTTGTGCTCTTTCATGATGCCTCACATCTAGCAGTTTGCTGCATTTGTGGGGAGTTTTGTGAAAGGGACTGTAGCTCTGGTGGCCTTGTGAGGGAGTGAATAGAGCTACATGTGAAGATTACCTCTAAGTGCCTTAGATCATAGGTTTCTCCCCCTTTTAGTTCACAAGGGCTTTCCAAATTGTGTGTTGCATTGTTGCATTCAGTTCAATCAATTTTTCCTTCAGAATTTTTGAAAATCAAAAAAAATATATGCTTTCCCTTTTCAATAAATACCTATGTGAGGTGGCATATAGGGTGAAAATTTTCAAATCACCACCTGTAAATACCCTCTTTCTGCAAAAACACAAAAAAAAGCATCCTTGCATCATCGCGTCATTGCATCACTGCATCGTTGCATCATTTGCATTGTATAAAATTCCAGTTTCGAAAAAAAAAAAAAAACGTTCATCTTGCATTCCCTTTCATTACAAAAAACAATTATCATCTGCATAGCATAAGCATTTCATGTATAATCATGCAAAAAACCCTCGTCAAGTTCATCCAAGACGAGGCATTCATGCATAAGCATTATTACACAGTAGAACTACGTAAGCTTTGATTCCTCATTACAATGGGGATACGTAGGAACGGGTCATACCCCGTCAAGCCCATTTTTCTAAAACCTTTTTCCAATAAATCCTTTGCATCGTACTTGCATTCATTCATTACCTAAAATAAGAGTTGTGACGAGAAGCGAGACGCTCTTGCAAAACAATCATCCTTTTTGAAAAAGTTTATCAAGGTGTTCCAATGCACTCAGTTTTTCAAATCAATAGCTCATTTGCACTGCATCCCATCCATTCTATGACAAAAGACTGAAATAGTGTGTCAAAGAAAAAAAAAAAAAAAACAAGTTTTTAACTGATGTTAACTCTCTGTGAAGCATTCTTCTAATGAGCATGCATGCTATGAGTACGTTCTCTTGTTCGTGTCCGTCAGTTTCCCTGCTTTATCATTTCCCGTCCTAGTCTAGCCCCGCCCGTAAAACCTAAAGTGCCGCATGCATTTGTTCAGTCATTCGTTCGTGCGCTTATGTTGTGTGCCCTGTTATCTCTTGAAAGAGGCTAACTGGTTTGCCGATATCCGCTTCAGACTCAAGATTCATGGCGACCAATCAAGGAAACCTAGTGATTGAGAATCCCGGCAATTCAGGTCTAGATAATCCGATTATGGAAATCCTCAAGCAGCTAGTCCAAGAGAATCAAGCG
Organism: Astragalus membranaceus; assembly: GCA_039519185.1. Lineage (NCBI taxonomy): Eukaryota > Viridiplantae > Streptophyta > Magnoliopsida > Fabales > Fabaceae > Astragalus > Astragalus membranaceus. The sequence continues at coordinate 160,412,301 of CM076846.1, read as the reverse complement.
TTAAATAATAAAGTCGGGGTGATAGAAATGCAGATGGATGCGATAAGGATGCAGATGACTGAAATGATGGGCACCCTGCAAGCTTTGAAAAACGGGACCACTACCGAAGATACTGTTGTTGTAAACCCAGGTGGGGCCGCAACCATCCTTCCTACCTCGAGACCTGTTGAAGCTGTGACTGCTATTCCCCATCCGGGATCTGGGGTTAATTATCCTTCTCACGTCCTGGGAGGTGCTGATCCACATGAGGTTTCTCTTTTCAATAGGGATAGTGATCCTCAAGGTCACCTATTTGAGAACTCTCAACCCAGAGATCAGTTGCATGAGTTGGAAAAGCGTTTAAGAGCCATAGAGGATTCAAAGACCAAAGCTAAAGACGCCCGTGATCTATGTCTTGTTCCAGACTTGGTTATTCCCCCAAAGATGAAGGTGCCAGTCTTTGACCAATATTGTGGTACCAGCTGCCCAAATAGACACGTAACCATGTACGCCCGAAGGATGACCGCATACAATCACGACGACAAACTGCTCATCCACTACTTCCAGTACAGCCTAACTGGGGCATCTCTGGATTGGTACATGCAGTTGCAGCCTTCCGACATCCACCGTTGGAAGGACCTTTCTGAAGCTTTCTTAAAGGAGTACGAATACAACAAAGACATGGCTCCAGATCGGATTCAACTGCAGTATATGAGCAAGAAAGATCATGAGTCCTTTAAGGAATATGCTCAAAAATGGAGGAGCATAGCTGCTCAGGTGAAGCCACCATTGACCGAAAAGGAGATGGTGTACATGTTTATGGAGACTCTCCCAGCTGTTTTCTATGAACGTCTGGTTGGAAGTGGGTCCTCAAGCTTTTCAGATGTGATCAAAGTAGGGGCAAGACTTGAAGTCGGGATGAAGATAGGAAGAATCCCCTGCAATCCTACTGGCGCCGACAATGCTAGTGATTTGCCTGCAAGGAAAAATGGAGAAATCAATGCTATAGTGGGACAAGGAAAGTCACGTCAGTACGACCCCATTCCTGTGTCGTACACTGATTTGTGCAGCTATCTAATCAACCATAGGTTGATCTCTCCTCGTAGGATGAAGCCAGTCCAACCTCCATTCCCAAGAAGGTATAATGCAAAGGCTACCTGTGAATTCCATTCTGGGGCAATTGGTCACTCTACTGAGAATTGTCATCCTTTGAAGCAGTCGGTTCAGGATCTTATCGATACAAAACAGTTGACCTTTGATGAGGGAGGTGAAGGACTAAACCCTTTGAGATCAGGGCTATCAGGCCGGGATGGCAGTAGTTGAAGAGGATCGAGGTGTTGATCGCCAAGCATTTGTGTCTTAGTCATGCATTTTCATGTAGTTTTCAGTTCAAAGCAAATTTTATGTAATGCAATCCCCTAGCTCTGCCCAAGACCTTAGGATATTTCAATAAGGGCACGTGTTTCCTTTTCAGCATCGTCATCTATAAAAGTTACCCTTTTCAGTCACTTTTGTTCAAGATCGTCATTGCCCTGTTTTATCATAAGTCCATCAGTGCATATTTGACTTTTAGTTCAGTCTAACGCTTCAAGTCCTCCATGCTGGGGCAAGTCTGTGATCATTAATTCCCCTTGATTAATATCATACTCCTTCAGTGCAAGTCTCTCAAAAATAATAATAATTTAATAAACAAGAAAACAAGCTCGCTAGGTTGAAAACCCGCAAAGGGCGGCCTAGGCAAAAAGGAGCGCCCGGTGGACTGAAAACTCGCAAAGAGCGGTCCAGGCAAAAATTAGGGCACAAAAAAGGAAAAAGAGCAAACACATGAAGATAGATAAATTATTGTTCTAAAGTTAAATCTTATAGGAATAAGCAATCGGGATTTGAAATGAAGTTTGGCCATCTCCTCAAAAACCCAAAGTCCCAGAAAGTCCCTTTCCTACCCACCTTGAGCCAAGAAAAACCAAAATCCAAAAATCACCCTAGACAAGGGTCACCCCAAATAAAAAAAAACAGTGCATCACTTTTTATCAGCTCACCCGAGTCAAAAAAAAAAAAAAAAAAAAAAAAGGGGGGATTCAAAAATGAAAATCCCAAAACAAAAGAAAATGGTGAGCTGGTACATGTTACCACAAAGTACAAGAGATCCTTGTCTAAATAAACCTTCAAACACTTCATCATTCCAACACCTGATTCCATAAACCTCCAAACACTTCCTTTGGCCTCAACATCAAACCCCTTAGTCATTCTACCATGAGACACGAATGTGCTTTAACAGAACCCAAACAAGCCCAAAAACCATCTTCCTCATAGACCATTAACCGTCAATCAACACCGAATAAAACTCACCCTCCCATTAGCCTCAAACACTTCATTAAGCCTAACCCTCCTTCCTCCACAAAACACCACAATCCCAAAAAGCCCATTCCGATCAATGACCGTTTGCTTTTGTTCACTTAAATTCTAATCTTAGGACGAACAAGCTTATCTATGTACAGTGTGTTTGCTCAAAAGAAAAACAAACGATCAGAAAAAAGAAAGCTGATCAAGAAAAAATGAACCCTCAGAAAAAAGAGAACTGAGGAAACAAAAACAAACAGTCAGAAAAAAGAAAGCTGACAAAATAAAAAAGAGGGACTTGCACTCCAAAACACATTCAAGATGCATTAAAATAAGGTTTAGTGATCACCAGATAAGGATTCTTTCACACCAAAAGTCAAGACATCAGTCAGAACCAAAGATTTGCACTAAGAATACCACTCGGACCCAAAAGTTGGGGCATTCTCTTCACCACCCACACACCCTAGTCTTGGGAAAGTATGTTCAATGTCCATCCCATGTCATTTCCAGTTGTCAATATCATTCCAAAGCGGGGCAAGTGCATTCCCGTTCCTTCACCTCATTCATTCCCATAAAAAACCCTCACCGGGGCAATTTCTCGACTCAATATCCTAAACAAGACCTTGTCATTAGAGCAGCTTTGTCTTTGTTACGACTGGGGCAACATCAAATTCCGTGGGTTGAAGCAAAACCCCTTTCATTCCAGCTTTCATCCCAAGAGCCGAAGCGTTCCCAATTCATCATCTTCTACACCCCTAGTTGTTGTCACCACTAGACAGGGGCAAGTTATTCACTCGTCAAAGACCTGAATTGGGGCAATCCTGCGTCTCTTGGTCCCTCAAAATCTTCGGCAATAGCCATGTCGGTCATTCCTTCACTTGCCATAAAAGTCCAGGCCCTAAACCAATCCCAAGTTAACGGACTCACTCATTCACATTTGCACCCCTATGCATGCTTACTAGATAATGCTTCAAAGAGAGAGAACACAAGTTAGTCACGTGATATTTAAGATTCAGTCGTCATTGAAAGGAAGAGAAAACAAGTGAGCTTGTTTGTAAATAAAATCTTGAGAACACCGGAGTTTGAATCAAATTCCATTTTTTTTCTCAACAAAATGGTCATCTCAACTCCTTACATTCAAAGTCTTGCATCTCATCATCACAAAAATGTTTCATCATTCATATCCTATTTTTCGCCTCATGCATTTAGGCGTTCCATTTTGCATCGTGCCAACATCATCATTTCATAAAAGCAAAAACATTTTCCATCTCATTCCATCAAGCATCAAAGCATTTCATCATAAAAGCAAAAACACGTCACCCCGTGTCATAACATTTGCATCCAAGCATTTCATTCACATCATATTCACATTCGCATTTCATGCATTCATCGCATGTCATCCAAGATGCCTATGTTTCCCAATCAACCATTTCATATCAGGCATCAAAGTATTGCATTTGCATCCTCACATAGCAAGAAGACAAATAGGAAAAATTCTTTAACCAGCTATCTCAGCACATGAAGGGGTCGCCTAAAGTCGGCCGCTTGTAGGGCTTTAGTGCTCGCCTGGATCCTTAGGGATTAGGTTGTTATCTTGTAGGGCTTTAGTGCTCGCCTGGATCCTTAGGGATTAGGTTGTTATCTTGTAGGGCTTTAGTGCTCGCCTGGATCCTTAGGGATTAGGTTGTTATCTTGTAGGGCTTTAGTGCTCGCCTGGATCCTTAGGGATTAGGTTGTTATCTTGTAGGGCTTTAGTGCTCGCCTGGATCCTTAGGGATTAGGTTGTTATCTTGTAGAGCTTCAGTGCTCGCCTGGATCCTCAGGGATTAGGTTGTCATCTTGTAGGGCTTCAGTGCTCGCCTGGATCCTTAGGGATTAGGTTGTTATCTTGTAGGGCTTCAGTGCTCGCCTGGATCCTTAGGGATTAGGTTGTTATCTTGTAGGGCTTTAGTGCTCGCCTGGATCCTTAGGGATTAGGTTGTTATCTTGTAGGGCTTTAGTGCTCGCCTGGATCCTTAGGGATTAGGTTGTTATCTTGTAGAGCTTCAGTGCTCGCCTGGATCCTTAGGGATTAGGTTGTTATCTTGTAGGGCTTCAGTGCTCGCCTGGATCCTTAGGGATTAGGTTGTTATCTTGTAAGGCTTTGGTGCTCACCTTAATCCTTGGGGATTAGGATGTTTACCTTGTAGGCACTTGAAGTGTTGATCCTTAACCAAAATAAAAAGGAAGAAAATCAAAAATAGCATCTCATAGCATCCATCATTCCATTGAAATCATCACATCACATACACTGTGCATAACATACATTCATACTCCATTTACATAGATATCTGCATTCCATAAAAAAAAAAAAAAAAAAAAAAAAAAAAGGGGGGGCAAATAAGAAAGAAGAGAAAAAATCAAACAGAAAAGGCATCCCACCAAAGTCAATCATTGCATTCATGTAAGTGCACGCATTTCATGCACCATCCAAGAGAAAAGTTACTTCGGACCAGAGAATCCCAAAATCTCATTTTTAGAAACTCCATCAACCCTGAGTTAGTAAACTCCCTCAACACAGAGTTAGTGAACTCCCACAGAGTTAGTGAACTCCCACCGAGTTAGTGAACTCCTTCCACAGATCACAACATTGTGTACGAGCACGCAATGGATCCATCAGACTTCGTCAAGTCCTTCGGATTAGTTGTGTCAGCCTAAGGCATAGCGTAAATCCATTGATCAAATCAGTTCCGGACCTGATGTTGATCGGCCGCTCGAAAGGCCCCCTCAGACCGTTTTACTAGTACCATAGCTAGTAGTGCTCCTTCAGACCACGATGGTCCTTCAATTAAGGCCTAGGCAGCCTTCCAGACCCTGAGTGGTCCTTCAGAGCCTTAGTGCTCCTTCAGATCCTGAGTGGTCCTTCAGAGCCTTAGTGCTCCTTCAGATCCCGAGTGGTCCATCATTTTCTCTCTCAGTTAATGCACCAAGTGTTAACCGTTCCCCGTTTGTTCTCAAGCCGATCTACTCAAAAAATATATATAGAAAAAGAAAAAGAGGAAAATTCGGGTTTCCCTAAGCAGACAAAATCGGTATAATTTCTGAATTCTTTATTTCTATTTTGCCTCGAAATATGTCCTGCGCAATTCATATTTCTTGTCAAAATCCAAATAAAGAGGGGCAGCTGTCATACCCCAATTTTGTCCGGCTTAGGTCAAAACCCTAATTTTCTCCACAAAAAAATAAAAATAAATTATGCATTGCATTTTGAATCCTAGAAACCGCTCCAAAGTTTTTGGAATCATTCTTAGGGATAGAATGCACTTTTTAAGAAACTAGGGTTTTGAAAATACGTTATGCATGCATGGCAAGCTTTGAAAAATATTTTATGCATGTATGGCAAGGACCTAAAAGCATTTTTTTGGAAAACAAGAATTGATTTCTAAGCCAAGAATCGATTTATAGTATGTTGCATAGGTCTTGAAAATCGATTTTTAAGCTCTTCCATAGGCCATGAATCGATTCCTCATTGCTTTAACTAAACATGGAATCGATTTTCACCTATTATATATGTCCTGAAAATCGATTTCCCTCTCCTTTCATAGGCCTTGAAATCGATTTTCAGGCCATTTTAAAGAGGTGAAAATCGATTCCTCCTTTTTCCATAGGCCATACAATCGATTCCCATCATTTCCAAAAATAAAGAATCGATTCCTACATGTTTCCAAAGACCACAGAATCGATTTTCAGGATCTCCAAATGTCCTGAAAATCGATTCCTACCATTTTCCATAGGCCATATAATCGATTCTTGTCATTTCCAAAAGAAAAGAATCGATTCCTACATATTTCCAAAGGCTCAAACAATCGATTCATCCTTGCCATAAATGTTTTAAAAAAATTTTTTTACGCTTTCCTAAGCCTATAAATAGGCAGCCTCAAATCACATTTTCACAGACACATCTCACGGAGAGGAGATCTCACAGGACAGGGAAAAACTTCACAGGGTCAGAAAAACAGACACAACTCACAAGATCAGAGAGAAGAATTGCTACACACTTTTTTTAAGATCTGAGAAGAATTGCTCCAGAAACATTTTCACAAGATCTGGGAAGACAACTCTCGTAAATCTCATTTTCCAGTTCTCCGCTTCATTTTTGTTCTTCAGATCTGTAATATCTGCCTTCATCAGAGGTATTTCTGTTTTTATATTTGTTAAAATTCAATCATTCTGATCCATGCCAAAATTGCCCTATGTGATTTAATTTAGCTGTAGTGTCCTTGTTGATGATGAACCATATGATTCCCACTTATGCCTAGTGCATCATTTTCTAAGTGGTGAAGATGGTCTCAGATGATTCGACCTCTCCTTTCAAACCCTTTCAAAAAAAAAAAACATTCTTTTATTAGAACTACGTCGCTTTGATTCCCGTTTGGGATACGTAGGAGCGAGCCACGTTCTCGTCAAGCGCAACAAATAAAAATCCTTTTCATCCCCATAAACAAATTATTTTCATAAAAACAAACAAAAAGAATCATTTTCCAACCCATTGTTGCTAATAGCTCATCAGAGCCTCTGTTCGTTTAGCTATTGGTGACAATGTCTTTTTCTCATAAGAATAATAAACGATGGTCCATCATAACCTTTGTTAGTTTGATCATTGTGCAAATCAATCTTTTTCGAAAATCACTTTCCAAAAGGATAATAAAAAAACGAGTTGTTATCAATAGTCCATCAGAACCTTCGTTCGTTTGACTAGCGGTACAACTCTCTCTTTTTGAGCATTTAGTAGTGATTCATCATAGCCTCTGCTAGTTTAATCATTCACTAATGCTCGTCCTATTTCAAAAACTCACCAAAAAAAGATTAAAAAACAAAAACTTTTCAAAAAGAACCTAGAACTACGTCGCCTTTGATTCTCCACCCGGAGATACGTAGGAGCAGGGCCACGCCCCTGTCAAGCGCAAAAATAAACAATTTCTAAAATAAAAAAAATACAAACACATCTCTTTCATAAAACAAAAATCAAAAATCTTGTTTTCAAAGTAGGGGATTAAGTCGGTCGTCCGGCCGGGTTAACCATCGTTTTAGGATAAGTGAACTGTGGTCCTTCAGAGCCCCAGTGCTCCTTCAGACCCCCAGTGGTCCTTCAGACCCCCAGTGGTCCTTCAACACAGATCACACAATTCTAAAACCCCTATATTAAAAAACACCAACACACAAACATTTTCTACCTAGAACTACGTCGCCTTTGATTCTCCACCCGGAGATACGTAGGAGCAGGGCCACGCCCCTGTCAAGCGCAAAAATAAACAATTTCTAAAATAAAAAAAATACAAACACATCTCTTTCATAAAACAAAAATCAAAAATCTTGTTTTCAAAGTAGGGGATTGAGTCGGTCGTCCGGCCGGGTTAACCATCGTTTTAGGATAAGTGAACTGTGGTCCTTCAGAGCCCCAGTGCTCCTTCAGACCCCCAGTGGTCCTTCAGACCCCCAGTGGTCCTTCAACACAGATCACACAATTCTAAAACCCCTATATTAAAAAACACCAACACACAAACATTTTCTACCAAGAACTACGTAGCTTTGAATTCTCCATCGCACCGGGAGATACGTAGGAGCGGGCCATGTCCTGTCAAGCACTTTTTTCTAAAAAAACCTTTTTTCCCCCTTTTTCACCAAAAATAATATCTTCATTAAAGATTACCCATTCATCTCCAAATAAGAAATAAATAGGCAAATCTAGGTATTTTTCAAATCAAACGTTAAAACCACACATTTAATTAGAGGTTCCCTTTCGGTAGAAAGGACGTGCGCGGTGCTAACACCTTCCTCGCATGTAATCGACCCCCGAACCTATATCTCTAGTTTTCAAAGACCATCCGCCTTGTCCAAAAGACCTTTTTTCAATGTTTTGGTCTTAAAATTAAAATATTGGTGGCGGCTCCAAAATTATTCCACGTTGTACATTGAGAAACCCCAAACAGGGATTTTTCGGGGTGCAACACTCTTCCCATGAAAAATGGGATTTTTAGCCAAGTTAATTGCTGACTTGTTGTCAAGCAGCAATCTTATAGGTTTGTCACCCTTTAGAAATAACTCTTCCAATAGGGATTCAAGCCAATTTGCTTGACATGCAGTTGCAGAGCCTGCAACATATTCTGCCTCACAGCTGGACAAAGCTACAATGCTTTGTTTTTTGGAGCTCCAAGAAATTGGAGCTTCATTAAACTTGAACAAATAACCACTGGTACTCTTTCTGTCTGCCTTATCACCACACCAATCCAAATCTGAATAGCCTATCAGTTCTGCCCCCTTAGCACTTTGTCCTCTAGGAAATAGAATTCCATAGTGTAGTATACCTTTAACATATCTAAGCACCCTCTTTGCAGCAAGCAAATGAGGTTTTAATGCCTTATTGCTACCTGTCACTAATAAGTCATCGACATATAAGCACACAATCAGAATATCAGGAGCTTATTTCTGCCTCACATACAAGCCATACTCCACTGTACATTTTTTCAGTCCTAAGTCACAGAAAAACTGGTCTATCCTCTTGTTCCAAGCCCTTGGGGCTTGTTTTAGACCATATAGGGCCTTATGCAACCGAAATACTCTGTCTTCCTTACCTTTGACTTCAAACCCAGGTGGCTGATCCACAAAAACTGTCTCCTCAAGTGGACCATTGAGAAAGGCAGACTTCACATCAAGGTGAGACAAAGTCCACTCCCTACTGCTTGCAAGGGCAATGACCATTCTTATGGTTTCATGCCTTGCAACTGGTGAGAACAAATCCCTCTCTTTGTTGAAACCCCTTAGCCACCAATCTGGCCTTGTGCTTCACTACCTTCCCTGCTGGATTTAATTTCAGTTTAAAGACCCATTTAACTGCTATAGACTTCATTCCTTTAGGCAACTTAGTTAACTCCCAAGTCCCATTCTTTTCAATGGACTTGAGCTCGTCTTCCATTGCATCTTTCCAAGCTTTACTACTCAAAGCCTCTTTCACACTAACTGGTTCATCATCAGCCATCATGGCAAGCTGAACTAGGTCACCATCATTGGTAATATCATCATCATTGATTACCTCAAAATCACTGAATCTGCTTGGCAGCTGCCCCTGCCTCTGTGGCCTTGGAGCAGGTGCTGTTACTCCATCTTCATCACTCTCATTGCTGCTGGTGTCTTCATTTGGAGTGGCTGCAGGTTCAGCAACAGCATCAACATTGTCTAAATTCACCTGTACAGTAGGTTGAGGGCTGGTTTGATTGGATTTGTTTCAATCCCAACACTCATTCTCCAAAACAACCACATCTCTATTAATCTCTACTTTGTTGCTAGTAAGATTATAGACTCTGTAGCCTCCTGTAGGGTGGTAGCCTACTAAAATTAGAGGTTTGCTATTGTCCTCTAGCTTCCTCCTAGTAGCATCAGGTATGTGTCCATAGCACAAATACCCAAATACCTTTAGGTGTGACGCAATAGGTTTTCTGCCTAACCAAACCTCTTCAGGCACTTTCCCTTCAAGCTTCTTTGTAGGACTTATTCAGCAAATAGGTGGCTGTCATCACAGCTTCTCCCCATAACTTGTGAGGTAATTGCTTCTGTTTCAGCATGCTTCTGGTCATGTCTAGAATGCTCCTGTTTCTTCTTTCAGCCAAACCATTGTGTTGTGGAGTGTAGGGAGGAGTTACCTCATGGATAATTCCATCCTTTGAGCACAACACTTCAAACTCATTTGAAGTGAATTCCCCTCCACCATCAGTCCTCAACACTTTGATGGCCTTGCCACTCTGTTTTTCAGTCATAGCCTTGAACTCTTTGAAGCTCTCAAGAGCCTCACTCTTGGCCTTTATCGAGTACACCCAAAGCATCCTTGAGTATTCATCCACAAAGGATATGAAATACTTATTACCTCCAATGGATTGGACCTCAAAAGGACCACATATATCAGAATACACCACTTCAAGCACTTCCTTGGCCCTTCCCTTTAAATCAGATTTGAATTTCTGCCTTGGCTGTTTTCCCTATAAACACACTGTGCAGGCCTTCTCAGGTGACTCTGTCTTAGGTAGTCCATGGACCAAACCCTTAGTATGCAATGAGGATAGACTTCTGAAATTCAAGTGACCATACCTTTGGTTCCATAGTAGACTTTCTGAATCTGTCTCAGTGGTGTGTAGGCATTCTGCATCAGCTGCTTCAAGACTTGTCTTGAAGGTTCTATTCTTAGACAATGGAGAAGTTAGAATCAACTGCTCCTTAGTGTCATAGAGTTTCAGTAGGTTATCTCTAATGGTAATAGAGAACCCTTTCTCAATCAGCTACCCCACACTCATTAGATTATTCCTCATCGTGGGAATGTACCACACATTCTCAATCAGCACCTTCTGACCATTTGATCTTTGAATGAGTATGTCACCAATTCCTTCTGCCATCATACTTTCATTGTCAGCACACCTAATGGATGTCCTCTTGGTTAGATCAAAATTGATCAACCACTCCTTAATGCCTGTCATGTGATTTGAGCATGCTGTGTCCAAGTACCAAATATCAACCACTGTTTTCCCATCACTTGTGGTAATAATGAAAGCCACACAATCTGCCTTGTCATGAACTGTAGCCATGAAAGCTATTGGGTCAGAATCTGAATCTGATTCTTGAGCCACATTTGCCTCCTCTTCCTTATCCTTATCTTTCTTGCCTTTGGACCAGCAATCACTCGCATAGTGGCCATATTTTTCACAATTCCAGCACTGTATGTGCTTCTTGTCAGCAGGTTCCTTCTTAGCTTTAGAGCTGCTGGATCCTCCTGCCTTAGTAGAATCTGAACCCTTCCCTTTGCCTTTGCTGGGATTCCAGTTTCCCTTCTTCTTCCCTTTGGACCAATTTGACTTGGAGGTGTTTGCTAGGAAGGCTGTCTCCTTCTCTTTCACCTGTCCCTCCATTTCATCAAGATTGATTTCCTTGGCCTCTAGTGTACTTTGCAGCTGCTCAACTGTCATTGTTGATAGGTCCTTAGTGTCTTGAATTGAATTCACCACAAATCCAAATCTTGGTGATAGGGATCTAACAATCTTCTCACAAATTTGCTGATTTGTGAGTTGTTCCCCATTCAATGCCATTGCATTTGTAATGGCCCTTAGCCTAGCCACATATTCTGTAACCCTTTCCTTGTCTTGCATCTTTGTGCCTTCATACTTCATCCTTAAAGCATTCAGTTTGACCTTCTTGACTTGTGCATCTCCTACAAAGCTAACCTTCAGAATGTCCCAAGCTTCCTTTGAAGTTCTTGCATTCCTTATCTTGTCAAAGTTTGATTCATCACAACCTTGATGAATCAAATATTTACCTTTACAGTCTTTCCTTTTGTTTTCTGCATAATTTGCCCTTTCAGTCACTGTTGGCTCCTCTGGTAGGTCTTCATACCCATCTGTGACAATATCAAGCAAGTCTTGGAAGCCAAAAATAGCTTCCATCTCAATACACCATCTATCATAGTTTTTATTTGTAATTTTTGGTATGTTTGTAGGTAGACTAGCTGCTGCCATTCTTGGCACTTGAAAGAACAGTCTTTCTTACTGTTTTTCACTTTGTAGTCTGTCACACTGACTAACCTTACACTGAACACACACTGCACAACTTACTGCTGAATTCTTTCTGAATTCTTGACTGAATCTTGACTCCCAAGAATCGTAGCTGAAGCTCTTAGATACCAACTGTTGGTGTATGAACTAATAGGGGTGGTGTAGATAGCAAGAATAGAAGTCCAGTATTGAAATAACACTGTCACTAATTGTTTCTGTTTCGCAGGTACTGTGCACTTAAATTTTGTTGGGTTATGACCCGGTCTAAGTAAGATGGATACGCAGAGGGGTTAATTCACTTAGCAAACCCTAATCCAATTGATTTCTGATATTTTTCTCTCTCTCTCTCTCTCTTCTCGTTTCTTCTCTGTAGATACGAACCTAACCCCTTCTTCTTTGATTTCTTTTCTTCTGATTTCTTGCTGCGTTTTCTTCTCTTAACAGAACCTAATCTCTCTTCTTATTTGCAGGTTTTTTCAAGCTTCAACGAGCAAGAAGAACACAGCGTTCAGAGGCGAGGAGATTGAAGGTTTTTGGTGTTCAAATGGGAACCAAGGCTCGTGCGAGAGGAAGACGCTGTTGCTGGGTTACTGGACGAAGGAGAGGAAAAGACTTTGCGAAAGAGATACAGAAGAAAGCTACGCTACTGAACACTGTAAAGGAAAATAGACTTCTCTATCTTTTTCATTGCTGTAAACTGATGTATATATACATGATTCACTGTAACAGGTCTTAGTTTGTTACTAACAAACCTATTAACAAACTTATTGTTGTTCTGATTTTGTTAACCGGCCAACTAATTAATCCTTTGTTTCAAGTTAGGATTTTTTTGCTAAAACAATTTTTACAACAAACTATTTACTTTTTACAAAGCTAAACTGTTTTTAGAAACAGAATTACAAACTAACACATACAAAATAAAATACAACATAGTAACATGTCAAGCAAACAGTCATAAACATCTCGAGTCAAGCATATCAATTGTCTCCAACGTTCTAATATAACATGATCAGCTACAAAGTTTTCTTTATAATATTTTATCTACTTGGTATATTTGGTCAAACATTTTGGAGGTGGATGGCTAACGATACCAGTTGACTTACGTCAGTAAGTGATACAGGTAAAGTTATCCATTGCGGGCTTAAGGCAAAGATAAATTTGAAGGTAAAATGCACTTTAAGTCCTTTAAGTTATTTTAAAAATTCACATTGGTCTTTTAAGGTTTTTTCTAGATAGGCCATCAATGTTTCAAATCGTGACAAATAAATTCTTTTTTGGACATTTCGTCCATCTTTGTTAATGGAGGATGTCGTGGTCCTTCATGTATTTCTTTCAGTTTCAATTAGGTCCTATTTACCTCCTCTTCATCTTCCCAAAATTAAACTCTAATTTCTCATCATCTTCCTCAACCCAGAAAACTCAATTTCATCTCCAAAGCCATTTCCGAGCTCCCCTCTTCTCCCTCTTCCTTCCTCTTAATTATTCCCTTTCGGCTCTCACTCCCACTCGCCCAAAACCATCATAATCGCCACGTTTTGAGCTTTTCTGGTAAATCCAACCACCTCAAGAAATTTTGCATTTCGAGTACCTTGCTTCGGCGACCACCACGCCGGAAAATTGAACTATGACCACTTTGTCTTCGTAATCATTCTAGGTTTTCTGGGTTGAGGAAGAGGATGATGAAGATTATGAATTTTCTAGGTTCAGAAAGTAAAAAAGACCTAATTCAAATTCAAAGATATGGACCTAACTGAAACCTAAATATAAACATTTGCCACACATACAAGCCCGTTAACTATCCTACCTAAGCAGTTAACAATCGTATCATCCTTTGTTATCTGTAATGAACGACAAGTCATGAATTTTACTAACACTATATTTGGTTCCATAGTATCTAGAAGGACAGAAAGAGGATGAAGAGAAAGGTAAAGGAATATTATAATTTCCATTGTTTTGTTTTCAATTAAAAGGGGGGAGGAAAGTAACTTTTTTAATTTCGTCCATATAAAAATTGGCTCCCCCAAAACGGGTGTAAAATTTTCGGTTTACGAGAAATTACAAAATTGCTACTAATTAAAGTTCTGCAGTTTGGTTTGTAAAAAAACAACTCTGCAGTCTGTTTTGGCTGCTGCTTGTGTGACTGATCTTTGGTGATTCCCAGAGTTTTGCTTTCTTCTTCATCCCTCGATTCTTCTGTTTCATCATTGCTCACATTTGAGGCTGATTTCTGTCAATGTGGTGGGAATCCTGCTTTTTGTAGCAAGTTTCAACTGTATGCCCTGTCTTGCTGTAATGAGTACACACCTTGCTTCCATTTCTATTGTTATATCCCGAAGTGTATCCACCCCTTGGCCTAAATTGTCCTCTCCTAGTATCAACATTGTTTACTAGGGTTCTTTCATCATTACTAGGAAATCGTCTCTCATGTTGTATCATTAGAGAAAAGATATTGTCAAGACTAGGCAGTGGCTGCATAATTAATATCTGAGATTTTATCATTGCAAAATTATCACACACACACACACACACACACACACACACACACACACACACACACACACACACACACTTTCTAGGGCAACCACGTGTAGGTTCAGGCATATAAGCCTCGAGTTCTTCCCATAAAACTTTAAGCTCAGAAAAGTACTCTGTCACTGAGGTGGTAAGTTCAACTGCAAAATTAGGGGGTTCAATTGTTTGGAGATTAGTCTTTCCACGTTTCTTTTATATATATATATATATATATATATATATATATATATATATATATATATATATATATATATTTGATTTAGGACCATTGATGGCTACCCACGCAGTGTCCCAACGCTTTCAACGAAGGACTAATCTCCGCTCGCTACTTGCGGCAAGGATTTCGCTGGCCAACACGCCTTTTTAACGTGGGCGGGAATCGAACTCGGAAGCAAACCGAATCGACCCCCACTACGTAGCTCAGGGTAGCCCGGCCACTGGGCTAGACGTGTTGGTTTATATATATATATATATATATATATATATATATAGAGAGAGAGAGAGAGAGAGAGAGAGAGAGAGAGAGAGAGAGAGAGAGAGAGAGAGAGATCATTGTGCTGACAGACTTACTTCTAGAGGTGTTCAGACTCAGTGATCTATTTGGTGAACTACCATCCCTCGTTTTTTTTTGCTGATGATTTCTTTAGGAATAGGATGAGTTTACCACAGTCCAGATTTCCCTAGTTTGTAGTATTTTCATTTGTTGCAAGGGTTTTGGTTGTTGTCCCCCTTGCTTGTTTTTTTTAATTAATAAATTTAGGGTTTGTTGCAGATGATTGGTGGCAGCAGGGTACTAAATTGGTTGGGATGTCTGCCTTCCACCATGATGTCGTTGCACTCTTCTTTATTGCTTAAAAAAATAATAACTTTGAACAAGTTATTGCATTACGTAGTTGCATTTGCATATCATTTAAAAGGCCTTGTATTTTCCTTCTCCATTGTACCAAAAAAGGCCTTGTACTTTGCTTTTTTTCCCTTTCCTGCAAATTATAACTACTCTACATTGATTGGAAAAAAAACACAACTACGTTATTATAACTACCGTAGTCTATTGGACAAAAAAAATACTAACATAGTTTGTACCTAAAAGCGCTCGGATGAAATGGTTTGAGTCTCTTTCAACTTAATCATGATCATGACTTCGAATGGAGCAACGTTAAAACTCTTGAAGGAGAGCTTTGCTGCCTATTATGGTCCTACCCGACTCAGGGGATTAGTATTTGCATGTACCTGTTGCATCATGAAAAAATGTTGGTTTAGTATTATTATTATTACTTTTGTCGTTGGTTTTAGTATCATTTTTTAATGTTAACATATTATAATATATATTTGTAAGTTATAGTTTATTTTATAAAAATTACTATAATTACTATAATATATATATATATTTAACATAAAACAACTTAATTTAAAATACTTTTTAAGCTTATTTTTTCAAACTAATTTATTTGGTAAATTATACTATAAGTCATAAAAATATGCGCAACATAAAGCATAAAAATGATTCTTGCTATGAACAGCCACAAAGGCAAAAGAGAATAAAGCAAATAATTGATCAATAAAAGGAATGATTCATTGATGATATGAGTGAAAACAGTACAAACTTATATAGGAAGGACAAGAGAGCACCATACACTAGAGGGAATCTTGAACAATAGAAAAAACTAAGGAAACATTCTAGAATGTGGAAAATATCAGTAACCGAATCAAAGAGCGCATGGCGTCAGCTCATCAGCCATTTCTCTCTCTCGCGTGTGCACTGCGCCCATGTTCTTGGTGCCTAGTGCATTGTGTTGTATTTTATTGAAAATAAATGGATATTTCAAAAGTGAGAAATCCCACATTGCTTGGCTTTGAATTCACCAAAGTCTTCATATACTAAAGCTTAATGAGAGCTAGTAAACAAGCAACTAGAAGGGACTCCCTCGCGCGCACAAGTAGGGACCAACATGGCTTGGTTCAGTGCGAATCTTTCGATTCCCACCCCTGCGCGCTCGACTGGCTTTGTACTAATTTTATTAAATAAAATATTACTTTTATCAGCCTATCCGTATACGCCCAATCATGGGTCGAAATGTTTTATGAAATAATTTGTAACGGAAAGTTCAGGTCGAAAACTGCAAGTTGGTCGAACTGATTGGCAAAACAATCTGGTCGAACGGCTTCTTTTCTTTTAAACCTATTTATTTCGTAACCGCAGAGTAAAACCTTTTGATCACAATTGATTTTCGAAAACGGTTTTTGACTGGCTATTGATTGCTGGAGCCTATGTCTCTAACAGCTATTTTTCTTAAAGCCTATATAAACAATTTCGGGTTGCACTTGAAAGATGTCATTAGAAATCTCATTTTCCTACCTTCTTGAAAAAGAGCTCTGGGTTGCTCTCCTGTTACACAATCTATTCTTGGTAGTTCTGATACCTCTTTCGCTACTGCGATTGAGAAGACCCGGTTGTACCTCGGGGAATTTCCGCTGTAGAGGCGGATAAATTCTTCAGGGCAGTCGCAAGACGTCTCCGGTTGTTTATATATAACATTTCTGTCTTTCCAGGTTTAATTTCGACAGCATCAGTTGCACTCTTCACACTTGGGAATATGCTCCTTTTGATTTTTATAAGAGTTGCAAGAGGAGACTTCACTTGCAAAAATTTGTTTCTCTTTAAGAATCTCTATTTCCTTGTTTAAAGTTTCGATTTTAGATTGAAGAGTAGAAATAGTTTTCTTAGAAGTGGAAACAGTTTTTCTAAGTTTAGTTGACTCGTTATTTAGTTCTTCACAAGTACTAAGCAACTCATCATAAGTCAAATCAAGTTCAGTTTCAAAGGAGTTTACCTTATCTTCCTCATGCTTTGCCATGAGACATAGTTTTGCTACCTCATTTTCGGATTCATCGGATGATTCCATATCATTTTCATCCCAAGCGATATACGCCCTTCTTCCTTTTGATTTCTTTCGAAGATCTCTATGTTTTTGACTTTGAGGACAGTCGGCTTTATGTTCCCCTTCTTACCACATTTATAACATGTTGGATTGAAGGAAGTTCCTTCCTCATTTTTGCTTTGAGGATTTGGTTTACCTTTATACCTCATGAACTTTATGAACATTCGAACCATTTTACTCATGTCTTCATCACTTTCATTGGAGCTATCATAATCTTCCGTGTCACTTTCTTTGATACATGCTTTTAGCGCAAGTCCTTTATTTTTCTTTTCACCTTCCTCACTTTCAATGAGTCGATTTAATTCGAGCTCATGTTCCTGTAATTTACCAAACAAGGTGGTTAAGTCCATAGAAGATAAATTTTTAGATTCCGAGATAGCTGTCACTTTGGGTTGCCAGCTTCTATTTAGGCATCGTAGGACTTTATTGGTCAAATCCTCATTTTTGAAAGATTTTCCAAGGCCTCTGAGATGGTTAACTATATGGACGAAACGTTTGTTTAGTTCTTGGATGGTTTCACCCGGTTTCATCCTAAATAGCTCATACTCATGAGTTAATGTGTTCATTCTAGCCCTTTTGACCTCGGTAGTACCTTCATGGGTCACTTGAAGGGCGTCCCACATTTCCTTGGCGGTTTTACAATGTGATACACGATAGAACTCATCGATGCTTAACGCAGTTGTAATGATGTTCTTAGCTTTCAAATTGTATTGAACCTTTTCTTTTTCATCTTTGGTCCAAAGAGATCTAGGTTTGTTCACCATTACATCATTAACAAGATGAGTGGGAACAAACAGACCATTTATAACAGTATCCCAATTATCAAAATCTACAGCCTCAATAAAAATTTTCATTCTTGTTTTCCAATAATCATACCCTTCACCAATGAAAGATGGGGGTCTGTTTAAGGAGTCATTGTTTGAAGTCATCTTGCGTCTTGAGACAGTTAGTCATGACCAAGAGTCTAGCTTTGATACCACTTGTTGACCAAGTGACTTCAAACACAAGAGGGGGGTGAATTGTGAAATTAAAAATAGCACTTAAAAATTAAGACTTCAAAAATAAAGTGCTTAAGAAAGTTTGAATTGCAATAACAATGATAAAACAATAAGATTAACTTGTAAAGAAAATTAAAGAGATGAAGGGAAAGAAGATGGCACAAAGAGATTTATACTGGTTCGGCCAAACCACAGGCCTACGTCCAGTCCCCGAGGAATGCTCCAAGGTATTTCAACTAATCACTAGCTTTTAAAACAGGTTCAGCTAGAAACCTTTACAACAAGAGAACTTACAATACTGGGATATCACCTCCCTATGTAAAACCTTTAAAACCTAGAGATATCACCTCTCTAGAAAACACCAAGAGATATCACCTCTCTTGAATACCTTGGGATCTCACCCAACCAAGAGATATCACCTCTCTTGATTATCTTGGGATCACACCCAAAAATAAGAAATATAAAGGATTTGATAGCACACTCAAATGTGTGGATAAAACAAGTTGAAGCTCGAATAATACAATATCAAACTATGTGAATTATAAAGCTCTCAAAATAAAATATATGCAAGTGAAAGAGTAATATGAGAGTGAAGAGAAGAGTGTGAAATGCGTATGAATTTTTTTTGTTGAAAAGAGTGGTGAATGAGGTCCTATTTATAGGCTTAGGAGAGATCTAGATCTAAATGAGATAATCGATTATTGCTTGAAAGAAGGAAATGTGAAAATCGATTATTGCTTTCTTTAAGATATGGATAAATCGATTTCTAGGCTTCTTTAAAAACAATAAGAATCGATTATAGGCTTGCCTAAATCATAAGAATCGATTATTGCCTTATGGGAAAAAGAAAGAAATCGATTATGAAGTTGAAATAAAAGAGAGAAGGAATCGATTATTAGCTTGAAGTTAGGATGTGTTAAAATCGATTTCTTGCTTGAATATACTAAGGAGGAAATCGATTTCTTCTAATTTTTGGAAGCAATGTGAATCAAATATAGGCTTTGTAAAATCGATTTATGCTTCTAAAAAAAAATTTCCACATGTTTTGTGCTTGTCCTATTTAATCTTGCATGCATGAGGTTTGTTTAAAAAATATTTTCATGCAAAATTGTTTATATGAAAAACATTGTGAGTGTGTGATTTATTTTATATTTAGAGAGCTTTATTTTCACTTACAATAATATCCTAAACACACACAACAATAAAATAACTCTTGGCTTGAGCTTGATTACATTTTTCCGCTTTTTCCAGGCTTGACCTTTTTGACCTTCTTTTGTCAATCATCAAAACCAGATTATTTCTGTCAAGGCATATATTCACAAGAGAGACCAGTTCGGTGAGGAAGCGCTATGTTAGGTAGGTTATGCACATTGCCGACATGCAAATAAACTCGGCCACCGTAGCCGGCCCCGATCTAAATTTTCACCAAAGGACCTCGAAGGAATAGCACCACATGAAGACGATCCATTAGTGATTGTAGTTCAGTTGCTCAATTTCAGCGTTCGGCGTGTGCTGATTGACCCCAAAAGCTCGACCGATATCATTTATTGGGAGGCTTTCCAAGGTATGCAACTCTCCCGCGAACACTTACAACATTAGGTGGGGGCGAGCAGGCCAAAACTTTCGGTACCGGCGAGCAGGCCAGAACGATCAGAGTTCGCTACTTAGTAATCGATGCTCAATCTTCATACACCATCATCATGGGCAGACCATCTTTGAACATCCTCGGTGCCGCTCTTTCCACTCGTTATCTTACCCTCAAATACCCGTTAGGTGGGGGTGGAGTAGGCGTGTTGAAGGACGATCAAGAAGCAGCCCGAAAATGCTACTTAGATGGTTTGAAAACCAAGAAAAAGATTGCCGTGGAACCAAATCCAAAGGCCACCTTGTAACACCCCTTTTCTACCCGGAAAATTTTTGACAAAAATCAGAGTTTTCAAAACGTTATTCGCTACGCCCACAAGGGATGCTACATTTTCACCGTTAAACATCACACGCCAATAATAAAGTTTCACCATTAAAACAGTGCAACACCTAGCACGTCATAACATCATCAAGCAGCGGAATAAAATCAAGGTTCAATTAAATAATTATAACATCACCATAAAACTTCAGAAATTAAATATTAAAGATATCTAATAAAACTAGCGTTCATCCCCCGAGTGCTACGTATCAGAGCGACGACACCGACTCAACTAGCGAAGGTAGACATGCCTTCACTCGCAATCACCTGCACGTTACCAACATAGGGGTAACATTCAAACAGAAGGGGTGAGATATCTAACATTATAATAGCATATATGATAGGCAATATGCTAGAGTTACGACAGCTATATCTACCACTTCACAACAACATCAAATTGCAAATCACCAAAAATTATCACCAACATCATGAGTGAGTATATGAGATGCAACCCACACCAACGGGTATATGCATGTGGTACCAATCATCACCAATAAAGTAGCCAATAAGGGCATCATCACCTGTATGAGCATCACCATCATCACCTATAGCTCCAAGGCCGAAGCCGTCATCACCAAAATAATGCATATGCAATATATGCGACACCATGAACAATGCACCAGAGACAATCAACAACAATCGACATTTAATTAACACAACATCACCAATATCACCAAGTGGTCATAGACCCATCACCTATCACCTTAGCCCATGAAATAGGCACACCACCTATTACATCATCACCGAGAACACCAACAACCACCAACACCAAAACACCAATAGATTTACAACAAACAGCAACGTTTATTTTACAGTGACAGCAACACCATTTTTACAGCAACAACACATTTATTTTACAGTGACAGCAACACCATTTTTACAACAACAGCACATTTATTTTACAGTGACAGCAACACCAGTTTTACAGCAATAGCACATTTGGTCACTGTGACAGCAACATTAATTTCAGGAAAACAACAACATTTGGTCACTGTGACAGCAACATTAATTTCAGGAAAACAGCAACATTTGGTCACTGTGACAGCAACATTAATTTCAGGAAAACAACAACATTTGGTCACTGTGACAGCAACATTAATTTCAGGAAAACAGCAACATTTGGTCACTGTGACAGCAACACAGCAGGGAACTGGCGCCCAGCAACAGGGCGCCTTGCAGGCAACAGCAACAACAGGAACTGGCGCCCAGCAGCAGGGCGCCACAGCAGGCAACAACATCACAGAAACTGGCGCCACAGGCAACAACAGCAACACAGAGTCTGGCGCCCAGCAACAGGGCGCCAACAGCGACACAGAATTTGGCGCCCAGCAACAGGGCGCCACAGACAACAGCAACAGCACTGAAACTAGCGCCCAGCAACAGGGCGCTACAGACAACACCAGCAACACAGGATCTGGCGCCCAGCAACAGGGCGCCTAAGACAGCAACAACAAAAACAGAAACTGGCGCCCAGGAACAGGGCGCCTTGGACAACAGCAACAACATCAGACTTGGCGCCCAGCAACAGGGCGGCTAAGACAGCAACAACAACATCAGGCTTGGCGCCCAGCAACAGGGCGCCTGAGACAGCAAACAACAACATCAGGTTTGGCGCCCAGCAACAGGGCGCCTGAGACAGCCACAACACTGGGCGCCAGTTTTCAGCAACAGGAACAACACTGAAACACTACTGGGCGCCTAGGGCGCCTCTCCCAGCAACACAAGAAAATTCTGGCACAACACAGCAACATCCAGAAACAACCCAGGACACCACTGGGCGCCTAGGGCGCCCTTCACAGCAACGCAGAACTACACAACACAGCACTGGGCACCTAGGGCGCCACTCCCAGCAACCAGGACAGCAACACTGGGCGCCTAAGGCGCCACTTTCAGCAACCAGAATACACCTTGGGCGCCTAGGGCGCCACTTCCTACAACAAACAAAAACAGAACCATGACTGGGCATGGCGCCCAGCAGCAGGGCGCCAATTCCAGCAACATCAAGACAGCAACCACCTATAGACACGCACAGGACATGGCGCCCAGCAACAGGGCGCCTTTTTCAGCAACTAAGACAACACCAAAATTGCACCAAACACCAAACACCAATTTTCACCATGATCATTCACCCAAACATCAAATCGAAATCATCATAATATATTCAAACATCACTAAAACAACATCAACAAGATCAAAGAGGCAACATGGTCCTATCTCCCACATAATCCCCATCATATACCCTATTATAAGGATAGAACCCACCCTTACCTTAGAAATGCCGAACACGAGCTCCTCTTGCACGAAAACTCCAAAGAACGACGGCAACAGAGCTCTCCTCCTCTTTCTCCTTGTGCGCCGCCCCCTTCCTTTCTCTCTTCTCCTCTTCGCAACTTTCTTTCTTTTCTCCAAAAATGCGCTAATGACTAAACCCTAGCCAAATTCTCTCCTTCATGCGCCTAGGCCCTTGGGCTCTTGGATCACGGGCCCCCGACTACTACTCAGCTAATTACTAAACACCACTCCCTAATTTAAATAAAACATCATTTTAATAATTATTAAATATGACTATACTAATAAAATACCTAAATAATTTAATTAAATAAATAATTAAATTATTTGGGCGTTACACACCTCCCATAACATCAACTTTGCTGACTTGGATCCTAGAGAGGATTTCAGTGATCAATCCCTAAAACCCACCGAAGATTTGAAGCAAATACAGATCGGGAGTGAAACCAATCAAGTCACTAATATTGGAGCAAACCTATCCCCAGAAGAAGAAAACACATAGTGGGGTTACTCAGAAGAAACATCGACTTGTTCGCTTGGACACTAACGAACATCCCTGGCATAGACCCGTCATTCGTTTGTCACAAGCTTTCACTCGAGCTTTCAGCCAAATCGGTTTCACAGAGGAAGAGAAAACTCGGTTCAGAGCGCAAGCAAGCAGTCGCAGAAGAAACTCAAAAGCTATTGGATGCTTCTTTCATAAAAGAAATCCAATATCCGAGTTGGCTGTCAAATGTTGTACTGGTCAAGAAATCAAATGGCAAATGGCGTATGTGCGTTGATTTCACTGATCTAAACGCAGCATGTCCCGAAGATCCATATCCTCTGCCCAGTATTGATGCACTCATTGACGGGGCGTCTGGCAATAAACTTTTAAGCTTCATAGACGCCTATTCTGGTTACAACCAGATTAAAATGGACCCGAATGACGCAAACAAGACAACATTCATGACAAATACCTGTAATTACTATTACACAGTCATGCCTTTTGGACTCAAAAGCGCTAGTGCAACTTACCAACGTTTGATGGATAGAGTATTGCATGATCAGATCGGCAAGAACCTGGAAGTTTACATAGATGGCATGGTTGTCAAGACAGAAGAGGGGAAGCGCCATTCCGGCGATCTAGAGGATATTTTATCATCCATCCGCAAGCATGAGATGCGCTTGAATCCCACAAAATGTTCATTTGGAGTGCAAGCAGGCAATTTCCTCGGATTCATGTTGACTAACAGGGGAATTGAAGCCAATCGAGACAAATGCCGAGCTATTTTGGAGATGCGGAGCCCCTCCAGTCTCAAAGAGGTTCAACAACTCACTGGAAGGCTGGCTGCTTTATCTCGTTTCCTATCTTGCGCAGGTGACAGAGATATTTCCATATATAAAATCTCTTTAATCACCAAAGACGCACAAACAACTCACAAGTTGAGAAAAGAGGATCACTTTGAATGGACCAGAGATTGCCAAGACGCCTTCGAAAGAATAAAACAGTTCCTCTCCTCACCATCAATTCTGGTCAAACCAAAAGTCGGAGAGCCATTGTTGTTATATCTGGCAGTTTCAGATAAGGCCATGAGCTCGGTGCTAATTCGTGAAGAAGGCAAGGAGCAGCGACCCGTTTATTTTTGCAGCAAGGTCCTAAAAGGGGCTGAGTTGCGCTATCAGAAGATAGAAAAGCTCGCTTTAGCTCTCATCACAACAGCTCGGCGACTCCGTCCTTATTTCCAAGGGCATAAGATCATTGTCAAGACTGATCATCCCATAAAACAAGTTTTGAGGAAACCAGACCTAGCAGGTATAATGGTAGCATGGTCCATAGAATTGTCAGAGTATGATATTGTTTTTCTTCCACGAGGAGGAATAAAAGCAAAAGTACTGGCTGATTTCACGGTGGAACTCACACCTGATAATCCAGAACCCGAACTCATTGCATGGATTTTATCATTGGATGGCGCTTCCAACTTAAAAGGAAGTGAGGCTGGCATAACCCTTGAAAGCCCAGAAGGACTCTTAATTGAGCAATCACTTCGTTTTGATTTCTGGGCTAGTAACAACCAGGCGGAATATGAAGCTCTTATAGCAGGAATGAAGCTCGCAAAAGAGGTCAGAGTAAAGAATCTCAAAGTTAAAAGTGATTCACAATTGGTTACGAGCCAAGTCTCTGGCGCATTCCAAACTAGAGATCCCCAGCTTGGCTGATATCTTCAAAAGGTGAGAGGTTTGGCAAACGGATTCTCCATTTTTGAACTACTGTATGTTCCAAGGGAGCAAAATATTTGGGCTGACATACTCTCAAAATTAGCAAGCACCAAGAAGCTAGGGAACAATCATACTTTCATCCAAGAAACTTTGCTATCTCCCAGTATTGATACAGAGGAGGTACATGCCATAGAACAAATTGCTAATAGAACCACTTCGATCGTATCCTACCTGGAGCATGACATCTTACCAACAGATGAATCAGAAGCAAAACAACTCCGCAGAGAGGCCTCCAAGTACACGCTTGTGGCAGGCAAGCTGTACAAGAGGGGTTTCTCACTGCCTCTACTGCGGTGCCTCCTTCCCGATGAAGCGAATTATGTGATGAGAAAAATACACCAGGGAATTTGTGGAAGCCATATTGGAGGAAGAGCTTTAGCCACAAAATTCTGAGCAGGGTATTACTGGCCACATCTTAATAAAGATTGCGCAAAATTCTCTAAATCATGTGACAGATGTCAAAGGCACTCTGACCTCCACCATACTCCAACAACGGCGCTTCAATCCATCTCTAGACCATGTCCTTCTATAAATGGTGGGCTGACACCTTAGGACCTTTCTCTGTAGGCCCCAGACAAGTCAAATTCCTAATCGTCACAGTTGAATACTTCACCAAGTGGGTGGAAGCAGAACCAGTAGCTAAAATAATAGCATCCGGGGTAAAAAAAATTTACAGGCGGAACA
The DNA here is from genome assembly GCA_039519185.1 of Astragalus membranaceus. Taxonomy (NCBI): domain Eukaryota; kingdom Viridiplantae; phylum Streptophyta; class Magnoliopsida; order Fabales; family Fabaceae; genus Astragalus; species Astragalus membranaceus. The sequence continues at coordinate 160,386,749 of CM076846.1, read as the reverse complement.
TTATATGCAGATTCAGTTTACCAGCTGAAATCGTATCCGACAACAGAACTCAGTTTGCTAGCTCGGTGGTTGTCAATTTCTGTAAAGAGCTAGGAATTGAGAACAAGTTCACATGTAACATCCCCAATTTAGCTAATTTAGTTAATAGAAATTAGCAAGAGGTTATTGTTAGGACTTTGGCAAGTGTACCAATTGTCGTCGCAAGTAATAAAATACGGTAAGTAACCAGTCGATTCCACGGGGATTGTGTTTTATTATCAATTGGCAAGTAAATTAATCCTTAGACGTAATAGTTGGACGAAAAGTGAAGTAACGGTAAAACAAAGCAAACGTCTGTAAACAATAAAATAAAAGCGATTAGGGGTCGAATCTTCTCCCCTCACCTATCCTATGATCCTTCAGTTAATCTCAAATTGGTTGTTTAAATTACCAGATTCAATTCACAAAATTAGGTTAAGGACAATCCCTTGCCTCAAAACCCCTTTTACCTAATTGAGAAACCCTAATCCCTTAGGTGATTCATGCCAACAGGTAAAGCAATAAACGCAAGAAATAGAGAATTCACATATCCAATCCCATATTCCTATGGTGATCACAAGTATGTGATCTACTACCCCATATCAAGAATGTAACTCATATCCCTATGTGATCACAAACCCTAATTCATTACAACTAGCATATGTAGAAGTAAAGCATTACACAAAGAGGCATAGACTTATGATAAATTAACCAAACAACTGAATCAACCATAACAAAGTAATCAATAGATAGGTTTGGGGAGAGTCATCTCTCCCTAATCAAAACAAACTACATGGACAACATCAAGGAAAGAGAAGATAGAAATAAGGAGAAGTTACACATAGAGGAACCCATGAGAAGTCTTCAAAACCTTGTTCCCAAGTGATTAGAAGCTCCCAAAAACGCCCCCAGCTGCTGCTCCAAAGTGTCGCTCAGATCCCAAGACGAAGTCCCTTCAAAAATTGCTGAAACTGCTTTAAAAACCCTAATTTTCACGCACCATCGCGACGCGGCCCGTGTCCGTCGCGTCAAAAGACAGAAGCTTCAGGCCTCGCAAAACTGCTTCAGGTCGCGTCGCGAACCCTCCTGGTCGCGACGCGAAAAACAACAGAAAGTTCTGACTTGCAAAATTCCTCCAGATCGCGTCGCGAACCCTCCTGGTCGCGACGCGAAAAACAACAGAAAGTTCTGACTCGCAAAATTCCTCCAGATTGCTGCATTTCCGGGCAAGTGTCTGGTTCGCCGAAAGATGCCACAACCAATTAAGAGGTCTCCAAGTCCCATTTAGCTCCAAAAGTGAAGGAATTACTTACAATTGAACTTCCTACTACAATTATCTAAAACTGAACTAAATCCCAGATAATGACTGTGATACAATGAAAACCCTGCACAATTGGTCCTAAAAATGCCTAACTTACATCATATGATTGAGAGTCAACAGTTATATTCGATGAATTAGCTAAATCGAGTAATTTAGCTTAATTAATTAATGATGAGGAGATTGTCATGGGTTGGACAGGTTGATTATATGTTTAATTTCTAAATAATGTGAAGTGTGTATTATTGAGTAGTTGTTGATTTTAAATTAGTTTTAAGGGGGATATGGGAACCAAGGGTAATATGGCCCTTTACCTTGGTTAAATGAACCTTCAGCTGAATGCACTGTGTCAACAACTCACTCTCACAAAACACCAAAACATCAAGTCACAAACAAAACACACTCCCACTTTCACTTTGGCTGAAAACAAAGCAAGATTAGAAAGAAAGCTTGAGAGTGAGGGAGAAGTCGCATGAGAGGAGAAGAGAGGAGGGGGGAACTGAACCTCGGTGCATGTCTTATATTTTAACATCATTAAACTCTGCTCTTCCTTCTATTCCTAATGATACCAATTTCACCATCAAAGAACTCTCCATCCTCAAGCCACCATTTTCGCACTCAAACACCAAAGGAAGAGAAATGGAGTTTTGTTCACCTGCATGTGGTTTAAATAGAGCCCTATGAATCATTGGAAGCATATCATTTCAGTGGAGTGTAGTTGAACAAGGTTCAGTACCTGCATTCCGACTAGGAGCGGCAAAGGAAGCGAGTTTGGGCGTTGATTGGAGCGTAGGAGTCACTTTCGGGGATCATTAGTGAGGTCTCGTGGTCGTTTAAACTTCGTTGGTTTTGGTTGTTGTGATTTTCATTACACTACGGTGAGTTCTATACTCGCTTAGGGTTTTCATTTTAATTGTGTCAACCGTGCATGTGACTAAAAATGTGGTTTTGTTCTTCGTTTCATTCGATTTCATTGAAAGCCGTTGTTTTGAGTCGAAAACCGTAATTTACGAAAATGTATTTTGTCATGATTACTTGAATGATTGAGAATGGAAGGTTTGATGATGTTTATGATGATTGTTGTTGCTGAATGATGTATTGTTATGTCTGGGGATCGATTGGAATGAAAGTTGGAACGAACGGGATAGCCAAAGTTACACGAAAATGCAATTTCTGGAAACTGATGGTCACGCACGGACCGTGTGCCCCTGTGGCACGGGTCGTGCGTGTGTTTCTGTTACTCATGCGCAAACTTTTTTAAAATCCGCACGGGTCGTGCACCATAACGCACGGACCGTGCGTCCACCTTTGTTACCCCATTTCAAAACACGTCCTAGGCTATTCCGAACGGTTCCAAGTTCATTCTAATCCCTTCCCCCAACCCTATGTATTGATGAATGATATGAAGTGAACGATTTCAAGTCATGTTGTTGAATGTTAATGATTGAGAAAGTTGAGGTTATGTTATGTCAAGTATGCGTGACGGCCCAATGCGGGTATAGTATACATAGTATACATGACGGCCCAATGCGGGCATAGCATACATAGTATAGGTGACGGCTCAATGCGGGTAATATTGATTGTGATTGAAATAATGATGATTGGACTGGATTGTGATGTTTCCTAAGTCATGTTAATGAATGTTCGTAACCACGAGTGAGGTCACGAAAGTTGTTTAATGAATAAATATCTAAATGAGGTTGAGGTTATAATAAGTGAGGTTGAGGTTATGTTCATGACAAGTATACGTGACAGCCCAATGCGGGTATAGTGTATATAGTATACACGGCGGCCCAATGCGGGTATAGTATACATGACGGCCCAATGCGGGTATAGTATAAGTGACGGCCCAATACGGGTACGGTATATGTGACGGCCCAATGCGGGTAATATGATATAGGTGATGTATTAGGTAAAGATAAGTTTTATGCACGTAGTTATATATATTGAACTACGAATAAAAATGTTTCATAAATGAACCGAGAGAGTTAGTAAGGGGTCTCGATAGGACTCACTGAGATCATGTTTATCTCACCCTTCATGTTTTGTGGTTTTTACAGAGAAACATGCTAATGTGATGAGGCATGGCTACGGTGCGACCGAAAGGAGATATCGAAACTTTAGTTTTAATTGTTTATGTTATTTTCTCTTGTCAACTTTGTATCTTCGATTGTACGACTTATAATTGTTACAAGTTGTAAATTGCTTCCGCAACTTTCGTTCTTGATATTGAACACTAGGACATGAGGAGTTTGTGAGGCACGTAACTCAAGTATTTAATTAAATTATGTAAGTTATGCAAATGCGTTTGATGATTATTCATCGAAGTTTTTAGCTTGTGTTCAATATCTGAGGCAGGAAGTTAACTCTGATATATGCTATGTTGTATATCTTGGTATTTTCTATGTAAGAAATACCGGGGTGTTACATTATGGTATCAGAGCAGTTCGACCTAGTTGGGCTTTGTGACCTTACGGTCAAGAGGATATTAGATCGAGTCAGTTAGGGACTTAGACAATTAAATGTCAGAACCTTTCAGTATATTATGTGAAGTATTGAGTCAGGATCCGCTCAATATTTCTTGTGAGTTACTGAGACTGATGACTATTGGTAGCCTTTGCCCCGAAGTTGTCTGAAACCCTAAACCATAGGATTTCTAGCCTTCTCATTTCATCAGAGCGCGCAGCAGAAGCAGAGGACTACAGATGACGCTCCGGAACAACAGATGGGGATCCGTACTGGTTTGAGGAAGCTGTAGGCGACCGTCTAGTTCTTGAAACCGATTCAACCATAGGATCATATAGAAAGTACAGGTTACATTAAGTATGGACGGAAACACGATTGCAGTAAAGAGCGAAACCACTTTAAAAATATATCTTGTTTCTTTTCTTAAACTCTTTGATGCGATCATGATTTCCTTCGATCGTTAATGTGCAGAGATAGAATTGACTATGATCAATCTAAGTTGGGGTGAAACCCTTTAAGTGATAAGAAGAGGAGTTAGGGTTTGACTTGTGAGGTGGCATAAAGGTAGAGGAAGCTTTATGATAGTGGCCACTGAGTAACTTGAACGATTTTGAGGACAAAATCTTTCAAGTTGGGGTGATTGTAACAACCCCAATTTAGCTAATTTAGTTAATAGAAATTAGCAAGAGGTTATGTTCGATGAATTAGCTAAATTGAGTAATTTAGCTTAATTAATTAATGATGAGGAGATTGTCATGGATTGGACAGGTTGATTATATGTTTAATTTCTAAATAATGTGAAGTGTGTATTATTAAGTAGTTGTTGATTTTAAATTAGTTTTAAGGGGGATATCGGAACCAAGGGTAATATGGTTCTTTACCTTGGTTAAGTGAACCTTCAGTTGAATGCACTATGTCAACAACTCACTCTCACAAAACACCAAAACATCAAGTCACAAACACAACACACTCCCACTTTCACTTTGGCTGAAAACAAAGCAAGATTAGAAAGAAAACTTGAGAGTGAGGGAGAAGTCGCATGAGAGGAGAAGAGGGGACGGGGGAACTGAACCTCAATGCATGTCTTATATTTTTACATCATTAAACTCAGCTCTTCCTTCTCTTCCTAATGATACCAATTTCACCATCAAATAACTCTCCATCCTCAAGCCACCATTTTCGCACTCAAACACCATAGGAAGAGAAATGGAGTTTTGTTCACCTGCATGTGGTTTAAATAGATCCCTATGAGTCGTTGGAAGCATATCATTTCAGTGGAGTGTAGTTGAACAAGGTTTAGTACCTGCATTCCGACTAGGAGCGGCAAAGGAAGCGAGTTTGGGCGTTGATTGGAGCGTAGGAGTCACTTTCGGGGATCGTTCGTGAGGTCTCGTGGTCGTTTAAACTTCGTTAGCTTTGGTTGTTGTGATTTTCATTACACTGCGGTGAGTTCTATACTCGCTTAGGGTTTTCATTTTAATTGTGTCAACCGTGCATGTGACTAAAAATGTGGTTTTGTTCTTCGTTTCATTCGATTTCATTGAAAGCCGTTGTTTTGAGTCGAAAACCGTAATTTACGAAAATGTAGTTTGTCATGATTACTTGAATGATTGAGAATGGAAGGTTTGATGATGTTTATGATGATTGTTGTTGCTGAATGATGTATTGTTATGTTTGGGGATCGATTGGAATGAAAGTTGTAACGAACGGGATAGCCAAAGTTACACGAAAATGCAATTTCTGGAAACTGATGGTCACGCACGGACCGTGTGCCCCTGTGGCACGGGTCGTGCGTGTGGTTCTGTTACTCATGCACAAACTTTTTTAAAATGCGCACGGGTCGTGCGACATAACGCACGGACCATGCGTCCACCTCTGTTACCCCATTTCAAAACACGTCCTAGGCTATTCCGAACGGTTCCAAGTTCATTCTAATCCCTTCCCCCAACCCTATGTATTGATGAATGATATGAAGTGAACGATTTCAAGTCATGTTGTTGAATGTTAATGATTGAGAAAGTTGAGGTTATGTTATGTCAAGTATGCGTGACGACCCAATGCGGGTATAGTATACATAGTATACATGACGGCTCAATGCGGGCATAGCATACATAGTATAGGTGACGGACCAATGCGGGTAATATTGATTGTGATTGAAATAATGATGTTTGGACTGGATTGTGATGTTTCCTAAGTCATGTTAATGAACGTTAGTAACCACGAGTGAGGTCGCGAAAGTTGTTTAATGAATAAATATCTAAATGAGGTTGAGGTTATAATAAATGAGGTTGAGGTTATGTTCATGACAAGTATACGTGACGGCCCAATGCGGGCATAGTGTATATAGTATACATGACGGCCCAATGTGGGTATAGTATAAGTGACGGCCCAATGCGGGTATAGTATATGTGACGGCCCAATGCGGGTAATATGATATAGGTGGTGTATTAGGTAAAGATAAGTTTTTTGCACGTAGTTATATATATTGAACTACGAATAAAAATGTTTCATAAATGAACCGAGAGAGTTAGTAAGGGGTCTCGATAGGACTCACTGAGATAATGTTTATCTCACCCTTCATGTTTTGTGGTTTTTACAGAGAAATAGGCTAATGTGATGAGGCATGGCTACGGTGCGACCGAAAGGAGATATCGAAACTTCAATTTTAATTGTTTATGTTATTTTCTCTTGTCAACTTTGTATCTTCGATTGTACGACTTATAATTGTTACAAGTTGTAAGTCGCTTCCGCAACTTTCGTTCGTGATATTGAACACTAGGACATGAGGAGTTTGTGAGGCACGTAACTCAAGTATTTAATTAAATTATGTAAGTTATGCAAATGCGTTTGATGATTATTCATCGAAATTTTTAGCTTGTGTTCAATATCTGAGGCAGGAAGTTAACTCTGATATATGTTATGTTGTATATCTTGGTATTTTCTATGTAAGAAATACCGGGCTCTTACATTACATCTGTCGAACACCCATAAGCTAATGGGCAGGCTGAAGCTGCCAACAAAGTCATTCTATCCCGTTTGAAGAAGATGTTAGATGAAGCAAAGGGTAATTGGGCTGAACAATTATGTCAAGTCATATGGTCCTACCATACCACACCTCATTCTATCACGGGAGAATCCCCCTCCAAACTCGCTTTCGGATCGGATGCCATGATCCCTATTGAACTCGACGAGCCAAGCTTTAGAAGGGAGAACACGGAAGAAGTGGCCAACATCAATAACCTCAACGCCAGCCTAGACCTGTTGGACGAAGTTCGAGAAATGGCACACTTGCACGAATTCGCAGTCAAACAACGTACAGTCCGGCGTAGTAAAACTATCTCCAAATTGGGAAGGACCTTACAGAGTCCTGAACTAGTTATCCCCTGTGTTGGATGATTATTTTTGATGTGCTGAGTAACTAATGGTTGTGTGAAATATGTGACAGCTGAATAAAAGTTTGGGGTTGTGTTGACTCTCTGTCATATGTAATAAGTTGTGCATTTTTAGAACCAAAACTGCAGAGATTTGATTGTAATTCTGTTGATTGCTGGGGAATTAGCTTAGTTTAGATCAATGTATTAGGATTCATTTTGTAAGCTAATTCTCTCACTCCTGGTGCCAATTGCAATGGAAGACCTTCAAGTTGTCATAGCATCAACTAGCGAACCAGACATTTGCCTAGTGGTGCAAAAGGAAGCTGAAGGAGGCATTCTGACATTTTTTGCGTCGCGACCTGGAGGCGTCGCGTCACGACGCAGCGAAGCCTTTTCACAGGAGAACATTCTGTCTTATTTCGCGTCGCGACGGACTCGTGTCGCGACGCGATGGTTGACCGAAAACTAGGGTTTTTAAGCAGTTTTAGCGAATTTTTGAAGGACTTCGTCTTGGGAGCGCAACAGAGTTTTGGAGCAGCTGAAGGGTGCGATTTTGGGGACTTCTCATCACTTGGGAACAAGGGGTTTGAAGGTTCTAATGTCTTCCTTCATGTTTATCTTCTTCTTTATCCTAGTTTCTACTCCTAGGATGATGTGTAACTAAACTTCTTTGATTAGGGAGAGATGATTCTCCCCAAACCTATCTATTGAACACTTTGCTATGGTTAATTCAGTTATTTGTTTGGTTTATCATATGTCTAGACCTCTATGTTTAATGCTTTATTACTACATATGATAGTTTTGATGATTTAGGGTTTGTGATCACCATAGGGATATGGGTTTGCATACTTGATATGGGGTTTTAGATCACTTACTTGAGGAGCATAGGAATATGAAATTAAGTTTGTGAATTCTCTAGTTCTAGGGTTTAAGGCTTTACCTATTGGCATGAATCACCTAAGGAATTAGGGTATCTCAATTAGGTAAAAGGGGTTTCGAGGCAAGGGATTGTCCTTAACCTACTTTAGTGAATTGAATATGATATCTTGAATAAATAACTTGAAATTAACTGAAGGTTCGTATGATAGGTGAGGGGAGAGGATTCGATCCCTAATCGCTTTTCTTGCTTTATTAAACAACCGTTTTAGTTCGCGTTACAAAATTCCAAAATTATTCCAATTTTCCCATCTAAGAATTTATAAATTTGCATTTGTTAACAACGCTCAATCCCTGTGGATACGATCGGTACTTACCGTTTTCTCTATTACTTGCAACATTTCAGTACACTTGCTGAAATATTAACAAGTTTTTGGCACCGTTGCCGGGGATTGTTGATTTCATTGTCAACAAGGCAAATGAGTTAATTCTTAGATTTTAGTTTTACTTTTTGTTTTTATTTATCTAATTATTTATTTTTGGTACTCAGTGATTTTTATTGGACTTGTTGGCGGTTTGCTTAGTATTTCAGAAATTTGTTTATGCGAGACAAAACTGCGAGAGAATAGTTATTAGACCCAGAGATCGAAAAGACAGCAAAAGCAAATCGAAAGAAAACAAAGCTAGCTAAGCAACAAGCCCAGAGAGAGTCACAGGTACACTCAGCTTCAACCTCTGTTCCGGAAGATTCTTCAACTGAAGAGGTAGAAATGGCTGAGAATCCACCTCCAAGACGCACTCTCGGTGACTTCGGGAGGAGAAATCAGGGCGCTCAAGCATTCACTTTCCAACCAGTGGGAGTTTCCCAATTTGACATCAAATTTTCTGTGTTCACTGCCTTAAAATCAGAACAGTTTTCAGGATCAGATGCAGAAGACCCCAACCAACACCTTTTTCCAGTTTTATGAGATCTGTGGAACTACACACCCTGAGGGAGTTAATGAAAGTGCCAAGAAATTGCGCCTGTTTCCATTCACACTAACAGGCAGGGCAAAGGATTGGTTGAATACTATCCCAGCCGGAACTGTCAACACTTGGAATGAACTTGAGAACAAATTCTTGGAACGATTCTTCCCAATCTCCAAGTTCATCAAAAAGAGGGCAGAAATCTCCAACTTTGTTCAAGGGGATTGAGTCCCTATATGATTCCTGGGAAATATTTAAATTATTGCTAAAAAAATGTCCAGGGCATGGTATTGATGATTTTCTGCAGCTGCAAACTTTCTGCCATGGGTTGCGACCTCAGACCAGAATGATGTTAGATGCCTCCGCTGGAGGATCTCTAGGTAATAAGACATGGGAGGAAGCAAAACAGTTGGTAGAAGATATGACTTCTAATGAGTACAGGATTCAGAATGATCGTGGTGCTGTAGGTAAAAAGGGTGTGTTGGAGTTGGACTCTAACAGTGCTGTATTGGCCCAACAAAAGTTAATGTCTATGAAAATTGAAGCTCTTACTAACCAGTTAACTACAGCTTGCGAAGTTGGTTCAAGGGCTCAAGCAACCGTTCAAGCAGTGCAAACAGGTGGGTGCAATTATTGTGGTAGAGAAGCCCATGAGGGTGATTGCGCAACTCATGGAGAAATGGTTGAGCAGGCAAGTTACATGGGAAACTTTCAAAAACAAGGTGGGAACCCGTATTCTAACACCTACAATCCTGGGTGGAAGAATCATCCTAACTTCTCTTGGAAGAATAATGAGGCCTCAGGTTCAAACCAACAGCAGTCTCAAGCACCCGCTCAACAGCAAAAGAACTCTTCTCGTTTGGAAGATGCTTTGAGACAATTCATGCAAATGACCAAGAACACTTTTCAAGCCCAAGAACAAGCAATGAAAAACATGGGGAAGAATCATGAGGCTTCGATGAAGAACTTGGAGGTTCAGATTGGTCAGTTGTCAAAGCAACTTGCTGAGACATCCAATAGTGGTTTTCCTGCTAGCAGTGTTGATAACCCTAAAAATGAGAGTTGCAATGTTATTTCATTGAGAAGTGGTAGAGAGCTGAACCCTGTTGAAGTGGAAAAACTCAAGCTTGGAGAAAGATGTGGTGAAACTGAGGTGTTGAGGGAGGAGTTGAAAAAGAAAAATGGAGGAGTCGAAAATGAGTTAAGTGAAAAAAGTGAGGGAATTGTGAAGTCTAACAAAACAGAAAATTTGTTTAATGAAAAATTGCAGGTTGACGAGAAGCCCAAAGAAATTCCTTCATACATGAAGTTGCCATACCCTCAGTTGAGCAAGAAGACCCAGAAGAATGAGCAGTTCTCAAAGTTCATGGATATTTTCAAACGCCTTCAAATCAACATACCATTTGCTGAAGCTCTTGAGAAGATGCCCATCTATGCCAAGTTCATGAAGCAGCTGTTGACAAAGAAGAGGAAGTTCAAGGGGGATGAAACAATGGCCTTAACAGAAGAGTGTAGTGTCATTATTCAAAACAAGCTTCCTCCTAAGTCGAAAGATCCAGGGAGCTTCACCATACCTTGTGCAATTGGTGATGTTAAAATAGGGAAGGCCCTTTGTGATCTGGGAGCAAGCATTAATCTGATGCCCTTGGCTATGTGGAGAAAGCTTGACGGAGGTGAGGTTAAGCCAACCAACATGACCTTGCAACTTGCTGACAGATCTATAAGGCATCCTTATGGGGTTGTAGAAGATGTCCTGGTGAAGGTAGACAAATTCCTCTTCCCAGTGGATTTTGTGATTCTGCAACTTGATGGTGACACTTGTGTCAAGAGTTCCATGGATGGAGACAGTGACGTCCCGTTTATTTTGGGAAGACCTTTCCTTGCTACTAGTAGAGTTGTGATTGATGTGGCAGATGGGACTGTGACACTGAGAGTCCAAGATGAAGCGGTGATCTTTAATGTGCAAAAACCCTCAGACCCAAATGAGAAAAAGGAAGAGTGTTAATGTATTGAGGCACCTAATCCCAGAGTCAAAAGCAGAATTCATCTACACTCACTCCGTGAGGATTCACTAGTGGTGTGGGAGGATCTGAAAGAAGTTAGAGGTAAGCCTGGAGATCAGTCGCTACATTCCTCTCATGCATCATCTTGCTGTAAGATGAAAGGAAGGGATACTCAAAGAACATTCAAAGAGGCACCTGAGAAACAGAGTTCTCCACCTGAGCCAATTTGAAGCATCTTCTGAAAACCGTCAAACTAGTGACGTTAAAGAAGCGCTGAGTGGGAGGCAACCCACTGTGAGGTAACAAGTATTTATTTTAGTTAATTTTTAAGCAATTGGTTTAAGTTTTGAGTCTTTATGTAAAAACTGGGGTCTACTAATTTTGCGTCGCGGCGGAGAGGACTTACAAGAGAAAATTTCAAAATAAAAGTGTTTTGTCTGTCTTTGCGTCGCGAATATCAAGTGTCGCGTCGCGATACGCTTAAATTTTTTCAAAGCAGATAGATCTGTCTATCATCGCGCCGCGAAGGTTTCGCGTCGCGACGTGAGACGGTTAAGCCTGTTTCAGGCAGTTGACAGCCACAGAGAAACAGTTTTTATTTCCCTCTCCCTCTCTTGTGCGCGACCCGCAATGCCCTTCCTTTCCCCTTACGTTTTTTGCACCAAAATTGTGGAAGATCACACAAGTTGCTTTGTCAACATTCTCCATGTATTATAATCCTCACCATTGTCTTTAATTCTGAAATTGTTAAAGTATCATTTGAATTAGAAGAGAAAAACTTTGGTTTTTTGGAGTGTAGGAGAGGTGTTTGATAAAATGCTTCAATGGAAAAATTTATGTAGACCAAGTGTTTGACAGAATGCATCAATGAGAAATCTGTGTGGGCAAGGTGTTTGATAAAATGCCTTAATGAATTTCTGCTATGCAAACTAACTGTTTGTAAAGATGCCTGAACGAACTTTGTGGTTGCTGAGTTGTGCTTAAATTGTGTCAATAATCATGGAACCTTAGGGTAGTTGACTTAGTGCCCAGATATTTTAATTTGCCTGTTTTTGTTAAATTCTCTGTTGTGAGTGGGCCCTACACCAAGGATCACCCGAGAACTAGCTATTTTGCTGCTGGAATTTTGTTTTTATTTTATTGTAGGCAATTTTCTAACAGGTACAATGGTAAAACCAAACAACGCCGGCACTTCAAACAGGAGGCGGGGAGAACCATCATTTGACTCCGAAAGATTCAAATCCCCAAAACATGAGGAGCGCTACCAGCAGGTAGTCAAAGGAAAGAAAATCAACCCGGAGCGGGCCTTCAACCTCAGGACGGGTGAATTCCCGGTCATTAGCTCAACACTCCGGGAGATGGGGTGGCTTTCTCTCAACGCAATGATCAAACAGGCTAACCAGAGCTTTTTGAGAAAATTCTACTCCAATGCCTATTGGGAAGAAGAGAAGGACAAGACCACAACCGTTTTTGTCAGGGGTAAAAATGTATCATACTCTCCGGAAAGCATCAACAGACTTCTTGGGCTACCTGAGTCCTCTTCCTGTGCTATGAGGCATGCCTTAGCCCACTTCAGGGAAATTGATTATGAGGGGACGCTGAGAGAGTTGTGCCGTCAGGGGGCACAATGGGACAAATATGCACCAGGATTGCAAAGCGTTTCAACAACACGGCACTGAAGCCTATTCCTAAGGCTTGGAATTCATTTTTCAACCAAACCATTGTGTCATGCTCCAACTCCTCTGATGTGAAAGTGAAAGCAGCCATGGGTATCCTAGCCATCATAAGAGGAAATAGGTTGAATCTGGGATATATCATCTCCAACAGCATCGCAGATATAGTGAAGTGTCCCAGGGCTAGATTGGGGCACGCTTCCTTGATCCATGATCTTTGCAAACAGGAAGGCTGCCCGGAGTACCCCGATGACCTGCTTATTGACCCCAGGGAGCCTATTACAGCAGCCTGGATTATGAAGCAACCTGAGGGACCGTTGGACGGGGCAGTACCATCACAGGCATCATCTCCACCCCCACAGCAGCCAGCAGGCCCATCTTACCGGGAGCAGTTTCAGAGCGACCCCTCATTCCAGTATGACCTCATGATGGCCAGCTGGTGTGGGTCGTCGATGTTACTAAAGCAGTAGGGCGTGGATACCTCACACCTTGCATCAGTCCGAGTTCATCATGCTGCCCAGGAGTACTTGGCTGAGAACAGAGCTGCTGGCACTTTAGGACCATCATCTTCAGCCCCAGCAGAGGAGGAGCCAGATTCACAGGGCCCACTATTGTCAGGGGATGAGTTCATTGAGCGCCACTTTTCATTCCCTTGAGCAGGAGGCTCACCTTTTCACTTTCTGCTATTTCAGACATTATTATATTTTGTAGCTTTTATCTTTCTGCATTTTTGACTTTATTTTGCATTCTAGTATGTACTATATTGCTACAACTTTTACAGTGATTGTGAGGCACCACGACCTTGATCTTTAACAGCATCTTCAATGATGATGATTTGTGGTGTTTGGCTTTATATGTTTTACAGTTTACCTGCTGCTCGCTAGCACGTCAATTTTTATCATCAGGTAGTGTCAGTGGTCAAGACAAAAGTGGCGGAAGATTTAGATCATCTGCTGGCAGGCTTTCGAGAGTTTGATCTCGACCATCACAGCCGTGAGGTTTGAACCCAAACTCTTTATCATTGATTGTGTGTATATTCCTTGCTTGCATTATTCTGCAGAACTTGAACTTGTGCTTAACTATCATGCATGTGACTTACATACACACTGAGGCAATTGTTTTGGCAACCCAGAGCCTTTCAAACCACCTAATAAGTATTTATCCTTTGTTAGCCCCTTTGAGCCTAATTGTTTATTTCTATTTTTCTCTGCAAATCATAGCCTAGTTTTTCTTAACTCGGAGTTAGGTAGACAAAAGTATGAGAGTGGGAAAAATTTTAAGTTTGGGGTTGCTCATGGAATAGCAACATTCTAAGTTTGGGGTGGTATACAAGAGAAATGATCATATAAAGAAAAACAAAGGAAAATATATATATATACACACATATATAAAAAAAATTCTTTAGTATTATAAATAATTCCTTTTCTTGTAGAACGCTTTTGGGAAATTGGTAAGTAAGTGTGATTGTTTGAATTTGACAAAGAGAGAAGAATGCCTAACTCCAAGTTTTAACCTACTTATCCAAATTTTATCCACCCTTACCTAAGCCCCGTTACAACCTTGAAAGTCCTCAAATAGTGTGTGTGCAATTCATGTGTATAGATTTGTATAGAACTTGTTCAAGCCTATGAAACGATGGTGCAGGTACTGTGAATTGAGTGAATACCTTAGACACCTCAAAAGAGAGAAACACTAGTGAGATGTGTGGAAAAGAGAGGACTTGAGATTGCTTGCCTGCCTATGATCTTGTGTCTTACCAATTCAATTGTCATGCTACTACACCGTGTTGGATGATTATTTTTGATGTGCTGAGAAACTAATGGTTGTGTGAAATATGTGACAGCTGAATAAAAAATAGCCACAGCCTGAATTGAATGATTGCTTGAGGACAAGCAAAAATCTAAGTTTGGGGTTGTGTTGACTCTCTGTCATATGTAATAAGTTGTGCATTTTTAGAACCAAAACTGCAGAGATTTGATTGTAATTATGTTGATTGCTGGGGAATTAGCTTAGTTTAGATCAATATATTAGGATTCATTTTGTAAGCTAATTCTCTCACTCATGGTGCCAATTGCAATTGAAGACCTTCAAGTTGTCATAGCATCAACTAGCGAACCAGACATTTGCCTAGTGGTGCAATAGGAAGCTGAAGGAGGCATTGACATTTTACGCGTCGCGACTGTAGCGACCGAAAAATCCGGAGGAGGGATTCTTCGTTGTTTTTGAACAATGGAGCCGCCATCAATATTTATTTTTAGGAAAACATTGAAAAAAACCTTTGTTTTGGGTTCGGGGGTCGATTAAGTGCGGGGAAGGTACTAGCACCCCACAACATCCTAAAAAGGTTACCTTTTAATTTAATGTGTAGAAAAAGTTAGTTTTAAATGAAAATACTTTGTTTACCCATTTTTGATTGTTTGCGAAGAAGAAAAAAAAGAAAGGCAGACTTAATAAAAATTTTAGTTTTTTGCGCTTGACGGGAGTGGGCCCCCGCTCCTACGTATCTCCGGGTGCGATGGAGAAATCAAAGCTACGTAGTTCTTGGGTAGAAAATATTTGTGTGTTGGTATTTATTATATTTTTGTTTTTGAAAAGTTCGGGAAAACTAGAGACCGTTCATGGTGACCAAACAGATAAATCCAGAGTGGTCGTCATTAATGGCTTATTCGGAAAAGAAGGTATTTATAGCGTTCAAACAAGCAAGGCCCAGAGTGACCGCTATAGACAACCCATTTTTTTTGTGCGAATTCGATTTTCGAAAGAAAGAAAAAAAACGGTTCGGAAGTAACACGTTGAATAAAAGCGGAGTAAGTGATAAAAGGGGGGTGCAAATAATAAAGGAGTTGTATTAAAAAGGGAGGTGTGAATAGCGTTTTGACGCTAGAAAAAAAAGTGTCACCGGGGGTGCAAATAGTGTTTTGACGCTAAAAGAAAATGGTTGCCGGGGGTGCAAATAGCGTTTTGACGCTAAAAAAAACGATTGCCGGGGGTGCAAATAGCGTTTTGACGCTAAAAAAAAAACGATTGATTGGCTTATTTTTACTTTTTTCTATTTGACTCTAGAACACGTGATTCTCGAAGCGCTTTTTTTTTTAAAAAAAACAAACCTAGACTAAACAAGTGGTATTTTGAAAACGGATTATGGAGAAAAATTCTTTTGTTTTTTTTTGTTTTTTGTCATAGTTATTATTTAATAAAAGGGGGCCTTTTTACTTTTTTTGAAAAAAAGATTTTTGTTATTATATTATTTTTTTTTAGAAAAGAGTAGTGACACTAGTAACCATTTATTTTTTTTAAAAAATATTTTTTAGTATTTGAAAAAAAGGCTTTATTTAAACCCGAAAATAAAAAAAACAACACATCTTTTTTTTTATCACCTTTTTTTTTTAATCCGAAAAATAGTAATTGTAAAAAAAACAACACAATTTTTTGTCACTTTTTAATCCGAAAATTGTAATTTATTTTAAAAAAAAGCATAACATTTTTTTTCACTTTCTTTTAATCCGAAAATTAGTAATTATTTATTAAAAAGCACAACATTTTTTTTCACTTTTTTTTTAATCCGAAAATTAGTAATTATTTATTAAAAAGCACAACATTTTTTTTCACTTTTTTTTTAATCCGAAAATTAGTAATTATTTATTAAAAAGCACAACATTTTTTTTCACTTTTTTTTTTAATCCGAAAATTGTAACATAAAAAACATCAATAATAACAACATATATATATCTATAAAAACAGCAACTAAACTAAAAAAACAATAATATGTTCAAGGAAGAGAAAAAAAAAAACAACCAATATTTATAAAAACAGTAACTAATATTTATAAAAAAGTCAAATAACTAATATTTATAAAAAAACAGCAACTAATATAAAAACATGACAACAACAAAAATAAAAACAGTAACTAATATATTTTTTTTTTAAAAAAAAACGAAAAAAAAACGTGAACAACAATAAATAAAATACAATGGCAATGATAATATGAACAAAAATTACAATAACTAAAAATTACAAAAAAAAAAGCAACAATACTACAAATTATTACATTTTTGTACCTTGAACAAATCCAAGCTTTCTTCTTCGGATCTCTTAATACAACAAAATTTTAAACTAAAAAAAAATCTAAGAAGGAAGAAAAGAAGGGGAAGAAAATTTTCTAAAAGAAACTCTAAAAAAAAATTCTTTCTTTCTTTGAAACCCTAGTTTTTTAGAAGATTTTTCCCCTTTCTTCCTAAGAGTCCCCCCCCCCTCTTCGAATTTGTGACCCTATTTATACAAAAAAAGTTGCCCTTGCTTCTCTTCATTGCTCCACTTCAACCACTCTTGGATAGTGATGATGATCTTTTTTGATATGATGGAGGTTTGGGGGTAGTTGTTGAAGGGGAAAAAAATAAAAAAAAGAGACATGTGAGATGAGGGGAGAGGAGGGCCGTAGGTTTTGAGAGAGGAGAGGAAGGTTGAGTGTTGTGTGTGAGGGAGGAGAAGAGAGGATGAAGTGAAGGTTGAGTGTGGTGTTGTTTTAGGGTTGAGTGTGAGAGAGAGAGAGTGGAAGACGAGTGAAGTGTGTGAAGTGATTGAAGTGGAAGAGGTTTGGTGAAGGGGAAAAAAGAAAAATAAATTTGTGAGAGGAGGGGGAGAGGAGAGAGCCGTAGGTTTTGAGAGAGAGAAAGAGGGGTTTGTGTGTGAGAGTGTGATGTGAGGGAAGTGTGGGAAAATTGTATGGGGAAGGAAAAAAAAATGGGGAAGTGGGGTTGTGTGTGGAAGTGGGATTGAGAGTTTCAAGGAGGGAATCAAGGAGAGTGGGGGGCGGATTTCTAGGGATGAATGTGGATGATTTTTAAGGCTAGGGGGGAGAGTGAATGTAGACACATTTTAGGGTTAAAGGGGGGGTATGCGAATTAGGGTTTAGTTGGAGTGGGTTGGATGGAGTTGGGTGTTGGGTTATGGGTTGGATATGGGTTAGGGTTAGGATATGGGTTGGGTTTGGTGGAGGAGTTGGATTGGGCTTGGTGGAGGAGTGGGCTAGGCGAATTGGGCTAGCTATTTTGCTGGGTTGGGCTTCCATGACAGCACCTTATTATTAATAGACCCCCCCACTTCCTTCTTGGCTTATTTTTATTTCTTCACTTCTAATTATTATTTTTTTCAAAAATTAAAACTTGTAGCAAACTAAAATAAAATAAAACATGGCATGAAAAAGTAATAATTATTTTTATTAAAATAAATAAAATTTCTCTTTTTTTTGGATAGGACAAAATTAGGGTATTACAGCTGCCCCTCTTTATTTATATTTTGCTAGGAAATCGGAGGGATTCCGAATTTCTCGAGAAAAATAGAAATAAAGATAGAAAGACGCTAATTTTGGCCAGACTGAGGTACTTTGGTTTTTTTTTTTTTTTTTTTTGAAAAATCTATGAAAACTGGGTCGATTTAGACAGAAAGTAAATAGGGAGCACCGGGGCTCTGGGGGATCGCTGGGGATCTGGAGGAGCACTGGGGCTCTGAAGGAGCACTGGGGCTCTGAAGGTCTAGCTCAAAATCAATGCTTGGCGCATCGTCCTGAGTTCGACTGAGGGACCGTCGGGGTCTGAAGGGCATGCCTAAGCCTGAGGGACCGATGGGTCTGAAGGAGCGCAACTAGCTTATGATACTAGTAATACGGTCTGGGGGTGGCCTTTTTCGAGCGGCCATTAGGGTTAATCAGGTCCGGAGCTGATATAACCACGAAGGACGTGCACTGTGCTTTTTAGGCGGACACAGCTAGTCTGAAGGGCCTGGGGCCGGATGATCCGTCGGTTGCTCGATTTAACGCGACATGCGATCTGGATTGAAGGACCATTGTTGGTCTGAAGGAGCGCCTGGGCTCTGAAGGACCGCTGGGGGTCTGAAGGATCTGCTCGCAGCTCGAATACGAGGTGAACTCTGCTTTTGAAGGGACGCTTGGGTCCTGAAGGGATTCACGAATCCTGTTGATTGATTGATTGAAATGGCTTATGCTGCTGCACTGGATTGAGGTACCTGCATATGTCGGCTGATGCGAGGAATGGTGCATGGAGTGTGGACGCATGTTACGCGGGGGCATGTTATGCAAGGGCGTGCTATGCAAATGCATGCAATGCTATGATTCTGGTGTAATGATGACATGGAATGCTCCTGTATTTTAATGGAATGACATGCAAAGGAAAACTTTCTCTTCTTTGCTCTTCCTCTTTTTCTCTCTATGAGGAGGAGCAGATTCTGGGCGAGCATACGAGCTCTATAAGTATAGGACGAGCACATAAGCTCTATAAGTATAGGGCGAGCACATAAACTCTACAAGTATAGGGCGAGCATATAAGCTCTATAAGTATAGGGCGAGCACATAAGCTCTATAATCTGGGGGCCAACAGGTCCAAAGCAAATGGTTCAGAAAATTCTTTGGAAAGTTGAATTCTGGGGACCAGCGGGTCCAAGCTTTCTGGTTCTTTTTTTTTTTTTTTTTTTTTTGGTAGCAAGCATGAGGACTAACATTTGGTGCTTATCTGTATTCACTTAACAATGCATTTGAATGGTGCAGGTCATGCAAGTGATTTATGCAATGGTGGATTGTCTTGGTATGCAAATGTATGTAGTGATTTATTGAATGGAATGCTCTTGTTGTTCATTTCTTAACTTGAATGATGAATGAAATGGGAAACTTTTGTTTTTTATTCCTTTTCTAAAATATGATGCAAATGCAATGACATGAAAGGATTTTTGCTTTTCCTTTATTGCTTCTACTATGAGATGCCAGTGCGAATGCGATGCCTTGTTGTTACGGGAAAAATGAGATACCCAGATGCATGAGGCGAAAATAACATTTTTGTGAACATTTCGTGATGATAAGATGCGAGCCTTTGGATGCAAAAAGTGAAGGTAAATTTTGATTATTCTTTCGAAACATTTGAGTTAAATTCAAAACCCGGTGCTCTCAAGCTTTTTATTTATCAACCAGCTCATTTATTCTTTCTCCTCCTTTCCATGATGACTCACCTTGTATTCTCTCTCTTTGAAGCATTGTCTAATAAGTATACAAAAGAGTGCAAATGTCAGACAGGTGTTTGAGACATGGCAGGTGAAGGGGTGAAAGGCAATGGCTTTTGCCGGACTGCCCCAATCTAGGCTTGGTGACTATGAATGAAAGGCTTGCCCCTGTTTGGTGATATTGACAAACTGGAGTGAACATGGGATGGACACTGAACAGGCTTTCCCAAGACCAGGGTGGGTGAGTGGTGAAGAGAATGCCCCAACTTTTAGATCCGAGTGGTGTTCTCAGTGCAAATCATTGGTTCTCTACTAATGTCTTGACCTTTGGTGTGAAAGAAGCCTCACTTGGTGATCACTAAACATTGTTTCAATGCAGCTTGAATGCGTTTGAAGTGCAAGTCTTTCTTTTTCCGTCAGCTTCCTTTTTTCTGACTGTTTGTTTTTGCTCCCTCATTTCTTTTTCCTGAGGGTTTTTTTTTTTTTTTTTTTTGATCAGCTTTCTTTTTTTTTTGATCGTTTGTTTTTCTTTTTGAGCAACCACATTGTAGACAGATAAACTTAGTTGTCTCTAGATTTAAAAAAATGAGAAAACGAAAGCAACCGGTCATGGACTTTTCGGGATTATGGTGTTTTGTTGTGAATGGATGATTGGGTTTATCGAAGTGTTTGGGGCTAATGGTGGGATGATTTTTGTTCGGCATTGGCTGACAATCGATGATTTATGATGGTTAATTGGCTTGATGAGGTGTTTGGAAGTTTTATTCCTGGCTAAGGGTCTGTGGAAGGCGGGATGCCAAGGTCAAAGGGAAGTGTTTGCGGTTTATGGAAGGAGGGGTGTATGAGAATGATGAAGTGTTTGATGGTTTATTGAGACAAAGGTCTCTTGTGTTTGGTAGCAATATGTACCAGCTCACCACTTACATTTCTTTTGTATTTTCTTTTTCATTTTTGAATCCCTTTTTTGATTTTCTTTCTTTTTTTTTTCTTTGACTCGGGTGAGCTGGTAAAAAGTGATGCACTGCTTTTTTTGATTTTTGAGGTGATCCTTGTCTAGGGTGATTTTTGTATTTTGGTTTTTCTTGGCTTAAGGTGGGTAGGAAAGGGACCTTCTGGGATTTTGGTATTTTTGAGGAGATGGCCAAACTTTATTTCAGATCCCGATTGCTTATTCATTTATTTTTTTTGTAAAACATGACAACAGTTCACCTATCTATATGTGTTTGCTCTTTTCTTTGCATTTTTTTTTATGCCCTGATTTTTGCCTGGACCGCTCTTTGCGAGTTTTCAATCCACCGGGCGCTCTTTTTTTTTTTTTTTAGACCGCCCTTTGCGGGTTTTCAACCTAGCGAGCTTATTTTCTTGTTTATTTTTATCTTTTGAAAGACTTGCGCTCAAGGAATATGATATTGACGAGGAAACTTAGTGATCACAGAACTGCCCCAGCATGGAGGACTCAAAGGTTTTAGTGAGGAAAGTAACTTTTTATTGATGACAATATTGAAAAGGAACATGTGCCCTTATTGAAATATCCTAAGGCCTTGGGCAGAGCCAGAGGATTGCATCACAGATAAATGCTTTGAACTGAAAAACTACATAAAAAAAATCAACAGTCACTCATACATACTATGAACAGCACGGGAAAGATGATGCTGCCTTCAACATTTTGATCATCTTCAACTGTTGTCATTTTGACCTGATAGCTCTGAACTCAGAGGGTTAAATCCTTCACCACCCTCTTCAAAGGTTAATCGCCTTGAATCAATAAGACCCTGAACCAAATGTTTCAAAAGATAACAATTTTCGGCAGAGTGACCGATTGCCCCAGCATGGAATTCACAAGTGGCCTGTGGGTTGTATCCTTTTGGGAATGGAGGTTGTACTGGCTTCATCTCACGAGGGGAGATCAAATTGTGGCTGATTAGGCATCTGCATAGGTTGGTATACGACATAGGGATAGGGTCGTATCGAGGCGACTTTTTTTTGCCTGTTATTGGATTAGCTTCTTCATTCTTCTTTGCAGGAAACCCGGAAGATGGGTTTTTGTGCGCACTTGTGTTACCTGGGGAACTCTGGGCGATCTTGCCACTTCTTAGTCCGTTCTCTATCCTCTCCCCAACAATCACCACATCTGAAAAATTGGAGGATGCACTGCTGATCAGACGATCATAGTATAGTGGTGGCAAAGTCTCCAAAAACATAGAGACCAATTCCTTGTCCAAAAGAGGAGGTGTACATTGTGCAGCCAAAGCTCTCCATCGCTGGGCATACTCCTTGAACGATTCATTGTCCCTCTTGCTCATGCCCTGCAGCTGCGTTCTGTCTGGTGCCATGTCTGTATTGTACTGATACTGCTTGAGGAATGCATCGGCTAAATCCTTCCAACAGCGAACCTGAGATGGTTCTAACTTCATATACCAATTGAGAGATGCCCCTGCAAGGCTCTCTTGGAAGCAATGGATTAGCAGTCTGTCATCATGAGAGTAAGTAGACATCTTTCTACAATACATCGTCAAGTGACTTTTTGGACAAGTCGCGCCCCTGTATTTGTCGAAGTCGGGGACTTTGAACTTCGGAGGCAGCACCACATCAGGAATAAGGCACAAGTCTCTGGCCTCTCTTGCTCTGGAACCGAAGCCTTCAACCCTTCTTAATCTTTCCTCTAGTATCTGAAACTGATCTTTGGTCTGCTGACGCTCAGCGGAATAAACCTGAGGGAAGCTGCTTACATTATGAGGGAGCTGGAGCATTGGAGCCATAGTTGGAGTTGAGTGATGAATCTGAGGGTATGCAGGGTTTCCAGTCGTGAAGTCCTGAGCCTGTGGAATGGCAGCTAGCTGAGGAGTGAAGCTCTGAAGAGTAGCCTGGGGTATAACAGTAGGATGCGGGATCTGAGCCCGAGGTTCACCAATCATTCCTTCAGATCCGATAGATGCCGGTTGTTCATTCTCAATAATGGCTACAGAACCAGCTCCCTGATTAGCTTTTGGGTTAGAAGGGAGAGTGTAACCTAGAGGAATTAGAACCCTCACCATTTCTGACATTTGCGTCCTTAACCCATTCACATCTGCTTTTAACTCATTCACCTCTGCTTTTAACTCATTCACTTCTGCTCTTAGTTCTTCATTTGTTGCCATGTTCCTAGCTAGAGAACAAGTCCAACTTTGCCTTTCTCTGTCAACAGGACACACACTATAAGCCCAAGAACGAATGACTGGACAAATGCATGCAACATTTTAGACTTGAATCAAAGGGAAGCAATTTTAACAAGGTAATTATGTGATTACAAAATTGCCCCCTTGCACAGAGGATTTAACCCAAAAGTCAATTATGTACCAACACGGGAAGAGTATACACTTTGGGCGAATGGGGCGGGACTAGACTTGGAGGGTGATGAGGGCAAGGAAGGAAACTGACTGACTCGAACAAGAGAAACTGCACCTAGTATGCACGCTCACTAGAAGAATGCTTCACAGAGAGTTACCATTTTTTTTTTTTTTTGAGTTTCTCCAGTCTTTTGTCATGGAATGGATGGGAATGCAGTGTTTTTGAAAGAAATGCCAATGAGCTATTGATTTGAAAAAAAAACTGAGTGCTTTGGAACACCCGGAGTTAGCAACCAAGTAAGGATAAACTTTTTCAAAAAGGATGGTTGTTTTGCATGAACGTCTCGCTTCTCATCACAACTTTTATTTTATGCAATGAATGAATGAACAAATTATGATATACGAGTATGATGCAAATGCGTGGAGAATGACCACTCGAAAAGTGTGGCTTATTCTAAATAATTTTGTTGCCTTTTTTTTAATGCAAGACAAAATATGGAATGCCAATGCGAATGATGCAAGGACGATGTCCCCCTTTTTTCAAAATGATTTTTTTGATTTGATTTTTTTTATTTTTAGAGGCAAGACAAGATACGAAATGCCAATGCCCCCTTTTTTTTTTGAATGATGAGAGATGCAAGAATGGTGATATGAGGCAACTGATTGTCGTTACCCTGAGTAACTTGCATGAAACATTGAGTGGATCCTGACTCAATACTTCACACAATATACTGAAACGTTTCGACAATTAGTTGACTCAATTTGACTTCCTGCTCGAAAATAAAACACGTGTGACTGGGTCAAAGTGCCCTGACATCGCAGAGCAACATCTCAAATTTGTAGTCGACAAACAAATTTGAGATATTACCCTTCGCCGTTCAAAGGTGCAATTCTATCCATTAAGCCATCACATGAGAGATTTTTTTTTTTTTTGAAAGGATGCATGCAGGGAGAAATGATGTATTCAAACAAAGTGATGAGGTTAATGAAATGATGCATGAATGCCACATTGACGCGATGTCCACACTTTTTGATGAGGATTTTTGTGAATGATTATAAATGAGTGGCGGTGAATACTAAATGTGATGCTAACGTTGTATGAACATAATTTTTGTGCTTATATTTTTTCTAGGAACCAAATGTGATGCATGAATGATAATGTACGAAATCCTTGAAGAAATGGTCACTTGAGAAGACCATCTATTCTAAATGATTTTGTGTTTACTGTTAGACGCGATGCAACATGTAGATAATGCAAAATGCTAGCTAAAACATATTTCTTATGATGATATGCAAGAGTAATGATACTTATTTTTTCGGAAATGATGCCTTCAGGGAGGAATGATGTATTTGATGATAATGATTACATGATGATGATTTTTGTGAATGATTATGAATGAATGGTAGTGCGAGCTAACAATTATTTTTGTGCGAGGAAATAGAATGCATGACACTCGCGGTGGTTTTTTTTTTAATGCATGGGAAGAAAATAATGCATGAGTGTTGGCGAACCAACTTGCTTGACATGATTTTAACATGATTTTAACAGATGCATGAGTGTTGGCGAACCAACTTGCTTTTTTTTTTTTTTTTTTTTTTTTTGCCCTGATTTTTTGGAATATGAATGAATGAGTGTGTATGAGACGCGAATGTATGGTTTTATTAATCTCGTCGGGGAATTGTGAGCTTTTTATTAAAGTATGATCCAGGTGGTCTGACTTTCAAATGCTTGTTCTCTTTAAAAAAGTTTTATGATTCCCCGACGGTACTTGAAATGCATGCAAAATGATATGTTTGAACATTTTTGATATGCGAAAGAATATAAGAAATGCATGAGACATGTTTCTAAAAAAAAAAACTGAAAAATAATTAGAATTAGATGCACGAATGATGCAGTAATAAAAGAATAATGTCATGCCTTTTTGTTTTTGTTTTTTTAGAAAATAATGCCTTTGAGCAACATGATGCATGAATGCATTGTTATTGGGTACAATGACATGACTACATAATAATAATTTTTTATTGTAAGGGAAAAGACAATACTAAATAAAACAAAGAAGATGCTCCATTGTATCCTAAATGGGCCATGTCTAAATTGGTATTTTCAACATGATCTAGGGTTACTTTAGTGATCATCCTTTCGGGTGGCTCTATTCACTTCCTCACAAAGGTCTCCAGAGCTGAAATCTCCTTCGTGATATGACCCACAACGATAGCGAGCTACCTGGTGTGGGATACCACAAAAGAGCGTACTCTGGCTGAGACTTTCATGAGAGTCAGACAGATAAAATCCAGAATGACTGACACTAATCGTCTCCACTCGTCCTAGGTTTTTTTCAGACCCGGGTATAAGGCCCCACTCAGAAGTGTGTGAACAAACAAGTGTAAGTGATGTGTGTGATATAGGCATAATACCTAGACTACCCAAGCTGCAAAAGAAATACAGATAATAGTACAAAGGTTTTCTACCCTAAGGTTCAATAAAGCAAATAAATAGATAAGTAAAATAGACATGCAAATAGAAGGGCAAAGGGTAAATAAAGTACTTAAATTAATAATAATCTACACATTTGACTAAATTAGGCTTGACCCTCTTAAATAGTCCCCAGTGGAGTCGCCAGCTGTAGCGACCGAAAAATCCGGAGGAGGGATTCTTCGTTGTTTTTGAACAATGGAGCCGCCATCAATATTTATTTTTAGGAAAACATTGAAAAAAACCTTTGTTTTGGGTTCGGGGGTCGATTAAGTGCGGGGAAGGTACTAGCACCCCACAACATCCTAAAAAGGTTACCTTTTAATTTAATGTGTAGAAAAAGTTAGTTTTAAATGAAAATACTTTGTTTACCCATTTTTGATTGTTTGCGAAGAAGAAAAAAAAGAAAGGCAGACTTAATAAAAATTTTAGTTTTTTGCGCTTGACGGGAGTGGGCCCCCGCTCCTACGTATCTCCGGGTGCGATGGAGAAATCAAAGCTACGTAGTTCTTGGGTAGAAAATATTTGTGTGTTGGTATTTATTATATTTTTTTTTTGAAAAGTTCGGGAAAACTAGAGACCGTTCATGGTGACCAAACAGATAAATCCAGAGTGGTCGTCATTAATGGCTTATTCGGAAAAGAAGGTATTTATAGCGTTCAAACAAGCAAGGCCCAGAGTGACCGCTATAGACAACCCATTTTTTTTGTGCGAATTCGATTTTCGAAAGAAAGAAAAAAAAACGGTTCGGAAGTAACACGTTGAATAAAAGCGGAGTAAGTGATAAAAGGGGGGTGCAAATAATAAAGGAGTTGTATTAAAAAGGGAGGTGTGAATAGCGTTTTGACGCTAGAAAAAAAAGTGTCACCGGGGGTGCAAATAGTGTTTTGACGCTAAAAGAAAATGGTTGCCGGGGGTGCAAATAGCGTTTTGACGCTAAAAAAACGATTGCCGGGGGTGCAAATAGCGTTTTGACGCTAAAAAAAAAAACGATTGATTGGCTTATTTTTACTTTTTTCTATTTGACTCTAGAACACGTGATTCTCGAAGCGCTTTTTTTTTTAAAAAAAACAAACCTAGACTAAACAAGTGGTATTTTGAAAACGGATTATGGAGAAAAATTCTTTTGTTTTTTTTTGTTTTTTGTCATAGTTATTATTTAATAAAAGGGGGCCTTTTTACTTTTTTTGAAAAAAAGATTTTTGTTATTATATTATTTTTTTTTAGAAAAGAGTAGTGACACTAGTAACCATTTATTTTTTTTAAAAAATATTTTTTAGTATTTGAAAAAAAGGCTTTATTTAAACCCGAAAATAAAAAAAACAACACATCTTTTTTTTTATCACCTTTTTTTTTTAATCCGAAAAATAGTAATTGTAAAAAAAACAACACAATTTTTTGTCACTTTTTAATCCGAAAATTGTAATTTATTTTAAAAAAAAGCATAACATTTTTTTTCACTTTCTTTTAATCCGAAAATTAGTAATTATTTATTAAAAAGCACAACATTTTTTTTCACTTTTTTTTTAATCCGAAAATTAGTAATTATTTATTAAAAAGCACAACATTTTTTTTCACTTTTTTTTTAATCCGAAAATTAGTAATTATTTATTAAAAAGCACAACATTTTTTTTCACTTTTTTTTTTAATCCGAAAATTGTAACATAAAAAACATCAATAATAACAACATATATATATCTATAAAAACAGCAACTAAACTAAAAAAACAATAATATGTTCAAGGAAGAGAAAAAAAAAAACAACCAATATTTATAAAAACAGTAACTAATATTTATAAAAAAGTCAAATAACTAATATTTATAAAAAAACAGCAACTAATATAAAAACATGACAACAACAAAAATAAAAACAGTAACTAATATATTTTTTTTTAAAAAAAAAACGAAAAAAAAACGTGAACAACAATAAATAAAATACAATGGCAATGATAATATGAACAAAAATTACAATAACTAAAAATTACAAAAAAAAAGCAACAATACTACAAATTATTACATTTTTGTACCTTGAACAAATCCAAGCTTTCTTCTTCGGATCTCTTAATACAACAAAATTTTAAACTAAAAAAAAATCTAAGAAGGAAGAAAAGAAGGGGAAGAAAATTTTCTAAAAGAAACTCTAAAAAAAAATTCTTTCTTTCTTTGAAACCCTAGTTTTTTAGAAGATTTTTCCCCTTTCTTCCTAAGAGTCCCCCCCCCCCCTCTTCGAATTTGTGACCCTATTTATACAAAAAAAGTTGCCCTTGCTTCTCTTCATTGCTCCACTTCAACCACTCTTGGATAGTGATGATGATCTTTTTTGATATGATGGAGGTTTGGGGGTAGTTGTTGAAGGGGAAAAAAATAAAAAAAAGAGACATGTGAGATGAGGGGAGAGGAGGGCCGTAGGTTTTGAGAGAGGAGAGGAAGGTTGAGTGTTGTGTGTGAGGGAGGAGAAGAGAGGATGAAGTGAAGGTTGAGTGTGGTGTTGTTTTAGGGTTGAGTGTGAGAGAGAGAGAGTGGAAGAGGAGTGAAGTGTGTGAAGTGATTGAAGTGGAAGAGGTTTGGTGAAGGGGAAAAAAGAAAAATAAATTTGTGAGAGGAGGGGGAGAGGAGAGAGCCGTAGGTTTTGAGAGAGAGAAAGAGGGGTTTGTGTGTGAGAGTGTGATGTGAGGGAAGTGTGGGAAAATTGTATGGGGAAGGAAAAAAAAATGGGGAAGTGGGGTTGTGTGTGGAAGTGGGATTGAGAGTTTCAAGGAGGGAATCAAGGAGAGTGGGGGGCGGATTTCTAGGGATGAATGTGGATGATTTTTAAGGCTAGGGGGGAGAGTGAATGTAGACACATTTTAGGGTTAAAGGGGGGGTATGCGAATTAGGGTTTAGTTGGAGTGGGTTGGATGGAGTTGGGTGTTGGGTTATGGGTTGGATATGGGTTAGGGTTAGGATATGGGTTGGGTTTGGTGGAGGAGTTGGATTGGGCTTGGTGGAGGAGTGGGCTAGGCGAATTGGGCTAGCTATTTTGCTGGGTTGGGCTTCCATGACAGCACCTTATTATTAATAGACCCCCCCACTTCCTTCTTGGCTTATTTTTATTTCTTCACTTCTAATTATTATTTTTTTCAAAAATTAAAACTTGTAGCAAACTAAAATAAAATAAAACATGGCATGAAAAAGTAATAATTATTTTTATTAAAATAAATAAAATTTCTCTTTTTTTTGGATAGGACAAAATTAGGGTATTACAGCGACCAGGAGGCGTCGCATCGCGACGCTGCGAATCCTTTTCACAGGAGAACATTCTGTCTTATTTCGCGTCGCCACGGGCTCGTGTCGCGACGCGATGGTTGACCGAAAACTAGGGTTTTTAAGCAGTTTTAGCGAATTTTTGAAGGACTTCGTCTTGGGAGCGCAACAGAGTTTTGGAGCAGCTGAAGGGTGCGATTTTGGGGACTTCTCATCACTTGGGAACAAGGGGTTTGAAGGTTCTAATGTCTTCCTTCATGTTTATCTTCTTCTTTATCCTAGTTTCTACTCCTAGGATGATGTGTAACTAAACTTCTTTGATTAGGGAGAGATGATTCTCCCCAAACCTATCTATTGAACACTTTGCTATGGTTAATTCAGTTATTTGTTTGGTTTATCATATGTCTAGACCTCTATGTTTCATGCTTTATTACTACATATGATAGTTTTGATGATTTAGGGTTTGTGATCACCATAGGGATATGGGTTTGCATACTTGATATGGGGTTTTAGATCACTTACTTGAGGAGCATAGGAATATGAAATTAAGTTTGTGAATTCTCTAGTTCTAGGGTTTAAGGCTTTACCTATTGGCATGAATCACCTAAGGAATTAGGGTATCTCAATTAGGTAAAAGGGGTTTTGAGGCAAGGGATTGTCCTTAACCTACTTTAGTGAATTGAATCTGATATCTTGAATAAATAATTTGAAATTAACTGAAGGTTTGTATGATAGGTGAAGGGAGAGGATTCGATCCCTAATCGCTTTTCTTGCTTTATTAAACAACAGTTTTATTTCGCGTTACTAAATCCCAAAATTATTCCAATTTTCCCATCTAAGAATTTATAAATTTGCATTTGTTAACAACGCTCAATCCCTGTGGATACGACCGGTACTTACCATTTTCTCTATTACTTGCAACGTTTCAGTACACTTGCTGAAATATTAACAACCATCATATCTGTTTTACGCATTTCTTATGTATTTCCTTTGTTTCCTTTCATGTACGTAATTTCCCTTCAATGTACAAGGCAACTTGTTTATCAATGAAAATAACCTGGCAAGTACTCTTTTCTCCCATAGGGAGTTTTTAGCGAGGCTTTCCAGTTGATTATCTTTTTGTGTTGCTTATATATTAATATCATATTAAGATTCCTTGAATCGAAAAAATAAAGCAAGCAAGCACTTGCATAGTCTCCACGAGACAAAAGTTTGCTTCTTAGAAGAATACTCCCACTTACTACAATGAAAGTAAGTAAAAATTAACCATTCGATCAGTCTAAGGACCAAGATCTTTATAAGGCGGTTCAAAACTAATAAGATCAATGGTTACTCCCCCAATATAAAAGTCGGAAATCCGGTTATTCCTAAACTATTCCTGTAACCGACTTGGGGATTGCAAGGTCATAGTCATTAGAAAAATAACAAAGACGTGATCCTTGAAATAATTCGGATAAAAAACGTAAATCCGAATTCAAAACCCTTACGACATCAAGCTCGGGGGGCTAAGTATGCAGTCAAAGTCACTAAAATGATTACTGCCCATAAATCTATAAAACAGTCAACAGAAGTAGTTCACATTAAAAACAGCAAAATTAGAATGTCATTCATGATAAACCCAGTGGCATTATACATAAGCCACAGGCTATTACAGAGGGAAATTTCTAACCCGGAGGCATTACAAAAAGACCGAAAATGTTACAAGGATATAAGAATATAGCAGAGGGTCTTCACTTCTCATTAGAAGCACCATCATCGGCCAAGTCCTCCTCCATTTTGTCTTCATGCCCATCTTCGCTAGAGGAACTAGAGGAAGGCATCTCCACCAACTTGCCCTCGGAAATCACCTTATATACGCTGACCTCTGACAAATCAACATCGGGATGTAAAAGTTCGATCTGAGCTTTCGCCTGATCGAAACCTCTTAAGAGACCGGCAGCGACCTCAATTTTCAGTTCCTCGATCTCGGCATCTTTTTGCTTCACAAATTCTTTCAAATTGGCAACTGATTCAGACTGCGCCTTCATCTCAGAACGGACATTATCAATTTTCTTAGTCCAATCTGCCTCCAAATCTTCCAGTTGTTTCTTGACGAATTATTCTTTCTCTTTAAACTTCTTCTCTTGTGATGCCAACTCGCTTTTTAAACGAGTAACTTCATTAGTTAACTCTTGTTGGTTGATCTAGGGACTTCTTAGTCGCTTCAAGGTCTTTCGTGTTTTGACGTTCGCGAGCCTGGAGTTTACCAAACTCATCACCAATGGCATGACCCACAGTGGCCGCTTTCAAAGCATACGATTCCAAAGCAGCGCACGCTTGGTCCAGCCCTAAACCTCGAATGCGAGTTGAATCATCTTGTGTCAGCAACCGTTCTCTCACAAAGTTCTTCACTGGAAAATGCCTATCCCAGAGCGACTTCACATTGCCTTCACCGTCAAACTCGGTTAAGAGGTCAGACCAAAAAACCTCACCTTCATCAATCTTTTTCTTATTGCCACTTGAAACCCCAGGAGTTTCTTGTTGAACCCTCTGCGCGATGAGAGACGCTGAGGAGGAGGCTCAATCATATTCTTGGTGCTGGCAACAGTGTTCAAGGGAACAGCTGGGATGGGTATATACTCCCGTCAAGAATAGTCCTTCCCGTGATCTTTTTGGTCTTCTGCAAACTGACTTCACGAACATCTCCTTCTGCACTGGTCTCCGCAGTGACTTTAGCAGTCATCTTCTCTTGAGCTTTCTTGAGATAACTTCTCATATCTTTCTCCTTCAAAGGACCCATCCGAACTGCGCCATGGTAAAAGGGAAAGTAAGCCAGACAATTGTTATTTTTCTAATACATAGAAAATGCATAATACGACTTACTTAAAAAGTCGATCAATTCTTCCTCTTTGTTTTCCATGTTTATGAGCTCTTTGCAACTCATGGGAGCAAAACCCGAAAGAAAGTCAATGGCCTCCTTATCCTCCGTAGGTAACTGACTTTCGACGACGCCTGTAACTGCATAAGGCTCACTTTACCAATATAGTGGGAAATGATAAGCCCCATTGGCATCGATCAACATCTCCGGACATGATGGACTTCCCCGAACCCGGAAAAACTCGACCTTAAAGTCTTTATAAGAGATTGTGAAAGGAGTAAGCAAACGCTTTTTTGGGGTGGCTCGCAAAATAAATCCATTTTCCAATTCCCTATCCTTTGGTTCGATAAAACGCAAAAAGTATACCTACTCTGGGAACTATTTTAAGAGCTCGACACAAAATTTCAAACCCTCTAACAAAACCCCAACTATTCGGATGAAGTTGCGTTGGAGCTGTTGAACCAATGACAAACACTCTTTGTTTTGAATGATAACAAATTACATCTTGTCTACTAATGGTTACAGCTATAAGAAAGTACAGGTTCAAGTTGAATAAAATACAGGGCGGGAATCAAAAAGCAGGAAGCATTAAAGTGGAGCAGCTTGGAGAAGAAGCCACATTTGAAAGATGAAGACCTAATTGTTTATCCGATTTCTTTAGGACACAGTGTAAGGTCCTATCACTTAAGGTCTATGACATTTTAGTAGTTGAGAGATGACTTTTGAAAACATGCATCATCCATCAAAATTAGGGTTTTGAAAATATGTTATGCATGCATGGCAAGCTTTGGAAAATATTTTATGCATGCATGGCAAAGCCCTAAACCTAAAAATAATTTTGTGGAAAGCTAGAAATCGATTTCTATCATCTTCTAAATCATGAAATCGATTTCCTAATCCTATTTTAAAGGTTGAAATCGATTTCCCTAGCCTATGTTAAAACAAAGAATCGATTTCTACATATACATAAGCCAAAGCCATGAATCGATTCTTACTATTTTGCATAGGCCTTGAAATCGATTCCTCAATGGTTTAACTAAGTGAAGAATCGATTTTCACCTATAAAGGATGTCCTGAAAATCGATTGTTACATTTTTCCTAAAAGGCAAGAATCGATTCCTCCTTGTTTTAACTAAACTTGAAATCGATTACACACTTCTTTAAACTAAGCGCATAATCGATTCATTTGATTTCTAAGGAACTAAGAATCGATTCTTCACTATTTTCACTAAGCACATAA
This sequence comes from Astragalus membranaceus, assembly GCA_039519185.1. Lineage (NCBI taxonomy): Eukaryota > Viridiplantae > Streptophyta > Magnoliopsida > Fabales > Fabaceae > Astragalus > Astragalus membranaceus. The sequence goes on along the minus strand of CM076846.1, from coordinate 160,353,912 downwards.
TCGATTCTTGTGATTTCTAAAAGGTTAAGAATCGATTATACACTTGTTACACTTCATCAAACAATCGATTCATCTTTGCAATAAATGTTTTTTTCAAATTTCTACGTTTTCCTAAACCTATAAATAGGGAGGTGCTTCACACTCTTCAACTCACTCATCCACACCACAAATCACAACATCTTCTCTACTTCTCACATACATTTTCTAGATCTGAGAAAGAGAAAAAAATAGAGCTATCACTTTCATATCATTTTTTATAGATCTAGTCACTCATCTCTCTCAGCTATTATATTGTCGTGATATTGTAATCTACTATTGTGGGGGTCACTTTGAAATCCTGGGAAGTTTTCTTGGGTCTCTCAATCAGGAGATTGAGTTGGTTTGAAATCCTGGAAAGTTTTCTTGGGTCTCTCAATCAGGAGATTGAGTTGGTTTGAAATCCTGGGAGGTAATCTTGGGTCGTTCAATCAGGGAAGATTGAAGTGGTATTGAAATCCTGGGAGGTGCTCTTGGGTCGTTCAATCAGGAGATTGAAGCGGTGTTGAAATCCTTAGCTGTGTGCTCGGGTTCGCAGTTCGGGGGAATTGAGATTTACTATTTGAAGTTGCCTGTTTGTAAAACATTCTTCATATAGTGGTTGTCAGCAAAGTCCAAAGGTTGCAAAGCCGTAGGCCGAGGACGTAGGGCTTTTATCCCGAACCTCGCTAAATTCCTGGTGTATCTCTATCCTTCTCTCTTTACTTTATTTACTGTTTATATCTGTTTATACTATCACTGCGCCGATCTGCTTATTGTTACGCTGCCTATAATATCCGTCTATTCTGAACTTTGATAATAGCGTAATATTGCACTTTGCCTGATCTGCCAGTTTAGTTATAAATATCTGGTTATAGTGAATATTAAAAATAGTAACATTAGAATGATATCTCACTGTGCCTGATCTGCATGCTTACATACATCATATAAGTTTAAATCTCAGATTCCGCATTTGATTTAAACAAACATTGCTAAAGTTTTTGAAAACCGAAAAAGAATTCAAGGTTTGCACATAACCTTATTCACCCCCCCTCTAAGGTTATCAGATAGTCCAACAAGTGGTATCATAGCTAGAAATTGCATATAGAGCTTTACATCTCGCAATTTAAATTTTATTTATCTATCTGTGATCATGGGTTCTTTTATGAAAGAGGGGATGTCCTTCAATAGGCTATCTATGACTATTGGAGTAGTCGAATGAAATGTCATGTGCAGGCTATAGATTTCACTCTGTGGAGAATTATTGTTGATGGACCACTGATTCCTATGAAGATCAAAATTACAAAACCTGGTGGTGCTGACGGAGACACTACAAAAACTCAAGCTACCGGCAAAGCAGAAGAAATTCCAGTTGAAGACATCTACACCATTGATTGAGCGAGCTGAGAAAGTACGAGTTAGACAAAATCTCTCCGAATGCCAAAGTTATGAACATTCTTCACCTATCTCTATGTGAAGAAGAATATGGAAGGGTAAAAGGGTGTCAGACAGCTAAAGAGATCTGGGATTGTTTGGAAGCTACACATGTCGGTACAAGCCAAGTAAAGGATACAAAAATCAGAATCCTCACTTCTGAGTATGAATCATTCAAAATGAAGGAGGGTGAATCTGTTGCAGCTATGCACCAGAGACTGAATCTGATTGTGAACAACCTACGGGCACTGGGAAAGAGGTATTCTACAAAAGATATAAATGGGAAGATTCTTGCATCTCTGACTGGTGAGTTCTTTCCAAAAACTTGTGCAATCACTGAAGCCAAAGATATCGGCACTCTGCCTCAAGAAGACTTGATTGGGTCACTTCTTGCATTTGAGGTGGTGTTGGCTGCTAAGAAGGCTCGGGAAAAAGAAGTGGTAAAAGAAAGAAAGTCTCTTGCTCTTGCTGCTAAAACTCCTAAAGTAGCAAGGAAAGAGGTTGAGTCTGATGATGAAGACATGGCTAAACTGTTTGAAGAATTCATGAGATTCAACAAGCTTGGGAAGGGTGACTACTCAAAGCAATCCAAGTACCAAAAAGAGAAAGCTAAGAAAGCTATATGGGACAGTTCTGATACTGAAACTGATGAAGAAGAGGAGGTTGCAAATGTTACCTGTTTTATGGCAAACGACACATCTGAGATAATCCTTGATAACCATAATCTTTCTAATTCAATTGTGCATGATGATTTACTTGATGATATGTATAGTAGTCAAGATTTGAGTGAGGCTTTTGAAGCTCTCTATTTTGAACATGAAACTCTTTTGTTAAAATCTAAGAAATTGACAAAGAGCAACAAAAGCATGCTCACTCAAATTGAGACTCTAGAAAATGAGGTAGCTAAGTTGAAGAATGAGCTACATGAAATAAAACCTTTCAACCTTGAGTTTCTTGAGCTTAAACAAAATTTTGAAAAAGCCAAGGTTGAAAATGAAATTTTGAAAGAAACTTTAAAAAGGTTTGAGGTTGGTGAAAATACCTTAACCAAGATACTGCACTCCCAACATGAATATGTTGATAGGAGAGGTATTGGGTATGAAGGTAGTTCCACCTCCTCTGTTTTGAAAAAGAAAATGACTTTTGTAGCTGCTACTTCAAGTTATACACTGTAATACCCTAATTTTGTCCGATCAAAAATGAGAGATTTTTTTTTATAATAAAAATAATAATCATTTTTATTTTTATGTCATGTATTATTTTATTTTAGTTGCCACAAGTTTTTAACCAAAAAAATATATTAATTAGATGTGTGGAAACAAAAAATAAGCAAAGGAGGAAATGGAGGGGGTCTAAAAAAAGAATGGAGGTGCAATCAGGATTGGGCCATCAGAAACCCAACCCAGCAAAAAAGGGCTAGCCCAATTCGCCTAACCCTAGCCCAATTCGCCTAACCCTAAATTTCCTCCACCAAACCCTAACCCATCCAACCAACCCATAACCCATGACCCAACTCACTCCTCCACCAAAACCCTAATTCTCCCCACCAAACCCTAGTCAAATTACCCCCCTTACCCTAAAAATCATCCACATTCAATCCCCCCTTTTCCCTAAAATTTGGCCACATTCACTCTCCTAAAAATTCGCCCCACTCCCCCTTTTTCCTCCTTGGAAATTGCATTTTTTTCCTTTCCCACACTCCACCTCTCCTCTTTTTTCTCAACTCCCACTTCCCCACATTTCTCTTCCCTATACACGCCTTTCCCCTCTCTCTTCTCTTCCTACGGCTCACTCTCTCTTTCTCACACCCACTCACTTCACTTTCTCTTTCTTTCATCTCTCACATCACTCATCACTTCCTCTTCCCTTCTACGACTCTCACTCTCCTTCTCTCACACTCAACCTTCATTTTCTCTTTCTTTCTCCATCACACACAACTCACACTCAACCTCTCATTCTCTCCCCATCCCTACGACCCATCTCTCTCACACTCTCCATCATTTTTTTTCCTTCACATCTCTCTCTCACTCACGGATTCACTCTCATTTCTCACACACAAAAAAACCATCTCCTCTGCCATGCCCATACCCCTTCACCAACTACTCCCTAAAACCCTAAATCACGAAATCTCTACCCCTCTCTGTCTCAATCTCAGTCAAAACACTGTGCAAGGTAAGGTGCAGTCAGAAGAAAACCAAGAAGAAAACACCCCTGGTGGTATAAATAGGAGGCCAAGACCATGAAGCAAGAGAGGAATTTTTTTAGAGAAAGGAAGAAGAAGAGAAGATTTTCGAAAAAAAAAGAGAAGAAAAAGGAGAGTCTAGGTTTTGTTTAGAAAAAGAGAGTTTGAGAGTTTTTTTTTGTTCACTGTATTCTTCTTCTCCCTTTCATAAATTTTATTTTTTTTAGTTTCAAATTCTGTTGTATTGAGGAAATCCGACGAAAAAAAAACTTCTCCTTCAATATTTCCGAATTTTTCTTTGTTTAAGGTATTGTAATGTAATATTTTATTTAATTATTACTATTTTATTTTTTTAGTTGCTATAATTTTGTTCATGTAAATAAGTATTGCTGTTTTTTATTTTTAATGTTGTTGCTGTTTTTTTTCATTTTTGTTGCTGTAATTTCGTAAATTCTTTTTTTTTAGATATTATTGTTGCTGTTTTTTTTAAATATTGTTGCTGTTTTTATTTTATTTTTAATATTGTTGCTGTTTTTTTATTTTTATTTTTGTACTGTAAATTCGTAAATTCTTTTTTTTAGATATTATTGTTGCTGTTTTTTATTTAAATATTGTTGCTGTTTTTTATTTAAATATTGTTGCTGTTTTTATTTTATTTTTAATGTTGTTGCTGTTTTTTTTATTTTTGTTGATGTAAATTCGTAAACTCTTTTTTTTTAGATATTATTGTTGCTGTTTTTTTATTTAAATATTGTTGCTGTTTTTTTTTAAAATTGTTGCTGTCATGTTTTTTTAGATTTTATTATTGCTGTTTTTTTATTTAGTTGCTGTTTTTTTTTATTTAATTTGGTTGCTGTTTTTATACATATTAAAATGTTGCTGTTTTTTATTATTTAAATTGTTGCTTTTTTTATTTAAATATTAATGTAATTTTCGGATTAAAATAAAGTTTTTTAAAAAAAAAATGTTTTTTTTTCCTTCCAAAATAAATGGTTACTAATACCACTACCTTCATAAAAAAAAAGGGAATAATAACAATGTTTATTTAAACAAAAAAAAAACAGCAAAAGGCACCTTTTTCATAACCATGACAATTATTTCAAAAAAAAAAGGAGGATATTTCTTTATAAATTCGCAAATCTTTTTCTCACCGAATGTTTTCTTCTAACGTAGGTAGTAATCAAACCCAAACCGTTTTTTGAAATAAATTAACGAACCAATCAGCCAAAGAAAGGTCAAACAATCGTTTTTTCTTTTAGCGTCAAACCGCTATTCGCACCCCCCACATTTTAGTAATACGGCACTCCCCGCTTTCAGCCCAACTTTTGCGCAAGGACCCAGAAGCCCAAACAATGTTGTTTTGGACTGATACTAAGCACACCCCCCATTTTTTATACAATATCCCTGTTGCTCGCACCCCCTTTTTACTATTACCCATTCCGCTTTTATTTACACCATATTGTTCCCAAACCGTTTTTTTTCTTTCAAGCAATCAAACTCGCGTAAAAAAAAACAGGTTGTTACTAATGGTCACTCTGAGCTTAGCTTGTTTGACCGATAGGGCTAACCTTCTTTTTTCAAAGCGGATTAGTAGCGGTGATCACTCTGAATTTATTCGTTTGATCATCGCAAACACTCGCCTAAACTTCAAAAAAGGGACTTTCAATCAACAAAAACACACATACAAACATAATTCCGACTCCTTTTTTATCACGCTTCCCGGTAAGCACGTTTTCAAACGAGCCAACGCTCAATCACTAACCGGGTATTTACAACAGTCACTCTGGGCTCAGCTCGTTTGACGCTGTGAATACTTTCTTTTTCAAATGAAGCCGTTAGTGGTGACCACTCTGGATTTATCTGTTTGGTCACCGTGAACGGCCTCCCGTTTCGCAAAAACTTTTCAATAAATAAAAAAAATACCAACACACAAATATTTTCTACCCAAGAACTACGTAGCTTTGATTTCTCCATCGCACCCGGAGATACGTAGGAGCGGGGGCCCACTCCTGTCAAGCGCAAAAAACTAAAGTTTTTATTAAAGTCTTCCTTTCCGTTTTTTTTGTAATTAATAAAAAGGGTAAATTAAAATGTTTTCTTTAAACTAATTTTTCTACACATTAAATTAAAAGGTAACCTTTTTAGGATGTTGCGGGGTGCTAGTACCTTCCCCGCACTTAATCGACCCCCGAACCCAAAAACAAAGGTTTTTTCAATGTTTTCCTAAAAATAAATATTGATGGCGGCTCCATTGTTCAAAAGCAACGAAGGATCCCTCCCCCGGATTCTTCGGTCGCTACATACACCTAATGTTTTCTCTTGCACTTATTGTTAGAAAGGGAACCATAGCTCACTTAGATGTCCTATTCGTAAATTGTGTGAGCTTGGTACCCTTATACCTGCTTGTGAGAAACCAAGGTGGATTGTGAAAACAAACCCCTTGATGACTAACCCCAAATGACCCAAAGAGAATTGGGTACCAAAATTTTCTACTTGATCTTAGTGCAGGTGTGCTATAAGGTATGGGAGTCAGATCGATACCTTGATAGCAGAGACTCAAAGTTCATGACTGGAGACGCAAAAAGATTCTTAATACTCAGAAAGAGCAGTCATGTGACTAGTAATATGGTGAAGGTTAGATTGGTAAAGTTCTATTCACCTTAAGAATAATTTGTCACTTTTGTGAAATAAAAATTTCTGTGTGCATCAAAGTTTTTTTCTTCTCTCTATTGTGATGGATCTTTGATGCAACATATGTTTAAGTTAAATATGATACCTATATTGTTGAACCAAGTATGGCATATTATCTTGGGTATCCTATTTTCTCTAAATATCTTTTTTAAACTGTGATGGTCCACCCTCTTTTGGCTAAGCTTTGCATTCTAAAATTAATCAGGGGGATCACCAAGTAAGGGGGAGCATAGCATGAACTACTGTTTTTGATATATCATATGCTATGTACTACTGTCTATTGATTCTGCAAGTTTATAAAGTGGTTATGTTTCTATGTGTTCACCCCCCCCCCCCCTCCTTTTTTGATGAAAACAAAGGGGGAGAGAATATGCATGTTATTCTATAAAAGGAAGAAATAAATAATTGCTGCTATCCTGCTGTTGTGCTGTTTATTATGTTATGCTTATGCTTAGGGGGAGCTTCTGCCATTGTTTCTTGATTATGGCCTCCCTATGCATAATGTAATTTGTTATCATCAAAAAGGGGGAGTTTGTTGAACCAATGACAAACACTCTTTGTTTTGAATGATAAAAAATTACATCTTGTCTACTAATGGTTGCAGCTATAAGAAAGTACAGGTTCAAGTTGAATAAAATACAGGACGGGAATCAAAAAGCAGGAAGCATTAAAGTGGAGCAGCTTGGAGAAGAAGCCACCTTTGAAAGATGAAGACCTAATTGTTTATCCGCTTTCTTTAGGACACAGTGTAAGGTCCTATCACTTAAGGTCTATGACATTTTAGTAGCTGAGAGATGACTTTTGAAAACATGCATCATGCATCAAAATTAGGGTTTTGAAAATATGTTATGCATGCATGGCGAGCTTTGGAAAATATTTTATGCATGCATGGCAAAGCCCTAAACCTAAAAATAATTTTGTGGAAAGCTAGAAATCGATTTCTATCATTTTCTAAATCACGAAATCGATTTACTAATCCTATTTTAAAGGTTGAAATCGATTTCCCTAGCCTATGTTAAAACAAATCGATTTCTACATATACATAAGCCAAAGCCATTAATCGATTCTTACTATTTTGCATAGGCCTTGAAATCGATTGTCAAGCCATCCCATAGGCCATGAATCGATTCCTCATTGGTTTAACTAAGTGAAGAATCGATTTTCACATATAAAGGATGTCCTGAAAATCGATTGTTACATTTTTCCTAAAAGGCAAGAATCGATTCCTCCTTGTTTTAACTAAACTTGAAATCGATTACACACTTCTTTAAACTAAGCACATAATCGATTCATTTGATTTCTAAGGAACTAAGAATCGATTCTTCACTATTTTAACTAAGCACATAATCGATTCTTGTGATTTCTAAAAGGTTAAGAATCGATTATACACTTGTTACACTTCATCAAACAATCGATTCATCTTTGCAATAAATGTTTTTTTCAAATTTCTACGTTTTCCTAAACCTATAAATAGGGAGGTGCTTCACACTCTTCAACTCACTCATCCACACCACAAATCACAACATCTTCTCTACTTCTCACATACATTTTCTAGATCTGAGAAAGAGAAAAAAATAGAGCTATCACTTTCATATCATTTTTTATAGATCTAGTCACTCATCTCTCTCAGCTATTATATTGTCGTGATATTGTAATCTACTATTGTGGGGGTCACTTTGAAATCCTGGGAAGTTTTCTTGGGTCTCTCAATCAGGAGATTGAGTTGGTTTGAAATCCTGGGAAGTTTTCTTGGGTCTCTCAATCAGGAGATTGAGTTGGTTTGAAATCCTGGGAGGTAATCTTGGGTCGTTCAATCAGGGAAGATTGAAGTGGTATTGAAATCCTGGGAGGTGCTCTTGGGTCGTTCAATCAGGAGATTGAAGCGGTGTTGAAATCCTTAGCTGTGTTGAAGCGGTGTTGAAATCCTTCCTGGTGTATCTCTATCCTTCTCTCTTTACTTTATTTACTGTTTATATCTGTTTATACTATCACTGCGCCGATCTGCTTATTGTTACACTACCTATAATATCCGTCTATCCTGAACTTTGATAATAGCGTAATATTGCACTTTGCCTGGTCTGCCAGTTTAGGTTTAAATATCTGGTTATAGTGAATATTGAAAATAGTAACATTAGAATAATATCTCACTGTGCCTGATCTGCATGCTTACATACATCATATAAGTTTAAATCTCAGATTCCGCATTTGATTTAAACAAACATTGCTAAAGTTTTTGAAAACCGAAAAAGAATTCAAGTTTTGCACATAACCTTATTCACCCCCCCCCCTCTAAGGTTATCAGATAGTCCAACAGGAGCAATATTTAAAGCCCGTAACACTGAACTCTCAAATAAAGTGAAGGGCATTTGTATTTTCATATCGGCAAACAAACAGGCGTACATATACGTCGCTTCATTTTGAACACCTTTCGGTCTAGCTAAGCACACCGGCTCACCCACTTTGCAACACTCGACCATTAAATCTTCCTCATTTCCTGTAGAAGATAACTTTTTCCCAGCACGAAATATAACGATTGACACTTCCGTCAAAAAGGTAGAAGAGTAACCACGAGATTCAAAGTTAATAGACTCTTCCACACTCAGCTCCGAAGCCATCAAAACTTTGACTTGTTGAGTAGATATGGCTTGACAGCTCCTGTTAAAAAATCGAACTCCTGAAGAAGAAGAAGCAGCACAATCACTTTCCAACTCACTTTCTGAGGAATCTGAGTGTAAGCCAGAAGGGCTCACAATCTTAGAAATAGCTCAAAGAACGCCTTTCCTCCTTGTGCATTCTTTACACCTCTCCCAACTGGGTGTAACCTCATCCAAAATAAGCCTCATAGCAGATGGGACTTCAGAGGTTTCATTCCCATGTTCATCTATTTCCCACAGTTTGACCATCCCAAAAAAAGCCCCAATAAAAGAGAAAAAGAAACGTAAAGGGAAACAAAAAAATAAAGATCAGGAGTTACCTCAATGTAACTTGTTGACTTTCTGCCAAGTAGAGAAGCAAGCAGAGCCAAAGAGCAAGTCAATATGATGGAAATGATCACCGAAGAAGAAAATGAAGAAGAGAACGTAAGTTTTCACACCTCAAATCTTTGCCCTTAAATAAGTCAATAAAGTAACCCAACGGGTTATTCAGACTGCATATCCACGCACTTGCAAACGCGTATGAAGAGTCAAGTTGTCTATTCAGGTCCCTTTGCACACTCTCACCCCTCTAATCTTTGAAGTGACATAAAACAGAAAACACGCTTCCCCAAACGATAGAACAGTGCATTTAGCCACCAACTCTTCACTTCCATCGTTTCATTTATGACAGCATATTCATGCATTCAATACAACTAAAAGTAATAAGCTCGGCGCTCAAACGGCAGAACAGAATAACTCGGTGCAAGCAGATGGCAGTTCGAGACTTGCTTGAAAGCTTTCTAATATTTTTCTAAAAGCTCTTCGCACTAAAAATGCTTGAGCTTGGGGGGCTGTGAACCGGGCAAATTAGACAAGCCTTCAATGCGTGACACGTGGAACTCGGCATAGAGGCCAACACATCATATAAGGACAGCGAAACAGATGAGGTGTGAGAACCGACCATATACGTGGCAATGTCGGGAAGACTCCGAGAAGAACTACCGAGAGAAGTTACACCAAAGCTCGGTTATAAAAGGACAGGCCCGTGAATGGAAAGGACACGCGATAACACACCCACAAACACCATTGTTGTGATAGATAAATTGCTATCCGATCTCCCTGTAATCATTCCGACTTATTAATAAAGTTCTATTCAAGTAGTTTCCTTGTTCAGGGGTTTTGCGCAATTGCGCACTGATTTCACACACACACAAAAATGAATTTTTTTTGCTTTTGTAAGCCTTCTTATCTTAATTACTATGATAAAGACCACTGGGATTGATGGCAGTCCTAGGACCTTATACCAAAGAGTGCAGATATTTTTAAAATCACACATCGTTAAAACAGTTTTAAAAACCGAACCAATCGGAGCAGTTGATTCGGTTAAACCATGACCCGACACCTTATACGGTTCGGTTATTTTAGCGCTTCAAGACGGTTTTATCTGGGTTTGAACGGTTTTAAGCGGTTGAACCATGACCCAGAGGGCTCACCGGTTCAATCTCCGGTTCGGTTTTCAAAACATTGCCTTAAAAATATTGTCAAAATAAAATTTTAATATATTTAATTAAATAAATTATGCATTTCATAATTGTCCTATACATGATTTTATGTTTTGAAATCGTTGAATGAGTTCATTGTCAATACTATTAAATACATTTCTCTCAATATAGGTCACTAAATAATCATTCATCTATATAAGTTGAGTAATACAATACAACAATTTGGCAATAAATTAAATTTAAGACCCTAGATACAAACTCTGAAATTAAGAGTGTCAAACTAATTTTTTTAAAGAAAAAAATGCACATACTTATTTTTCAGTAGGTACAACTAATCCCTCATTCGTACACACAATCCCAGGGTTTTTTTGGTAATGTTCCCAGGGGTTTTACCGCTCACTAGTCAAAACCATAACATAAAGCCAAACTCATAGACCCATCCATTTGCTTGTTGGACCATCTATTAATACAAAAACAAAAAGGGTTTTTTTTGTACCCACACCACATACCTCTATACTCCCACAAAATTTGATATTCCGAGAATACCCTTATAAATTTCTTCACACGAATTTATCTAATTTAAAGATAAATCCGTTTTTGGTTTTTTCCAAAACGGATTTATCTTTAAAATAGATAAATCTGTTTTTAAGAATAAAAATTACCTGATTCCGCTTTTTATATTTTTGCAAACCGGATTTACCTAAGCAACACATAATTCCGTTTTGGTATATTTATAAGGCTTAAACATCATTTACCCCCTACAAATATCACGTTTATCCATTTACCCCCCTGCAAAAAAAAAACGTTTAAAACAAACCCTGCAAAATGTAACTGTATCCAGTTACCCCCTGCTGTTAGTTTTGGCTAACAACGTTAATATTTGCAGGGGGTAACTAGAAACACTTAATATTTGCAAGGGGTAACTACCCCCACTTAATATTTGCAGGGAGTAACTAGAAACACTTAATAATTGCAGGGGTTAACTAGATCCCAAATGTCAGCCAAGTCAGCCTAGACTTAACTTTGTTAGCCAAAACTAACAGCAGGGGGTAACTGGACACAATTACATTTTGCAGGGTTTGTTTAAAAAGTTTTTTTTTTGCAGGGGGTAAATGGATAAACGTGATATTTGCATGGGGTAAATGATATTTAAGCCTATTTATAATAACGGATTTACCTATTTATTAGATAAATCTATTTTGAAAATACTCAAAACGGATTTATCTAATAAATAGGTAAATCTGTTGTGTATTAAAAGATAGCGGTTTTTTATTTAATTTTTTTTAAAAAGGTTATAAAAACACTACTAAAAATCCGTTAAAGAGTCAAAATTAATCTAAAAATTATAAAAACACAACTAAAAATCTAATAAAACCAAAATAAGGTTATGCAAATTTTTTTAGATTTTTGGAGATTATGAAAAATTAAAAAAATTATTAAAAAATAGTAAATGATGGAATTTGGGATTTTGAGCCTCGCAGTTCCGATAGAAGACCCTTCTTGGGGAGTCTTGATCCCTGATTTTTTTCGGATTTGATGGCTCTGGTTTCATTACAGTTGGAGTAGGTTGTCCGAAAACCGATTTTTTAGCCTAAATTATTCACACGACGTACAACATCGTCACGTATTAAGGAATATCTACACACTAAACGGAACCAAAAGACAACCGGTATTCATATCTACTTTATTTTTTAAAAAAAAATTATTTTAATTTTTAATAGATTTATCACTTTTATTTATTAATTATTTTACAAAACGGATTTATCTATTTATTAGATAAATCCGTTTTGAAAAAAATCAAAAAGGATTTATCTAGTAATAGATAAATCCGTTATTAAAAAATAACAAAAACGTATTTAAGTATTTCTTAGGTAAATCCGTTTTATTATTTTCGAAAACCGGATTTATCTAATTAAATATAAATTCGTTTTTGGTTTTTTTCCCAAAGGGGATTTTTTTAGTTAAAAGATAAATCCATTATGGAAAAAAACCAAAAACGGATTTATATTTAATTAGATAAATCCGTTAAGTGATTTTACCGAAAGGTATTCTCGGAATATCAAATTGGGTGGGGATAAAAAAAAACCAAACAATAAAAATATAGACCAAGTCCAATCTTGAGCAGTTTAAAATTTAAATAGGAAGTTGACCAAAAATAAATAAATAGGACAAAACTATGAACATGCCTCGTTGAATTTCCTCCCCACCTTAGACCGCCGCATAAACTACTAGTCATGAATTCGCGAGTTGTCTCAAAAGCGTATCAAAAACTGATTGGACATTAGACCTTCCCGAAACACAACCTCTTTGTCTGAGTTTTTCATAAAGAATTTTTTAATTAAAAATTTGTTTCAATAATGACTAAAAATATAATATGATAGATTCGTTTCGAAATTTAGAAATAACTACTTAAAAATACATGAAGAAACTTAAAAAGAGATCATACGAAACATAATCTCATTGCTCACCAATCTTTATCAACGGATAGCGTGAATACTTCAACTCACAGAAAAACGATTATTTAGAAACAAACGATTGCTGCAAACAGTTTCACACAAAACATTACAGTTCAGTGCTGCAGTTCACTATAAAGTAAGCATAACCACGGCCATATATTCAAACTCATTTGTAGAAGATGAACACAGGGAGAAAACACGCACAAAAGGCTGAACAAAAATTTAATTAATCAACTTCACAACTAGCAATTGTTTTTTTTTCAGTTCAGCTGAAACTCTGAGGCAGAAAGGTTGCCCTTGCTGTATCCCCAACAGCAACATATACCGAAAAAGGAAAATTGAAAGTGCTTGTGCATGTAACAAAGGTTGCTTTGCAACCACTTAATCTAATAAACGAAATGACAGACAAATCTAACACCATACCTAATGCAGATCCTTTAGATCTTTTGCAAAATGCAGAAAACAGAAAATTATACTACAAGGACACACAGTACGAACCACAATTGAACACTGCAAAAGTTTGCACTAATCATTAAAAACTGAAATTCTGCAGAGCCAGATTCATCGACAGAAAGCTACGTAGCTTTTAGGCTCTTATTATGCCTGACGGGAACAAGGGATAGAATTGGGTATACTCCAATTCTGTTAGTGAGCTAGTGCCATCAGGTGATGCAGCCATTAGCTTTTTATTTGTTCTTCATGAAGATTGTTGCCAGGTAAAATAGAATAGAGTATCACTATCAGTCACCATTCATCGTGTCAACTAGCACATCAAACATGCAGTTTAAGAAGAAGATTCAAATTATTGTCGAGATTAATCAGAAAAAACAGATAGTAGATTGTGGTTTTAAGACTTTAGGGGCCTTTCCTCCTCTTGAAAATGAACAATGCCAAGCACATTAGACAAAACATTTCAAAGAAGGCACATCCGTTGCTATCCAGAGGGCAAAGATTTTTAACAGGTGTCAAACAAAGTTAGCAAACAACCCAAAATAGAAAGAAAAAAACTTAGTAAATAAACAAATGTAGTGAGTCAACTCTCTAATATTACAGTACTTGATGACCTCAACTAATTCATTAAATTTTAAGGATGGATATCATGGATCAGATTTGTGTGCAGTCGAGACTGCATGCACTTATGCAATCAACAAGTTACGGGCTGTCCGATCAACATCGAATGGTCCAATTTCAAAATTGGAGTTTAATATTAAACAAAAATCCAAAACTGTTCTTAAAATATGGACTGTCTAATCTTTAATCGGACGGCTCTGAATTTGCTGACCGCGTCACTGAATGATTGCACACAAATTCCAACCGCACCAAATCCAAATTCGGATATCAGTTGATCAGTTAGGTTATCATCAGAACAAACAATTTTAAAACTGATCAGAAGTTTCTTTCCACAAATGCAAAAGATTTTGCTTGCTAGTCTTAATTCATGCAAAGCTCATGATGGCAATGATGGAGATTATCAATGCAAAAGTTAAAAGGAGCAAATCAATGAAACTAACAACACGAAAACACAAACAGAGAGTAAAGGCAAAAATCATCATGCAGTCATTATATATAAACTTCCAACCTCATAAGGGTTCTTCTGAGAAAATGCCTCTTCAGGAGCCATGAAGCATGCAGTATTGAATTTGAGGGTTTGCAAATTTACCTATAAGCTTGCTACTCTGCCCCCCAACGATGTAGGGAAGCCTGTGAAACATCACAATGAAGTCCACATACGTATCAGAATTAATAGTTAATACAATATAAGAAAGGAAACCTCATAAAAGGTAAAATTCCAAACAAAAGCTCTGAAATTTATCATCATTGTAATAATAGACTCTCTATTAATTAACTTATATATACTTATATTATATATTTCTTTGCTTACAGCAATAAACTAGCACTACGAGGAAACAAGCAAAAAAACCATCTAAAGTAGCCCCTCTTATAAAACTAACAAGTAAAACCAACACAAGCAAGCAAGCAAGGGGATTGATGAATGATAAGCCTCTTTCATTCTCTCCAATCTCCATCCAATCCAATATCCAACATTTCCTTCTCCTCTCTTTACAAAATTCTGAGCAGAATATTGTCCCATTTACAAGCTGCAATTCTCTTTGCAACTCCTCTACCTCTGCAAGAATCAATCACCACCACAGGATTAGTACAAAAATCTTCAAAAACAAAACAAAAAAGCAGTAAATGGATGAAGGAAATAGTAAAGAGAGTACCTTTGTGGGTGTATCTGCAACCCTATAAGCATCGGCAGTTATCCCTACTAACCACAAACCAGGGAAAACGCTCTAAAAACATAACAAAGAAAACATTTTTCAGAATAAGAAAGACTAAAATAGAAAGAAAGAAAAAAAAAGGTTGAAGAAGGTGGAGAAGAAACATTATCATACATCCATTTGCTTCTGAACATTCTTGGGCCTCTTCTTGGGCCTACGAGCGGGCCTAGACCCAGTCATCACGAAAATATCCTCTTCGATCTCTTCTCTCGAAAGAGCGATCCAGAATTTCCTCTTCTCCTTCTTCTCCACACACTGCGTATCAGCAAAACCCCTCAACCGAAGCGATTTCGGCGCCGGATTCTCACCGTTATGGTTACCAAATTCCTGCGATTCCCCACCGTTGTTGTTATTGTTATTCCTCGAAGCTCCGGCTCCGATCTCGAACGCAGACTTCGGGAGCATCGGTTTCCTTGGCCTCAAATTCCACGGCTTCTGGACAGTTTCCTCGGCGCCTACACCATCATCTGCGTCTCGCTTTCTCTCTCCGGCTTCATCGTCGGTTTCATCGTGCGGCGGCGGCGTCTGCTGTTGCTGTTGCCTGTGAGAGCATGAGGGAACTCCGAATCGGTTCCTAGCGGTTCGGGATCCGACCCTGTGAGGACGGGAGTCGGATTCGGAGTCAGGCTCCGAAGCGTGATCGGATGGACGACGACAACGGTTGTTGTTGTTAGCGTTGGTGTGGTTCTTGCCAGTGCCTCCCCATTTCAAGAAGGGGAGTGAGAAGTTGTGAAGAGGTTGAGATTTCACCGGTGCAGGTGCGGTGGCCATTGGAGAACAGCACAACACAGCACTCGCGTTGGAAGGTAAACGAAGGATTAGGAAGGGAAGTGGTTATACGGTGTCGCAGGGAATGAGCATGCGAGAGTATAGGGAAGGGGAAACCCTAGGGGGATAATGAGAGAGGGTAGCGGTGGTGGTGGTTTTGTGTTTGGAGTTCAGAGAGAAAGAGGCGCTACCTGGAAGGGCGAAGAAGGAGTGTGGACAATGGACTCATGGAATGGGAAAATAGTAGTTCTTTCTTTCTTTGTTTCGGCTTAACCTTTCTATTTATTCCCCCTTTGGCTCCTTGCTCCTTCCCGTTTCTTTTTTAGGGGCTAACCATGGTAAAGGCCTAGCCGAGCATTGTGGTCAATACCTACGTTTTTTTAGGTAGTTTGCTTTCACAATGGGTATATGCAAACCCACGGTAGCTTTAAAGCTACAAAATATAGTTTTTACTCTGACGTGGTTTTCCACTGTTAAACCATAAATTCCAAACTTAAGAGTCATTTGACTCTCATTGGATAATTTTTTGTATTGTATAGTGTTTTATATAGAGAGAGGGAGAGGGCGAGAAAATAATACGGGAGGCCCAAAAATGTATACTCTCCCTCTCTCATATCTCTTCTTTCTATTTAAAACCTTAATTTTTTGTGTCTAGGCCCGCTCGTAGGCCCAAGAAGAGGCCCAAGAATGTTATCCAATGAGAGAGGGAGAGGGAGAGAAAATAATACGTGACGACGGGGTCTAGGCCCGCTCGTAGGCCCAAGAATGTTCAGAAGCAAATGAATGTATGATAATGTTTCTTCTCCACCTTCTTCAAGCTTTTTTCTTTCTTTCTTTCTATTTTAGTCTTTCTTATTCTGAAAAATGTTTTCTTTGTTATGTTTTTAGAGCGTTTTCCAAGAATGTATATTTTTAGCCCAAGAATGTATATTTTCTCTCCCTCTCTCATTGGATAATTTTTTGTATTGTATACGAGCGGGCCTCTACTTCAAAAATATTTTCTCTCCCTCTCCCTCTCTCATTGGATAATTTTTTGTGTTGTATACTGTTTGGTGGGAAATGGACAACACGAGTCGTAGAAGAGAGAGAAGAGATGGTGAGGGAAGATAAGAGAAAGATGTGAGGGAAATTGGGAGAAGAGGAGGAAGAGAGGGTTGGAGAGGGAGAGAGTGCGAGAAGAGAGTGAGGGAGAGAGAGGAGAGGACATATATATGGGCCCGTTTGGATAGAGTTTATTTTGAGCTTATAAAAAATAACTTATGCAAATAAATAAACTTTTAAGTATTATTAATAAGCTTGTCAAAGTAGTTTATGGAAAAACAACTTGTAGAGATATAACTTTTGTTAGTAAGAACTTATGAATTATCATAAAAACTTATTTATCTCTATAAGTTGTTTTTCATAAGCTTGAAAATAAGTTCATCCAAACGGACCCTATATATATATATAGAGAGAGAGAGAGAGAGAGAGAGATGAGAGGATAAGTGTTCTGGACTGGATCATGAGATCCACTCCAGCAATTGGACATGACTAAGCCCAATAAACTTTGGCCCATATCCATGATAAATCAGCCCTTTTATGGCTATTATGCTTCAATGGTTCAGATTCACCTGACCAATCCGACGGCTCAAAGCTGGCACAGATCCCTATAAATACTAACATACATTGTCATTAATAGGTAGATTCTCATTCCTAGTTAAATCACTCATCTATTCCCAATACTGACTTGAGCGTCGTAGTGGCTTCGTAGGTACCCCACCTGGGAATGTTTTGACATCAACTCATCTTCAGCAGTCCTGCTCGCCCCTGGCCCGATCACAAACAGGCCCGATCACGAGCAGGCCAGGTCACAAGCAGGTTAGCTCACAAGCAGCATTCCTTGGTCCTACCCATCCAAGCTCGACCAGTCCTCTACCTCCTGGTGCTATCAGAAATTCAATCAAGTAAAGCAACTACCCTACCAACTACCTGCTCGGTCCGATCCGTGGTAAGGTAAAGGTACAGAACAATAAGTAAGAGAGAGAAAGAGAGAGAGAGAGAGAGAGAGAGAGAGAGAGAGAGAGAGAGAGAAGTATCGTAGAGAGATGATAGAGATATATAGAAGATGGAGAGTACTGTTTTTTTAAAGTAAAAAATAAAAAGGGTATTTTGATATTTTTTATATAGAGAGAAGAGAGATGAGAGAGGGAGAGAAAATATTTTTGAAGTAGAAAATAAAAATATTATTTTGGTATTTTAGATAGAGAAAGAAGAGAGGGGAATAGAAAGAGAGAGAAGAAAGAGATATAGAGGAGAGAGGATATTTGTTAAATAGAAAATAAAAAAGAGTATTTTAGACAGAGAGAGGAGAGATAAAGAAGAGACGAAATATTTTTAAGTAGAAAATAAAAAGTGTGTTAGAATATAAAACAATCTTTTATATATAAATAAAAGTAGAATACCGAATCCGCCAAAATGTAGTCAAAGGTGGTGGGGGCTTTTGTGTTTTGGGGTTCAAAGAGAAATAGGCGCTACCTGGAAGGGGGAAGAAGGAGTGTGGACAATGGACTCATGGTATGGGAAAATAGTAGTTCTTTCTTTCTTTGTTTCGGCTTGTTGATTTCTAGTTACGTTCTACCCTTAACCTTTCTATTTATTCCCCTTTGGCTCGTGCTCCTTCCCGTTTCTTTTTTAGGGGCTAACCATGGTAAATGCCTGTTGCGCCCGAAAAAGTCCCCGAGGGAGAACCTTCCTCGTTCACAACTTTTCCTAAGACAATGAAGCCGCCACCAATATTTATTAAGGAAAATATTAGGAAAACCTTTTTTGGAAAGCGATTGGTCTTGCGAAACTAGAGAATAGGGTTCGGGGGTCGGTTACGCGCGGGGAAGGTGTTAGCACCCCACACGTCCTCTCTATTGAGAAGAAACCTTTAATTAAATGTGTGGTTTTAGTGTGTTGACTTGAAAATACTTAATTTTGCCTCTCTACTTCTTATTGAAAAATTCTTAATGAAAATCTTTATTTATTATGAAAAAGGGGGAAAAATGGTTTTTTTTAGAAAAAACGCTTGACGGGACATGGCCCGCTCCTACGTATCTCCCGGTGCGATGGAGAACTCAAAGCTACGTAGTTCTTCTTTGTCTTTTTGAAAAGTTTTTGTTTTTTATCTTTTTTTAGTGAGTTTTCGAAATAGGACGAGCACTTAGTGAATGATTAAACTAACCAAGGTTATGGGTAATCACCGCTAAGTACTCTAGAAAATGAGAGTCAATACCACTAGTCAGACGAACAAAGGTTCTGATTGACTATTAGTAGCGACCCGTTTTTATTTGCTCTTTTGAAAGTGGTCTTCGAAAGGGATTGATTGGCACGAATGATCAAGCTAACAAAGGTTATGAGTGATCATCGCTTGTTGTTCTTTTGGGAAAAAGGCATTGCTACCAATGGCTAGACGAACCAAGGTTCTGATTAGCCACTAGCGACAATGGGTTGAAAATGTTTTTAGAAAGGAAAAGGTTTTCGTTCTGAAAATGATCTTGGTTTGCAAAAGTGATTCTTTTTTGTTATGAAAATAACTCTTTTCTTTTGTTATGCAAATGCTAAACTTTTTTTGGTTGCGCTTGACGAGAATGTGACTCGCTCCTACGTATCCCAAATGGGAATCAAAGCGACGTAGTTCTGACGAGCCCCGAAAGTGAAAGTCTTTTTGCTTAGGTTTTGAAAAGTGGAGGGTGCTCATAATGATCAAACTAACAAAGGTTATGGGTGATCATTACTAGCACTTGCCAGGATTTTTGATGCTTGGGAAAATATCTTTTGAAATTGAAAGCATTCATGATAATCAAACTAACAAAGGTTATGGGTGATTATCACTAGCACTCCATTGTTAATAATCATGCAAGCAAATGCTTCGCAAGACTACTAACAAAGTTTTGATTTTGAAGAGTTTTCGCAATTGGATTAATTTTTATTTTGGGGAGCACTTATCCATTATTTGGGGAAAAAAGGTTTGTAAAAAAAATAAGTTTATTTAGGGGAAAAAACAAAATTAAAAAAAAGAAACAGGGGGTGCAGTAGTAAAATGGGGTGCAAGTAAAAGGAGGGCTGTATTATTAAAACTGGGGTGTAAACAGTGAGCCCAGCTCATTTTTGTAAGCTGGGCTGCGTTCAAAAAAAAACATGGGCTTCAGGGGAGGGCGCGAGAAGTAAAATGCAGGGGTGTTGGTAGAAGTCTGAAAAAATAAAAAAAAATAAAAAAAAAAGGGTGAAAGGACGAAAATGCCCCTGGTATTCCCAATATAAAATGACAACCTAAAAGTGGAAACCCTAATTTCCACCTTTCTTTCTCCACGGCGCCTCAACCCCAAAATCAGCAAAACCTAAAATTTTCTCTCCCTCTCTTGCTTGCTGCGGCCGATCCATCTCTCTCCCTCATCTCCTACCCAAATTTCGCTTTCCTCTCCTCTCCATAGTCGCAGCTTCCTTTTCTCTTCTCTATACCGTGACTCCACCTTCTTCTTCTCTCGATCTCCCTTCTCCTCACCGCCATGCCTAACTCTCTCACCTCTTCTCCCCTACGGCGGCGTTTTTATTCGATCTGGATTCACCTCGCGGCGAGGAGGGCGATCTCACGGTGATGATGATGGCGCTCTATTTCTGTGGTGGTTGCGAAGGGACGGAGGGGTTAGCCACGGTGGCGGAGTGGTTCTGTGTTGGTGGCCAGCGATGAGAGGCAGAGGTGGTTCGGTTGCGACTGGTGGAGGAAACAAGGAGGCGGGGGTGTGGCCGTTCGTGGGTGGTGGTCGGTTCCGGGTTACAGTGGTGGCTGCTGGGTGGTTCGATGGTAGTTTGGCGGTGAGGCGCGAGGATAGCCACGACGGGGTAACGGTGACGCGTAAGTTTCGACTGATTCCGTGGAATGACCACCGTGGACGGCGGCCGGAGTTCACCTCCGGCTGCTCAGGTCAGTACATCATCCATTCTCTATTTTTTTGTTCTATCTGCATGTTTACTTTTGTGTTGCTGTGGCTGTCTGGTTTGATTTCTTGTTGTTTAACTAACTCGTTTTTTTGCACACACTGATTTCTCATTTTTAGAGCCAATAAACTATGAACCCTAAATTTTTATGTTCTGTTTCAAATCTATTTTCCAACTAACAGGGACATTGGACTACCTTATTTAAAAAAAAAAACTCGTCCAATCTAAATACTGATATATGCTTAAAACGAAATAAATAAATAAAAAAACTCAGGACCTTTTTTTTGAGACTGCTGCTATGTTGTTTTGACTGCTTCTGTTGCCTGCTGCGTACCCTTGTTGCTGCTGCTCTTTTACTCTCCTGCTACTGCTCTTGCTTCTGAAAAAAAAGAAATTGTGTGTATTGCCCTGCGTGTGTGTGTGGTTGTGTTTGCAGTGTTTGCTGTCTTTTTTTTTGGACTGATTGCTGTGAATTCTTGCTTGTGTGTATGTGTCTGTGTGTTTCAGTGTCTATTTTGCCTCTTTGTTGTATGTCTGTGTATCTTTGCTGTATGTCCTCTTAGACCTAGGATTGACTGTTTATTTATACTGAGAAACTAGGGTTGGCATCTAATTGGTTTTTGACTGGTGTGACTGGGCTTTTGCAGGTCTGATAATGTGGGCTTGCTGAGCAGTCTTGGAGAGCAAGAACAGCCCCAGAGATTTGCTGATGCTGCTCCCTTTTTATTTTCGTTTTTTTGTATTTTTTGTATTTTTGACTATTGTTTTTTTGCATTTTTGGGACAGTTTGGACTCTAAACACTCTTAAATTGTAAATGAAATAAAATTTGATTTTTTGACATTTTTGGACTCAAAACAAATTAAATAGACAAAATAATAAAAAAAAGAAGTTCAGCCAAATACAAAAGCGAAAACTCTTCAAAATCAAAACTTTGTTAGTAGTCTTGCGAAGCCTTTGCTTGCATGATTATTAACAATGGAGTGCTAGTGATAATCACCCATAACCTTTGTTAGTTTGATTATCATGAATGCTTTCAATTTCAAAAGATATTTTCCCAAGCATCAAAAATCCTGGCAAGTGCTAGTAATGATCACCCATAACCTTTGTTAGTTTGATCATTGTGAGCACCCTCCACTTTTCAAAACCTAAGCAAAAAGACTTTCACTTTCGGGGCTCGTCAGAACTACGTCGCTTTGATTCCCATTTGGGATACGTAGGAGCGAGTCACATTCTCGTCAAGCGCAACCATAAAAAGTTTAGCATTTGCATAACAAAAGAAAAGAGTTATTTTCATAACAAAAAAGAATCACTTTTGCAAACCAAGATCATTTTCAGAACGAAAACCTTTTCCTTTCTAAAAACATTTTCAACCCATTGTCGCTAGTGGCTAATCAGAACCTTGGTTCGTCTAGCCATTGGTAGCAATGCCTTTTTCCCAAAAGAACAACAAGCGATGATCACTCATAACCTTTGTTAGCTTGATCATTCGTGCCAATCAATCCCTTTCGAAGACCACTTTCAAAAGAGCAAATAAAAATGGGTCGCTACTAATAGTCAAACAGAACCTTTGTTCGTCTGACTAGTGGTATTGACTCTCATTTTCTAGAGTACTTAGCGGTGATTACCCATAACCTTGGTTAGTTTAATCATTCACTAAGTGCTCGTCCTATTTCGAAAACTCACTAAAAAAAGATAAAAAACAAAAACTTTTCAAAAAGACAAAGAAGAACTACGTAGCTTTGAGTTCTCCATCGCACCAGGAGATACGTAGGAGCGGGCCATGTCCCGTCAAGCGTTTTTTCTAAAAAAAAAACCATTTTTCCCCCTTTTTCATAATAAATAAAGATTTTCATTAAGAATTTTTCAATAAGAAGTAGAGAGGCAAAATTAAGTATTTTCAAGTCAACACACTAAAACCACACATTTAATTAAAGGTTCCTTCTCAATAGAGAGGACGTGTGGGGTGCTAACACCTTCCCCGCGCGTAACCGACCCCTGAACCCTATTCTCTAGTTTCGCAAGACCAATCGCTTTCCAAAAAAGGTTTTCCTAATATTTTCCTTAATAAATATTGGTGGCGGCTTCATTTTCTTAGGAAAAGTTGTGAACGAGGAAGGTTCTCCCTCGGGGACTTTTTCGGGCGCAACAGCTGGCGACTTCACTGGGGATAAAAACATCTTTTTCAAAAGTGGGTCAAGCCTAATTAATTAAGTGTGTGGTTTGTGTGATTAATTTGAACATCTTGCTTTGCCTCTATTCTTCTTCTTCTTCATAAGCATGTTGCATCCATATGCATTCTTCTTCTATGTTTGCTTTTGTTTAAAATAATAGATAGCTACTTCTTTGCTTAAATGCTTTGTTCCCTCATGCATATTTCCCCTCTCTTGTCATATCCCCTTCTTCTCATCTCCCTTTCTGAGGTAAGTAATGTGTTTGTTGTTGGCACCCTAGATTAGTTGAATTTGATTGGTATTGAACCCTAGGGTAGACGACACGTTATTGATTTCTATTGTCAGGACTGTTCTGGATTTGCATTTGCAGGTAGGGTAGTTTTTTAAGGAAATGCCCTTCGCACACACACACTTGTACCTTGAGATTATATGATTAGAGAAAGAGACCATAACCCAGGTCTAATAGGATACCTTAGGATAAGTGGATTCGATTAGTGAGAGCCCATCAGGACCTTTGTCCGTTTGGCTACTCGCGAAAGTTTCAATCAGAGTTGTGCTCTTTCATGATGCTTCGTATCTAGCAGTTTGCTGCATTTACGGGGATTTTCATGGGAGGGACTGTGACTTTGATGACCTTTGTGAGGGTGTGAATAGAGCTACATGAGAAGATTATCCCTAAAGTGCCTTAGATCATAGGTTCTACCCCTTTTTAGGTCACAAGGGCTTTCCAAATTGTGTGCTGCATTGTTGCATTCAGTTCAATCAATTTTTCCTTCAAAATTTTCGAAAATCAAAAAAGATATGCTTTTCCTTTTCAATAAACGCCTATATGAGGTGGCATATAGTGTGAAAATTTTCAAATCACCACCTGTAAATATCCTCTTTCTGCAAAAACACAAAAAAGAAGCATCATTGCATCATTGCATCACTGCATCATTGCATCATTTGCATTGCATAAAATTCCAATTCATCTTGCATTCCCTTTCATTACATAAAGATAAAACAAAAAACAATTATCATCTTCATAGCATAAGCGTTTCATTTATAATCATGCGAAAAATCCTCGTCAAGTTCATCCAAGACATGGCATTCATGCATAAGCGTTATTTCAAAAAAAGACCCACTAGAAGTACGTAAACTTTGATTCCTCATTACAATGGGGATACGTAGTAGCGGGTCATACCCCGTCAAGCAGATTTTTGTAAAACCTTTTTTTTTTCCAATAAATCATTTGCATCTCCAAACAATTTTCAAAATCATGTTCCAAAACTAAAAATGAAAAAAATGAAAAGTTTCTAATGCATGCATCTTATCTAAACAAAGAAAAAATAGAAAAGCTCTTCATGTAAAAGCTCGATGAGTAAAAGCGCACCTTCGAATGACGAAGGGTAATATCTCAAATTTGTTTGTGCACTACAAATTTAAGATGTTACTCTACGATATCGGGGCACTTTAACCCTATCAAGTGAGGTTTGTTTTCAAATAAGAGAATAAGTTTGAGTTAACCAAACGTCGAAGCATTTCAGTATATTGCGTGAAGTATTGAGTCAGGATCCACTCAATGTTTCATGCAAGTTACTCAGAGTAACGATAATTGGTTGCCTCACGTCATCATTTTTACAATAAAAAAGGGGAAGGGGCGTTGGCATTTCATACTTTGCCTTGCCTCTAAAAAAAAATCATCATCATTTAGAAAAAAAAGAAGCATCATTCCTGCATCTTTCATCATTCAAAAGAAAAAGGGGGCATTGGCATTTCGTACCTTGTCTCGCCTCTAAAAAATAAAAAATCAAAATCAAAAATCATTTTGAAAAAAAAGGGGCATCATTCTTGCATCATTCGCATTGGCATTCCATATTTTGTCTTGCATTAAAAATAACAAAATTATTTAGAATAAGTCACACTCTTCGAGTGGTCATTCTCCACACATTTGCATCATACTTGCATATCATAATTTGTTCATTCATTCATTGCATAAAATAAGAGTTGTGATGAGAAGCGAGACGTTCTTGCGAAACAATCATCCTTTTTGAAAAAGTTTATCCTTACTTGGTTGCAAACTCAAGGTGTTCCAAGGCGCTCAGTTTTTCAAATCAATAGCTCTTTTGCATTTCTTTCAAAAGCACTGCATCCCATCCATTCTATGACAAAAGACTGAAATAGTGTATCAAAGAAAAAAACAAATTTTTAACTGATGTTAACTCTCTGTGAAGCATTCTTCTAATGAGCGTGCATGCTATGAGTACATTCTCTTGTTTGAGTCCGTTGGTTTTCCTCCCTTACCACAGTTTCCCGTCCAAGTCTAGTCCCGCCCCGTCCACCCATAAAGTGCATATTCTCCCCATCAGTGCGTATTTGACTTTTGGTTCATTCTAATGCTTTAAGTCCTCCATGCTGGGGCAAGTCTGTGATCATTAATTCCCCTTGATTAATATCATATTCCTTCAGTGCAAGTCTCAGAAAAAAAAAAAAAATAATAATAATAATAATAATAATAATAATATAATAAACAAGAAAACAAGCTCGCTAGGTTGAAAACCCGCAAAGGGCGGCCTAGGCAAAAAGGAGCGCCCGGTGGACTGAAAACTCGCAAAGAGCGGTCCAGGCAAAAATTAGGGCACAAAAAAGGAAAAAAGAGCAAACACATGAAGATAGATAAATTATTGTTCTAAAGTTAAGTCTTATAGAAATAAGCAATCGGGATTTGAAATGAAGTTTGGCCATCTCCTCAAAAACCCCAAAATCCCAGAAAATCCCTTTCCTACCCACCTTGAGCCAAGAAAAACCAAAATCCAAAGATCACCCTAGGCAAGGACCACCCCAAATAAAAAAAACAGTGCATCACTTTTTATCAGCTCACCCGAGTCAAAGAAGGAAAAGAATCATAAAACAAAAAAAGAAAAAAAAGGGAAAAAGAGAAAATCAAAAAAAAGGGAATACAAAAGAAATGTAAGTGGTGAGCCGGTACATGTTACCACAAAATACAAGAGATCCTTGTCTAAATAAACCTTCAAACACTTCATCATTCCAACACTTGGTTCCATAAACCTTCAAACACTTCCTTTGGCCTCAACATCAAACCCCTCAGTCATTCTACCATGAGACACGAATTTGCTTTAACAGAGCCCAAACAAACCCAATAACCATCTTCCTCATAGACCATTAACCGTCAATCAACGCCGAACAAAACTCATCCTCCCATTAGCCTCAAACACTTCATTAAGCCTAACCCTCCTTCCTCCACAAAACACCACGATCCCGAAAAGTCCATTCCGATCAATGACCGGTTGCTTTTGTTCTCTCAAATTCTAATCTTAGGACGAACAAGCTTATCTATGTACAATGTGTTTGCTCAAAAGAAAAACAAACGATCAGAAAAAAGAAAGCTGATCAAGAAAGAATAAACCATCAGAAAAAAGAGAACTGAGGAAACAAAAACGGACAGTCAGAAAAAGAAAGCTGACAAAATAAAAAAGAGCGACTTGCACTCCAAAACACATTCAAGATGCATTAAAACAAGGTTTAGTGATCACCAGGTAAGGATTCTTTCGCACCAAAAGTCAAGACATCAGTAGAGAACCAAAGATTTGCACTGAGAATACCACTCAGACCCAAAAGTTGGGGCATTCTCTTCACCACCCTAGTCTTGGGAAAGTCTGTTCAATGCCCATCCCATGTCACTCCAGTTGTCAATGTCATTCCAAAGTGGGGCAAGTGCATTCCCATTCCTTCACCTCATTCATTCCCATAAAAACCTCACCGGGGCAATCTCTCAACTCACTATCCTAAACAAGACCTTGTCATTCTGATTGGGACAGCTTTGTCCTTGTTATGACTGGGGCAACATCAAATTCTGTGGGTTGAAGCAAAACCCCTTTCATTCCAGCTTTCATCCCAAGAGCCGAAGCGTTCCCAATTCATCATCTTCTACACCCCTAGTTGTTGTCACCACTAGACAGGGACAAGTTATTCACTCGTCAAAGACCTGAATTGGGGCAATCTTGTATCTCTTGGTCCCTCATAAGCGTCGGCAATAACCATGTCGGTCATTCCTTCACTTGCCATAAATGTCCATGTCCTAAACCAATTCCAAGTTAACTGACTCATTCATTCACATCTGCACTCCTATGCATGCTTACTAGACAATGCTTCAAAAGAGAGAACACAAGTTGTTTGCGTGATATCTAAAATTCAGTCATCATGGAAAGAAAGAGAAAACAAGCGAGGTTGTTTGTAAATAAAAACCTTGAGAACACCGGAGTTTGAATCAAATTCAATTTTTCAACAGAATGGTCAATAATCATTTCAATTCCTTGCATCCAAAGTCTCGCATCTCATCATCACAAAAATGTCTGCCTCATGCATCTAGGCATCTCAATCTATTCATTATAGCATACGCATCAAAGCATTACACTGGCATCTTCACATCTTGTGTATTCATCACATGACAAAAAGAAAAAACGTTCCACGTCAGTTGCACCATATTGATACTTGCATTTCATAGAGGAAAATAGTAAAGAAGAAAAAGCAGAAATCTTTTCATTGCATTAGCATCATATTAATGCTCGCACTTCATAAAAAGGAAAAGAACAAAGTCATTACATGTCATTCATCATTAGAGCATTACATTTTGCATCAGATATTTCATAGAAAAAGCAAAGAATGTAAAAGAAAACAAAGAAAAGAAACCACAAAAGCAATACAAAAGCATTCCATGTCATTTACCATTCCACAAGATACTAATCATAGCATGCACCATTGCATCATCAAAATTCTTCAGACCATTAGATCAATACAGACATATGTTGACCCATAAACCAGACCTTTGCGTCCATAATTCAAAGCTACTCCCTTGATCCCAAGCGATCCTCATTTCATGTCTTCTCATTCATTGCTTTTTCGTTAGCACATCCAGTGTTGACTCTCACTTGCAAACTCCAAACAAACAACAAAAAGAACGGAAACATTCCCTGTCATCCAGCATTCCATATCATTCACCATTTCATAAGCATTCCTTTGTCATTCAATCCTCAAACATTAAAGCGGTGCATTTGCATCATATTAACGTTAGCATTTCCATAAAAGAAAAAGAACAAAAATCATTGCATCAAACATCAGAGCATCGCATCATATTAATGTTTGCATTTCATAGAAGAAGCAAAAAAGAAACAAACAGGAGTTAGAACAGAAACATTCACGATAGGACACTTGAATTGATCACTCAAGAATCCTAAGGTCCCTATGCCAAAAAGAAAACAAACAAAAACATTCAGTGTCGTCTACATCATGGTAATGTTTGCATTCCATAAAACAAAAAGAACCAAAAATTCATCATCCCATCAAACATCCAAGCAATACAGTTGCATCACATCAATACTTGCATCTCATAGAAGAAAAGAAAGCTAGAACATCCCATGTCATTCATCATTTCATGTTATTCATCATTTTATAGCAATATTCCCATTTCATAGAAAAGAAAAAAAAACAAAGAAGAGAAAGTTTTCCTTTGCATGTCATTCCATTAAAATACATGAGCATTCCGTGTCATCAAACACCAAAGTTTTGCATTCGCATACCCATGATTCTTAAAAGAGCAAAAAGAGAAGCCAAAGGAGAGAAGAGAGAAGAGCCAAGAGAGCAACAAAAAGAAAAGAAAAGAAAGAAAAAGAAAGAAGAGAAGCTAGAGAAAGAGAAAAAGGCATATAAGAACAGGAGAAAATCATGCATTCATCAGACATAAACAAAAGAAAAAGAAAATCATGCATTACGTACAGACAAGAGAAGAAAAGGAAAATCACTGCATTCATCAAACATATAAGAACAGTAGAAAATCATGCATTCATCCGACATAGACAAAAGAAAAAAGAAACTCATTACATTTACATTCATCATAAGAAAAAGAAAACAGCAATCATGACATTTGCATTGCATGCATTTGTTCATTTTCAGCTGCAGGTACAAAGAGAGGATGAGCACTTCGGTGTTAGCCCTCGCCTCCAGATTCCAGAAAATGCTCCCCCAAGTTGGGAGTTCAAAAAAAGAAGAAGAGAGAAACAAAAAACAGGAAAAGAAAAAGAGAAAAGAAAAGAGAGCGCTCAGGCGCGCATTGCGGATTGGAGCCCAGAGAGATCGTCGCTCCCTTCTGCCCAGGTCTCACATCGTGTACGAGCAACGCGATGGACCGCAGCCCCATGTGAGGCGCAACGGAATAGTTGTATCGAGCCTAAGATACAGTGGAAAGCCGTGCATTGATTTGTATATCAGTTCCGGAGCTGATAACGATCCCCCCGGTCGCTCGAAAGACCAACAGGAAGAGCGTGCTCCTCAAAGCCACGTGCAAACTCGGATTCGTCAAGAGTTCGTTTAAGGATTACAGGTTTTAGGCAGCCTGGGCAATTTACCGCTTTTTGCACGCCAAGTGCCCATTTTACCTTTTCTGTCTGCACGCCAAGTGCCCATTTTACCTTTTCTGTCTGCACGCCAAGTGCCCATTTTACTTTTCTGCCTGCACGCAAGTGCCCATTTTACCTTTTCTGTCTGCACGTCGGTGTTCATTTACTGTTTTCGCATCAACACGAAAGTGTCTATCTTTCCAAAAACAAAAGAAAAAAAAAGGGGAAAATCCAAATAAAGAGGGGCAGCTGTTATACCCCAATTTTGTCCGAGCTCCTGTTAATAGTGTTTTAATTTACTAGGTCGCATTTTTTTGCAAGTCTCGAGTCCTGTTAACGCGTGTCGGTGTCATGCGGGTGTCGTTAAGATGCCGTTTGTGTAATTGGGCCAACAGTTGGGTTATTGGGCCTACACATATACAAATCGGGCTTATCATTTTGAGTTGGGCCCACGAATGTGGTTCCTAGTTAATTTTTAGCGTTTATCAGTTAGCGGGCCTATTTGTTCTATTTGAGCCTCGTTCTAGCGCATTTGTCGAGTTGGGCCCGATTTCGCTTTTGTATTTGGCTGAACTTCTTTTTTTTATTATTTTGTCTATTTAATTTGTTTTGAGTCTAAAAATGTCAAAAAATCAAATTTTATTTCATTTACAATTTAGGAGTGTTTAGAGTCCAAACTGTCCCAAAAATGCAAAAAAACAATAGTCAAAAATACAAAAAATACAAAAAAACGAAGTTCAGCCAAATACAAAAGCGAAATCGGGCCCAACTCGACAAATGCGCTAGAACGAGGCTCAAATAGAACAAATAGGCCCGCTAACTGATAAACGCTAAAAATTAACTAGGAACCACGTTCGTGGGCCCAACTCAAAATGATAAGCCCGATTTGTATATGTGTAGGCCCAATAACCCAACTGTTGGCCCAATTACACAAACGGCATCTTAACGACACCCGCATGACACCGACACGCGTTAACAAGACTCGAGACTTGCAAAAAAATGCGACCTAGTAAATTAAAACGCTATTAACAGGAGCTCAGACAAATTTGGGGTATAACAATGCCTAGCTAAGCATGGTGGTCAATACCTACGCTTTTTATAGGTTGTTTGGTTTCACAATAGGTATATGCAAACTCACGGTAGCTTTAAAGCTACAAAACATAGCTTTTACTCTGGCGTGGTTTTCCATTGTTAAAACCGTAAATTCCAGACTAAAGAGTTGTTTGATTTGCAAAAAAAAATTAAGTTTGGTATATGAAAGTATAGTACCGGACATAGTAGTATTGGATAACTTTTTGTATTGTTATACAGTTTGGTAGGTAATGGACAACACGAGCCATAGAAGCGAGAGAAGAGATGGTGAGGGAAGATAAGAGAAAGAGGTGAGGGAAAGCAAGAGAAGAGGAAGAAGAGAAGGTTGGAGAGGGAGAGAGGAGAGTATATATATATATATATATATATAGAGAGAGAGAGAGAGAGAGAGAGAGAGAGAGAGAGAGAGAGAGAGAGAGAGAGAGAGAGAGAGAGAGAGAGAGAGAGAGAGAGGGGAAGAGGGAAGTGTCATCCTAGAGAGATTAGAAGATAAGTAAGAGAGAGAGAGAGAGAGAGAGAGAGAGAGAGAGATAAGTGCGAGGAGAGATATGATAGAGATATATAGAAGATGGAGAGTATTTTTTAAAGTAAAAAAATAAAAAAGGTATTTTGATATTTTGATATAGAGAGGCAGCGACAATATTTTTTAAGTAGAAAATAAAAATTTGGAGAAACTGACGGTGAGAAAGGAATTTGGAAGTATCAATTTGGCAATGCTAGGGAAGCAGACGCTGAATATTGCAACCCGCGCAGATACTATAGTAAGTAGAGTGTTTAAAGCAAAATATTTTCCAAATGGTGATTTTATGGGGCTCGCTTGGGTCATAATCCCAGTTATGTGTGGCGTAGTATCTTCACTTCTCGGGTGGTTGTTAATTTGGGAACGCGGTCGAGGATTGGAATCGGTGAGGATATCTCAGATTGGAATCGGTGAGGATTGATAGCTTTATTAGATCACCAATTGTAGCAGGGTCGGAAAGTTTGCGGGTAAAGGACCTTTGGATTGATAGCAATAGAAGGTGGAATGATACACTTATTGATCAGCTGTTCTCTACTGAAAAGGCTTTATTAATCAAAACCATGCCACGATTTAGTGTTCTGGAAGAGGACCGATTATGCTGGTGGCGAAGCAAGTCAGGAAGTTATTCAGTCCGATCAGCTTATTACGCACTCATGGAAGACTTTATTGACGGCTCACATCTGTGAGTTGGAGGGGCTTGGATGACTATTTGGAAGTGTGGTATTCCTCCGAAAATAAAACTCATGCTTTGGAGGCTTGCCAGATGTTGTCTTCCTACATGTAGTAACTTGGTCCAGAAACAAGTGGATTACGAAAGTCACTGCCCGATGTGTGAGCGACATGCTGAAACTGAGAGGCATGTGTTCTTTGAGTGCCAACACGCATTGGAGACTTGAAGAGAATGTGGCCTTGCGGATTCTGTTCGAGCTGCTACTGCTTCTACAATTGCTGGCCGTGATTGTTTTGAAAATCTGATGCAGGTTTTGAACACTGACACCAAGTATAAATTTGTAATGGTGCTTTGGGCTTTGTGGAGAAGAAATGATAAAGTCTGGAATGGAATGATGCAACCAGTTTCGCAGGTGATCAATCGAGCACAGGACTTGCTTCAAGAATGGAATTAGACGTGACAGAAGCATCATACAGCATGTGCGAATAATGTTCAGCAGCAGCAAGTAGTGATCCGTTGGCAAAAATCGTGCGCAGACACTTATAAATGTAATGTCGATTCTGCCTTGTTTACTAGTGATAATAAATATGACATCGGTATATGCATACGCACTTCCACAAGCGACTTTCACAAAGGCAAAACTATGTGGTTCATCGGTGTTCCTACACCACCAAAGGTGGAAGCAATGGGACTTTGGCACGCCTTACTTTGGTTGGAGGACTTGGGGCTTACTTCTGTTTCCATAGAACTGGATTGTTTACCAGTTGTAAATGGCTTGAAGTCAGACCCATTACCGAATACACTGAATTTAGTGCTTTGATCTCAAATTGTCGACGTCATCTATTTAATTTTCCTAGCTTTCAGGTTAGCTATGTCCGGAGAAAAGTAAATCTTGCCGCTCATACTCTACCTCGGGCATCAACAGTAATTGTTATTTCCCAGTTGTTTGATTTGATTCCAGTCTGTATTGAGACTATTTTAATTAATGAAATGGTATAAGTTTGCTTTTGTCAAGAAAAAAAGTAGAAAATAAAAATGTTATTTTGGTATTTTAGATAGAGAAAGAAGAGAGGATGGAGAGAGAGAGAGAGGAGATATAGAGCACACAGAGAGGATATTTATTAAATAGAAAATAAAAAAGAGTATTTTAGAGAGAGAGGAGAGATATAGAAGAGGGAGAATATTTTTTAGTAGAAAATAAAAAGTGTGTTAAAATAACATCTATATATTATGCAAGAGTATCTTGGTTTATCTCCTAGGATTTGTTTTCAATCTTAGCGCATCTCTTAGGATTAATTTCCATATCTCTTGTTTTTTTGTCTACGGGTCTTTGACCCGCTCCCGTGTCTAGGGGAAATGGTCCCTGAATAATTCGGAGTTCGGCCGGGAGGTAAGTAAAGTCTGACTCTAATTTGTTCCATATCGCTTGTTTGTTTCTTTATTACCTTATTTAAAATCGAGTATTTGTATCATATAAATAGTGATTAGGTTTAATATTTTGTAAGTAGAGTTTGTTTGGCAAGTTCCATTTGCTAGAGGATAGCGAATTTGACTAGCAGATGATGAATACACGTGGTAAGCACTTTTTGGTATATCGTTTAACATTTTTTCAAATGCTACTTTAAATAGTATTTTTGAAACACTACGTATAGCGTATAGCAATTCACATCTTTTGTCATTTTTACCCACATTTTTTTCTTAAATTCTTTCTCTATCTTTATTAAAATAAACTAAATAATTTTAAATTTATATTTTTTATGCACGGATTATCTTTAATTTTCATAATATAAATTTTAAAATTTTAACTTCTAAATATCTTTTTTTTTGTATAAACCAGGTATCCTCTGCGCGCAACTACAGAGACTAATCCATCGAGCCGGGTATGACCACAGTCCATCGAGCCGGGTAGGACCACAATGGGTGGCAAAGCTCTCCCTCAAGAGATTTAACACTGCTGCAAGCCCAAAACTGGATTCGAACTCAGGATTTTGGTTAAGCTGGAAGAGACCCCTACCATATCATCCAAGTGCTCTAGGGTTTAACTTATAAATATCTTAATATTAGTTTAATTATCATGAATTTATATCAATATTGATTTATAAACATGTTATATTTTATATTGATTAAATAATTTAATCATGATTTAGGCAAAAATGCACGAGGGGTCCTTTAAGTTATTTAATTATAATGAATTGGTCCTTTAATTTATTTTTTTACCAATTAGCTCTTTTAAGTTACATAACGTGTATTGTCAAAAAAAGTTACATAACGTGTACATAGTTATCCTTTTCTGGTATTGAATGGTTTTTTGTATTCTATACCAACATCACGAGCTATAGAAGGGAGAGAAGAGATGATGAGGGAAGATAAGAGAAAGAGTTGAGGGAAAGCGGGATGAGAGGAAGAAGAGGGGGTTGGAGAGGGAGAAAGTGTGAGAGTGAGGGAGAGAGATGAGAGGGTATATATATAAAGAGAGAGAGAGAGGCATTGTAGAGAGATTAGAGGATAAGGAAGTGACAAAGAGAGACGAGATAAGAGTGCAAGGACAAATATGATAGAGATATATATAAGATGGAGAGAAGTTTTTAAAGTAAAAATAAAAAGGGTATTTTGAAATTTTGATAAAGAGAGAATAGAGATTATAGAGGGAGAGAGAATATAATAAAAATGTTATTTTGATATTTTAGATAGAGAAAGAGGAGGGGGGGTGGAGAGAGAAGAGAGATATAGATGAGAGAGGATATTTGTTAAACAGAAAAAATAAAAAAATAAAAAAGTATTTTAGATAGAGAGAGGAGATATACAGAAGAGAAAGAATATTTTTTAAGTAGAGAATAAAAAGTGTCTTAAATATAAAACAACATCTCATAATATCTATATATTTTTTTGGTAAACAAAGGAAAAACAACAAAACTAACTATGAGGAACCAAAACCCTCAAGGCATCCCTCGAGAGAATACCTGTCATGCCATGAGGAGGATGAGGATGCAAAATTCAGTTACCATGAGTGGTTAAGGGTATCCTTGATGCCTTGAATTAACACTGCATATCCATGGCGGTGACCGAGAGGCGTATGTTTATCTCCTAGAATTTGTTTTCAATCTTAGTGTATCTCTTAGGATTAATTTCCATTCATGCAAAAAAAAGGATTAATTTCCATATATCTTATTTGTTTATTTATTTCCTTATTTAAGATTTAGTCTTTGTATCCCTATAAATAGTGATTAGTGTTTCATATTTTGTAATTAGGCTTTGTTTGGCAAGTCCCATTTGCTAGGGGATAGCGAATTTGACTAGCGGATGATGAATAGACGTGTTTGGTAAGCACTAGAGTTTAGTGTTTTTTGGTAGAATTTAGCATTTTTTCAAACGTCACTTCAAATAGCATTTTTTGAAACACAACTTATAAGTTATAACGTATAGTGTTTCACTTCTTTTCTCATTTTTACTCTCATTTATTCGTAAATTCCTCCTCTATCTTTATTAAAATAAACTAAATAAATTTAAATTTCTATTTTTATGCACAAATTATCTTTAATTTTCATTTTAATTATATTATTATTTTTATCCTTTTTAGGATTTTACCACCGTTATATGTCGATTATTATATTTCAATACTCAAGTAATGGTATGTACATAGTTTAATATATATATATATATATATATATTTTGAATAATACATTTTTTAAAAATAGTTAATAAAAATATTAGAATAATAAAATATAAATTTCACAATTTTAACTTCTAAATATCTTAATGATAGTTTAATTATTATGAATTTATATCAATATTGGTTTCTAAATATTTTGTCATATTTTATATTGACACTAGTAGAAAAAATGGATTTTA
Source organism: Astragalus membranaceus (assembly GCA_039519185.1). NCBI lineage: Eukaryota > Viridiplantae > Streptophyta > Magnoliopsida > Fabales > Fabaceae > Astragalus > Astragalus membranaceus. The sequence continues at coordinate 160,318,289 of CM076846.1, read as the reverse complement.
CATCAGGAATTGGCATCGGTTCAAATACTAACCGATGTGGATAAAAATGCGGTGGCATTTTTGAAATTATGTGAACATTTTTTGTTTCAATTCACATAGGAACAAATCAGCATGCATTGGATGGGTCTTTTAGTTGACGTGTTTCGCCAAGTTGTGCGCTTGAACTTATTTTGTAAAGTTATTCTGTAGATCATCATTCCCATACATTCTTTACTTTGTTGATTTTGTCCCCTTGTTGTTGACTGCTAATGTCATGGAGTTCAATCGCTGTTTGATCATTTTTTCTGATAAGTATAGAATTGGATGAAAGATTGGAAGTGAAGGAAGAGCTTGATATTTTGAGTCTTACATAGTTCTCTTTCCAGCTGATTTTGATTTTGTAATTTGCTCGGTGCCTTCATAATATATTCCACCAGGATATTCTTTTTGTGTGTGCTTTACACTTAGATTGATTGAGTACTGTGTTTTTCAGAAGTAATTTGCATGATTGTCAGGTCAGTAATATGCCACTAACTCTTGGTGTTTTTCAGTTGCTGTTCTTTTGTCTTTTATAACTCTACCAGGCATTATTATGAAGCTAGCTGTTTGATTGAAAAAAAGTTTAATGTCTATTTTTTCTAAAGCTTTTGTTGTAGGTTATCTGATAATTTTTATAACTTTTTTCTAAAGCTTCTGTTGTAGGCACTATTTGTTAGATCTAGCTGTTGAGAATTTTTTTTTTTAAAAAAAGTTAGTTTAACATCGGTTCCCATCAGGACCTGATGCGAAAAGTACTTTTTGCATCAGGTGGTTCTGAAAATCCAATGCCAAAAAGGTGCTAAAATCTAATTAAAAATGACTTTTGGCATCGGGTGGTAATACAACTGATGCGAAAAATACTTTTCGCATCAGGTCTGTACCTGATGCAAAAGGTGCGTACTTTTAACATCGCCTGAATCTATAACGGACACGGAACCGATGCGAAAAGTCATTTTTAACCGATGCGAAAAGCCTAAATTGTAGTAGTGTGATTAAATAAATTTAATCATGTTGTACTAAAAAAAATTAGGTAAAAATGCACCAGAGTCCTTTAAGTTATTTAATTGTAATGAATTAGTCTTTTAAAATTTGTTTTGTACCACTTAGGTCATGTAAGTTACATAACATGTGTACTGTTATCCCTTTTATCATTTTTCGTTCCAAACAAGCTTAGTTAGCACTAACAGAGTTGAGGTGTCTGTATCAGAATAGGATAGTGCTGACATGTCAAGGGTTATTGTTCTTCATTCAAACCGAGAAAAATCATCAAACTCAGATCTGAAAATTTTTATTGTTCTTAAATTATTTAACCTCATGAATTGATGAAATCATACCCACATCTTTCACATACGTTTCTCGATGTCAATGAAATTATAACAAAAAACAGAGACATAATGTGTGTGTGAGAGAGAGAGAGAGAGAGAGAGAGAGAGAGAGAGAGAGAGAGAGAGAGAGAGAGAGAGAGAGAGAGAGAGAGAGAGAGAGAGAGAGAGAGAGAGAGAGAGAGAGAGAGAGAGAGAGAGTCAAACTTCAAAGCTAGAACCCAAAAATGGGTTTACAAATTGTTGGGAAAGTGAAGGGGAAACCGTCACTTGTAGTTTCTTTTTTTACGGAATTCCTTATAGTTTATATTCGGAAAAATCCCAAGTCCCACATCGACTAGTGATAAGGTCTCAAGAGAGTATATAACCTTACAAGCTGGTTTTATGGGTTGAGTTAGACCCAATTCACATTCTAAGAGTTTAAACATTTATAAATCGTTGTACAAAAAAACATTGACAATCTATACTTTTTTTTACAATATTGACAATCTTTACTTTATAAAATTATAATATATAACTGTGATTTGGATCTGTGTTGTTGTTTCAAACACATTGAGAAATATCTCAACAACAACGAGTTCTAATGTTTTTGGCATTGACAATTTGGATTTGGGTTGTTATTTCAGAACGAAAAAAAAATTGCAGAACGATCATTGGTGCAACGGTGAGAAGAGGACAAAGAGGAGGGGTAACAATGGCATACATGCAATAGCAAATACAAATTTGATCTTTCATTTAACAAGTTTTTTGTTATGCCTCTCTCTTTTTTATTTTTTAATGCTCTTTTTCTTATACAATTTTTTTTATTATTTTCAACTTAAATCTTTCTTCTTAATCTGTTATGCCTTCCTTCTAATCTTGAGCTATTCGGCCTGTTAGCCTATATATGAGATGCCCAGATGACTAATTGCATTACCGGTGTCTAGTGAATGCACCAATTAAAAAAGTACTTTGTGTGTTACGAATATCATCAAGAACAAGAAGGGGGTGCTACCAATTAAAAAATTATCTGTAAATGCCTTCTGGTATTACCATTTCTTTTTCTTTTTCACATTGGTTATTGTTGGATGAATCTCTAACTGAATCAAGGAAATTGGAGAGAAAGTGTATAACAGTTTTTGTAACAGGATTTTGGTAAAGTATCACTTGTATTGAATTAGTGTGTAAGAGTATCTGACCTCTTACAAAATTAGACTATATAGCCTTTGACTCACACTAACTATAGTTACTCACTCTAGTAACTATCTAACTATAATTAACTAAATGAAGTTAATCAGTTTACAGTTTATTCAACACTATTTTACAAACACAATACATTTCACTAATTCACATTTTATTCAATCTTGCTTGTTTGAATTACTTCATACATCAATACACCTCCTTAATTCAAACTAGTTAAGTTGCACATTCCAATCTTCTTCCTCATGTCTTCATGCTTGCTGGTCTTCAAGGCTTTGGTAAGTATATCAGCAAGTTGTTCTTCAGTTTTACAGTGCAGCAGTGAGTTTGCCCTTGTTCACTTGATCACGAAGGAAATGGTATTTGATCTCAATGTGTTTGCTTCTCCCATGTGCAATGGGATGCTTGGCCAAGTCTATAGCAGACTTGTTATCAACTTTCAGCATCATAATATCACTTGTCTTCATTTTCAACTCCTCAAGCAGCATTTCTAGCCACAGAGCTTGACTAGCACCAAATGCAGCAGAGATGTACTCTGCTTCACAATTTGGCAGAGCTACCACATTCTGCTTTTTGGAACACCAGCTAATTGGAGCATTGCCAAGCATAAAAATATAACCTGAGGTGCTCTTCATGTCCTCAGTGTCTCCACTCCAATCAGCATCAGTATACCCAATCAACTTATCACCAACACTGTCATCTGATGCAGGAAATAAAATGCCTTAATCTAATGTTCCCTTCAGGTACCTAAGTATTCTTTTAGCAGCAATTAAGTAAGACTTCCTTGGTTCTTCCATAAACCTGCTCACCAAGCCAACACTATAAGTGATGTCAGGTCTGGAATTGCACAAGTACCTCAAGGATCCAATCAACTGTCCATACTGAGTAGCATCGACGGGCTGCTCATCACAATTTTTCCCAAGTTTGAGTGCAGTATCAGCTGGTGTTGAGGCCATATTACACTCCATCATCTTGAATCTTTTCAACACATCTGATGCATACTTCTTCTGATGAAGAAATATGCCATACTTGGAAGTCACAAACTCCATTCCAAGGAAATAGGCAAGCCTCCCAAGGTCTGTCATTTCAAACTCATTCACCATTCTCTTCTTGAAATCATTGATTTCTTGTTCACTATCACCAGTGACAAGTAAATCATCTACATACAAGCAAATCAACAAAATTCCAGCTGCAGCACAGTGCCTCACATACAGTCCATGTTCTATACTACACTTCACAAACTTCAATTTCAAGAGAAAGCCATCGATTCTCTTATTCCAAGCCCTTAGGGCTTGTTTAAGGCCATAGAGAGCCTTCTTCAGTTTCAACACTCTGTCCTCCATGCCCTTCTTCTCAAAGCCAGGTGGCTGCCTTATAAAAACCTCTTCTTCTAGTGGACCATTGAGGATGGCAGATTTGACATCTAGCTGGCTCAATGTCCACTTTCTCTTACTTGCTAGGGCTACAATTAACCTCACAGTCTCAATTCTAGCAACAAATGCATAAATCTCATTGAAATCAAGACCCTGCTTTTGTAAAAAACCTTTTGCAACAAGCCTTGCCTTGTATTTGGCAATCTCACCACTTGGTTTCATCTTGGTCTTAAAGACCCACTTTACTTCAATAGCTCTTTTGTTACAAGGCAGCCTTACCATTTCCCATGTATCATTCTTTTGAATTGATCTCAATTCTTCTTCCATTGCTTCCTTTCAGTGTGAATTGGAGAGAGCCTGCTCAAGTGAAATAGGTTCTGCTTCTGCTGTCAATAACAATCGCAGTAACTCAGAATCTGTGTCACTTGCTGTATTGTAAGACACCTCATAGTATTGTAGTTTTTGAGGCATGTGTCTCTCTCTTTGAGACCTCCTCAATGGTGCTTCAGTATCCTCTTCATTCTCAGCAATATGTTATGGGTCTGCCTGCACAGTGGTGTCCTGTTCTTGACCATTATCTAGCTCCACTTCAACTATCTCACTAGTTTCTTTTTCAACAGCTTCAGCCCAATCCCACTCTTTAGTCTCATCAACAACCACATCATTGCTAATTACAACTCTTCTTTGGATTGGATCATACAACTTGTAGGCACTTGTGCTATGATATCCAACCAACACCATGGATTGAGATCTTGAATCAACTTTCCTCTTATTCTGCTCTGGCACATGCCTGTAGCAGAGAGAACCAAAAATTCTCGCATGTTTCACACTAGGCTTGGACCCACTTCATGCCTCTTCTGGTGTTATTGCTTCAAGCCTCTTAGTTGGACATATATTCAAGATGTATGCAGCTGTATACACTGCTTCTGCCCAGAACTCATTAGGTAAGTGCTTCTCTTTCGACATGCATCTTACCATGTTTAGGAGAGTTTTATTCCTCCTCTCAGCTGTCCCATTGTGTTCGGGAGTATATGGAGCTATTACATCGTGCACTATCCCTTCTTCTTTATAGAAATTATCAAACTCTATAGATGTATATTCCCCTCCACCATCAGTCCTCAAAGTCTTAATGGAATTACCACACTGTTTTTCAACTAAAAGTTTAAACTCCTTAAACACATCAAACACTTCACTATTTCTTTTCAATAGGTAAATCCACATCCTTTTAGTATAGTCATCAATGAATGGAACAAAATAGAGATTACCTCCATGTGATTTCACTTCAAATGGGCCACAAACATCTGAGTGAATTACTTCAAGCTTCAAGGAAGATCTTTGTATGAATTGAGGACTTGTAGGACTTTCTAGGTTGCTTCCCTTCACAACACCTGCCACATACTTGCTTAGGTTCTTTAATGGAAGGCAGACCTATCACCATACTCTTCTTGTGTAGCAGGCTCATGCTAGCAAAGTTCAAGTGACCTAACCTTCTGTGCCACTTCCATACACTGTCACTGACCTGTGCTGCCAAACATTTTTGCTCAAATGTGTTAACACCAACCTTAAATGTCCTGTTGCTTGATGCAGGAACCTTCAAGACAGAGTTACCATTACAGTCAGCAACCTGCATCATTCCATCACTCGTGTTCATTTTTTTTTTTTAAAAAATTGGGGAAGGGGGAAATTTTTATTAATCAAAGTGGTACTAATGACCATTTTACAACTGTCCCCGAGGGGATTTGAACTCAGCACCTTGAGGATACAAGACTAGCTCTTACCACTGAGCTAGCACCTCAAGTGTATCACTCGTGTTCATTGAGTAGCCTTTCTCAAGTAATTGTCCTAAGCTTAGTAGGTTACTCTTCATTTGAGGAACATACAGCACATCACTAACAATTACTTTCTTTCCATCCTCTCTTCTTATTACAACCTTACCAATACCTTCATCCATAACTGCCCTACCATCTCCAAATATAATTTTCCTTCTCACAGTATCATCAATCTCACAGAACCAGTCCCTATGACCAGTCATGTGATTGGAGCACCCAGTGTCTAAGTACCACCATTCTTCAGCAGCATTTTCACTGTCAGTAATAGCCATTAACATCACTGTTTCATTATCAGAGTCATGCGCAAATTGAGCCTCTTCATTTCTCTTTCTAGGCACCTTAGGATTAACACACTTATCTGCAAAATGTCCCCATCTTTGACAGTTATAGCATTGGATATGTTCCTTAGATTTCTTCTTAGTTTTACCACTGCTTTCACCTTCTCTCTTTTGGTTTTCTTGCTTAGAACTTCCACCTTCACTCTTATTGTTCTTCCACTTCCCTTTACTCTTCTTGTTTTTCCAAGATTCAGTCCCTCCACCTCTTTTCTTCTGAGATTCAGCCCACAAAGCTTTCTCAGAGTCCTTCTTTTCTTTCTTAACACCTTCTCTATTCTTGATTTTAATTTCATGTGCTTTTAAAGATCCTAATACCTGTTCTAATTTCAGATTATCTAGATCTTTAGATTGTTCAATCGCAGCAACAACATGATCAAAATTAGATGTCAAACCCGTAAGGATCTTTTCTACTTTCATGGAATCGGTCACCACCACAACTTCTCTTTTGATTAGTCAACACTACTAACCTGTTAACAAATTGAGCCACCGTCTCGTTTGATTCCATTTGAAGTAACCCAAGTTAACGCCGTAGGGACATGAGCTTCACCTTCTTCATCTGGTTATCACCGGAGTAGGTTGTTGCTAGCACGTCCCACACTTCTTTCGCCGTCTCGTACTCGATGATCTTCTCCAGAACATTCGCATCAACACATTGATGGATAAGGAAGATGGCCTTATCATCCTTCTTCAATTGATCACGATTAGTCGTTCTTTGTACCTCCGTTGGCGCTGCTCCGAGCGGTGTAACTCCGTTGTGAACGACTTCAAGAACACCTTGATACCTAAAGATCACCTTCATTTGTGCCGCCCACCATTCATAATTGCTGCCATCGAAGACCGGTAACTTCGCGTGGATTTGGCCGTTGGAGGTGCTCGCCTGTGTGGCCGCCATGATCGCCGCTGTCGCGTGCCCATGGATTCGCTACTCTGGTGCCAATTTGTTGGATGAATCTCTAACTGAATCAAGGAAATTGGAGAGAAAGTGTATAACAGTTTTTGTAACAGGATTTTGGTAAAGTATCACTTGTATTGAATTAGTGTGTAAGAGTATCTGACCTTTTACAAAATTAGACTATATAGCATTTGACTCACACTAACTATAGTTACTCACTCTAGTAACTATCTAACTATGATTAACTAAATGAAGTTAATCAATTTACAGTTTATTCAACACTATTTTACAAAAACAATACATTTCACTAATTCACATTTTATTCAATCTTGCTTGTTTGAATTACTTCATACATCAATAGTTATGTGTGTTATTCTTTCCCTTTTTCCAGATTGAGTTTTATGGCGGCTTTCACAAAAGCTTGGGATTAATTACTCTCTGGTACTTTGCTTGGAGCCTATATTGAGCTAATTGAACTAAGAACCATTATTGAACTAAGATTGTGCTAATTGACAAAAGTTATTTGGTTTTAATGTTTGAGTTAAATTGCTTGCTTCCAATATTTTAAAAGTTGATCAAATACTAAAACTGTAATGTCACAACTCAAACAATTCCATGTTTCAAATAATTTTGAAAAATATGCGAAGTAGTGAACGAATTATCAAATAATGGCAGCATAGCAAAGTTATATGTTTATAGATTTTCATTCTCAAAATGATAATTTTGAAGATGAAATAGATACTATACATATAATAATTCTCTTAAGTGTGGATACTGACTTGACGAAGCAAAATTTGGTGTAATGAAATGATAGGAAAATTATGCAATGTGATTAGTGTTGGGAATAAACACGAAAAAGGGAGAAGAAAAGGAAGTGGCGGAGCAAATGTGTCAGAGAATGATTAGGACAATATCAATGGAATAGTAAAAGCTGCACTGATTTTCATAAAAGTAGGGTACGGATTACATACTACTAGCGTCTATATATATATATACAATGAAACAGGCCCAGACCCATAATTTCGACCAGCCCATTTCGACTAGGTTACTAACTACACCTATGTTTATTACAAGCAATAGAATTACAAGGTATATCTCAATATTCCCTCCTAATTCACATTGCTGAGTGACATCATCCCAAGCATTGTTCTCAGTTCTTCGAATCTTCCCTTTTGCAATGGCTTGGTCATTGCATCAGCTACTTGAAGTTCGGAACAGCAATATTCCAGATTCAGCTTCTCATTGTTTACTTGATCACGCAGGAAGTGATATCTGGTCTCTATGTGCTTCGATCTACCATGTGCGACAGGAGTCTTGGCGAGATCTATCGCAGACTTGTTGTCGATCAACAACTGCATTGCTTCGACCCTGTGCACTCCAATTTCGACCAATAGCATGCTCAGCCATGATGCTTGACATGCTGCAAAGGAAGCAGCCACGTACTCTGCTTCACAGAAGGATAGTGCTACAATGCTTTGCTTCTTCGAACACCGTGAGATGGGTGTCGTTCCATACATGAAGACATACCCACTTGTACTCTTTCGATCATTCTTGTCTCCACTCCATTCGAAGACAGTGTAACCAAACACTCCAGCATGATTCTTCGACTCAGACTTGCTAGGGAATAGAATACCATAACTTTGTGTTCCCTTTATATACCTTAATACTCTTTTGGCAGCTACTAGATGAGAGTTTTTCGGCTTCTCCATGAATCTGCTGATCATTCTGGCACTAAACATAATGTCAGGTCGAGTGTTGCACAGGTACCTCAAGGAACCCACAATCTGTTTGAAGAGGGTGGCATCTACTTCAATCCCTTCATCATCTTTCGACAGCTTGCTGCTTGTGTCTGCTGGTGTTGAAACCTCCTTGCAATTAATCATGTCGAATCGGTTCAGGATATCAGCTGCATACTTCGACTGATGCAGAAATATTCCCTTACTTGTCTTTGTAAATTCCATTCCCAAGAAATATGATAGATGTCCTAGATCACTCATTTCGAACTCAGACATCATCACTTTCTTAAAGGCTTCGACTTCATCGCTGCCAATTACTAGTAGATCATCTACATACAGGCATAACAACAACTGAGTCGAAGTTCGATTCTTCTTCACATATACTCCATGTTCATTGGTGCATCTAATGAACTTCTGAGCTAAGAGAAAAGCATCAATTCTCTTGTTCCATGCCCTTGGGGCTTGCTTTAGTCCATATAGGGCTTTCTCAAGCTTAAAAACCATGTCTTCTTGACCCTTCGACTCAAAACCAGGTGGTTGACAAACATAGACTTCCTCCTCCAGAGGTCCATTAAGAAATGCTGAGTTTACATCTAGTTGATGTAGGGGCCAGCCTCTATGACTTGCCAATGCTACTACCAATCTTATGGTTTCGATCCCAGCTACTGGGGCAAAGACCTCATTGAAATCCAAACCATATTTCTGCAGGAAACCTTTGGCTACTAGCCTGGCCTTGAACTTGGCCACTTCTCCATTGGGCTTGACTTTGGTCTTGTAGACCCATTTCACGCCTATAGCTTTCTTTTGCCTTGGAAGTTCGACTAGCTTCCAAGTGCCATTCTTTTCGATTGACTCCAGCTCATCAATCATTGCTTCCTTCCACTGCTTGTGACTAAGAGCTTCTTCCAGGCTCACTGGTTCTGCTTCAGCCATTAATGCAAAGTGTGTCAGGTCTCCCTCTGCTGTAATAGCAGAATCTGGGAATGTGTCGAATCCTTCTAGCCTCACTGATCTCTGCCTTTCCCTCTGTGGCCTTCTGACAGGTTCGACAGCAATGGATTCTTCAGGTTCTTCAGTTTCAGCCTCTTCATTTTGATCATTCAGATCATGAACTTCGTCGAAGTCCATTATTGTAGGTTTCTCACAGCCTTCTTCCCAGTTCCAATGTTTCAACTCATCTACTACGACATCTCTGCTTTTCACCATTTTCTTCTGCACAGGATCATACAGTTTGTATGCTCCCGTCGAATGATAGCCAACAAGAATCATTTGTTGTGCTCTATCATTCAGCTTTCTTCTTAGATGCTCAGGGACATGTCTATAGCATAATGAGCCAATTATTCTGGATGCTTGACACTTGGCTTTCTTCCTAACCAAGCTTCCTCAGGTGTCTTCCCAATCAGTCTCTTTGTGGGGCATTTGTTCAGAATGTATACTGCTGTGGCTACAAGTTCTCCCCATAAACTATGTGGTAGCTTCTTCTCCTTCAACATGCTTCTTACCATGTTGAGGATGGTCCTGTTTTTCCTCTCAGCTGTTCCATTATGCCGAGGTGTGTAAGGTGAAATGACTTCATGTACAATGCCTTCATTTTCACAGAATTTTACAAATTCATGTGAATTGTACTCACCACCTCCATCAGTTCTAAGGGTTTTGATTGCACATTCACTCTGCTTCTCAATTATTACCTTAAACCTTTTGAATATTACAAGTACTTCACTCTTCCTTTTGATCAAATACACCCAGGTCATTCTAGTGTATTCATCAATGAAGGTGACAAAGTACTTGTTCCCTCCTAATGAACTGTCTTCGAAAGGGCCACAAACATCAGAAAATATCACCTCTAACTTCTTCTCTGCTCTGCTAGGTACTTCTGATTTAAATGAGTTTCTTGGTTGCTTCGACTTGCAGCAACTCTCACATACTTCGACAGGTACCTTTACTGCAGGCAACCCATGAACCATATTCTTTTCATGTAGTTGACTCAAGCTTTTGAAGTTTAGGTGGCCAAATCTTCTGTGCCAATTCCAGTGCTCCTCTTCGACAGTGGTCTTTAGGAATTTCTCTTCGACTACTTGCAACTTGATCTTGAAGGTTCTGTTACTTTGCATCAACACCTTCAAGATCATCTTCTTGTTTGTGTCGAATAAGCTGAGGCTATTATCACCCAGTTCGACAGTGAATTTCTTCTCAATCATCTGCCCAATACTCAGCAGATTGCTCCTCATATTTGGTACATAGAATACCTCTTGAATGTAGCACCATTTTCCATCTTTCGACAGGAACTTTATGGTAGCAATTCCTTCTGCAGTGACTCTGCTATTATCAGCAAACCTTATTCTTTTGCTAATTTTCTTCAATTCGACAAACCACTCCTTGTGACAGCACATGTGGTTTGATCATCCTGTGTCGAGATACCATTCGACAGACTTCTCTTCAGTTGAATTTGTATCTGCCTTCAACAACAATAATTCTGGGTCAATAGCTGTCATGAATGATAATTCTTCGTCATCGTTGCTGGCAATGTTGGAGGCATCACCAGTGTTACCACTGCCCTGCAACACACACATTGCACAAGTATTTTGAGCATCACAAGTGTATCCACTTATACAAGTGTTCCCACTATTTTGCTCGCTACTTTCAGCAACTTCTTCATTGAGATGGATCTCATATTCGACTGCCATTAGCATTAACCCATCTGAGTCAGAATCTGTGTCACTATCATCTGCAAATTTGGCTTCAGCATCTTTGTTTCTAGGAACTTTCTTGTTTTTAAACTTGTTCTTATAATGCCCAAATTGCTGACAGTTATAACACTGCACTTTCGACAGGTCTCCCTTCTTCTTGTCGAAAGTGCAGGGACATGTCTATAGCATAATGAGCCAGTTATTCTGGATGCTTGACACTTGGCTTTCTTCCTAACCAAGCTTCCTCAGGTGTCTTCCCAATCAGTCTCTTTGTGGGGCATTTGTTCAGAATGTATACTGCTGTGGCTACAAGTTCTCCCCATAAACTATGTGGTAGCTTCTTCTCCTTCAACATGCTTCTTACCATGTTGAGGATGGTCCTGTTTTTCCTCTCAGCTGTTCCATTATGCCGAGGTGTGTAAGGTGAAATGACTTCATGTACAATGCCTTCATTTTCACAGAATTTTACAAATTCATGTGAATTGTACTCACCACCTCCATCAGTTCTAAGGGTTTTGATTGCACATTCACTCTGCTTCTCAATTATTACCTTAAACCTTTTGAATATTACAAGTACTTCACTCTTCCTTTTGATCAAATACACCCAGGTCATTCTAGTGTATTCATCAATGAAGGTGACAAAGTACTTGTTCCCTCCTAATGAACTGTCTTCGAAAGGGCCACAAACATCAGAAAATATCACCTCTAACTTCTTCTCTGCTCTGCTAGGTACTTCTGATTTAAATGAGTTTCTTGGTTGCTTCGACTTGCAGCAACTCTCACATACTTCAACAGGTACCTTTACTGCAGGCAACCCATGAACCATATTCTTTTCATGTAGTTGACTCAAGCTTTTGAAGTTTAGGTGGCCAAATCTTCTGTGCCAATTCCAGTGTTCCTCTTCGACAGTGGTCTTTAGGAATTTCTCTTCGACTACTTGCAACTTGATCTTGAAGGTTCTGTTACTTTGCATCAACACCTTCAAGATCATCTTCTTGTTTGAGTCGAATAAGCTGAGGCTATTATCACCCAGTTCGACAGTGAATTTCTTCTCAATCATCTGCCCAATACTCAGCAGATTGCTCCTCATATTTGGTACATAGAATACCTCTTGAATGTAGCACCATTTTCCATCTTTCGACAGGAACTTTATGGTAGCAATTCCTTCTGCAGTGACTCTGCTATTATCAGCAAACCTTATTCTTTTGCTAATTTTCTTCAATTCGACAAACCACTCCTTGTGACAGCACATGTGGTTTGATCATCCTGTGGCGAGATACCATTCGACAGACTTCTCTTCAGTTGAATTTGTATCTGCCTTCAACAACAGTAATTCTGGGTCAATAGCTGTCATGAATGATAATTCTTCGTCATCGTTGCTGGCAATGTTGGAGGCATCACCAGTGTTACCACTGCCCTGCAACACACACATTGCACAAGTATTTTGAGCATCACAAGTGTATCCACTTATACAAGTGTTCCCACTATTTTGCTCGCTACTTTCAGCAACTTCTTCATTGAGATGGATCTCATATTCGACTGCCATTAGCATTAACCCATCTGAGTCAGAATCTGTGTCACTATCATCTGCAAATTTGGCTTCAGCATCTTTGTTTCTAGGAACTTTCTTGTTTTTAAACTTGTTCTTATAATGCCCAAATTGCTGAGTCATTTTTCAATTGTGACTACAATTGTGACTTCAAGTTGTGACTACAATTGTGACTACTCAGTCATTTTTCAATTGTGACTACAATTGTGACTTCAAGTTCACCTGTCATTCATGTTCACCTTCTTGTGAACTAGGCACTGGGGAATTACAAGCAGCATCCATCATTTTTGTATCCTGTGACATGAACAAGATATGTGAGATTCTGTTTTCATGAACTTCAAATCAAAAGACAAGTTGCAGTTCACCAGTATAATATTACTATCCAACTCTTTAGATATATAGTGTTCTTAAAATGGAAATAGAACTTTGTAAGAACTAAGTCAAGGAGATGTTGATTATCAGAAGGAAAAAAATCACTGCTAATTAAGCAGGCCTGACCAAACACAATCCCAAAAAATTGTTTTCAAATAGTAGCACAATCAACACTTGTTAGAATACGTTCAATTTCAGTGACAAAATGATAAAAAGAGTATGATTAGCAACCAACTAAAACAGGAAAGTACTTGACAATCACCATTTTCTTATCATGTATTAAGACTTCACATCACTGAACAACATTTACGCAAGTACATGCAAGCATCAAAACATTAACTTCGTGTTCGTGTTCTCTACTCCATAAGGCTCAAGAAAAACTGGTCTAGAGTGCCTGAGTTCTCAAGAGCTCTACTATTTTGTTTATCAGAGCACCCAAAAGATCTGCATATATACTCTATGTGAACTCCAAATATTTTATTAAGCATCTTTGACTAACAAATGTACAAGAGGTGGAACTCTCCATAATTAAAATGAACAATTAACAATGACACTGTTACCTATGTTTGTTGGTCTAAGTGGCAAAGAATTTGATTTTCTTTAAGTAAAGTCTTGGATCTAAATCTTTTTAATGCAACAAAAAAAGCAGATGCGCACAACAGTTATGCCTTGTTATATAACTTCACCCAATTCAACTTAAATTATAAAGAGAATATAAACCAAACAAAAAACACAAAACAAATCAAATAGAGAAACAGAGAAATAATGAAATATAGAGATTAGAGAATCAAATAGAGAAACAGAGAAATAGAGAAACAAATCAAATCAAATCAACTACATGTTCTTTAACTTTTATGCTTCTTGACGGAACCAACAAAAACATTAGATGTATTCTAGATGATTTATGAGCAAAATATCATTGAAAGGAAACAAAAAATAGAAAGAGTACAGCAACCACAAACAACAAACACAAAACAAATCAAATAGAGAAGAGAGTGAGACCGAGAGAGAAGAGCGTGAGACCGTGAGACTGGAGAGGAGCACGGAGAGGAGAGGCGGAGAGCGCACGGAGAGGGGGAGAGCGCAGCGCACGGAGAGGGGGAGAGCGCAGCGCACGGAGAGGAGTGGCGAGGTGGAGAGGAGCACGGAGAGGAGAGGCGGAGAGCGCACGGAGAGGCGGAGAGCGCAGCGCACGGAGAGGCGGAGAGCGCAGCGCACGGAGAGGCGGAGAGCGCAGCGCACGGAGAGGCGGAGAGCGCAGCGCACGGAGAGGCGGAGAGCGCAACGCACGGAGAGGAGAGGCGGAGAGTCGCACGCAGAGGAGAGAGCCTGGAGAGGGAAGATGAGAGGCGCAGAACATTTAGGGTTTCTATTGTGGGATATATATATATATATATATATATATATATATATATATATATGGGTATTTAAGTAATTTAACTTCTAGTGGGGCGGGTTCGGGTTCGGGTTCGGGCTGGGTATCACATTCCCCGTCCCCGTCCCCGTCCCCGACTCAGCAAAGCGGGGAAAACCCATCCCCGAACCCGAACCCGTTTAAACTGGGTTTTCCCCGACAACATCGGGGCGGGTTCGGGCGGGTATCCGCGGGTCCGGGTTTTACTGCCATGCCTATACATGGCCTATTGTTACAACTGAAGTTATTTACACTCTAAAGGATCTATGTCTAACACAGAGGATAACAAAGAACTTGGGCAAATGGTTTTTGATGAGTATGGGGAGTCGGTCAACATGTCTTCATCCCAAAAGCAGGTTGTTTTCGGATGTTGGGAGTCGGTTAATGTTGAAAAAGCTTCATCTGATGTCAAGGTTTTTGGCGCAGAGACCATTTTGGGACAGATTTGAAGTTTTAACTCTTCACCCATCCAGTCCATCGAGTCCAGTCTCTCGGTGTAGACACATCTCTATACTAAGCAAGATACAATAGTTGAACACACCAACAGCAAAAAACCTAAAATATCTAAATTTATCTTTAAACGAGACCATTTTTGTCTCATAAAAAAAAGAAGATAAGAAGATAGTAAAATAGATAGTAGAGAAGATATAAAAAATAGATATTTCAATTCTCCGTCGGAATTCAAAAGTAATGAAAATATATAATATTTTCTTGTTGAAACTCAAAAACGAAATGTACACTTATAATAAAAATAAAAAAAATAAGTTTTTCGATATTAGTTAACATTTCTTCGAGGGGACTTAAAAGAAAAAATAAAAATAAAATCTTGCTAACATGCAATGTTTCAACGTCACAACTGTTATTGAGAATGAAATTATATACACAACTTGTAATATTTTCTCGCCTACATAGTATATAAGAAGATAAGAAGATCGAAAAATGAGGGAGAGAGAGAGATGTGGGAATCAGGAGATTGAAAACGTGACTTATGAGAGAGAGAGAAAATGAGAAAACATGGTATAAAATACTTAAAAAAATACTAAAGGACATATTTGCCCCTAAAATAATGATGTGCTAAAAACTTAAAATAACTAAACTTGTCTTTAAACCTATCCATTTCTTTCTTAAATAAATTGAAGAGAGAGACAAAAGAGAGAGAGAGATGCGAGTATCAATGAGATTGAAAGATGTGACTTGTGAGAGAGAAAATGAAAAAAAATGGTATAAAAAAGTTAGAAAAATACTAAGGCATATTTTCCCCCAAAATCAAAATGTGGTAAAAACCTAAAATATCTAAATTTGTCTTTAGACCATTCCATTTCTTTCTTAGATTGATAGTAGATAGATAGTAGACTTGGCATATATTATTGAAGTCAATAAACAATCATGGCATCAGCATCCAATATATAACTAATATGTATGATACTACCAAGATCTTAAAAAGATTTTCATATCTATCTGTTTTGTTATTTAATTATTTTGTACAAATTATGCATTAACATTATTATTTCACATCCCAGTAGTATCTATATTTACTTATTATTTGGGGGCTACGGCTTGTGATACTAAGTCATTTACTTAGTAACTTATACTAAATTAATACTAGCCATTGGATTCACAAAATTTCAATGAAATTCAATCTAATGGCTAGTATTGAATAAGAGTATTTGTGTCACGTCCTTTTTTTTGTTTTAATTACATTAAATAATTTAATAAATGTGCCATTTTTTTAGGGATTACACAACAAATCAGTTTTTTGCTCTTTGATTTTCTCATCTTCCACTATCTTCTCAGTTCTCTCTCATAATTCCACTATCTTCTCTCTCACAATTTTCTCTTACGCTCATCTTCTCTAGTTTTCACAATTTTCCTCTTCTTCTTCTTTTTCATGATCCATACCTCTTTCTTTATTTTTCACGCAAAAGAAGTCTAAAAAACGCACTCACACAAAGAAATAAGACGCCCACAGTTGTTGAAAAAACGGATCCCGTTGATCTACGCCATTGAAGCACACTCTTCATTTACGCCATTGATGTCTCATTATTGTACTAACCAAACTATTGAAAGGTTTGGTTAGTGGAATAATAACCATAGAAATAGTTTAGAGTGGTTATTATTGTACTAACCAAACTATTGAAATGTTTGGTTAGTGGAATAATAACCAGGAAAACACTGTACTTTAGTTAGGTGTCGTGGTGACGGTGGTTGCGTATCTGTGTGATGGCGTAGTCGACAGAGATGAAAACGTTTTAATTTTGTTTAAATGAAATGAGAAAGAGAGATGAAACGATGGTGAAGAGAGACGTTATAATATGTATGTACTCTTAATCACGCCACTATTCTAAGTAAATTTGTGTTTAACGATACACAATAATAAGAGATGCTTCTTCCTCTAACCAAACTATTGAAAAGTTTGGTTCGTACAATACTAACCATAGGAATACTTTACTTCGGTTATTATTTCACTAACCAAACTAATGAAATTTTTGGTTAGTGAATTAATAACCATCGTTGTTCACTTATGTGGTTAATAACCTATATAACGATTGATTGCCTAGTATTTATGAATCACCATATTTCGCTGATTAGGTGGTTAGAGCTCTATAACCGAAGTTATGCTTTTCTGTGGCTACCACTCGACTAACCGAAGTTACCTTATTCACTGGTTAGTCAATATTAACCAATGTTACCAATGAAAGTGGTTAGTCAATGAAAGTGGTTAGTCAATATTACCAATGAAAGTGGTTAGTCAATATTAACCAATGTTACCAATGAAAATAACCAAAATCCCATGATTAATGGATTTCTAAAACTGTTCCTTTAATTGTTCCACTAAACTTGCTATACGGTTACTCAAAATTTAATGCGATTTTTTAAGCATTTTTTTAATTATTATAGTAATTTACCTCTATAACCCTTTAGTAACTATTACTAAACAAACACCTTAGTATCATAAGTCATACTCTTATTTGGGTGTCCAATTTTTTCCCCATATCAGGATCTCTACACCTCTGTCAGTCCAAATATATACGAGATATATTACACAGAACTGGCATGGATGATTGCAAAGGCATCTCAACACCTCTTCCGGCCAATTTGAAGCTGTCTAAGCATGGAAGTGACTATTTTGAGGACCCCTTACTCTACAGAAGCACTGTTGGTGCTCTGCAGTACGTGACAGTCACTAGACCAGAACTGGGATACTCTGTCAACAAAGTTTGTCAGTTCATGTCTCAACCCCTCACTTCTCATTGGTCTGCGGTCAAAAGAATACTACGCTACTTAAAAGGCACTCTTGATCATGGTCTTACTCTGCAACCAGCCACTCAGTGGCGGAGCTTGCCCAAAATATTGGGGGGTGCCGCAACTACTAACTAAAAAAAAAACCATCACATTTTACCATACCCTTCATTATTTAATAATATATCTTTCATAACTCTACTAATTTATCTTTCCAAATGTTATTAATGAAGGTTAATTTGGTAAACTAACTCACAATTTATCTACTAAAAAAGAAATTTTATTTTTTCTGGGGGTACCATGGTATCCTTCCGCCCCCACCATGCTCCGCTACTGATGTCATTTTAGGATAGAAGTATAGTAAAAAAAAAATTCTTTTTTTTCTGGGGGGTACCACGGCTCCCTCCCGTCCCTATGAAGCTCCGCCACTGCAGCCACTGTCAGTCTCCCAATTGCTATAAATGCCTACTGTGATGCAGATTGGGAATCTGATATTGACGATAGACGCTCCACCTCTGGTGCATGCATTTACCTTGGTCCAAATTTGATAACATGGTGGTCAAAGAAGCAAACATTAGTTGCCAAATCTACAGCAGAAGCAGAATACAGAAGTCTTGCTCTAGCAGCAAGTGAAGTGCTCTGGATACAATCTCTCCTACATGAACTCAGAATCAACACCCCTGCCCCAGTAATTTACTGTGACATTTTCCCCCAAATGAAAATGAAAAAAATTGTATAAAAAAGTTAAAAAAATACTAAGACATATTTTCCCCCAAAATCAAAATATGGTAAAAACCTAAAATATCTAAATTTGTCTTTAACCATTCCATTCATTTCTTAGATTGATAGCAGATAGATAGTAGACTTGGCATAGATTATTGAAGTCAATAAACAATCATGGCATCAACATCCAATATATAACCAATATGTATGATACTACCAAGATCTTAAAAAGATTTTCATATCTATCTCTTTTGTTATTTAATTGTTTTGTACATGTATAACTCCTTTGTCTCTTCTCTTTCCATCTCTCTTTTGAGATGTGTACTTACATTTGGGTGTCCAATTTTTTCCCCATATCTATAACCACCCCACGTGAATCACGTTTCAATAATTCAGAAGCAGTTGAAAGAAAAACAAAAAATAAACCTAGCTATTCCGTTTTAGGCAGGGTGCAGGTTGGGTGTCGCTGTCAAAAATCTCCTCAGATCCAAGTTTAAAACCAAGGTGCAGCGATTGTCAACCAAGCTGAATCTCAAGTTGGCAATGGCATACTGAGTAGCCAAACCAAGTGGAAGCAAAGTAGATGGCGGACACGTTGAGTCTTCCTATCATAGATCTCTCCTCACCTCACCGTCTTTCCACTGCCAATTCCATCCGTCAGGTTTTCAATTCATTCTCTTCTCTTCTCTGCTTTTTCCTCCAATATTATCACTTGTGTTTGTCAAGTATAGTATACTGAACAATTGATAGGCATGCATTGAGTATGGTTTCTTTTACCTTGTGAACCACGGTGTGGACGGGGACGTAAGGAGGGAAGTGTTCGATCACAGTGCCAAATTCTTCTCACTTGAAGAGCACCACAAAATGAAGTTGGCTCGCAAGGAATACAGGGGTTATACTCCTCCCTATGCTGAGATTCTTGATCCTATTTCTCTCCCCAAAGGTACCTTCCTGTTTCCTTTTTCTTTTCATTTTTCAACGTCAACTAGAAGAGCACATGATAGTTGATACTACACATTTTGTTAAAGCATCCGACTGCAGTGGCAGAGCACAAGCTACACAGCTTCTTCTATGCTCATTTTTCAATAAATACACTCTTATTGGTTAAATTTTAAATGACTGTATTAAATAATGTGTATCTCATTTAAATTTGGTAGAACCTATAAGAATTTTAACCAATATAAGAAAATGTGTTAAAAAGTGTGATGGAGAGTGTAAAGCTATCGTTCATCTTACTTCTTTTCATGTTATCACATAAGACAAAAAAAGAACTAACAATGAATAACTAAAACGTGTTTCTCATGTGTGTTTACGGACGAGAGTTGGTCTGAGCGGTAATTGGACTCAGATCCCATTCCAATATCTCAGGTTTGAATCTTGGGTGTGCCAAAAATTCTGTTGGGAGGGGGAAACCGCACAGAAAGACAAAGTCGGGTACACTTGGTCAGCCAGATTCCCCGACGTAAATTAGTCTCCCACAAAGTCGGTGGATACTGTGTATCAATAACGCAGTATCAAAAAAACAACTACATGCGTTTCATTTTTTAATAAAATTTATAATTATATAGTAATAATAAATGAACCTAATATGCTCATAACTACTAGGTATGTCCCGATGCGGTAAAACAATGTGGTTCCTAGGCTCTCCAAGTCCTCAAGAAGTCGAAACAATGGGTCTTGTTCAAGCTCTTCGTTTTCTCAAAGAAAAGAATTTCACACGAGTAGAAGTTAAGATGGATTGCCTCTCCATAGTGATGGGCGTTAACAACAATACCTCTCAACACAGAACTAGGTGTACTTTTTTCTCATTGTAAGACTATCATTGCTCAATGTCAAAACTATATGATTAGCTATATTCGTAGGCAAGCAAATCGTGTTGCTCATTCTTTGGCTAGCGCATCAAGATTATATGCTAGCTCTCATAGTCATGATTTTAGTCCAACTTGTATTACCGACATTATTATAATGAAATGAAGTAAGTTTCCTTTGGTAAAAAAAATGTAAAGATCTCTCACAATTTATATCATGTAGTCTTTGATAATTTTTTTAGGACAAATTAATCCTGTTATCATCAAAATAGGGACAGGTTAGTCCTCGTTCATTCATTGTCAAGGACTAGTTTGACCCTGTTTTGAAAATGTTGAGCTCAAAATGAGGTGGGGGAGTGAGGGAGAGGTGGAAGAGTGAAAGGGAATATAGAGTTTTTAAGTAAGGGGTATTTTTGGGATATTCTAAAAAGTGGGGGTGAGGGAGTATAAGGGGGGAAGTCTTAAAAGAATTTCTCAACTTAGTATTAATGACGGTGAAATCGGGACCAATAAGGATTGGTTCGAGCGGTAAGTGGGTTTGAACTCCACACTAAGGTCTTGAATATTTTTTTTTTGGGGTGGAAACAAGGGGCTACGCCCCAAGAAAAGCACTAGAAACCTCTAGGGAACCAAGTCCCGCAACAGTCAGCCTTGACGGCATCAACAACAAAAGGAGGAACAGAATAAAACAATCTACTGCAAGCTTGAAGAGACAAGCCAAATTTAGCAAAGGAATCTGCCACTAGATTTGCTTCCCTGCGAGAGTGGGTGATAGTACCATCCGCTACCACCTGAAGAAGCCGCTTGATCGGATCAACCAGAGGAAAAAGCGGGTGTTGCGAGGAACAGACATAATTAAGTTAATAGTTGTCATTGAGCCGGACTCAACAACAATATTCGAGTAACCATTAAGCTGCGCTATTTGAAGGCCCATGAGAATAGCCACCTTCAATTCGGCCACGACAACAGAACCTCCCCCCACATTTGAAGTGAAACCAAAGAGAAAGATCCCAACACCATCTCTAATACACCCACCAGCCGCAGCATTAGCTCCTCTGCCCGACACCGCACCATCACAGTTCAACTTCAACTTCCCTTCATCTAGAGGCTTCCACTTTGCAGAGGTAGTTTCAGCAATCCGCACCAGATTCCTTGGACCACGGCCAAAATCAATCTAGCTCCTAGAAATCGAATCAGCACAAGACACAATACTCCTCACTAGCTGTGAACTATTATGCATCTTATTCCGAAAAGTAACTTCATTACGATTCAACCAAATGAGCCTAAGAGCCACACCAAACACCGTTTGCCAATTACCTCTCTCCCTAGAAGAAGCGGGAGAAATATTACAAATAAGCCAAACATTTATATCCTCTGTCCAAGAATCCACCACACTTCGATTATTAGTCAGCATGTACCAAACCTCTCGGACCTGCACACACTCCCTTAGGAGGTGGATGATAGACTCGGCCTCATTACTGCACACCGGGCACAAGTTGGAATCAGCAAGGCCTCTTCGCTGTCTAGCAACATTAGTTAATAAAGCACCATTGCCAACCTTCCAAAGGAAGACTTTGTAACTCTCAGGATCGTTACACTGCCACAACACCCGGAAGAGTTGGATCAAAGCACCATCATGCGGCACTAACAGTGATTCATAGGCAGAAGAAGTGGAAAAAATCCCATCATTAGCCGGCAACCAGGCGATACAGTCCTTAGCAGAATAGGAGCTTGGCGAACTCATCATAGCAGTATTGCGGATGACACCAGCAGGGAGAATATTCTCCATCAAGTCAAGCCTCCAAATCCCATTGATATCAACCATATCCTTCACGCAGAAAGACTGAAGATAAGTATCACAATCCCTCAACATCGAATCCTTAAGACAGCCTATGTTAGGAACCCACGGATCCTCCCAAAACTTCACCTTACTACCATCTCCCACTCTCCAAATAATGGACCTGCTGAAATCATCCCAAGCATTGCAAATACCACGCCATAAATTGAAACCTGATTTACTACCCTTAATCACAGGGATAGGCTCAACTCCACACCCATACATGGCTCTAACAACTTGCACCCAAAGATCATCTCTCTTCAAAACAAAGTCCCAATTGACCTTCATCATGGAAGCTTGGTTAATGTTCCTTGATTCCCTAAGCCCGAGCGCACCCCAAACTTTAGGCGAGCAGATTTTCTTCCAATTCACCATATGAATTCTATGATGGTTGTCAGAATCCCCCCAAATATACCTCCTACACCTTTTATCAATCTCATCACAGATGAACCTAGGAATATAGACAGCTTGCATGATATAAGACGGGAGAGCTTGAATAACACTTAGTAAGGGTAACTCTACCCGCAAAGGATAGAACCTTAGCTTTCCATATATTTAGATGTTGATCAACTTTATCAAGAATGAATTGAAAGGAACGTTGATTCACCTTCTGATGGAGGATAGGCACTCCAAGGTACTTCCCCAAATCATTTGTGACTTGAAACCCTGCAATTTGAAGAATACTCCTCCTCACATGCCCGTCCACATTATTGGAGAAGAAAACCCGAGTTTTAGACGAACTCACCTTGTGCCCGGAGAACCTGCAAAACACATCAATAATATGAGTAATAAGAGTCATTTGCTCTTCCTTTGCTTTAGCAAACAAGAGCACATCATCAGCGAAAGCCAGGTGAGACAGCGGGGGACCACTAAGGTCTTGAATTCTAGTATTGGGTGTAGCATAAACTCAATTGAGATGGGAGAACCACACATACTAACAAAGTCGGTGGATACTCCGCGCACCAATAGCAAATAACCAAAAACGATTGAAATCGGGTTCTTGTCAAAAAAAAAAAAGGAAAATGGGCTAGGCCCAAACATAAAGAAGCCCAAGGCACCCGGGCCTCTCCTGGAGCGACAAACAAACGCCGCACGACGGAGAAGCTGACCACGATGAAGAGTATACCAACACCACCAATAGGAGCGACAAACAAACGGCACACGATGGAGAAGTTGATGACGGTGGGATTTCCACCGGGATCGAAGACGGTTATCCAGACGCAGAGGAATCGAATAGAAGTACCTCATTTTCAATCTCGGAACCATCAGAACTAGTTTTCTTGACCTACTCTTTACCTGCGATCATCATAGAGGAATCGAATAAACCACTGGCAGAGATGGCACTCGGCTTGCGGTGCATAACGGATGAATCGTGGATACCTGATCTGCTTTGGACGGGGTCGCTACTAACGCGTTCCCGTTCGTCGGAAGATCAAATTGTTGTCATGGAGCTTGGAACATGAATCTTCAGAATCAAGGAGAGAAAGAGAGTATAGGTATATTCACGAGGTTAAAACTCAGGGAATCATATTGATCGAAAAAGATGCTGAAAATGTATACATGATGCTCTGTATATAGAGCATATGCTAGTATCATCAACAATCTAACTAAAGTTCTAACAAACTAACTAATGTCTAACAAAATCGATATTCTTCAAACAACACATAAAGTCGGTAGATAATCAGGAATAAAAATGTTAAGAATTGTCTATAATTCTGTATCATTATGCAATTGTTCAATTTTCAGAACGATGGAAAAGTATTTTGATCATTCCATATAAACAGGTGATCCAAAAGAGAGTTATTACATTGGCTCTTTAGCAGATACCACTAGTGTTCCTCTGAATCAATGGCCTTCTGAGGGTATGCCTTTCTTTTCTGTTCATTCACTACTTAGGAATGAAAATTTGGTCATTGTCTAGTATTTTATGTGCTCTAATTTGTGTATATGGTTTGTTTTTTTATGACCTTAACTTGAGATGTTTTAATGGCAAGGACACTCCAGAACTACTGCCAAATTGGAGACCCACAATGGAATCCTTATTTTGGAAATTATTGTAAGATTTGTTACCCCTCAAATGTGATTTTCTATTCTATTATCCATTGTTAAATGTGTACTATGAGTTGTTACTTAGTAGCAAAAATAAAATTGCAACATCAGTTGCCCTTTTAGGTTTTTACTTTTGTTATGTTCTACATAGCGTCAATAGCAGATTCATTATTTTCCTCTGTGAATATCACTAATTAAAGAAACTGGAAAGGTTTGCTGCCTGTTAAGAAATTTTTCTTATGCGTCTTTTCATTGTGTGCGTATGTTCTTGTGTGAGTTTGAGCATTTAAATTCACATTTTCTTTTGTTCTTTCTCTTGTTAACAAGTTAAGATTAAATATTCTTCTTATTTACTACAGGTCAGCTGGCAAAGAGCTGCTGTCCCTAATTGCTTTGTCCTTGAATCTAGATGAAGATTACTTTGAGAAGACAGGGGTCTTAGACAACCCAGGCGCTTTTCTTCGCCTTTTGCACTATCCAGGTTTATTAGCATTTATTGGTTTTCTGAACCTTCTTAATTAAGCACATATCACAGTACCAATAAATTTTTGCCTGTTTGTTTACAGGCTTCAAATTTTATCACCCTTGTTGATTTATATCTTGTTTTATTTATAATAATTTCTTCATGTTCAATCTGTGTGTTGGAAAAAGGTGTGTGTGTGTGTGTGTATCTCCTGGATACCTGATCTATGCTGCAAGTGAATGTGGCAATAGTTGACAATCCAAATGTCGATTTGAAATGCATACTGCACTACATTTAATGAGTTGTATGGTATATTTATTTATTTGCAACGTGTGTGTGTATTTTTGCACAAATTCCTTTTTCTAGGTGCTAAGTTGTTATTGTACTCAGATGTGGTCAAAATCTGCAATTTCTGCAGCAATTAAAGTTCTGAATTTTATGGTATACTTATATTTATTTGCAACGTGCTTCTATATTTTTGCGCGTATTCGTTTTCTAGGTGCTAACTGCTAAGTTGTTATTGTGGTCAGTTGTAATTCAAAAACTGCAATTCCTGCAGCAATTATAGTTATAAATCAAAGTTCTTTCTGCTGTTTTATTTGTAGTGACAAGGTATTAAACAACTTATCCTATGTAACCTTTTAGTTTGATAATACGTCTGCCAATTATGTTTGGTAAAATAGGATCTCATGAAGACATATATGGTGCCTCTCCTCATTCAGATTATGGCATGATCACTCTCTTAATGACTGATGGTGTTCCAGGACTGCAGGTTCTTATTTTCCCTTTAGTTTAACTTTTTTTTCATTATTGTTGTATATCCTTGGTCTTACTTTTTTTCACATTCTTCCGCTCTTTCCCCATGCATCCTGATTCTTCCTCTCTAACAGCCTCCTCTTCCTTCATTTCCTTTACCTTTTCCTAAACCGCACTATGTTTTGATGTGATAACTCCTCCTACTGCTTATGTCTTACAAACTGACTCTCCTACTAGCTGCCCTTTCCTTGCATATGCCATAATATCTATATAAATATTCTATTCATATAATTCATATTTAAAGATCTGCAAGGATAAGTTCAAGCAACCTCAAGTCTGGGAAGATGTATCTCATGTAGAAGGGTAAGTTAGTGATTAAGAAATTTATAAATAATACATTCCTACTTTTAAGTCTATTTGAATTGCAATTTATTCATATTGTCTTGAAAATCTAGATTATTGTTCTATTAAAATTTATGCAGTTTGCTGTTTACCTGCTCTTCTTAATGTTAGGTGTTTAAATTTGTATCTGCAGAGCCTTAATTGTGAACATTGGGGACATGATGGAGAGGTGGACAAATTGTTTATACCGGTAAAATCCATCCTTCAACATCATAAATGTTACTTTCTTGCTTCTATTAATAGAATTTTTTAAGCTACTTTTAGTGGATATTTTGCAAATACTAAGCAAGATCTTAGTGTACTGATATATATATATCATTCTCACTTTCTGTCATTACTCTTGCAGGTCAACGCTTCACAGGGTTATACCAACAGGAAAAGAACGTTATTCTGTAATTACTTGAGACTTCCTCATTTGCTTTTATTTTTGTTATTGTTTTTCCATCATTTTTCTTGAATGATAGCTTACTATGCCCTTTTAGTTCAGAGGTAATGGAATTTATTTGTATATTTCTATTGTGCTTCTTACGAACCAAATAAGGAGCATTCTTCACAATTGTTATATGACATGTGGACAATTGACTGGATTAGAATATGCATTATCCTCCACTGTGAATAGTATCTGAATTTGATGATATCTTTTCAATGAGCCATATTTAAGCTTTAGCCTTAAAATTTGAACAAGGAATGTGATGTCATAGATGGTGAAATGTTCTTTCTATCCATTACATTAGGTTTTTTAATTGTATTTTGACGAGGTCTTGTAGTTTGTCAGCATGATTTGCATATGCATTTCAAGTGAAATATGAATCATGATGTGCAATTTTGCAGGTGGCATTCTTCATGGACCCACCCTCTGACTGTGTAGTGAAATGCTTTGAAACTTGCTGCAGCAAATCATCTCCCGCCAGGTAGTAAAAAATTAGTATCCAATTTGGGTTCCTGTAACTAGTCATACTGATCTAAAAACTATCACTTTCTCCAAAACTGACAGAAAAATATTATACAATCAATTATTTATGTTCTTAAAATAAACTATCAGTTCTTGATGAAGTGACCGTACGTTATTAAAAATTCTTTTAGTATATTCTAAGACTGAATGTGGAAAAGAAAACAGGGTTCTACTACCCTCTGGCAAAGCTAGTTATACCAAGACACCCACTTTCTCCATGACAGTAAAGGGTCCATGAAAAACTGTTTATAAGTGACGGGGCCATCAAAGTGACGGGGAAGAAGACTAGCTCTTCTGATGGTGCGTTGACAGAGCATGATCACAAAAACTGAACTGCAGGAAGGGGAAGGGGTAGTTTAATCAGGCATCTTTACATGTCTCCTAGGGTCACTGATTACTTTCAACAATGACTTAGACAAGCTGTTAACTTAACAATGTCATCAGTTAATGGTTCATAGTTAGTATATATATATAAGGATCCCCACTATAAAATGAGGGGGGATCAAATAAAATAAGGATTAAAACTATAAAAGCATGTTAATTTAGTAATTTAAAAGTTGTTAGTGCCAAAAGTTAGACTTTAAGAAAAGGTGGGGCACTGATCTACGTAGACTAAACAAAAGTACTGTTGTAGTGTTCTTAAGTTTTATGTTTACACGCAAGAAATGCAGTGCTTTAAGCTTTTGTCGATTTTTGCTGCAGATTCCCTCCAATACGTAGTGGGGACTACTTGGATGGGCGGTTCAAGCTCATATATGGTTCTGAAAGGGATCTAAAATGCTCCATCCAGTCAAAGAACTAAAGGCTGTGCGTACATGTGGGCTGCGTCGATATAAATAAATTGGCAAAATGTGATCTATGACTGTTGGTTGTTGCCATATCTTGTCTCTGATTAGTGTTTTGGACTTTTTATTGTTGGTATGATATTATAGTTATGATAATGATAAAGCATTATTTAAGCGACTGAGTTAGCAGCAATACTTTGCACACAGCATGATTGTTGGGATTAAACTGTTTTGTTACTTTTTTATCAACAACTGTTTTGTTCCTTGAAAAGTACATCTTTTATCGACTCCCCTAATCCCCTTAGACATGAATATTATCGATTGAAATTTGAAATATGATATTTTCTTTCAATTCATTCTAACAATGCGAATTTTAAAAGAATTTTTGTATATTGTAAAATATAAGAAAATATCTCATAGTATATTGATATTCTCATAGTTTATATTGTAAAATTAGTTTCTAATGTTGAAGCATATCGGATTATCGATTCGTTTCCTAGTTTCCAAATTTAATTAGGATTAGGAGATTTGTATCCTATAAATAGGGCTAGTGTTTAATATTTTGTATCAAGTTATTATCAATCATATTTTATCATTTTTGTAACAAAAAAAATCATATTTTATCATTTTCATATTCGAAGTCCTAACAAAATATTATATAAAATTACAGATTACATCTAACTTAGCCAATTTACAAAAATGCATACGATTATTTTAAAATTATTAGAAAGGTTAAAAAACACATGTTGAGTATCAAGGCTAAAGAATTTAAACCAACAATCAATATAATCAACAAGTGTGCCACCACCTAGCCTATAAGCAAACAAGACTTCGTCATAAGGCAACAAAGAGAGGAATTGTTCGTTTCAAAGTTCAACCTTGTATATTTGAAGTTAAATCTCTTCTAGGTCAAAGGATTTCACATTAAGGAATATTTGAAGTTAAATCTCTTCTAGGTGAGAGGCCGTTGATCGCCTAATAAGGAGTATTATACAAAATAGAAAGTGTTTTATTTTGAAGACACTTGTACATGTTAAAGACAATATTAATCACTACCCAAAGTTTCGCAACAACTCTAATTACTCAATACTTGAAAGCAAAACATGAACAAAATTGCTTAGCCTAGACTCTGCTAAAACTCTACCTATCTTCTTTCATAACGCTCAATCTCAGAGAAAAGACTGTTAGAGTTAATAAATTGAATGTCACACGTGTGCTTATACTTCACACGTGTACAATTAGTAAAGTTGGAGATTAGGGATTGTATTCTCTATTGAAATCTGTTGGCAAAACAACTAGTTAGTTGTTCAGTTGTAAAACTAGCTGATATATAGGTATTCTGATGTAAAGAATGAAGTTCAGTTGAATGCAATCTCAGTTTCTTTTTCAATCTTCTCTACCAGTTCCAACAACTGGTATCAGAGCTCTCTCGGGGGCCTGATACGAAAGCGTTTCGTGAGAGAGCAAAGAAATTGACGAGCGACGAAGATCGAATCATGGCGGAACGCGAGTTCTTGACACCTTCGGTTCCGAAATTCAATGGTTTTTATGAGCATTGGTCACTTCTGATGGAGAATCTTTTGAGATCAAAAGATTATTGGAGTGTGGTGGAACAAGGGATTCCATCGGTGCCGGAGAATGCAACGCCTGAAACCGTGAAGGTGAACGAAAACGGAAAGCTAAAAGATCTAAAGGCAAAGAATTACCTCTTTCAATCGATTGAAAGAGGAATTATTGAGACAATGCTGGCAAAGGGGACGGCCAAAGAAATATGGGACTCGATGAAAGATCGTTACCAAGGGTCAACAAAGGTAAAGAAGGCACAATTGCAAGCGTTAAAGAAGGAATATGAAAAGCTGCAGATGAAAGATGGAGAGACAGTGGCTGATTTCTGTGCAAGAACGCTCACTCTGGTGAACAAGATGAAGGCCCAGGGAAAGAAGATGGGACAACACAATGTGGTTGAAAAGATCCTTCGATCAATGAACTCTAGGTTTGAGTATGTAGTTTGTTCGATTGTAGAATCAAATGATATAGAAGAAATGACAGTAGATCAACTGCAAGGAAAATTGTTAGGTCATGAGTCTAGAATGAGAAATCTTGAAACAAGTAAAGATGAGGAACAAGCTCTAAAAGTTACTGTAGGTGGTAGATCGGGGAATAGTGCCAGAGGTAGAGGTAGAGGTAGACAAGGGAGCAATAAGGAACATATTGAATGTTATAAGTGTGGAAAACTAGGACATTACAAAAATGAGTGTCCTAGTTGGGAAGAAGGAGCTAATTTCACTGAATTTGATGATGAGGAGGCTGTATTGCTGATGGGAACTAATGAAGAGAGTCAAAACACCACTGCAAGAAGGGAAGATTTATGGTTTTTAGACTCAGGATGCTGCAATCATATGTGTGGGAATAGGAGGTGGTTCTCTAGCTTTGATGGCACGTTTGTGGAGACTGTTAGATTGGGAAATGGCACTAGAATGGCTGTAAGAGGAAAGGGTACAGTGAAGCTGAAGATAGGAGGCATTGTACAGATAGTTACTGATGTGTATTTTGTCCCAGAACTTAAGAATAATCTTCTGAGTATTGGGCAACTTCAAGAAAAGGGACTCAAGGTGGTATTTGAAGACAACAAGTGTAAGGTGTATCATAAAGAAAAAGGTCTCATTCTCACAAGAATCATGACTAGAAACCGCATGTTTATCATCACAGGTCATGTCATTCCTATTGCTTTGATTACCGAATTGTGTCATAATGTAGAGGATAATGATTTACCTCACTTATGGCATTGTAGATTTGCTCATCTAAGTCACAAGGGCTTGAGGACTTTGGCTCAAGAGGAGATGGTGAAAGGGTTACCTAAGCTTCAAGATACTTCAAAGACTTGTGAAGATTGCCTAAAAGGAAAGCAACATAGAGAAGTCTTCCCCAAGGAGAGCACATGGAGAGCTACAAAGGTGCTTGAGCTAGTGCATTCTGACCTGTGTGGACCGATCACACCTGCATCCAACAGTCACAAAAGGTATTTCATAACATTTATAGATGACTTTAGTAGAGAGGGGTGGGTGTATTTCTTAGTTGAAAAGAGTGATGCCTTAGCTGTTTTTAAGAAATTTAAAACTATGGTTGAGAAAGAACCTGGTGAAGTCCTTAAATGCCTTAGAACTGACAGAGGTGGTGAGTTCAATTCAAATGAATTCAACACCTTCTGTAGTAATAATGGCATTAAGAGACAACTCACTGCTGCTTACACTCCTCAACAAAATGGGGTAGCAGAGAGGAGAAATAGAACAATTTTGAATATGGTTAGGAGCATGTTGTCCGAGAAAGATGTTGCTAAAGAATTTTGGGCTGAGGCAGTTAATTGGTCTACTTATGTGCTCAATAGAAGTCCCACTGCAGTTGTCAAAGGTTGTACCCCTCAAGAGGCTTGGAGTGGTATCAAGCCCTCTGTTAAACACTTTAGGATATTTGGATGTATAGGTTTTGTTCATCTTCCTGATGCACAAAGAAAAAAACTTGATCCTAAAAGTGTTAAGTGTGTTTTGTTGGGTGTGAGTGAGGAGTCCAAAGCATATAAGTTGTATAACCCAATCACTAAGAAAATTATGATTAGCAGGGATGTTAAGTTTGTTGAAGATGAGAAATGGGATTGGAAGAGCAAGGCGAACTCCAAAGTTACTGCTCAAGCAGATATTGAAGAAAGTGAGCACATTACAGAGGAGGCTGCAACTGAGGTAACTGAGGGTAGACACACTGCAAATGAAGCTACTGAAAATGTGAATGAAGTGATTGAGGAAAATAGAAACAACAGTGAAAGTGAAGAGACAGAACAGATTGACGATACAGCTGAGTTAATTGAAGATACTGATCAAAGAAGAACAAGGAGGCCTCCCACATATCTCAATGATTATGAAATAAATGCTGCTATGTGTTTAGCTGTATTTAGTACTACTGGCCCTACAACTTATGAGGAAGCAAAACAGAGCAAGGTCTGGCAGAATGCTATGGATGCAGAGATTGATGCTATAGAGAGGAATAATACCTGGAAATTAGTAGATCTGCCACCAAAAGCCACTGCCATAGGTGTTAAATGGGTATACAAAACGAAATTCAATGAAGAGGGCAAGATTGAAAAGCACAATGCTAGATTAGTAGCCAAGGGATATGCTCAAAAGGAAGGAGTTGATTATAGTGAAGTCTTCGCACCGGTTGCACGATGGGACACTATCAGAACACTACTAGTTGTGGCTGCATGTAAGGGTTGGATAGTGTACAAACTAGACGTTAAGAGTGCGTTTTTACATGGTGAGCTAATTGAAGATGTGTATGTGACTCAACCAAGCGGGTATGAGATCAAGGGAGGGGAAGGCAAGGTCTACAAACTCAGGAAAGCTCTCTATGGCCTAAAGCAGGCTCCTAGAACTTGGTACAGCAGAATTGAGTCTTACTTCTGCAAAGAAGGCTTCATCAAGTGCCCACATGAGCACACTCTGTTTGTAAAACAGAGTAAAACAAGTGACAGTGACAGTATAGTGATTGTTAGCCTCTATGTAGATGATTTGATCTACACAGGTAACAATACTAAGAAGTGCAGTGAATTTAAGGACTCAATGAAGCAAGAATTTGAGATGAGTGATCTTGGGATAATGAGGTATTTCCTAGGCATGGAAGTGACTCAAACTGACCAAGGAATCACTATATGTCAGCAAAAATATGCTAGGGAGATATTAGAAAGGTTTGGAATGGAAAACTGTAAGCCTATGTCTAGTCCTATAGTGCCTGGATGTAAACTAAACAGAGATGAACATGGGAAGGCAGTGGATACAACTACCTATAAGCAAATGATAGGTAGTTTAATGTATCTCACTGCATCTAGACATGACTTGATGTATTCTGTTGGATTAGCAAGCAGGTACATGGAGAGGCCAACAGAGATACACTTGATGGCAGTTAAGAGAATAATGCGCTATGTTAAAGGGACTTATAATTCTGGTGTGAAGTATACAAGACAGAATAGGTCAAGACAGTGTGAATTGATTGGTTTCACTGATTCAGACTATGCAGGAGATGTTGATGACCGTAGGAGCACTGTTATACCCTAATTTTGCCCGGTCTTTTTATCCTAATCGTTTTAGCCCCGTGTCACAAACCCATAACATTTCAAGCACTATTTCGTTTAAAGTCGGACCAAATTATCCAATTGGGTCTATGTCCAACCTTTTTGGGCCTGATCTCGTTAGCTTGTCTATTTGAGCTTACACTTAGTGTTTTGAACCAGTTTTTTTTAATAATTGGGCTTATGTCTAATGTTTGCCTAAATGGACCTGTGGCTAGATTGGACCTGATCTTAAAATTTGTTCTAATTGGGCATTATTTCAGTCATTTGTCTAAATTGGGCCTATGTTTAGTTTTGATTGGGCTTGGCCCAATTTAATCATTCTCTTCCATTTTGACCCAAAGAGAAACAAACAGTAAATCTGTCCATAGCAAATATAATAAAAAAAAATCAATAAAAATTAATTTACAAATATTTACAATAATCCAAAAAATCAAAAAAATTAAATTAAAAAATATAAAATAATATAATCCGAAAATACATAAAAAATACATAAAAATGGAAAAAAGGCAAAAGAGGCGCCTCAGCCAAAGAAGAAAACAGCAGCTGAAACCCTAGTCCATTTCTTGCTCACCAAGCACCCATGTTCTCCAACCCAAGCCCAAGTACCTGAAAATGGAAACAAATATGGAGAAGAATCAGAAAAAACCCTAATTTTTTACCTATATAAACAAGTCTAGACACACCCAAAAAAGAGACAGCAAAGGCATACGAAAATTCATAGAAAATAGAGAAAATCAGATACGAAATTCAGGGCGAAAAAAGTTAGGGTTCCAGCAAAGTCCTAAAACGGAAGCAGTAGCGGTTTGAGAAGCAGCAGCAGAGGCACAGCAGTAGCAAAGCAAACAATAGAGAATAATCAGAAGCTGGACAAGAGGTTAGTTCATTTGGGTTTTATGAAGCCTAATTTGTAAATAAGTTTTTTCTAATAAACCAAAATCAACCATAGGTCTGAACAGTACATATGAATGAAGATTAACCAAACACTTCAGCTTAGGCTTTGTTGTGAGTATTGATGCCGTAAATAAAACTAGGACTTAGGGTTTGTAAATAGGCTCTCTTTTTAATTCGTACTAATAGGCTAAAATCAAGAATAATCAAACATATCCATTCAAGCCAGGTTTTATTGTGAATACTGATACTCCAAGTAGATTAGGATTAGAAATTTAGGGTTTTGGTCAAAATCAGAATTAGTTTTGTTGCGCAGAAAATTAGGTTTTGTTAATCTGTTTCAGAAAAAGAAATTAGGCAAAAGTTTGGTTAAATTAGGGTTTAGAGCCCTTTCAAACAAATGAACTAAAAAACGAGAAATCAAAAATAGAAATCAGAAGCAAACATCAAAGTATGGCAGGCAGAAATAAGAAGGAACAAAATAGAAGAAAAAATACAGAATCGGAAACTTACTCACTTAGCTCCGACCAATGTAGACGGTGGTCGTTCCCCACAGATGCACCGCCTTCGTCTTCCCCTCGCCACGAATACCGCGTGCTCCTTTCGCGCCACCGTGTACGGTGGTCGCTGCAACTCCGGTCATTGTCGTCCTCTCCCCTTTGCGTTCGCAAAGCACCCCTGCGTAAGCAACTGAGCCGTCGAACCACTGTTGCCAACACCCATCCCTATCACCATCGTGACCATCTTCGGTCTCCCGCCGTCACCGCGTTCCACCGTCCCTCTCGCCGTCGTCAACTTCGCCACCGCCGCAAGCCCCTCGAAGCTGCTGTGTTCCCATTTCTTTCTTTTGCTCAACCACCTATTCAACACAACTATTTTCTTCTAGCTCAACCACTTCTTCAACACAACTCTCTTCTTTTAGATGCTCCATTATAGTCTTAAAGTGAGCATCTATATTCTTGCATGTCTCTTGAAAGTTGTCTTTATCTACTTTTCTATCTTCAAGGAATTGAGCTAAGAGTTCTTTTAGATCGGAGTTGTTCTCTTGTAATCCTTCGAATTGAGCTTGAGAATATGAATCTTGTTCACACACAACATTTTCCATTCCATAATCCATATTTTGGGATGTCATAGGCATGAAATTTGTCTCATAACAGCCCCTTTCATGTTCATCCCCATGGAAGTCATAGTTAAAACAATGTTGTTGAGCATTCAATTCTTGCATGGAGTAAAAATTCCAATGGTCCATGGCATAAAGTGGAATTTTTTTTTTCTTTCAACTAAACACAAATAACAACAAAGAGAAACACACTACAAACACAAAACACAATACAAAATAAAAATATTGCTGGAAAAACAGAACATGCTAA
Source organism: Astragalus membranaceus (assembly GCA_039519185.1). Taxonomy (NCBI): domain Eukaryota; kingdom Viridiplantae; phylum Streptophyta; class Magnoliopsida; order Fabales; family Fabaceae; genus Astragalus; species Astragalus membranaceus. The sequence continues at coordinate 160,283,188 of CM076846.1, read as the reverse complement.
ATAAAATAATCAAAACTAACTAAATTTACTAACTAAACAATAGAAATTAACTTTCACAATCCCCGGCAACGGCGCCAAAAACTTGTTGTGCGAATAGGTGATGTGCAAGTATACACAATCGCAACAAGTAATATAATGATAAGTAAAGATCGTTCCCACGGAGATTGTTGAGTTTACTTCTATATTTAAGTTAGTAATTTAGCTAGTGAGAAAAACAAGTAACAAATACAAGTTGTCAACAAGTATTGTCATTGTGATTAACATGAATGTAAATAAACAAGTAAAGATGTGAAAACAGTAATGAATTGAAAGTATTTAAGAGTGAGTTGGATAGCTCAGTAGTTATGTAAATTCCCAAGAGTAGTGTTCTATAATATTTAGACGCTGTAGCGTTAAGCGCTGTAGCACTTCAGAATCCGTAGACGCTGTAGCGCCTTGGTGGCGTGCCTTTCAGTCACTATCGTCAGGGTTATGTTACAAGACTCCTATGTCTAGGCTCTAAATAAGTTTTACCCCTGTATATTAAGCTCTTACAACATTTGCCTTATGAACTATTACTCCCCTATGTCTAGAGTTAAGTAGTACTTCCTTTAAATGTCTTTAAAGGGCTTTCATTCATATCATTCCTTGAGTTCTCTTTGTGAACCATGTCTGTACCCACAAAGTTACCTTGTTTTAGTTGGCCATTCCCAAAACAAAGTTGAAAGCATTATGACACAAGGAATAAAACGCAAACATCATAATATTACATAAAAGCTACTCAAAGTTCATTACATACCAAGAACAATCCAACTACAACAAAGTTAGCTCATCACAAGTTCCATCAACATAATACAACTAAAGAGCATGTATTACCGTATGAAGACAAGAGAAAAGTGGTTGCAAAAGATACACTCCAATAATCCCAAGTAGCATACAAAGGATAAAGTTGAGGCGTGAGCAAAACCTTGGATGAAGACTAGAAAACTATACTAAAAATAAAAGCTTAAGAGTGGAATAACAATGGAGGAAAGCTACAATGTCAAGATAGTTTCCTCCGTGTTAAAACTCTCTCTACGTAAGTTACTTATGTTACTTCTTATGTTACTACCTAAAGAAGCATTCTATTCTAATTTAATCTAAGCAAGTCTTAATAAAATAATAATAATAATTCATGATCATAAAACTTAGATATTATTCATAAAGCTACTTTACAAAAAGGTGTGATGATTAAAATCACCAACTATCACATGGGACACATGTAGGAGGCGCCAAGTGTCTTTGGAGCATCCACTTGGGTGTTGAAATGTCATGCTAAGGATAAGAGATAAGGGTGATGACTCATCATTTCAGCAAGTGGCTTTATAAATATCCAAATGTCCCACCGTCATATAGGCGCTGTAGCGTCTACCGCTGGCTTACCGCTGCAGCACTCAAGCAAAACATCAATATATTCACAAAGGCACCAAATGTGTCAAATGATAACAAACAAGCTCCTAACCCTTCTTTCCTCTAAATAACTAATATTTACCTAATGTAGCACAAATATTACTTGAGAACTTGTGTTGATTTAAGTATTAAGAGCACAAATAACCTATATAAAATAGAGTTATCACACCCCCAAACTTAAACCATTGCTTGTCCTCAAGTAATGACGCTTGACAAAGAACAAACAACACAACAACAAAGAAACAATTACATAGATTAACTGTACAAACAAGACAACAAAAATATCTTTTTCTAAATAAAAAAATTATTATTACTTCAGAACTCGCATTTACTTAAGTCTAGAAAGCATAAATAACTCTTATAGATAAGAGTTATCACACCCCCAAATTTAAACTATTGTTTGTCCTCAAGTAATAACACATTATAAAGATAAACAAACTAACTTAAAATATAATAACAACAACATAGAAAGACAAGGTCAGTTGCATCCCTCAATCAAACAATTTTTCAAAAATGTTCTTAGTGGGCTAAAATTTTCAGATTCACACATACAACACACACACACGCCATTGCTTTTCACAACACATAGAATTATTACTGCTCAGTTGTGAGTGTGTGACTACTAGGCTTAGTTTAGTTCCTAGCTAATTTCAACATTTCTCCTAGCCTTGGAAAGAGTGGCCTTCTTTTGGTTTAGCCAAAGAATTTTTCAAAAAGGAGAGTAGACTAACAACTTCACAAAAGACTTGAGGGGCTTCAAAGCACAGCAAAGGGCTTTGATTAGGCAATTTAGATCATTGGTCAGTGCAAAAAGATTTTGATTCGGTGATTTCTCATACGCTGTAGCGTATAGACGCTGCAGCGCTGGCAATTTGATGAACAAAACTAGTTGCTGCCTTTAATACCGAGCTCCTTATTTGCATTTCTTTTTCTTTTTCTTTTCATGCATTCTTGGAACAGCTCAGCAAATTATTTTAGACATTTTGCAACTTTTTTCAAGACCACTTGCACACTTTTGTTTCGTTTTGCATTGACCAAACTATCATCTTTGTTCCTAGCCTTAACATAACCGATGCACCCCCAAACTTAGCTTCAAATGCTACTCTCAATTTTTAGTAAAAATTTGACTAAACCTTATCATTCGGAGCTAACTAGGTTCTTTGCTAAGCCTAGAGTTTTGTGTAGAAGCAGCAATAAGACTAGTCATTGTTCAAACAAGGCTACTCTACTCAAAACACATAATCATCATTAAATTTAGCCCAGGAAGAAACATATTCTATTATTGAAAAACTAGGAATTGCAACTGATCATGCTTTTTATTCAACAAACATAACATTAAACACATAATATTAACATTTCACATATAACATTAAACACATTTAAGGTCCTCTCCACAATTTAAGACCTAGCAGTGTCTCCACTACTCATGCAATTCTAATAGGAGAGGCCTATGACTAAAACTCAACAGAATTAAAAACAACAGAAATAAAACTCTAAACATACTGTTAGATGCAAGAACAGACACTATAGCACCTAACAGATTTATTAAAAACAAACAAACAACATTTTTTTTTTATTTTTTTAAAGAAGGGTTAGAGTACTGTTTGCTAACCCAGATTTGAGCCTATTGCTTGCTCTAGTGGGCACTGTGGTGGCTCTGCTACTGGATTTTTAGTTTTTCCTGCCGCTACAGCGCTAGGTACCGCTACAGCGCTTGGCGCTATAGCCTCATTCTGGGGATCCTCTGCTTCCTTGTAAGCTTTCATCTCAGCCAGCTTTTCTGCTGCTTCCCTCTCTGCAGAAAGATCAGGAGTATTCACCTCAGATGCAGCTTTTTGGGGGGACTTGGCTTTAGGCGCTGTAGCATCAGCCGCTACAGCGCTAACTGGCACTTCTTCTTGTGGAGGGTCATCTGCCAACTTGGTCCCAGGGTTTTTCCTTTGGTGGCTTCTTTTCTCACTTCACAAAATTCACACCTGCACAAAAGAAAAATTTAAAAACACAAAATAAGTTAATTTAAGAACCTTGGGTTGCCTCCCAGGAGCGCTTTGTTTAAGAGTCCTCAGCCAGACTAAGTCTTGTGGTAGGTATCTTTGGCTAATGGCGGCTCTGGTGTAGGAGAGGGGACCCAATCATTTGTTACAACAGAATTACGTTACTCCACAACAGATTTAGGCACCCTTGGCCTCTTTTTGGCCACCAGTTTTGTTCTTACAACTTTCTTTGGTGCGACAGCAGATGCTGCAGCACTGCCTTCTGATACTGATGCTGTAGCGCCACTTGTGACAGCATTCATTCTCTGCACTTTAGTTTCCAATACCATTGGTGGTTGCTTTGTGGCAGACTGAGTTTTTGGTGGATTTTGTTCTTTTGTTCTTTTGTGAGGTTGAGATGATTTTTGTTTTGGTGAGGGAAGTTTCTAGGAGATGGGGACTTGTGTGGAGTGGGTTGTTTTGGAAAGGGGGAAGGTATTTGAATAAGGTTTGATGGTTTGGCTTGGTGGTGTGCCTTTCAGTCACTATCGTCAGGGTTATGTTACAAGACTCCTATGTCTAGGCTCTAAATAAGTTTTACCCCTGTATATTAAGCTCTTACAACATTTGCCTTATGAACTATTACTCCCCTATGTCTAGAGTTAAGTAGTACTTCCTTTAAATGTCTTTAAAGGGCTTTCATTCATATCATTCCTTGAGTTCTCTTTGTGAACCATGTCTGTACCCACAAAGTTACCTTGTTTTAGTTGGCCATTCCCAAAACAAAGTTGAAAGCATTATGACACAAGGAATAAAACGCAAACATCATAATATTACATAAAAGCTACTCAAAGTTCATTACATACCAAGAACAATCCAACTACAACAAAGTTAGCTCATCACAAGTTCCATCAACATAATACAACTAAAGAGCATGTATTACCGTATGAAGACAAGAGAAAAGTGGTTGCAAAAGATACACTCCAATAATCCCAAGTAGCATACAAAGGATAAAGTTGAGGCGTGAGCAAAACCTTGGATGAAGACTAGAAAACTATACTAAAAATAAAAGCTTAAGAGTGGAATAACAATGGAGGAAAGCTACAATGTCAAGATAGTTTCCTCCGTGTTAAAACTCTCTCTACGTAAGTTACTTATGTTACTTCTTATGTTACTACCTAAAGAAGCATTCTATTCTAATTTAATCTAAGCAAGTCTTAATAAAATAATAATAATAATTCATGATCATAAAACTTAGATATTATTCATAAAGCTACTTTACAAAAAGGTGTGATGATTAAAATCACCAACTATCACATGGGACACATGTAGGAGGCGCCAAGTGTCTTTGGAGCATCCACTTGGGTGTTGAAATGTCATGCTAAGGATAAGAGATAAGGGTGATGACTCATCATTTCAGCAAGTGGCTTTATAAATATCCAAATGTCCCACCGTCATATAGGCGCTGTAGCGTCTACCGCTGGCTTACCGCTGCAGCACTCAAGCAAAACATCAATATATTCACAAAGGCACCAAATGTGTCAAATGATAACAAACAAGCTCCTAACCCTTCTTTCCTCTAAATAACTAATATTTACCTAATGTAGCACAAATATTACTTGAGAACTTGTGTTGATTTAAGTATTAAGAGCACAAATAACCTATATAAAATAGAGTTATCAGTTTCCTTTTCATTTTTCTCTACAAAAGAACAATTTCTTTCATAAACTTACATTTTTTAAATAAGTAAATATTTCTACCCAAAAAATATAAATAGGGGACTAAGTCGACTGAACAGGCGGGTTAGTCATCATTTTAGGACAAATGAACTGATCACTCAGGAGTCCTAAAATCCCTAAATAAAATACACCAACAAACAAACTTTTTCTACCCGAGAACTACGTGTGATTTGATTCTCTACCAAGAGATACATATGAGCAGATGGGGCCCACATCTGTCAATTGCACTAATAAAAAAACTTTTTTAGTTTTTTCCTAAATAATCCCTTTCTTAAATTCAAATAAAACATCAATTTTCTTCTTTCTTTTTAATTCACAACAAAAGGGTAAAAATAAATGTTTTCAAAATTAACTTCCGCTTCTACAACTAATTAGCAGGTAACCTTCGTTAGGAAGGATGTCGTGGGATGCTAATACCTTCCCCACGCATAACCGACTCCCGAACCCAAATCTGGTCTCAAGGACCCTTATCCAATCCAAAAGGGATTTTCCAATGTTTGCCCTTATAATTAAACTTTGGTGGCGGCTTCATTTTTGAACCTTTCGAGGAATCCTCACCGCGGATTTTTCGGTCGCTACAGCTGGCGACTTCACTGGGGACGATTTAGAGAGTCAAACCTAGTCTAATTAGTTGTAGGATTAGTCGTTAATTTAATGTTTATTTTTACCCTTCCCTTTCTGTCCTTTATTTTCATTGCATATTATTCTTTTATGATATGAAAACCCTAGGATAGAAGACCACTTTTTTTTATATATGTTTGTTTGTTTGTTTTGCAGCTTGGGGCTTTATATTTTGCTCCTTCACACACTCCACTATCACACTTTTGCACACACGTGAGAATAGTCTTGTACCCGGACTGGAGAATAACCTAAGTTAGAACGAGACTGCGTAGTGATGGCCTACTGGATGTGCGTCCTGTTGGGTGGTCACGAAAGTCTCCCCTAGAGTTTGGTCCCTCTTGAGAATGCTGGCACTCCTAATAGCTTGCCTATTGTTGTCGATCAGTGTTCTTAATTGGGGTCGTTGGCTCTAGGAACCTTATATAGGACTCTTTAGAGCTACCCTTTGAAAGATTTAGTCAATAGACGAGACCTAGACCTATTCTCTAAGGAATCCTCGTAGGACACAAAGGAGCCTCATACCCCTGCACTCAAACAAACACTGATACATTTTTCGGTCTTCTAAAAAAAAATTCAAAAAATGATGTGTTATTTTGGCAAATTGTTTTTAGCATACCTCATGCATTTTTACCTGTCCCTTTTGCATGGCATAAAAAAAAATTAATTGCACATTAACATTTCATTCTTCATGCATTTCTATAACCGCCAGGGAATTGTAAGACTTTCTTTCTGACAAAATGGATCAAACATTTGCATTAATAAAATAAGTTTCTTTCAGTTCTGCGTCAAACAGAAACTTGCAATTTCCTCGGCGCGACACGAAAGCATACATCTGCATTGCATGCACATTCATCAGTTCATTCATGTACTTACGAAAAAAGAAAAATTAAATAGAGAGTAAAAGGGCAAGCTGGTTCATCAACATTGCTACCGGACTAGTTCTCAAACAAGAAAAATGGCCGAAGAGGAAAATCAGACTCTGAGAGAAGGCATTTCAAAGCTGAAGGCTCAAATGAGCGAGATGATGGTGTTGAAAGATCAAATGACCGAGATGATGGCGCTGAAAGATCAAATGTATGAATTCGTGAAACTCCTCGAGAGAAAAAAAATGTAGATGAAGGTGTTTCGGCAGGGAATACTGAGAACAATGCTACAAGTCTCCCTCCTCCTCCCAGCTCCGAGACTCCATACACCGCTGGAGTGAACGTCCAGAGCTACCAATGGCTCCCTTACGGTCTCCCGGCTTGTTACGCTCCTCCTACCATAAAAAACGAGAAATAAAAAATAGAAATCAGAAGCAAACATCAAAGTATGGCAGGCAGAAATAAGAAGGAACAAAATAGAAGAAAAAATACAGAATCGGAAACTTACTCACTTAGCTCCGACCACCGTAGACGGTGGTCGTTCCCCACAGATGCACCGCCTTCGTCTTCCCCTCGCCACGAATACCGCGTGCTCCTTTCGCGCCACCGTGTACGGTGGTCGCTGCAACTCCGGTCACTGTCGTCCTCTCTGTAACACCCAAAATCTACCCGGCAAATTACTAAATAAATCAGAGTTTCAAAAATCATTTTGAGTGCTGCAGTTTTCAACTGAAATTCGCCAACGAAATCATACTTCAAAAATAACTGACTTTCATTTAACATGCAGCGGAAAATCAAGGGTTCAACTTAACGATAAAATTCCAAAAGGTTCATAACATGAATAGTCATAACGGCCATAAACTATGTTCAACTAATGTAACGACATAAGGAATATAAATGAGCGTTCATCCCCCCGAGTGCTACGTATCAGAGCGACGACACCGACCCGACTATATGAAGGTACTCCGCCTTCATTCGCTATTACCTGCACGTTACCAACATAGGGGTAACATTCAAACAGAAGGGGTGAGATATCACACTATCTAATAAATCGTATGAAAAGCAATATGCATTCGGTCAGGTCATCACATTCATCTCGTCACAATAGTCACATAATTTCACTAGTCAATCATGCAGTATGGAATGCACATGCATGCGGTACCAAGTCACAACGCTGGCCATAGGCCTAAATCACAACGCTGGCCGAAGCCTAATCCACAATGCTGGCCGAAGCCTAATCCACAACGCTGGCCGAAGCCTAATCCACATGATATGCATGCGACGCAACGGGTATGCACAACATGTCAACACAATCACATATCGGCACAACAACAACGTAAATCACCACACTGGCCATAGGCCTACGACATAAAATCATGACAACGACGCAATACACAACACTGGCCATAGGCCTACAACACCAAATCACAACAACGACGTAAGACGGGACGCCAACAGCAACAACAACATTTAACCACATCCACGGCAACGACATAATCCATGCTCATATATATAAGGGCAATTCAACGTATGTAACAATCGACTAACATGATTAACATCAATATCATTAACAACAACATTAGCAAACACCAAGCTACAACAAGTTGACAACAACCCACAAAATAAGAACAATCAACAACTCGACACTCAGCCCTCTCAATCATCAACAATGTTTAGCAACCAACAACTTAACCAATCAATTTAGGGCAGCCACACATGGCGCACAACAACCAAAAATTATCAACCAACTAATTTAGCAAATTAACAATTAAAAATTGACAACTTAATTGGAGCAACAAACTCCACAAAATTCGGAGCAACAAACCCCACAAAATTCGGACAGAATTATTAGTCATTTTGAAATCAAATCTTCTCCCTCAATTCTCAATGAAATTTAGCGAAATCAGGGCCTATTCAGTAGGAAATTAAGTCTACTTTCCAAAAAAACAAACCCCACGAAATTTGGAGGATCAGAGCATTCACAATTAGACAAAAACGGAACATATATCCCAAACCGTCCCAGATTGTTTCCAGAATTTTAACATAACTTGTGACAACTATAACTCGAGCTATACAACTCCAAATGCAACAAAACTAGTGCCAAATTAACAAGCATTAAGTCTAGTTTCCAAAAAGGTAAAGCACATAATTTTCGGACCACTAGATTGTTCCCAGTTACTGTATAACCGAACCTATACTCAGATCGTTTCCAGAATTTTAACCTAACTTGCAACACCTTTAACTCGAGCTATACAACTCCAAATGCAACCAAACTAGCGCCAAATTAACAAGAATTAAGTGTAGTTTCTAAAAGGGTAAACCATATAATTTTCGGACTGCTAGATTGTTTCCAGAATACACGCAGAATGCGCCCTATGCGCTCTACGACCAGAAATTTTGTTTAAAATCAACAACACACAACACCAAACACCAACAATCACATCCAAATCATCATCAAACATGTTAATCATCACCAATCATGTCTAGACACCATTAATCACATTTAATCACCGTCAAAACACATTTAATCATCACCAATCACATACAATCATCATCAATCATGCTTGACATCGTCAATTCATGTTTAAACACTTTTAAGCACATATATTCATCATCAAACATAATCAATCCTTAAAACTAAGGTTCTCTAATCTTAATCACCTAGGGTTCCATTAACCACCCTACATAGAGACATTCATATAACCCATTAGATAGATAGAACCCCACCCTTACCTTGTTTTTGAAGAACTCGAAATCCTTGCTTGCCTTAGCCCCCTCTCAATTCGCGACTTCCCTCTTCTCTTCTCCTCTCTAGCGCCGTCCTCTTCTCTCTATTCTCACTCTCTCACTTTGTTTTTCTAATTATGTGAGCAAAACCCTAAAAATTAACTATTTATACTTAGTTAATCTCATGGGCTTTTCTACTTAGCTTATGCGACTTAACCCGAGCCCTTTTTCTTTTAACACTTCATTTCTCACTAATACTAAGCCTCTCGCAAAATAACACACATAATAATATATATTTATTTTATTATTTTTCTACCACATAAATCCTAATTAATTAATTAAATAATTAATCAATTATTTTGGGGCGTTACACTCTCCCCTTTGCGTTCGCAAAGCACCCCTGCGTAAGCAACTGAGCCGTCGCACCACTGTTGCCAACACCCATCCCTATCACCACCGTGACCATCTTCGGTCTCCCGCCGTCACCGCGTTCCACCGTCCCTCTCGCCGTCGTCAACTTCGTCACCGCCGCAAGCCCCTCGAAGCTGCTGTGTTCCCATTTCCACCCTCACGTTAACGCCATCGTCACTGCCGTCATCACCGGCCAACGAACGCCCGGCGACGTCGCTTCCTTCTCCATCGCCCGCCTTCGTCGCGTCAGTGGTCGTCTTCACCCACCACCACTGTCTCTGTTCTGCGTTTCCTTTCTCTCTCCCTCTCGTTCACGTCCTCTCTCGTTCTGAAACCGTTTTCTCTCTCTCCGCCGTTTTCGCCGGAAATCTTGCGCCATCACTCTCTCTCTCCCCGTTTTTTAGATGCGGCGCGGAAGGTGGAACGAATTAGGGTTCCCTCATTTGAGGCCCCATTTTATACCCACGTTCCATTTAGTTATTTGTTTATTTATTTATTTATTATTTTAAATCAGGTTTATTTCTACACCACCATTCCTTAATTCATACAGTCCCCCTACTTAGGCCCAGATTTCGCAACAATGTAGGTTGGGCTGCTGGGTGTTATTCGCACCCCCTTTATTTTTATACACAAGCCCCTGCAGCTAATGACAACCCATTTTACTACTGCACTCCTTTTTGTTTCCTTTTCATTTTTCTCTACAAAAGAACAATTTCTTTCATAAACTTACATTTTTTAAATAAGTAAATATTTCTACCCAAAAAATATAAATAGGGGACTAAGTCGACTGTACAGTCGGGTTAGTCTGCTTTTTAGGTCACTAATAAACCGTTACGGATCATGCCCTAAAATCCCTATTTAAAACAAACAAAATTAAAATAAATACAAACACATTGCTTTCCACAAACCAATTTTCAAAATAGGGGATTAAGCCGACTGTACAGACGAGTTAGTCAGCGTTCTAGGATGAATGAGCTGTACGACTCAGGAATCCTAAAATCCCTATTCCAATAAAATCAAACCAACACACTTCAAATCATTTTCCAAACTCCAAAAACCCCATTTTTACAAAATAGGGGACTAAGCTGACTGAACAGGCGGGTTAGTCATCATTTTAGGACAAATGAACTGATCACTCAGGAGTCCTAAAATCCCTAAATAAAATACACCAACAAACAAACTTTTTCTACCCGAGAACTACGTGTGATTTGATTCTCTACCAAGAGATACGTAGGAGCAGATGGGGGTCCACATCTGTCAATTGCACTAATAAAAAAACATTTTTTAGTTTTTTCCTAAATAATCCCTTTCTTAAATTCAAATAAAACATCAAAATAGGAAAAAGTATTTGAATACCCCAAAAAAGTATTTGAATACCCCAAAAAATTTTGTCATATCATGCATCAAAATACTGCATTTGCATCCTCACATAGCAAAAAGACAAATAGGAAAAATTCTTTAACCAGCTATCTCAGCACATGAGGGGGTCGCCTAAAGTTGGCCGCTTGTAGGGCTTTAGTGCTCGCCTTAACCCTTAGGGACTAGGATGTTACCTTGTAGGCACTTGAAGTGTTGATCCTTAACCAAAATAAAAAGGAAGAAAATCAAAAATAGCATCTCATAGCATCCATCATTCCATTGAAATCATCACATCACATACACTTTGCATAACATACATTCACACTCCATTTACATAGATATCTGCATTCCATAGAAAAAAAAAGAGCAAAAAAAAAACAAAAGAGAAGAAAATCACTGAAGACGGAACATAAAAGAACACAACATCTTCATATCATTCATCATTCTCATATCATCCATACCATTCGTCACTCCATGGCATCAAACAGTAGTGCATTACACTTTCAAATTCGCATCTCAGAAAGAGCGAAAGAATAACAAAAGAAAAAGAAAAGAATGAAAATCAAACAGAAAGAGCATCCCACCCAAAATCAATCATTGCATTCATGTGCACCCAAATACCCAAGTGCATGCATTTCATGCACCATCCAAGAGAAAAGTTACTTCGGACCAGAGAGTCCCAAAAATCTCATTTTTAGAAAATCACCACAACACAGAGTTAGTAAACTCCATCAACACAGAGTTAGTAAACTCCATCAACACAGAGTTAGTGAACTCCTTCCACAGATCACAACATCGTGTACGAGCGCGCGATGGATCCATCAGACTTCGTTAAGTCCTTCGGATTAGTTGTGTCGGCCTAAGGCATAGCGTAAATCCATTGATCAAATCAGTTCCGGACCTGATGTTGATCGGCCGCTCGAAAAGGCCACCCCCCAGAGCTCGGACTCGACAAGAGTCCGTTAGAAGGTTTTAGGCAGCCTCCGAATTCCCAATTTACCGCTTTCTGCACGCCAAGTGCTCATTTACCGTTTTCTGCACGCCAAGTGCCCATTTTACTTTTCTGTTTGCACGACAAGTGCCCATTTACCTTTCTGTTTGCACGCCAAGTGCCCATTTTACAGTTTCTGTTTGCACGCCAAGTGCCCATTTTACCTTTCAGTCTGCACGCATCGACACGAAAGTGTCCATTTATCAAAAAAAAAAAATCTCTATTCTCGCATGCATTAGAATTTCATTTTTCACCTTACATTAACAAAAACAGAAAAAACTAGAGAGATGGAAAAAGGAAAAATCGGGTTTCCCTAAGTAGACAAAATCGGTATAATTTCTAAATTCTTTATCTTTATTTTGCCTCGGAATATGTTTCGGCCAATTCATATTCCTCGTTAAAATCCAGATAAAGAGGGGCAGCTGTCATACCCCAATTTTGTCCAGCTTAGATCAAAACCCTAATTTTCCACAAAAATAAATAAGTTGAGGAGTGAGGAGCATTATGCATTGCATTTTGGGTCTTAGAAGTCATTCCAAGGTCTTTAAAGTCATTTTTAGGGTTGGAGTGCACTTTTTAAGCAAATTAGGGTTTTAGGGTCAAAAAGGGCATTTTGGTCATTTTTCGTAAAAAGATGATTCTCTCGCAAAAAATGCACATCCACAAAAAGTACATTTTTATTCTATCAAGGATAATTTTTGTACAATTTTTTTTAGAAAGAAAACCCTAGTCAAAATAATTAAAAATGTATTTTTCCATTTTTAGTGCATAGAAAAATAAAAAGGACCATTAAATATTCATCAATTCTTAAGTGACAATTTTTATTGTCATGGGTGACTAGAGGGAATATTTTATGGTGCCCAAAAATATGTGCCACATTTTCATTAGTTGCATTCCCATTATTTCCCATGCCCAAAATTTCAAATTCAAAAAAAACTCAGAAAAGGGAAGTGTCCTCAATAAGACAAAATGTACTATTTTGTGACAACTTGCATTTTTTCCCTCTCCTTCCCTCCTCATGGCTGCGAATTTCAGCCCTCCTTTCACCCTCATTTGTGTTTCTTCAACACCCTTAATCCATGTGAGTTGTATTCCTAGCCATTGATTAAAATTCTAGATCAAATCCTAAGCTACAACTATGTGCAAATTGACCTAATTGCCCTCAACAATTTTTGTGTACAAAAAACTCTTCAATTTCATATGACACCAGCCATTCCTCACTCATTTGTGTTTTCTCTTTGTCCCTAATCCATGTGCATTGCAATCTTGGCCCTTGATTCAAATTCTATCTCAAATCTCAATGGTTGGCAAAAGCACAATGTCCTATATACCCTTAATTTTGCACCTCATATAAAACCCAAAAATAAGAAACCAAAAAGGGGGATTCTTATTTTACCCTAGCACACAATCAGATCACAATTCCTCTCCTCCTCCCCTCTCAAACCCAAGACCACCTCCCACCATTTCCACCACCAATTCTTCAATTTTCAACCATCCAAACTTCATTATTCTTGATTCCTACACTAGATCCACTTCTAATCTTGCATTATCTTCAAAGTTCATCATCAAATCCTTCAATATCAAGTGATTTTCGTGGGATTCAAGAGGAGGTTCAAGTGTTCTTGGTTTCTATTTTGATCTTCTTCTTCATTTCAAGCAAGATCTAGAGGTAAGCTCACAAACTCTTGCATTTTCTTTAATTTTCATTATGTAATCTCTCTTCTCCTCATCTCAACTCCTTCATATATTGTTGTTGATGCTTTGAGGAGCCATCTCAAACATTATTGACAAGCACTTAGGGAGGCTTGGGTGTTTGAGGTGGCTCCTTGGCTTTGAAGGAATTGTTCTTGTGTCTTCTTGCATTTTATTGTATTTTAAACCTTGTTGGTATAATTTTCATCAAATAAAAACCCATTCTCATACCCATTTTGCTAGTTTTGTTTCCTTTGATTTTGCGTGAATAAATGCATGATTTGGTTGATGTTTGTCTTAGGAACTTGCATGGTAGATTAGGTCCTCTTCTTTTGTGTTGTTTTGTGTGTTAATTTGTCAATTTTTGCATGAAATAAGTTGATGATTCCATGCTTGTATGCATTCGGCCATGACTAGGTTTTTACCCCTTTGATTGCTTGAAGATTGTCATTTTGATTGTGGTTGAGTAAATGCAAGTTATGTCATTGTGTTTGTTTACTTTTTACCATTTTACTTTACCACTTCATTAACTTTTTACCAAAAAAACATAAAAACATTTTACCACTTTGGTTTTTACCATTTCACTTAGTTTTTACCAAAACATTTTTATCTCATCACATAAAACATTTTCACCTTCATTCAAAACATTTTACCACTTGCATCTTTGCATAAAAACCCCAAAACATTTTCTCACATGCATTTCAAACTTTTTTTAACTTTATAAAATAAACCCCAAAATACTTTTACCACTTTCAAGACCAAAAACATTTCATCTTATTTCCAAAACACAAAAACCCCAAAAACATTTTACCACTTTCTTACCTAAACCTTTTACCAAAACATTTTCACTCTCATACATCTTCATCCATCCCTATTTTATGCGACACTCTCATGCATCCTCTTACTTATTCTTCCATATTCATTTCTAACTTACATATTCACATGTCCATGCATACTCAAATGTTCATACCTTACACAATAATTATCCTCATGCATTCATAGTCTTGTATGCTTAATCTTTCATTCATGCATAGTCTTGTATGCCCACGCATTTGCATATTTGCCTAATCATGCACATCATTGCTTGCATGTTCATTCATCTAACCTAGATCATTCTATCCCTATAATCAATTGTATTCTCTTGTTCTTGATGCAACTTAAATGTCTTGATTTAATTGTGTGCCATCCTTTCTACATGTATGACCTCCTAATGAAGACGTAAGCCTACTTGCTTGTTGTAGCATAGAGTCATTAGAGTAAATACACTCCTTTGAGATTGTTGCCCGTCCCGTAGCAATTCTCACCCACACAACACAATTGTTTTGAGAACTTTGTTTTGCCTCTTTGATAATTGAATCCCTTGATTGTATTGGCATGCTTAATCTTGGTTGATGAATAATATGTTCATGATTGCTTGATTGTTGAAGTATGAGTCTTGTTCATTCATTTGCATTTGGTCATGGATTTAGAATTGATTTGAAGTGTTCTACTTCTTTTCCTTTTTCTAAAAACCTCTTACCTAGATTCATTAATAAAAGAAAACCCTTTTACTTTCAAAACAAAAATAAATCAATCGTCATTAAACACCAATCGCGCCGTTGCCGATTAGGTCGTTAATGATGATGTTGTTTTCAAAAGGAGTTAGTAGCGAGACCATTCTAACCGTTGTTGTTCGGTCTTCGCAAAAGCTCTACCCCATTTTCGAAAACTTATTCATTTCTCAAAAATAAATCAATTGTCATTAAACACCAATCGCGCCGTTTCCGATTAGGTCATTAATGATGATTTCATTTTCAAAAGAGTTAGTAGTGAGGCCATTCTAACCGTTGTTGTTCGGTCTTCACAAACGCTCACCCAATTGCGAAAAACCCTTAAGCCGTTTTCAAAACCAAAATCCGAGAACTACGTAGCTTTGATCCCTCTTCCAGTGAGGGTACGTAGGAGCGGGGTCCTGTCCCGTCAAGCACACTCTTAAAAAATATTTGTTTTGTCCTGATTTTCAAAGATAACCCGAGAACTACGTAGCTTTGATCCCTCTTCCGGTGAGGGTACGTAGGAGCGGGGTCTTGTCCCGTCAAGCACCCTTTTAAAAAATCTTTGTTTTGTTCCGCTTTTCAAAGATACCAAAAATATTCTTCTTCCCCCCGTTTTCAATAAAACAATTTCTCAAATGAAATAAAAAGAAAAGGAAAGAAAAGAAAAGAAGTAGAACAAACCGCTTTCAAACTCAAACTTTTGTCCAAACCACACATCAAGTTAATGGTTCCCTTTCGGTAGAAAGGAGGTGCGGGGTGCTAATCCCTTCCCCGTACCTAACCGACCCCCGAACCTACATCTCTAGTTTTCAAAAGACCATCCGCTTTCCAAAAAGGTTTTTCTTCAATATTTTCCTTATAAAAAATATTGGTGGCGACTTCATTGATTTTTTTTAAAAAAGTTGTAAACGAAGAAAGATTCCCTCAGGGACTTTTTCGGGCGCAACAGCTGGCGACTTCACTGGGGACATTTTTTTTTTTAAAAAGACGAGGGTCAAGCCTAGTTAACTTGATGTGTGGTTTAAAATTAATTGAGTTGAAAGCTTTGTTCTATTCCTTTTCTATCTGTTCACAATGTCGTGTTTATGCATTCCTCAATTCCCATGTCCCCTATTCTCTGCTCCCTTTCTTAAGGTAAAAACATGAATTTCCTCCCATTCTATTATGATCCCTTCTTCTCCGCTCCCTTTCTTGAGGTAAGCAGTGCATATGACTGTTGCTAAAACCTAGGTTGGATTATTGGTATTGTGATATTGAACCCTAGGGTAGACGACATATTATTGCTTGTTTCTGTCTGGACTGTTCTGGGTTTTCCTTTGCAGGTGGGGTATATGTGGGTAGTTTTAGGCGGTATGCCCTTGCTGCACACACTCACACCTTATGCTTACTATGCTTTGAGAGGGGCCTAAAACCCAAGGTCTGACAAAACTTAGGAGAATGGAAACGAGTAGTGACTGGCAATTGGACTGTTGTCCTTCCGACTTTCACGAAAGTTTCAGCCAGAGTATGCTCTTCCATGATGCCTCACACCAGATGGCGTTCCATCGTTGTGGGTGCTATTGTGAAAGAGAATTAGCTCTAGTAACCTGGTGAGGAAGTGACTAGAACCCGCATGGGAGGAACATTTGAGTTGTCATAGAACTTAGGTCCCCACCTTCGTAGGACACATGGGGCATACCAAATTGTGTGTTGCATTGTAATATAGACATGTTTTCAAAAAAGAGTAGGAGGTTTTTCAAATAAAAAGTAGAGAAAGAGCTGCCGTTGTAGCCTTTCTTCTAACGGTTCGTACGAGGCAGTATGTGGTCCACTTCATTTTCAAAAAAGGAGAGAAAGAGTTGCCGTTGTAGCCTTTCTCTTACTTGGGCCATATGAAACCACGTACGGCCCGCACTTTTCAACAAAAAAAACTTGAACTAATGCCAATAAGGGTTTTGCCCTAATCTGCATATGCATAAAACATCATCATCATTTTGCATGCATCCTCGCATTGCATCCAACAGAAGCTTTTACAGTTCATGCATGCATCCTTGCATTTCATCAAAGTTTGTTTACCGAGAATCCCAAAGTGACAAAAAATCTTGTCATAGGCACAATGTGGAATCAAAAGTGAAACAACGTATACTCCGAGGTGTGAGTTTGTTTAAGTTTGAATGCATGGAATGTGCTTTGTTTCGCTTATTGATTCTAACCTTGTTGTGTTTCAAAGAAAAAAATAATCAAAATCCACCGTTAAACCTATGGCAAGACATAGTACATCGTGATTCCCGGCACCAAGACAAACAGGAAATCATACATATTGCATTGCACTTGCATTCAAACAAGTATTAGTGCATACCGTCTTTTATCAAAAAAAAAAAACCAAAAATCAAGAAAAATCAAAAATTATTATTTTCCACAAGTTTTTTTAGAAAACATACTACATGCATTTTTTCTTTGCATTACAAAAAATAATCAAATAAACATCTCATTTTGCATGCATTTTCATAAGAATCATATCTTTCCACGCACTAAAAATAATTGTTAGTATCAGGCACTCCATTTCATAGTTTAAAAATAAAACGAAAAGCAATCATCATCCGCACTTTGCATCATGGCATCATGCATTACATAAAACAAAATTCTGAAAAAAAAAAACAATTATCATCCCTATGGTATTTCATTCGCTCATAATCATGAAAAATCATCAAGTGATGCAATTTACGTTATCCTCATTCAAAATGCACATTCGTTCATTCATTCACCCACTCATTCCGTCGTCCGTCCATATCACATCATCGCATTAATACTTTTCTGTGTCGCAAATCAAAAATAAGCATTAACGTCTCATCTCGCATGCATCTTCATTCAATATCTCCCATGCATTAGGAAAGTAATTGCAAGCATCACGCATTTCATTTCATTGCATAAGAAAAATGAAAACCAGAAGCATCTATCATCCATATCGCATTTCATTCATCCTTGATTATGCAAAAACTATCATCAAATAATGCGGACATCGCGTCAATGTGGCGCTCTTGCATCATTTCATTAACCTCATCACTTTGTTCGAATACATCATTTCTCCCTGCATGCATCCTTTCGAAACAAAGAAAAATTTCTCATGTGATGGCTTAATGGATAGAAGTGCACCTTTGAACGACGAAGGGTAATGTCTCAAATTTGTTTGTCGACTACAAATTCGAGATGTTACTTTACGATGTCAGAGCACTTTGACCCAGTCGCACGTATTTTAATTTCAAGTAGGAAATTAAATTGAGTCAACTAATTGTCAAAACGTTTCAGTACATTGTGTGAAGTATTGAGTCAGGATCCACTCAATGTTTCAGGCAAATTACTCAGGGTAACGACAATCAGTTGCCTCATATCACCATTCTTGCATCTCTCATCATTCAAAAAAGGGGCATTGGCATTTCGCATCTTGTCTCGCCTCTAAAAAATAAAAATAAAAATCAAAAATCATTTGGAAAAAATGGGGGGCATCATTCTTGCATCATTCGCATTGGTATTCCATATTTTGCCTTGCAACAAAATAATTTAGAATAAGCCACACTTTTCGAGTAGTCGTTCTCCACGCATTTGCATCATACTTGCATATCATAATTTGTTCATTCATTCATTGCATAAAATAAAAGTTGTGATAAGAAGCGAGACGTTCTTGCAAAACAATCATCCTTTTTTTTGAAAAAAGTTTATCCTTACTTGGTTGCAAACTCAAGGTGTTCCAAGGCACTCAGTTTTGCAAATCAATAGCTCATTTGCATGTCCTTCAAAAGCACTGCATCCCATCCATTCCATGACAAAAAAAAAAACTGAAGCAGCTCATCAATTCATTGTTCTAACTAATGTTGACTCTCTGTGAAGCATTCCTATAGTGAACGTGCATGACACGTGCAGTTTCTCTTGTTTGAGTCAGTCAGTTTCCTTCCTTGTCATCATCACCATCCCAGTCTAACCCCGCCCCGTCCATCCATAAGGCGCATATTCTCTCCCATCAGTGCATACTTGACTTTTTGGTTCATTCTCACTAACACTCTAAGTCCTCCATGCTGGGGCAATTCTGTGATCACTAACTTTCTTTATCGGCATTATATTCCTTTAGTGCAAGTCTTTCCAAAAAAAAGAGAAAAGAAGAGATAAATGAGAAGAACAAGCTCGCTGGGTTGAAAACCCGCAAAGGGCAGCCTAGGCAAAAAGGAGCGCCCGGTGGATTGAAAACTCGCAAAGAGCGGTCCAGGCAAAAATTAGGGCATAAAAAAAATGCAAAGAAAAGAGCAAACACATATAGATAGATAAATTGTTGTCAAGTTTTATGAAAAAAATAAGCAATCGGAATTTGAAATGAAGTTTGGCCATCCAGAAGTTCCCTTTCCTACCCACCTTAACCCAAGAAAAACCAAAATCCAAAAATCACCCTAGACAAGGATCACCTCAAATATCCAAAAAAAGTGCATCACTTTCTATCAGCTCACCCGAGTCAAAGAAGGAAAAGAATCATAAAACAAAAAAAGAGAGAGAAAATCAAAAAAGGGATTCAAAAATGAAAATCCCAAAACAAAAGAAAATACAAAAGAAATGTAAGTGGTGAGCTGGTACATGTTACCACAAAACACAAGAGATCCTTGTCTCAATAACCTTCAAACACTTCATCATTCCCATACACCCCTCCTTCCATAAACTGCAAACACTTCCCT
This sequence comes from Astragalus membranaceus, assembly GCA_039519185.1. Lineage (NCBI taxonomy): Eukaryota > Viridiplantae > Streptophyta > Magnoliopsida > Fabales > Fabaceae > Astragalus > Astragalus membranaceus. The sequence continues at coordinate 160,263,155 of CM076846.1, read as the reverse complement.
TTGACCTCGGTAACCCGCCCTCCACAAACCCTTAGCCAAGAATAAAATTTCCAAACACCTCATCAAGCCAATTAACCATCATAAATCATCGATCGTCAGCCAACGCCGAATAAAAATCATCCTACCATTAGCCCCCAAGCTCTTCATTAAGCCCCATCATCCCTCCTCCACAAAACACCACAATCCCGAAAAGTCCATTCCGATCAATGACCGAATGCTGTTGTTTTCTCAAATTTTAAATCTTAGGACCACTAAGTTTATCTGTCTACAATGTGTTTGCTCAAAAGAAAAAACAAACGATCAGAAAAGAGAAAGCTGATCAAGGAAAAACAAACCCTTAGGAAAAAGAGATGAGGGAACAAAAATAAACAGTCGAAAAAAAAGAAAGCTGACGGAAAAAGGAAGACTTGCACTTCAAACGCATTCAAGTTGCATTAAAACAAGGTTTAGTGATCACCAAGTGAGGCTTCTTTCATACTAAAAGTCAAAACTTTCATTGCATTTGAGTTTTTCTTAAAAAGAATCAAAGATGTGTACTAGGGGACATTTCCTTCACCTCTCACTCCACTCAACCATGGGGAGATTTTGTTCATCGTCTATCCCGTTCACATACCACCCTTCGTATATAACCGTCACCATAACTCTATCACCTTTTTACAACCTCACTCAAAGAAACCGTTTGAAATTTCATTCCAAAATGGGGCAAGTGCATTCCCATTCCTTCACCTCATTCATTCCCATAAGAACCTCACCGGGGCAATCTCTCAACTCACTATCCTAAATAAGGCCTCGTCATTCTAATTGGGGCAACTTTGTTTCGTCCTGACTGGGGCAACACCAAACTCTGTGGGTTGAAACAAAACCCTTTTCATTCCACCTTTCATCCCAAGAGCCGAAGTGTTCCCAATTCATCATCTCCTACACCCCTAGTCATTATCACCACCATGCAAAGGCAAGCTTATTCACTCATCAAAAGCCCGAACCGGGGCAGTCTTGCATCCCTTGGTCCCTCATGAGCATCGGTAATAATCATGTTTGTCATCCCTTCAATTGTCATACATATCCTAAACCAATCCCAAGTTAACAGACTCACTCATTCACATTTGCGCTCCTATGCATGCTTACTAAGCAATGCTTCAAAGAGAGAGAACACACGTTAGTCATGCGATATCTAAGATTCAGTCGTCATTGGAAGGGAGAGAAAACAAGTGAGCTTGTTTGTAAATAAAAACCTTGAGAACACCGGAGTCTGAATCAAATTCAATTTTTCAACAAAAATGGTCAATAATCATCCCACTTTTGCATCCAAAGTCTCGCGTCTCATCATTATGAAAGTATTCACAAAAAAAGTATTTGAATACCCCAAAAAATTTTGTCATATCATGCATCAAAATACTGCATTTGCATCCTCACATAGCAAAAAGACAAATAGGAAAAATTCTTTAACCAGCTATCTCAGCACATGAGGGGGTCGCCTAAAGTTGGCCGCTTGTAGGGCTTTAGTGCTCGCCTTAACCCTTAGGGACTAGGATGTTACCTTGTAGGCACTTGAAGTGTTGATCCTTAACCAAAATAAAAAGGAAGAAAATCAAAAATAGCATCTCATAGCATCCATCATTCCATTGAAATCATCACATCACATACACTTTGCATAACATACATTCACACTCCATTTACATAGATATCTGCATTCCATAGAAAAAAAAAGAGCAAAAAAAAAAACAAAAGAGAAGAAAATCACAGAAGACGGAACATAAAAGAACACAACATCTTCATATCATTCATCATTCTCATATCATCCATACCATTCGTCACTCCATGGCATCAAACAGTAGTGCATTACACTTTCAAATTCGCATCTCAGAAAGAGCGAAAGAATAACAAAAGAAAAAGAAAAGAATGAAAATCAAACAGAAAGAGCATCCCACCCAAAATCAATCATTGCATTCATGTGCACCCAAATACCCAAGTGCATGCATTTCATGCACCATCCAAGAGAAAAGTTACTTCGGACCAGAGAGTCCCAAAAATCTCATTTTTAGAAAATCACCACAACACAGAGTTAGTAAACTCCATCAACACAGAGTTAGTAAACTCCATCAACACAGAGTTAGTGAACTCCTTCCACAGATCACAACATCGTGTACGAGCGCGCGATGGATCCATCAGACTTCGTTAAGTCCTTCGGATTAGTTGTGTCGGCCTAAGGCATAGCGTAAATCCATTGATCAAATCAGTTCCGGACCTGATGTTGATCGGCCGCTCGAAAAGGCCACCCCCCAGAGCTCGGACTCGGCAAGAGTCCGTTAGAAGGTTTTAGGCAGCCTCCGAATTCCCAATTTACCGCTTTCTGCACGCCAAGTGCTCATTTACCGTTTTCTGCACGCCAAGTGCCCATTTTACTTTTCTGTTTGCACGACAAGTGCCCATTTACCTTTCTGTTTGCACGCCAAGTGCCCATTTTACAGTTTCTGTTTGCACGCCAAGTGCCCATTTTACCTTTCAGTCTGCACGCATCGACACGAAAGTGTCCATTTATCAAAAAAAAAAAATCTCTATTCTCGCATGCATTAGAATTTCATTTTTCACCTTACATTAACAAAAACAGAAAAAACTAGAGAGATGGAAAAAGGAAAAATCGGGTTTCCCTAAGTAGACAAAATCGGTATAATTTCTAAATTCTTTATCTTTATTTTGCCTCGGAATATGTTTCGGCCAATTCATATTCCTCGTTAAAATCCAGATAAAGAGGGGCAGCTGTCATACCCCAATTTTGTCCAGCTTAGATCAAAACCCTAATTTTCCACAAAAATAAATAAGTTGAGGAGTGAGGAGCATTATGCATTGCATTTTGGGTCTTAGAAGTCATTCCAAGGTCTTTAAAGTCATTTTTAGGGTTGGAGTGCACTTTTTAAGCAAATTAGGGTTTTAGGGTCAAAAAGGGCATTTTGGTCATTTTTCGTAAAAAGATGATTCTCTCGCAAAAAATGCACATCCACAAAAAGTACATTTTTATTCTATCAAGGATAATTTTTGTACAATTTTTTTAGAAAGAAAACCCTAGTCAAAATAATTAAAAATGTATTTTTCCATTTTTAGTGCATAGAAAAATAAAAAGGACCATTAAATATTCATCAATTCTTAAGTGACAATTTTTATTGTCATGGGTGACTAGAGGGAATATTTTATGGTGCCCAAAAATATGTGCCACATTTTCATTAGTTGCATTCCCATTATTTCCCATGCCCAAAATTTCAAATTCAAAAAAAACTCAGAAAAGGGAAGTGTCCTCAATAAGACAAAATGTACTATTTTGTGACAACTTGCATTTTTTCCCTCTCCTTCCCTCCTCATGGCTGCGAATTTCAGCCCTCCTTTCACCCTCATTTGTGTTTCTTCAACACCCTTAATCCATGTGAGTTGTATTCCTAGCCATTGATTAAAATTCTAGATCAAATCCTAGGCTACAACTATGTGCAAATTGACCTAATTGCCCTCAACAATTTTTGTGTACAAAAAACTCTTCAATTTCATATGACACCAGCCATTCCTCACTCATTTGTGTTTTCTCTTTGTCCCTAATCCATGTGCATTGCAATCTTGGCCCTTGATTCAAATTCTATCTCAAATCTCAATGGTTGGCAAAAGCACAATGTCCTATATACCCTTAATTTTGCACCTCATATAAAACCCAAAAATAAGAAACCAAAAAGGGGGATTCTTATTTTACCCTAGCACACAATCAGATCACAATTCCTCTCCTCCTCCCCTCTCAAACCCAAGACCACCTCCCACCATTTCCACCACCAATTCTTCAATTTTCAACCATCCAAACTTCATTATTCTTGATTCCTACACTAGATCCACTTCTAATCTTGCATTATCTTCAAAGTTCATCATCAAATCCTTCAATATCAAGTGATTTTCGTGGGATTCAAGAGGAGGTTCAAGTGTTCTTGGTTTCTATTTTGATCTTCTTCTTCATTTCAAGCAAGATCTAGAGGTAAGCTCACAAACTCTTGCATTTTCTTTAATTTTCATTATGTAATCTCTCTTCTCCTCATCTCAACTCCTTCATATATTGTTGTTGATGCTTTGAGGAGCCATCTCAAACATTATTGACAAGCACTTAGGGAGGCTTGGGTGTTTGAGGTGGCTCCTTGGCTTTGAAGGAATTGTTCTTGTGTCTTCTTGCATTTTATTGTATTTTAAACCTTGTTGGTATAATTTTCATCAAATAAAAACCCATTCTCATACCCATTTTGCTAGTTTTGTTTCCTTTGATTTTGCGTGAATAAATGCATGATTTGGTTGATGTTTGTCTTAGGAACTTGCATGGTAGATTAGGTCCTCTTCTTTTGTGTTGTTTTGTGTGTTAATTTGTCAATTTTTGCATGAAATAAGTTGATGATTCCATGCTTGTATGCATTCGGCCATGACTAGGTTTTTACCCCTTTGATTGCTTGAAGATTGTCATTTTGATTGTGGTTGAGTAAATGCAAGTTATGTCATTGTGTTTGTTTACTTTTTACCATTTTACTTTACCACTTCATTAACTTTTTACCAAAAAAACATAAAAACATTTTACCACTTTGGTTTTTACCATTTCACTTAGTTTTTACCAAAACATTTTTATCTCATCACATAAAACATTTTCACCTTCATTCAAAACATTTTACCACTTGCATCTTTGCATAAAAACCCCAAAACATTTTCTCACATGCATTTCAAACTTTTTTTAACTTTATAAAATAAACCCCAAAATACTTTTACCACTTTCAAGACCAAAAACATTTCATCTCATTTCCAAAACACAAAAACCCCAAAAACATTTTACCACTTTCTTACCTAAACCTTTTACCAAAACATTTTCACTCTCATACATCTTCATCCATCCCTATTTTATGCGACACTCTCATGCATCCTCTTACTTATTCTTCCATATTCATTTCTAACTTACATATTCACATGTCCATGCATACTCAAATGTTCATACCTTACACAATAATTATGCTCATGCATTCATAGTCTTGTATGCTTAATCTTTCATTCATGCATAGTCTTGTATGCCCACGCATTTGCATATTTGCCTAATCATGCACATCATTGCTTGCATGTTCATTCATCTAACCTAGATCATTCTATGCCTATAATCAATTGTATTCTCTTGTTCTTGATGCAACTTAAATGTCTTGATTTAATTGTGTGCCATCCTTTCTACATGTATGACCTCCTAATGAAGACGTAAGCCTACTTGCTTGTTGTAGCATAGAGTCATTAGAGTAAATACACTCCTTTGAGATTGTTGCCCGTCCCGTAGCAATTCTCACCCACACAACACAATTGTTTTGAGAACTTTGTTTTGCCTCTTTGATAATTGAATCCCTTGATTGTATTGGCATGCTTAATCTTGGTTGATGAATAATATGTTCATGATTGCTTGATTGTTGAAGTATGAGTCTTGTTCATTCATTTGCATTTGGTCATGGATTTAGAATTGATTTGAAGTGTTCTACTTCTTTTCCTTTTTCTAAAAACCTCTTACCTAGATTCATTAATAAAAGAAAACCCTTTTACTTTCAAAACAAAAATAAATCAATCGTCATTAAACACCAATCGCGCCGTTGCCGATTAGGTCGTTAATGATGATGTTGTTTTCAAAAGGAGTTAGTAGCGAGACCATTCTAACCGTTGTTGTTCGGTCTTCGCAAAAGCTCTACCCCATTTTCGAAAACTTATTCATTTCTCAAAAATAAATCAATTGTCATTAAACACCAATCGCGCCGTTGCCGATTAGGTCATTAATGATGATTTCATTTTCAAAAGAGTTAGTAGTGAGGCCATTCTAACCGTTGTTGTTCGGTCTTCACAAACGCTCACCCAATTGCGAAAAACCCCTTAAGCCGTTTTCAAAACCAAAATCCGAGAACTACGTAGCTTTGATCCCTCTTCCAGTGAGGGTACGTAGGAGCGGGGTCCTGTCCCGTCAAGCACACTCTTAAAAAATCTTTGTTTTGTTCTGATTTTCAAAGATAACCCGAGAACTACGTAGCTTTGATCCCTCTTCCGGTGAGGGTACGTAGGAGCGGGGTCTTGTCCCGTCAAGCACCCTTTTAAAAAATCTTTGTTTTGTTCCGCTTTTCAAAGATACCAAAAATATTCTTCTTCCCCCCGTTTTCAATAAAACAATTTCTCAAATGAAATAAAAAGAAAAGGAAAGAAAAGAAAAGAAGTAGAACAAACCGCTTTCAAACTCAAACTTTTGTCCAAACCACACATCAAGTTAATGGTTCCCTTTCGGTAGAAAGGAGGTGCGGGGTGCTAATCCCTTCCCCGTACCTAACCGACCCCCGAACCTACATCTCTAGTTTTCAAAAGACCATCCGCTTTCCAAAAAGGTTTTTCTTCAATATTTTCCTTATAAAAAATATTGGTGGCGACTTCATTGATTTTTTTTAAAAAAGTTGTAAACGAAGAAAGATTCCCTCAGGGACTTTTTCGGGCGCAACACCAATGTTTGCCCTTAAACTAAACTTTGGTGGCGGCTTCATTTTTTTGAACCTTCGAGGAATCCTCACCGCGGATTTTTCGGTCGCTACAAGCACCACTGGTTATGTTTTCATGATTGGCTGTGCTGCTGTGAGCTGGTGTTCTAGGAAACAACCAGTGGTAACACTGTCTACCACTGAGGCAGAATTTATAGCTGCTTGTGCTGGTGGGTGTCAAGCTGTATGGCTAAGAAGAATTACTGCTGCAATGGGAGAAACTCAGAATGAAGCTACTGTTATCTACTGTGATAACAGTTCTACCATCAAGTTATCCAAAAATCCAATACTTCATGGTAGAAGCAAACATATAGACATACGATTTCACTTCTTGAGGGATCTATGTAAGGAGAAAACTATTGATTTGAGGTACTGCAGCACAGATGATCAGGTAGCAGACGTGATGACTAAACCTCTCAAGGTGGACAGTTTCAACAAGTTCAAAAGATTGCTTGGAATTAGGGGTGTTCGCGGTGCGGTTTGGTTCGGTTTTGAGATAAAAAGTGAACCGAACCGCAAGGTAAAACTACATGCGGTTTGGTTTGGTTCAGTTGGTTCGGTTTTTTCCAAGACAAAACATAATTTAAAATGAAGTTAAAATTAACTAACATAAAAAATGGCTAACATAAATATTTAAGAAAAAATCTACTCAAATATATGTAGTATATAAATTACGCTCTTTTAATTCTTTTAAGATTGTTAAAACAATGTTTAAAAGAATTTGAATTAAATATTTTATTGTAATTTTTAAATATAGCATAACAATATAGATTGTTTGTAAGTGAGTCAAAGAATTAATTGTATTTGGGCTATTAAGTGAGTGAGAGTTGAGTTTTAGTTGCATTTGGGCTAGTAAGTTAGTAAGGAAGATTGAAAGTCAATAAGTCTTAGTGTTACTTGCGGTTTGGTTTGGTTTGGTTTGGTTCGGTTTCTGTAATCAAAACCGCGAACCGAACCAAATCGCGCGGTGCAATGAAAAAAAGAACCAAACTAAACCAATAAGAAGCGGTTTTTTGCGGTTTTCGGTTTGGTTTGGTTCGGTTTGCGGTTTTCTATTGGTTTGGTTCGGTTTTGAACACCCCTACTTGGAATGACTGTGTTGGAGAACTGATATTGAGTTTGTAAACTGTTTAGAACTGATATGACAGTATTGATATTGAGTCTGTAATCTGTTTTTGTGTGCCACAATAAAGATTAGGAGAGGCTGTTAGAGTTAATAAATTGAATGTCACACGTGTGCTTATACTTCACACGTGTACAATTAGTAAAGTTGGAGATTAGGGATTGTATTCTCTATTGAAGTCTGTTGGCAAAACAACTAGTTAGTTGTTCAGTTGTAAAACTAGCTGATATATAGGTATTCTGATGTAAAGAATGAAGTTCAGTTGAATGCAATCTCAGTTTCTTTTTCAATCTTCTCTACCAGTTCCAACAAAGACTTGGTGTTATGTTATATCGAGATTGTTAGGGATCCACTCAAAAGCAGGCGATGCAGTTAAGGGCTCTCTTGAGGTGATGAATATAAGGGTTGGTTGCTCATATTATTGTGGACTTGCATCCTCACTAAGTCGATCTTTTATTATCATGGAGATACTGAGTTGTGGGAACTTAGGTGTTGGCTCACCAATCCATGGTGAGTCTAATAATGAGATAGTTCATCGAGGTTTTGACATGAGTTTGTTGCAGTTTGATCGAATGAGTTTATTGATGAGGTTGAAGTTGAGTTGAGTTTCTGCAATTAAGCTTGATTTGTATTCACATATTGAGATGCTCTAATGTATGAACATAGGACTGTTCTTAATGGGGAGAGCTTACCCAGCAAATGCAACAAACCTCGGCATCATATTGGAATCTCCATTGGAGGAGAGCATAACATGCTACATGGGAGATTTTTTTTTGTTACAATGCTACATGGGAGATTAGTTTACACAAAACTCTCTCTTCCCATCTATATCTATATTCTATATCTATAACATTTGACAATGCCTCTCCATTAATGCATTGGCAAATGTCATCTTTTGGTTAAACACACATTAATTACATTAGTAAGGCCCCACTTATTATTTACAATATATACTATTTTTGTTAATAAAGTATTATATAAATGTATAATTTTATTTTATATTTTGTGTCCAACAAAATTCTCGGCGATGGATGGTAGTGCTAATAAATTTTCCTTCACATTTTTCTATCAAAAAAAATAACATCAAAATCTGAAAATGTCATAATATTTCATCTAATTATTTCTATCAAAAAATTAATATCATAATAGGATTATTTTGCAACACACGGGTAGGAATACACATTAATTTTCTCATGTTTTTGATAAACACAGTTAAATTTGCAAATGGTAAAAAATATAGGATTATTTTTTTAAAATCCGAAAATGGCATAAAAAATGAATTAAAGTCATTTTCTCCATTCATAAGCAACATTATAGGAATTTAAAAAAATCTGCATACGGAAATGGCATGAATCTTCATGCTACTTTAATAACCAATTCAAATTTCAAATTTGTTTCAATTTGGCAAACTTGGCTCTATTTTCTGAAATTTGAATTTGGAATTTCATGAACTATTCCCACCAAATATAACTAGCAAACATACTATATAAAGAGTGGAAGGGTTGGTGTAAAAACCATTCACCATTTGGTTATTATTTGTTAGCAAGTTTTCATTGTTTTTCATTGATTTGTAGTGTATAATGGAAGATAGTGCTCAAATGGTTGAGGAATTCCTAATGTTAAACAGGAATGTCAACATTGCTGAACTAATTCATTCCAGAACACATGTACAAAATTAAAAAATTCTTCCTTTTATTGGGTCAATTGGGCCCTCTTATAGTGTTTTGTATTAGGCCACTTGTAATGGGCTTGTATAGAGGACTAATGGCCCAGTCCACTTAAGTGAGTTTGTTAGCTTTCTGTTGTTCAGTTAACAGAACTTCTTCTTGTATATACTTACCACAAAGTGGCTAACTAAAGATACGATTACACACTTTCTTCTCATTGTTCCAACAATTGGTATCAAAGCTCCATTCTTGGAGCCTGATACTGAATCTGCAGTATTCGTTAAAGATTGTTGTTTCAAGAAGAAAAGAATTTGCGTAAAAGATCGTTGTGCTTCGCATTGCATCAATGGCGGAAGAAAAGAACTTCTCTCAACCTGCAGTACCCAAATTCGATGGTCATTAAGACCACTGGTCGATGCTGATGGAGAATTTACTCCGATCTAAGGAATATTGGGGAGTGGTCGAGCAAGGGATTCCGGCGACTACGGAGATGACGACACCGGAACAATTGAAGAAGATCGAAGAAGCAAAGTTGAAAGACTTAAAGGCTAAGAATTACCTCTTTCAATCGATTGAAAGAGGAATAATCGAGACAATTCTCGAGAAAGATACCGCGAAGGGAATTTGGGACTCGATGAGGGTGAAGTATCAGGGTACAAACAAAGTAAAGCGCGCTCAATTACAGGCTCTTCGTGGAGAATTTGAGCGATTGTCAAGAAAGGAGAATGAAGGCGTGAATGAGTATTTTGCTAGAACTCTCGCCGTCGTGGGAAAGATGAAAGCATATGGCGACACCAAGACCGATGAAGAATGTGTAGTGGAGAAGATTCTTCGCTCTTTGGGACCAAAATACAACTATGTGGTATGCGCCATTGTTCAATCAAACAACACTTCTACCCTCACAGTTGATGAACTGCAGAGCAGCCTGCTGGTGCACGAACGACTCTTGAATGAGCAAAAACCTAAAGAAGAAGATCAAGCTTTGAAAATCACCACCACTTCTAGAGGAAGAGGAAGAGGACGAGGGGCTAGAGGCAATCGTGGCAGAGGAAGGCAACAAGCCAGTAAGCAGAACATTGAGTGTTATCATTGTGGCAAGATGGGACACTATCAATATGAGTGTCCCAATTTTGAAGAAAAGGCTAATTACGTAGAGGATGATGAAGAGGAAGAACTCTTGTTGATGGCATGCACTGATTGTGAAGAAGAAAAAACAGAACTGGAGACTTGGATTGAAGACTTTCTATTGATGGTCCAGACCAATTGCATTGATACAGCTACCCTAAAGGTATGGTTTCTCGACTCTGGTTGTAGTAATCATATGTGTGGCTTCAAAGATTGGTTCTTTACCCTAGATGAAACCTTTAGAACCACTGTTAGGTTGGGTGATGGCTCCAAAGTGCTAGTTACGGGGAAGGGCAGCATCAAAATGAAAGTAAATGGAATTATTCAATTGATCACTGGTATATACTATATTCCATCATTGAAAAATAATCTGTTGAGCATAGGCCAGCTACAAGAGAAGGGTTTGAAGGTTACTTTTGAGGATAACACTTGTAAGATAGTTCATCCAACTAGAGGACTGTTATTTGATTCTAAAATGTCTGCTAATAGAATGTTTAGAACCTCTGTAGAACTGATTCTGCCAAACTGTTTTAAAGCTACCTCTGATGAGAATGTAAGCATGTTGTGGCACAATAGATATGGGCATTTGAATTTTAAGGGGCTACAGTTGTTGAGCAAGAAGGGCATGGTGAAGGGCTTGCCTAAAATAACAGGTTCTAATACTGTATGCAATGAGTGTATGATTGGGAAACAACATAGGGAGTCTTTTTCAAAGAAAAGTCACTGGAGAGCAGATCACAGACTTCAACTTGTTCATGCAGACATATGTGGTCCAATAAATCCAGAATCCAATAGCCACAAAAGGTATTTTCTTACCTTCATTGATGACTATAGTAGAAAGACATGGGTCTATTTTTTAGTGGAAAAATCTGCTGCTTTTGATTGCTTTAAACAATTCAAAGCTAAGGTTGAGAAGGAATGTGGTTCTGAAATTGCTTGCTTAAGGACTGACAGAGGTGGAGAGTTCACCTCTCTTGAATTTGATGAGTTTTGCAAGACTAATGGCATACAAAGACAGCTCACTGCAGGCTACACACCCCAACAGAATGGGGTTGCAGAGAGAAAGAATCGCTCTATTATGAACATGGTGAGATGTTTACTTGCTCAAAAGAAAGTTCCCAAGAACTTCTGGCCCGAGGCAGTCAACTGGTCTATATTTGTGCAAAATAGAAGTCCTAATGTTGCTGTTACTAACTTGACACCTGAGGAAGCTTGGAGTGGTTCTAAACCTTCTGTACACTGGTTCAGAACTTTTGGCAGCATTGGATATGTTCACATACATGATTCCCAAAGGAAGAAGTTGGATGATAAGAGCAAGAAATGCATTCTCCTTGGTGTAAGTGAAGAATCTAAGGCATATAGACTATATGACCCCATCTCTAAGAAGATTGTTGTTAGTAGAGATGTAGTATTTGATGAGGATAAACACTGGAATTGGGATGATAATTCAGTTGAATCTAGCAAGGAAGTGGTAGATGAAGGAGCAGGAACTAGTGATGATACTGATTGCACAGAAGAGCAATCCTCCAGTGACACAGAAAGTGATTCATCTACAGGTGAAAGCAGTGACAATAGAACTGATGCGCATAATGATACAAGGAATGACAACAGGAATGAGATAACTGCTCATAGTGAGGGTGAAGCCAATGAAGATAGTCATGCTTCAGGGAGGATAAGGAGACCTCCAGGATATTTGCAAGACTATGTAACCGGTAATCAGGAAATTGATCAGTTCAATTTGGCTGCCATCTCTCAGAATAATGATCCAGTGACCTATGAAGAAGCTAGTAAGGAAGAAAAATGGAGAAGAGCTATGGAGATAGAACTAGCAGCTATTGAAAAAAATAATACATGGGAATTAACATCTCTACCTAAGAATGCCAAGGCAATAGGAGTGAAGTGGGTCTACAAGACCAAGTTAAATGAGAAAGGGGAAATTGAGAAACATAAAGCTAGATTGGTGGCAAAAGGGTACTCTCAAAAGCAAGGAGTTGATTACCAAGAGGTGTTTGCTCCGGTGGCTAGATGGGACACCATACGTACTATCATTGCACTAGCAGCTATGAAGGGTTGGACCATCTATCAATTAGATGTGAAGAGTGCATTTCTCCATGGAGAAATCACTGAAACTGTATATGTAAATCAGCCCCAAGGATTTGTAAAGAAAGGAGAAGAGAACAAAGTATTCAAACTTCATAAAGCCCTCTATGGTTTGAAGCAAGCACCAAGGGCTTGGTATAACAAGGTGGAGAGCTACTTCACCAAGGAAGGATTTGTCAAGTGCCACTCAGAGTATACCCTCTTTGTTAAAACAGTTCCTGACAGAGGAATTTTGATAGTGAGCCTCTACGTTGACGACTTAATCTTCACTGGTAATGATACTGGCTTATTTGACAGTTTCAAGTCCTCTATGAAAACTGAATTTGATATGACAGATTTAGGAAAAATGACTTATTTCCTAGGGGTGGAAGTAGTGCAGAGTAACAGTGGCATCTTTATCAGTCAAGCCAAGTATGCTAAAGATATTCTTCTGAGGTTCAACATGCTGGAAGCTAATGCAGTGAAAATCCCCATTGTCCCTGGAAATGTTTTGACTGTGACTGGCAGTGGTGATGATGCAGACAGCACCAAGTACAAACAAATGGTGGGCAGTTTAATGTATATCACTGCCACCAGACCTGACCTGATGTACTCAGTGTGTTTGGCTAGTAGATATATGGAGAAACCAACCTCAGAACATCATTCAGCAGTAAAGAAGATCATGAGATATCTCAAGGGAACAGTTGACTTGGGAATCATGTACACCAGAGGCAGAAATACAGAGTTATTGGGCTATGCAGATTCAGACTATGCTGGGGATAAAGATGATAGAAAAAGTACCGGGGGCTATGTGTTCATGATGGGAAATGGCGCCATTTCGTGGTCTTCAAAGAAGCAGGCAGTTGTCACCTTATCAACAACCGAAGCTGAGTTTATCTCAGCTGCATCATGTGCCACACAAGCTGTTTGGTTAAGGAAAATACTAGATAACTTGGGACAGAAACAAGACAAATCCACCACCATCATGTGTGACAATAGCTCTACAATTAAAGTGTCAAAGAATCCCGTGTTGCATGGAAGATGCAAACACATTGATGTTAGATTCCACTACTTGCGTGATCTTGTGAAGGATGGAATTATAGAGTTAGAATTCTGCAGAACAGAGCTCCAAATTGCTGATATCATGACTAAGCCGCTGAAATTGAAGGAGTTTATGCAGATAAGAGATTGGCTGGGTATGACCGAACTCAAGAAATAAACTAGTAGCTGATTGTTGTAGCTATCTAGTTTAAGGGAGGATATATTGGGTCAATTGGGCCCTCTTATAGTGTTTTGTATTAGGCCACTTGTAATGGGCTTGTATAGAGGACTAATGGCCCAGTCCACTTAAGTGAGTTTGTTAGCTTTCTGTTGTTCAGTTAACAGAACTTCTTCTTGTATATACTTACCACAAAGGGGCTAACTAAAGATACGATTACACACTTTCTTCTCATTGTTTGGTTCCAACACCTTTTCCCTTTCTATTTCGTTTTTCATAATTTTTATTCAAATACTTGGCAATGGCTTTCATATTCATTTTCCAGATTTCTTTTGGTTTTCAGTCACTCGAATTTTGTCTGAAGTTTTTTCCTAATGTTTTAACAGGATCATATAGTTATGGCTTATGTTTCTGAAATAATTTGGGCTGATTGGTGAGGCAAAAGTTTTCAATTTGTGCTATGTCTGTTATATATTTTGTTGCTGGGCTTTTTAACATTTTATCATTGATTTTCTATAGGTTTGGAATTCTAGTTAGAGTGGCCGATCACTCAGGCTCTGCTGTTTTCATTCTGAAAGAGGCTGCGACTTTTCATTTTTATGAAAAGCATTTGACTGATATAACTGATCCTGCCAAGAAAGATGATGTAAACGAAAATTTTATAATTGCAAAGAAATATTGGACAATCATTCTGTTGATATATATATATTTTATAGGGTTAAATATGTTTTTAGTCCCTACAAAATCGGCTCCTTCTAAGTTTAGTCCCTACATTAACGAAATAGGCGTTTTGGTCCCTACATTTTTTTTCCGTTTTCATTAATAGTCCCTGTCGTTAAATCCATCTAATTAGGCTTTTTTTATTTAGGGTAAAATATGTTTTTGGTCCCTACAAAATTGGGTCATTCTAAGTTTAGTCCCTACATTAACGAAATAGGTGTTTTGGTCCCTATCTTTTTAACAGCCACGTCACATTTCTGTTCGCTGATCATCTGGATTTAACGACAGTGACTATTAATGAAAACGGGAAAAAAATGTAGGGACCAAAACGCCTATTTCGTTAATGTAGAGACTAAAAACGAAAACCGAAATTTTATAGGGACCAAAAACATATTTAACCCTATTTTATATGTTACAATGTAGTGATTAAATGTATCTAATGATTATACTGTATCTTCCGTAGGTATCTGGCGCATTTCATATTACTGGTGAATTCAAAAAGTCTTTTCTTTTTAACATTAATTTATTCATTCAGGACCCATTCATTTGTTGCTGATCATACATTTGTTGTTACCAACATATGTATGGATAAGGAGATATTAGATCACTTTCAATATAGAACGGATATAGAGGTTATTACGGACTTTTGTCTATCTTATATAATTTGTTATATTTGTTATACTATATTACTGACTTTTGTTTGTTATTACTCTATATGAATATAGAAATATCTTTGCTATCGTGCCGCGCACTCACTAATGCTAAGTCGACTACAACTGGAACAGCTGAAAAGGCTACAAATGTTGATGAAGAAACTCCGTATTGTGCCGTTCTCAACACAAATTTCAAAAAGCGAATTTTCGGAGCTACTCAAACATTGTTCTAGCATTGCAATTGTCCACTTTAGTCCTTGATTAGTAAGATCCATTATAGATGGATTAGTTTTCAGTTTTATTTTAATTTTTTATGTTTATTTTGGTTTTATCTACAAGGTCGTGTAATATCCCGTTACTAAAGACCTAATGAAGTTTTACTTATGTTTTACATTTTTGTCAGATTTGTTATTAGTTTATCTTAGTTTTATTGTTTAATGATAATGTTTAGAACAATCAAATTAACATTATTATTGTATGTATATGAAAATGGTTTCAAACTAATAAACAGGCTGTTTTTTAGGTAATGAAAATTACGTGAATGTATAATGAAAAGTTTTTTTTAAGGAAAAGGCTTTTTTTATAATCTATAATCTATATATAATCTATAATCTTCTATAATCTTCTATAATAAAAACATTTGAGAATGCATTTCCATTAATACATTGCCACATGCAATTTTATTATGAAATTGCTAATTAATTCTCTTGAAAGCTTCCAATGTACTCTTCAGATGGAATTTATTATTTTGAAAACTCCACAATTAATGCTTACAATAAATCCCCTATTTTGAAAACTTCTAATGTACTCTGGATGAATTTATCTAATATATATATATATATATATATATATATATATATATATAGCCCTTCATTTCTCAGTTGTATTGCAAAAAGTATTGCTCCATTACTCCAAAAAAAATTACATCACGTTCGTTTTCTTTTCATTCTCAATATGTCTGCAAAAAACCATGATAAAGTCGGTTTGTTGTTGTTCTCTTCCAACTACTCTTCCCACCCAATCTCATAGGCCCTATGTTCTTGAAATTCTTTCCAATTACCATTTTGTAAACCCAACATGCACAGCCTGGAAGGGAAGTGGTTACATGTATTTTTATTAAAAAAAATACAATTTCTTCTATTGCTTTCATTACGTTGTTATTTTGTGGATTTGTTTTCGTTATAGGTAAACAATAGGGATTGAGGAAATTGGTTCCTTTCAAGATAAGTTGAGGCCAATTCTAGAATGCATTGGACTCTAATTGGTATTTGTAATACTACTTGCATGACTTCAAGTACATTTGGATTAGCAAGTTTGGTTCTAAGTTGTTTGCATTTGAGTTTTCCTCTTTTATAGCTATTTTTTTAAAAACAATTTTACATGTTTAAGTCTATTTTCAAATAAAGTTTTTTGTTTTTTCCTCATGGTGTGTGGTTGTGATAAGCTTTTGTCTTACAATCCAAGGTGCTGTCGCCTTTCATATTTCCAAATTTGGATGTCAGGTTGAAGTAAATTTACATCTGATTCATTTTTCTTCCTCTTATATGCATTATGAGTGCAATGATCTGAGAATCTGCAGGAAGAATCAACGTTTTGATTCTTTAGGACAACTTTATAAAGCATTACTGATTACTGATTTAGATTGGTATATTGTGTGATAGAATTAATACTTAAATTATTGGATGATGTACGGTACAAAATACAAAAGGTATGTTTTTGAGGAGCATGTGAGAAGTTTTAAATTGTATGTGTACTACACAGAATATGCATGTAAACATTTGATTCCAGCATGAATGTGTTTAAGATAGTGTAATTGTATGTGTATGAAAAATGTATATTGTTGGAGATGTTAATTGAAAAGTATATGTTTGTTAGAGTTGTTAATTGAAAAACGTCTAAATGGAGTTGATAATTGATGACAAGTGTATGTTAATTTTGAAATTGAAATTGTGTTAAATTGTTGTTTTGATGTTTGATAAACCCTAAGTTAGATGACTATGCGTGTGTTTGGTTGCATGTTTGCAACCCAAACGCACGTCCGCGGGGTGTTTCGCCGCAGAAAAATCACGGTGGCTCCGAAGCTACAAATTGGAGCATTGCCTTCACCGTGGTTCTGCCGTGGTTTTTGTGTTGCCGCGCGGCAATCCTTTCGCCCATCCAAACACACACTATGTGATGTTGTTATTGTGTGTTGTTGATGCAAAGTCATTTTAACCAATTAAGAAAGTACAGTTCAACCATTTCTACTTCAAAGAGATAAATTTTTGTTTTCATTAGAGATAAGTTTTACATTCACCTTTAATTAACAATATAAGCCAATCATTCTACACTGCCGATATCACGCAACCCGTGCGGGTCGTAATTCTATTCTAGTTTTATATAAAAACTGAATTTTATTCTTCTCTCGGTGGGATCCACTATTATTGTTGAAATGTAATACTATAGAATTAAGATTGGGTAACCGTGATATTTATTGAGTTTTGTTGGATTCTTCTTAATGTGCTTAATTAGAAGAATTTCTTAAGACTCTCACATCGGATGTGATATGGCTTATAAAAGAGTTTATAAGTGGGAGGCATCCCTCACCTTACAAGCCGGTTTTGTGGGGTTGAGTTAGGCCTTAACCACATTTTAAGATGGTATCAAAGTCAATCCAAGATCCGCTGGGCCACCCGCTATCGGGCCACTCGGGTCACGCTCTAGTTGTCCATTCCTGCCAGTTGTCCATTCCTGGGAGGCATCCCTCACCTTACAAACCGGTTTTGTGGGGTTGAGTTTGGCCTAAACGAATTCGAGACAAGTACTAACACTAAAAAATTATAAATAATACTTTTTTGGAGGGAAGTCCATTTCCGGATGCACCAACCTTCCCATGTGTGGGGTAATCATAATGGAAGCCAGCAATTATCAACGAAGCTGATTTGAAGTCGGTGGTTTACTGAGGAGTTGAACCTAGTGGAAGCAAAGTAGATGGCGGCGCCGGCGCCGGCGGCGTCGAGTCTTCCTATCATAGATCTCTCCTCACCCAATCGTCTTTCTACCGCCAAATCCATCCGTCAGGTTTTCAATTCATCCTATTATCTTCTCTTCTCCGCTTTTCCCTCAACTCCGTTTAATATTATCATCTCTGATTACGAATTGTACTATACTATTACTGTGTGTGTGCTGATAATAATAAAATAATATCAATTGATAGGCTTGCATTGAGTATGGTTTCTTTTACATTGTGAACCACGGTGTGGAGGAGGATTTTGTGAGAGAGGTGTTCAATCACAGTGCCGAATTCTTCTCACTTCCAGAACATCACAAAATGAACTTGGCTCGCAAGGAATACAGAGGTTATTCTCCTCTCTATGCCGAGAATCTTGATCCTACTTCGCACTTCAAAGGTATCTTTTTCCTTTCTTTTCTAAGTCAACTAGTAGTAGAGTACATGCTACGATTGTTTATAAAGCATCCGACTACATTAACTAAAATTGAATATTAATTGTTATATCTTTTGAGCTGGCTTCCAGAGTGAGAGATCAACCTGTTAAATTGACAGTAAGATATAATATAAAATATTATGAATAATTGATATTTTATACCGGTTGATACAATCTAAACCACACATAGCATTTCATATATCTCATATGGTCAATTTGACTGATACACCGGTGAGAGGCTTAGTTGATCTCCGACTCTCACCCTAGAAGGTACCAATTTTGACCTATCAAAAGATTGTCCTTAACTAGCTCATATTGTTGGGCGGAAACACATAAAGTGAGTAGATAATCAGGAATGAAAATATTAAAAATGTCTATGATTATGTATCATTATGCAATTGTTCATTTTCAGAAAGATGGACTAGTTTTGATCATTCCTTATAAGCAGGTGATCTAAAAGAGAGTTATTACATAGGTCCTTTAGCAGATACCACTGGTGTTCCTCTGAATCAATGGCCTTCTGAGGGTATGCCTTTCCTTTCTGTTCATTCATTACTTAGGGTGAAAATTTTGTCATTGTCTTGTATGTGCTCTAATTTGTGTATATGAGTTGTTTTTATATGACCTTAACTTGAGTGAGATGTTTTAATTGCAACGACATTCCAGAATTACTGCCAAATTGGAGACCCACAATGGAATCCTTATATTTGAAATTATTGTAAGTTCTGTTACCCCTTAAATGTGAATTTCTATTACCCGTTGTCAAATGTGTACTATGAGTTGTTACTTTGTAGAAAATATAAAATTGCAACATCTGTGTTCCTTTTATGTTTTTACTTTTGTTATGTGCTACATATGACATAGTGTCATTAGTTCATTGATCTCCTCTATAAATTTCACTAATCAAAGGAACATAAAGGTTTGCTGTCTGTGTATTTTTAAGAACTTGATTTATGCATCTTTTCTTTGTGAGCGTATGTGCTTGTGAGAGTTTGAGCATTTGAATTCACATTTTCTTTTGTTCTATCTCTTGTTAACAAGTTTAGAGTAAATATTCTTATTATTTTCCTCAGGTCAGCTGGCAAAGTGCTGCTGTCCCTAATTGCTTTGTCCTTAAATCTAGATGATGATTACTTTGAGAAGATAGGGGCCTTAAACAAACCAGCCGCTTTTCTTCGCCTTTTGCACTATCCAGGTTTATTAGCATTTCTTTGTTTTTCTGAACCTTCTTAAGTAAGCACATAGCACAATTACCAATAATTGTTTGCCTGTTTGTTTATCGTCTTCAAATTTTATCATCCTTGTTGATAACATCTTGTTTTATTTATTATAATTTCTTTATGTTCAATTTGTGTTGGAAAAGTGTGTCTGTGTGTGTGTATTATATATATCTTTGATACCTGATCTATACTGCAAGTGAATGTGGCAGTAGTTAACAATCCAAATGTTGATTTAAAAAGGATAATGCACTACCTTTAATGAATTGGATTGTATATTTATTTGCAACATGCTTGTTTATTTTAGCACCTATTCCTTTTACTAGGTGCTAAGTTGTAGTCAGATCTGATTCAAAAACTGCAATTCTGCAGCAATTAAAGTTCATTTTATATTATAGTGCAAAGTTCTTTCTGCTGTTTTTTTAGTAGAGACAAGGTATTAAACCTCTTATTCTATGCGGCCTTTTAGTTTTGATAATACGTCTGCCAATTATATTAGGTAAAATAGGATCTCATGAAGACATATATGGCGCCTCTCCTCATTCAGATTACGGCATGATCACTCTCTTAATGACTGATGGTGTTCCAGGATTGCAGGTTTTTATTTTCCCTTTAGTGTAACATTTTGTTCATTATTATGTTAAATCTTTGGTCCTAGAGAAAGGAAATAGAGTTGAACTCCTTACAAGCAGCGATTCTATCTCCCTGTACCAGGACCCATATTGTACCATCAGAATTAGACTAGAAAAAAAAAGAAAGAAAAAAGATTAGCTAACCCCATGGGATCACCTATCCCTAGGCTTCACTTAAATTCTTCTCTTCCCATCCTCTCTCCCCTATCCCTTTAACCACATCATTCTACCCCTCTTTCTTCCCCATTCATCCTGAATCGTCCTTTCCAACAGCCTCCTCTTCCATCATTTCCTTTCCCTCTTCCTCATCCACACTTCATTGTGTTGTGATACTCCTCTATGATATAAATCTTTTACTCTTCTTCCTATTCCTTATTTCTTACAAACTGACTCTCCTAGCTTCCCTTTCCTTATGCAAGCCGTATTTATTTAGGGTCTGTCATATTGATCCATAATATCTGTATAAAAGTTACTGTTCATATAATCAAAGACTTAAAGTTCACATTTAAAGATCTGCAAGGAGAAGCTCAAGCAACCTCAAGTTTGGGAAGATGTCTCTCATGTAGAAGGGTAAGTTCGTGATTATGAAATTTATAAATAATATATCACTACTTTTAAGTCTACTTGAATTGCAATTTAGTCATATTATCTAGAAAATCTAGATTATAGTTCCATTAAAATTGATGCAGTTTACCTGCTCTTCCTTCCTAATGTTAGGTGTTTTAAATTTGTATCTGCAGGGCCTTAATTGTGAACATCGGGGACATGATGGAGAGGTGGACAAATTGTTTATACCGGTAAAATCCATCATCCAATAACTAAAAGTTATTTTCTTTATGTTAAATAGAGACGAAGAATAGAGAGACGATATTGGTCACGCAGTTCGGCCAATGTTTGCCTACTACGTCTGCGACTACAGAGCAGCTGTAGTTCCGTCTTATTAACTGTATATGTTGTTTAAGTCCTGCAATCCCATCATGATCATTACCTGTAATGACAATATCATCGACATAGACAACCAGATAAATACATTTGTCAGAGGAGAACTTATAAAAGACAGAGTGGTCAGCTTCACTCTGAATCATGCCATACTCTTGAACAACACTACTGAATCTCCCAAACCATGCTCGAGGGGATTGTTTAAGACCATACAAGGCTTTGTGAAGTCGACAGACATACCCACGACACTCTCCCTGAGCAACAAAACCAGGTGGTTGCTCCAGATAGACTTCTTCTTCTAGATCTCCATGGAGAAACGCATTCTTGATGTCTAGTTGATACAATGGCCAATGTCGCATTGCAGCCATAGAAAGGAATAGACGAACAGAAGCCATTTTAGCCACCGGTGAGAAAGTATCACTCTAATCAAGGCCAAAAATCTGAGTATATCCCTTAGCAACGAGGCGTGCTTTCAGACAATCAATACTCCCGTCTGGACCAACTTTGACAGTATATACCCAACGACACCCAACAATAGATTTACCAGGAGGAGGCGGCACAAGAGTCCATGTCTGGTTAGATTCTAAGGCTGTCATCTCATCAATCATAGCTTGTCTCCAACCTGAATGAGAAAGAGCTTCCTGCGTGGACTTAGGAATGGTGATGGAAGAAATAGCAGAGACAAATGTATAATGCGAATGTGATAAGCGGTGATAGCTGAGGAAATTATAAATAGGATGAGAGTTACGGGTGGAACGTGTACCTTTACGCACTGCAATAGGAGGGTCTTCTGACTCAGGAGGCGGATCCGGAGTAGAAGAGGGAACCGGAGCAGGAGATGAGTCACTAGGATCTTCGGTAGGAGGTGGGTCGACAGGAGGGAGACGAGCACGACGTTGATAAGTTTGCAAGGGGGGAGGACTAGAAGGACTAGGAATTTCCGTAGGAGAGGGGTGATCTATCTGGTCATTGATGGGTGGGAGAGGAACTACCGGGACAATGTTAGGAATAGGTAATACTTGAGAGACAGACTCAGACTCAATGGGAGATGCAAAGAAGGGAGCATCCTCAAAGAAGGTGACATCAGCAGACATGTAGAAGCGATGTGTGGAGGGACAGTAGCATCGATATCCTTTTTGAACTCTTGAATAGCCAAGGAAGACACACTTAACTGCACGAGCAGACAATTTATCAAGTCCCGGAGTAAGATCATGAATAAAACAAGTGGATCCGAAGACTCGAGGAGAGATACGGAACAAGGGCTTATCGGGAAACAATATGGAATGAGGAACCCTATTCTGGATAGCAGAGGATGGCATTCTATTAATCAAGTGCCCTGCAGTGAGGACAGCATCCCCCCAAAACTTCAAAGGAACATTAGCATGAATAAGTAAGGTGCGTGCTGTTTCAATTATATGACGGTTCTTACGTTCAGCAATCCCATTTTGTTGTGGGGTATGGGGACAAGATGATTGATGTATGATGCCATTTTCAATCATGAAAGAATTAAATGATGTAGAAAAATATTCTTTCGCATTATCACTGCGTAAAGTGCGAAGAGAACAACCAAATTGATTTTTGATTTCCTTAAAGAAATTTTGAAAAACACCAAAAAGTTCAGATCTATCCTTAAGTAGGTAGATCCACGTACATCTAGAAAATTCATCAATAAAAGTGAAAATATCTATGTCCTACAACTGAAGTGACTTGACTCGGTCCCCATACATCTGATACATCTGAGTGAAGAACATCAAAAGGAGAACGAGCTTGAAACTGAGTACTGCTAGGGAAGGAAGAGCGAACATGTTTCCCAAGCTGACAAGACTCACAATCTAATGATTGCAAATGAGACAAATGAGGAACCATAACTTTGAACTTCTTGAGACTTGGATGACCTAACCGACGATGAAGAAGACTGGGGGACTTTGTAGCAGAAGTGGAGGCAATTGTAGATGAAGGATGGATGGGCTGGAGGTAGTAAAGTCCATGTGACTCATATCCTGTACCAATCGTCCGCTTCGTACTCCGGTCCTGTATAACAAAATAATCATCATCAAAAGTTACAGAATATTTTAGGCTTCGAGGCAGACGACTAACTGAAATTAAATTAAATGGGCAATTGGGAACAAGAAGAACATTGTCAAGGGGTAAGGATGGAAGAGGAGTGGCTTTACCAATGCCACTAGCTTTAACTTTTGATCCGTCGGCAACGGTAATATAATGTGGGCCTGTGGGGTGTTAGGTTGGGATATTTTGGATAAAAGAGATGGATTACCAGCCACGCAATCGGAAGCTCCAGTGTCCATAATCCAGGAGTCAACAGGTGATGATTGAGAGAAACAGACTGTAGAATTACCAGAATGAGCAACCGTTGCTGATGATGAAGCCTGGGAAGTCTTATACTGCAGGAATGCCTTATACTCCTCATCAGAAAGAACATTTTGTTTAGTGCTTCTCTGTTCAGAATCATTAACCTGAGTCACATTTACTGGTTTCTCTGGAAAGCCATGAAGGGAATAACACTTGTCTTCAGTATGACCAAGTTTCTTACAATAAGTGCACTGAGGACGTCCTCCGACACGACCTCCTCGACCACCCCCACGACCACGACCGCGTCCCCCACGACCTGCAAAATTAGAAACAAGAGCAGAGGATTCTATGTTAGTCTGAGATCCATTCCCTCCAGTTCCTTCCAATCCAGGAAGACGTATGAGACGCCTGATAAGATCATCTGTTGAGGGAATGTCTGATGCAGAAAGAATGTTGCTCCGTACTGACTCATACTTTTGATGGAGACCATGAAGAACATAGATCATACACACATTATCTAGTTTTTCAAGCATCTTTTTCGGGTCATTGTCAGTCACAAGGAGCTTGAACTCATTTGCTGCTGACTGAGCTTTCTTAGCATATGTCATGATGTTATCTTCTGTCATCTGAAGGGTGGCTAAATTATGAATAACACCATAGAAACGCTGGATATCATTAGAATAAACATTCTTCGCCTTCTGCCAAATGTCATAACAAGTGGTGTATGAACGATAATGGACCAGCAAGGAGGGTTCAATGGATTGCCACAAAAGAGACACCAATTGACAATCTGCTTGTTCCCAATCTTCACGCAAATCGTTACCAATATCTGTAGAATTCTTAGTGAGGTGATCTAAAGGTCTTTGTCCCATAAACCACATTTTGACAGAGGCAGACCAATTCAAATAATTATCACCATTGAGTTTCTCCGTTGTTATAGAGGGATTGCCGGAGAAAGCATAAGACACGAGACTCTTACCTTTCGATTCAGATTTGTTTTTGTCCTTTTCTGAAGTTGAGCTCATCTTTGACAATAATGGAAAGGCTAACCACAATCAGAGAGGAGCAGTAGAAAGGCGTGGTACGGAATGAACAGTAACGCCGTACGGATAGCAACTAGCGCGCGACTGAACAGTAACGCCGTACTAATAAATAGGACCGCCGTACGGATGAACAATAGCGCTCTACGGATGTGCGGGACTTTCGTACGGATGAACACTGATTTCCGTACGGATGAACCGTACCCACCGTACGGAATGAACAGTGACCTAGGGCCGTTGAGGATGAACAATCAACGGGACAGCTAGGGTTCAATAGCGTGACGGCGCGACGGCTAGGTTTTCAGGCCCAGTGATCATAGGCTTTTGATACCATGTTAAATAGAGACGAAGAATAGAGAGACGATATTGGTCACGCAGTTCGGCCAATGTTTGCCTACGTCTGCGACTACAGAGCAGCTGTAGTTCCGTCTTATTAACTGTATATGTTGTTTAAGTCCTGCAATCCCATCATAATCATTACCTGTAATGACAATATCATCG
This sequence comes from Astragalus membranaceus, assembly GCA_039519185.1. Lineage (NCBI taxonomy): Eukaryota > Viridiplantae > Streptophyta > Magnoliopsida > Fabales > Fabaceae > Astragalus > Astragalus membranaceus. The sequence goes on along the minus strand of CM076846.1, from coordinate 160,237,960 downwards.
ACATAGACAACCAGATAAATACATTTGTCAGAGGAGAACTTATAAAAGACAGAGTGGTCAGCTTCATTCCGAATCATGCCATACTCTTGAACAACACTACTGAATCTCCCAAACCATGCTCGAGGGGATTGTTTAAGACCATACAAGGCTTTGTGAAGTCGACAAACATACCCACGACACTTTCCTTTATTAATAGAAGTTTTTAAGCACCTTTTCAATGTATATTATGCAAATACTAAGCAAGATCATAGCTTACTGATATATATCATTCTTACTTTCTGTCATTACTCTTGCAGGTCAACACTTCACAGGGTTATGCCAACAGGAAAAGAACGCTATTCTGTAATTACTAGATACTTCCTCATTTGCTTTATTTTTGTTATTGTTTTTCCACTATTGTTCTTGAATGATAGCTTACTACGCCTTTTTAGTTCAGAGGTAGGAGAGAATAGATGAAATTTATTTATATATTTCTATTGTTCTTACCAACCAAATAAGGAGTATACACAATCATTATATGACTGGACAAATAACTGGATTAGAATACTCATTATTCGACTTGGAAATTGAACTTAAGACCTATTTGGTGATCCAACAAACTTTAAGGATCGAGCAAGCCCTCCACACTAGCACACACACACACACAAAGCGAGAAAAGGTGAGAAAGTGGTGCAACTTCTAATGACAGAAAGGTTCATACATAGGTCTGTGAAATATCTTAATTATATTGTTTGAATTGAACTTGTGGGATACCTCAAGGTTTCACCAAAAAAATCTTAATCATAATGCTAGATGATATCACGTCTAGATAAAGCTTCTTTCTCTGCCATTGTTGTCTTGTCTGACCAAGGTGCTACATAGCCGAGCAAAAATTTATAACAAGATAGAAAGAGACAGGATATGCATTCTCTTCCACTATGAATGCTGTATCTGAAGTTGATGATTACTTTTCAATGAGTCTTCATATTTAAGCTTTATCCTTAAAATTTGAACAAGGAATGTGATGTAATAGATGGTGAACTGAAGTGTTCTTTCTATCCATTACACTACATTTGGCTTTTTAATTGTATTTTGACGAGGTTTTCTAGTTTGTTAGCATGATTTGCATATGATTTCAAGTGAAATATGTATCGTGAATTGCAATTTTGCAGGTGGCATTCTTCATGGACCCGCCCTCAGACTGTGTAGTGAAATGCTTTGAAAGTTGCTGCAGCGAATCATCTCCCCCCAGGTAGAAAAAATTAGAATCCAATTTGGGTTCCTTTGACTAGTCATTCTGAACAAAAAATCTAAGATGTGTTTAAGCAAAAGATATGAAGTTTAGTTTAGAGTGTGAAAATAAAATTGACTTAAATAGTTTATACAATCAATTACTTACGTTCTTAAAAAGCTAACAGTTCTTGATGATTTGACTTTACATTATTAAAAATTCTTTTCATATATTTTACACTGAACTAAGTCTAGGGTAGGGTTATTTATGTTTAAGATCCCTACAAGTATACTGAATTTCTGTAAAATAAATTCCATGCATATTTTACTTTGCACTATTCTATGTTTGTACATCTGATTACACCACAAGAAACTCCTTTTATACTGCACATGTATGATTCGTACTACACATCTAATTGTGACCTACTAATGCTGAAAAGCAAAACGGTGAAGCTCTGAATAAAGCATCTTCTCATACGGTTATTGATATCTTGAAATTTATTACTTGTGCATGTTCCTTTGTTTTATCATGCTATTTTTATGACAAAAATTTGCCCGTGATACCGTAGTAATTGTAAGAACTATCACGATAACAGTATGAAAATAAAAACATGTTCATTTTGGTTTAGTTTAACAAATGTTCAAAAGATTATAATTAAGAAAGGAGATTATAAATATTATAAATACCTTATAAATATTTATAATCTGAATAAAAGACTATTCAAAAGATTTAGTTTAACAAATGTTCAAAAGATTATGTTCACAAAGAAACTCTGAATAAAAGACATTATAAATATTAAGTGGACAACAAAACTTGGATCCCTCTGAATGGCACAATATGTTAAAATACCTTCTGTCTAGGAATTTTTTAAGACAATGAAGGGATTTCCTCCAATTAAAGCATAAGCCTATACTTTGGTACTGCATAAATTTCAAAATAGAAACAGGATGAATATGTTTAGAAGTAGATACAAAGAGTAAGTAAGAATTGGACCTTAAATTACAAATAAGGTGTGTAGGGAACATGTAAGAAAGAATTTGATGTGGTAATGTTCTACAAGTTATATTTCTCAACTAATGTAATACTACCTCCGGTCTCATTTAAAAGCAAAAAATTAATTTTTATGTTCATTAAATAACTGATATATCTGGTCTATAATATATGTCAGGTATAGATGATCCTAAAAAATGTTTTTTTGCTTTGAGACTAGAGGGAGTATATGACTATCAACAAAAATATGATAAGTGGAATATGTAATTTAGATGAAAACTAAATAGCCATATTCAGCCAGGCTAATTTCAAGTGAGGGAGTCTTGTGAAATTGAAGCTTTTATAATGAAAGTATATCATATGCTGTTAAGTTAACTATGTCATCAGTTAATGGTTCTAATTAAGTTAATACAGAGTATAAGGATCATAACCTCTCACTCTAAAATGACGAGGATCGAAGTGTCGGGATAAAAATAAGGATATAAAAGCTGCTAGTGTAGTAATTAAAAAGTTTTATGCTAAAAGTTTAACTTTAAGAAAAGGTGGGGTATTGATCTACGTAGACTAAACAACACAAGTACTGAAAAAAAAAGAGACACAATCGTCAAAGATTAATATATTAACTCTTCGGGTACCTGGTGGATGTCTTTATTGAAGGCTACACACGTGGATTGTTCTTAAATTTTATGTTTACACGCAAGAATGAAAGATGTTTTAAGCTTTTGTCGACGTTTGCTGCAGATTCCCTCCAATACGTAGTGGGGACTACTTGAATGAGCGGTTCAGGCTCACATACGGTTCTGAAAGGGATCTAAAATGCTCCATCCAATCAAAGAACTAAAGGCTGTACGTACATATGGGCTGCTTCAATTTTAATTAATTTGCAAAATATTGTCTATGGCTGTTGGTTGTTGCCATATCTAGTCTCTGATTGGTGTTTTTGACTTTTTGTTGTTGGTATAATAGTTAGGATAAAACGTTATTTATGCTGCAACTGAGTTAACAAGTAATTAATTACTTTTGACTTCATTTCATAATTTTTAGAATAAAACTCTATTTTATTCCTTGAAAAGTACACCTTTTTTCTAGTTCCTTAGCCTTGAATTTTATTAATTGAAATTTGAAATTTGATATTTCTTTAAAAGTTGTTTTGTATATCGTAGAATATAAGAAAATATCGCATAATATAATGGTATTATCATACTTTATCTTGTAATTGGTTTTCAATCTCGGAGCATATTAGATTATCTCCTAAGATTAGGTTCAATATTACTTAGTTATTATTGAAAATAAGGTAACTACCGGACTAATGGTCCACTTGATTTGCAAATAGGTAAGTACTGGATTAAATATTACTGTATTGTACAACTTTTTGTCTCTGTTAGCCTAGAATTTCGACAAGGCTTTTGAGTGGTTATTTAATAGGGTTTGACTCTTCATTAAAGATCATTCATAATGCCTTCGGAAAGAAAAAGTGACATTTAAGTCATCTCAGCATGTCTTCAACAGAAGAAGTCTTCACCAATTCGACAGGGAAGAGTTTTCGACAGGACAGTGTATTCAGGACTTCCTCAAGCAGTTATTGGCAAACAGTTGTGTCGAATTTCAAGACTACGGTTAATACAACGTAGGCAGTATGTGACATCGAGCGTGGCACGAAATCCATCACTGGTTAATGAGACGTAGCCACGTGTCCATAGCAGTTTACATTTCAGTCATTATTCGTAGCCACGTGTCCATAGCAGTTTACATTTCAGTCATTATTTTCTGTATAAATAGTAGTTTCTACAGAGAAATCAAGGTGGCAAATTATTATACCAAACACACAGTTCTGAAACTCTAACTTCCAAGTCACAGCGAAAACAGAGTAAAAGAATTATTGTACAACGTATGTGAATTTGTGCACCATTCTCTTTACATTTAATGCAATTTATTACTTTCAATACAAGTCATTTTACATTTCTGCGTTCCATTTTATTACTTCTTTTTCTTTGATTTCCATTTTCATGGTGAATTGTCTCCCTTTTAAAATATATTTGTTAACAAACTGCGGTGTTTAAAGGCAATTGCTTTGGAGATTTCTGGTTTAATCTCACAAACATTTCTAATAAAACCAGTGATTGTTTGCTAAAAACACCAGCGAACAAATTGGCACGCCCAGTGGGACAGTTTGCCTTTAATACATAATTTTTCTATGTTCTTGTATATATTTGTATTTGCATGCACTTAAGAAGTGAAAAAATGGTTCGTCCTACTAATAATGCGTCTAGTTCTAATCCTGTGATTTCACAAGAACAGGGAACAATAGTAGACTCTGCAAACGTAAATGCAGGGGTGATTGTGGGAACAATATCCCCATCATCATCAACAACCGTTCCTTCAGTATCAATGATTAATGTTGGATCAACGCAATCAAACATGGCGTCTATGCCTATGCCTTTGCCGTCACATATGGGACTTCATAGTCCTTATATGGCAATAGGAAGCGGTTTAAATCCACATTTTCATAATGTAAGTTTTCCTGCATTTCCTTCTGGATCGTATGGCATGCCTACTGGAATGCCACATATTTCGACCATGTCTCCTGTACATGTTTCTTCTGAAAGTGTAATGGGTCGAAATCCCACAGCATTAACCAATGAATCTTTGTTTGCCTTACGACAACAGGTTGATGAGAGCAATCATGATATGGTTAATATGTTAACCCAACAAATCGGTACGGTTTTTAATCCATTGATTCAAAATACTAATACTAGTTACCAAATGTTAGCCAATCAAATGGGTCGAATTGCAGATTTCTTTGGGGCTCCAAATATTAGTAATAGGCAGATGCCCAACACAGTAAATAATGGATTGCCTATTAATACCCAAAGAACAATTCCAGTCGAAGTCCCAGTGAATGTAGGTGAACGTCAGGGAACTGCAAATCATGTTCCTGAAGTTGTTCTGGTAAATCGAAATCAGAACGCTGATGAAGTTGTTCGACAAGTGCAACAAAATAATGTTGGCGCTCAAGATAATATAGCCACTTTAGTAGAAACTATATTGACACAAAATGGCGTTAATGTAGGCTTACATAGGCCAAATTTCATATCACCATTGTGTGAATATGTGTTGCAAACTGAGTTACCAAGGGGCTGGAAAGTTCCTAAATATACTAAGTTTGGTGGTGACACAAAAGAGTCTACTGTCGAACATATTGCTTGTTATTTGACTGAGTCTGGAGATATAGCCCAAAATGAGAATTTGAAGATGAAATATTTCCCAAATTCTTTAACAAAAAATGCTTTTACTTGGTTTACTACATTACCCCTGGTTCTATTTTCACATGGGGGCAATTAGAAAAAGTATTTCATGCGCAGTTTTACATGGGCCAATCTAAGATTAGTCTCAAAGAATTGGCCAGTGTTCAGCGCAAAATGCCTGAAACTGTTGATGACTATTTGAATAGGTTTAGGCTACTGAAGGCTCGTTGTTTCACACAAGTGCCTGAACATGAACTTGTCGAAATGGCTGCTGGTGGTCTTGATTATTCAATCAGAAAGAAATTGGACACATCTTATCTAAGAGACATGGCCCAATTGGCTGATAGAGTTCGACAAGTTGAAAGGTTAAAAGAGGAGAAATCTAGGTCAACTAGGTTTCCTAAAAAAGAAAAAATTGCATATGTCAAAGAAGAATTTGACGTCGCATTCGGTGATGTCGAAGAAGAGGAGATAGACGTGGCTGAACTCAAGCCTGGTCCTCCTTATACTTGTAAATTACTAAGGCCTGCTAATGGGAAAAATCCTGTTGAGCCAAAAAATGACAGATTTGTGCCTAAGACATATACTTTTGATGTTACTAAATGTGATGAAATATTTGATCTGTTAGTAAAAGATGGTCAGATATTGGTACCTAGTGGCTTAAAAGTACCAACTCTTGACCAGAGAAAGAAAAAGGGTTATTGTAAGTTCCATAATTTTTTGGGACATAACACTGACCGTTGTGTGCTTTTCAGGGATCTTGTGCAAAAAGCGATCGAAGAAGGTAGATTAAAATTTGAGGATAGAAAGATGAAAGCTCCAATGCAAGTTGTGGATGACCCTTTACCTAAAGTTGAAGCCATGTATTCAGAGCCTTTCGAAGCAAATGTAAACATGGTAGACGCTGAAATGGAAAATTCCCCAAAAACTCTCAAATATTCTACCAAACAATTCGAAGGTTTTATTTATGCTGAAGGAGAAAAACAACAGGTAACTGTGAAAGAGTACGAAGGAAAGAAGCATGTAGTGTACCCAAAAGCTGAAGAGGAATTGATAGATTTCCTCAACAGATGTAAGTGGAACAATTCTGAGGTTATGCTATGTCCAATGTGCAGTGTTGTTTTCGACAAAGAGGCAGCTAAAGCTGTTGAAGGGTACCAGGATCAGGAACAATGTAAGAGGAAATGGCTTGAAAATAGGCCATCCTTTGAATTTGGTAGCACTGAGCTTCCTGGTTACAAGGCCAATGTTACGACTAAGCCTTCATCTAGCAAGGCTAGTGTTTCGACTAAGCCTTCGACAAGTCAAAAGCCAGGAAAGAAAGGATCCATGAGACTGTTTGGTAAAACCTTCGTTCCACAGACGAATTCCCCTGTTGGAAAATGGGTTCACAACAATGCACCTGCTCAAGTTGTCCATCAAGATGAGTGTTATTCCAACAAGTATAATTATCGGAATAATTATAAAGGTAAAAATCCTATGACTAAAACCCAGTGGCGTCGTTTTCAAAGAAAACAGAAGAAGAAAGCTTCTTTAGACGTAAACAAGGTTCCTAGTCACTTTGGAATCAAAGTCCAGTTGGGTGATAAGAAGGTGGCTTCTAAGGTTGAGGCAAGTACCAGTGCTGATGTTGCTAAACCTACAAATGTGGTAAATAAGGCAAAAGGCAATGATGTTTCGATGGAAAAACCTAGAAGGCCTGCACTTGAAAGAATTTGTCCTCCATTTTCGACATTTAAAGGGAAAGAATCTCAGTCCGACTCTGATGAAGACATAGGTTCTGGTTTTGATGATTCTGATGATGACTTCGATGTTGTCTGTAATGTGGTGTCAATATTGCCATTGGAGTATGATGTCATAACTGTGCCTAACAGTGAGGAAGAAGATTTCACTGAAGTTATGGCTTGTCACAAACCCATGTGTTACTATGTGATGAATGATGGCTGTGTCGAAGAGCAGATGGCTACTTTCGAGAGGCCAGATACGAGTATGCAGAATCACCTGAAGCCTTTATATATTCAGGCTAAGGTTAATGGTATTGGCATCAACAAAGTGTTAGTTGATGGAGGTGCTGCTGTGAATCTTATGCCTGAAGTGCTTATGAAGAAGATAGGCATATCCATCACTGACCTTAAGCCACACAATATTGTTTTAAGTAATTACGAAGGCAAAACTGGTTATTCTCTTGGAGCCATTGAAGTGGAATTGATTGTTGGAACTATCAAGAGGACCACTCTGTTCTTAGTGATTGCTTCCAAAGCAAACTTCAATATGTTACTTGGAAGGGAGTGGATACATGGAGTCGGTGCCGTGCCTTCAACATTACATCAAAGATTATTGATGTGGAAGGAAGATGGTCTTGTCGAACACATTGAAGCAGACCAAAGTTATTTTCGTGCTGACGTGAATCCCATCACCAAGGAAAATTTTGAGAAAAGATTGGCGAACATTGCGCCATGTCCATCTTCTAATGAGGCATACATTCCTGCTGATAATGTATTTGCTTCAGTTAATTTGCATCCAAACTATGGTTTTGTTTGGGAAAGGCAAATAATAGGAGATGCTACTGCCCAACCTGAGGGGTGGTATTCTGATTCTTAAAATGTTTCCTATGTCAGTTCCTAATGCATGGAACAAGATTACGGCTTATATGGCCGAAAATAAGTTAAAAACGGCTATGGAAGCCGAATTAAATCATCAAACAATGGCTGTCGAAGCCAAAGGTTCTGAAGACGAAAATGGCATTATTATGAATGGAAAGCTTGATTGCATTTATTATAATGAGCCATTAGGGTTTGAAAAGGATCCTAGAGATTCAACAAAGCGAATGCAAGCTCAAGATCCATTGGAGGAAGTAGATTTGGGAGATGGCTCAAAGAAGAGGCCAACTTATGTTAGTGCATACCTGGATGTTGCATTGAAAACCCAAGTTATAATATTACTGAGGGAGTTCAAAGATTGCTTTGCTTGGGACTATGACGAAATGCCTGGATTGAGTCGAGACGTTGTGGAATTGCAATTGCCAATTCGACCAGAGAAGAAGCCAGTGAAGCAGATACCAAGAAGGTTTGCTCCTCAAATATTAACTAAAATTAAAGAGGAAATCGAAAGGTTGTTCAAGAACAAATTCATCAGAACCGCCAGGTATGTCGAATGGTTAGCTAATATAGTTCCTGTAATTAAGAAAAATGGCACTCTTAGAGTTTGCATAGATTTTAGAGACTTGAATAATGCAACTCCCAAAGATGAATACGCAATGCCTGTGGCAGAAATGTTAATAGATTCAGCAGTAGGATTTGAATACCTCAGCATGCTTGATGGTTATTCTGGGTATAATCAAATCTTTATTGCTGAAGAAGATGTATCGAAAACTGCATTTCGTTGTCCAGGGGCATTAGGTATTTATGAATGGGTAGTAATGCCATTTGGTTTAAAAAATGCTGGTGCTACATATCAGAGGGCAATGAATTGTATGTTTCATGATTTTATTGAAAACTTTATGCAAGTATACATAGATGATGTGGTGGTTAAATCTTCCTCAGAAAATGGTCATTTAGACCATCTTCGACAATCTTTTGAAAGAATGAGGAAATATGGATTGAAAATGAATCCATTAAAATGTGCCTTCTGTGTGCGTGCAGGAGATTTCTTGGGTTTTGTGGTGCACAAAAAAGGCATTGAAATCAATCAGAATAAGACTAAAGCTATAATTGAAACGAAAGCTCCTTCAACCAAAAAAGAACTTCAGTCATTGTTAGGAAAAATCAATTTCCTACGAAGATTCATATCAAATCTAAGTGGCAAAACTCAAGCATTTTCGCCATTGTTGAGACTGAGGAAAGAAGAAGTTTTCAAATGGGAATCAGTTCATCAAGCAGCCTTTGAAGAAATTAAGTCTTATTTGATGAAACCACCAATTCTAATGCCTATTATTAGAAACAAAGTACTCAAATTGTATATAGCAGCATCTGAAAAAACAATAGGTAGCATGCTAGCTCAAGAGGATGATAATGGTGTCGAAAGAGCTATATATTACCTTAGTAGAGTCTTAATAGATGCTGAAACTAGGTACAGTTCTATAGAAAAGTTGTGCCTTTGCTTGTATTTTTCTTGCACAAAGTTAAAGCAATATATAAAGCCAGCTAATGTTTGTGTTTATTCGCATTCTGATATTATTAAGCATATGCTGTCGAAACCAATAATGCATAGTAGAATTGGTAAGTGGGCTTTAGCTTTGTCTGAATATGACTTAACTTATCAACCTTTAAAATCAATTAAAGGACAAGTGGTTGCTGATTTTTTAGTGGACCACTCTGTTGTCGAAGAAACATTACATTTCGTAGACACATATCCTTGGAGGTTGTATTTTGATGGTTCGAGTCATAAAAAAGGAGTTGGGATTGGTGTTTTAATTATTTCACCAAATAACATTCCAACGAAGTACAAGTGTAAGATTCGAAATCATTGCTCAAATAATGAAGCTGAGTATGAGGCTCTAATTATAGGCCTTGAGATTTTACTTGAGCTGGGGGCAAGATGTATCGAAATAAAAGGTGATTCAGAATTGGTTATCAAACAATTGACCAAAGAATATAAATGTATTAAAGAGCACCTTATTAAATACTTTATTATGGCCAATTCCTTGTTAAAGAAATTTGACTCTGTTCATTTAGAACATTTACCACGAGTTGATAATCAAGTGGCGAATGATTTGGCCCAAATTGCATCAGGTTATAGAGTTTCAAAACAAAGCCTTGAAGAATTAATCGAAATAAAAGAGAAACTCGTATCTGATGATATTTCTTCATCATTATTGTCAACACCAAAAACTGGGGGGGGGGGGGGCAACAAATACAGATGAGGAATGTATTGAACAACACCACATTGTTGATGAAGTTGTTTTAGCAGAAGTTTTTGCTATTGACAATATGGCCAATGATGATTGGCGAAAGCCTATTGTAGAATACTTGCAAAATCCCACAGGAAATACCAATAAAAAGGTAAAGTACAGAGCTTTAAGCTATGTGATAATTGGAAACGAATTGTTTAAGAAAACTCCTGAAGGAGTATTATTGAAATGTCTTAGTGAAAATGAGGCATATTTAGCAGTTTCTGAAACACACAGTGGAGCTTGTGGTTCACACCAAGTAGGCCATAAAATGAAATGGCTATTATTTCGACAAGGAATATATTGGCCATCAATGTTGAAAGATTGTATAGAGTTTGCCAAAGGATGCCAAGAGTGTCAAAAGCATGCTGGAATACAACATGTGCCTGCAAATGAATTGCATGCCATAGTGAAACCTTGGCCATTCAGAGGTTGGGCTCTGGATATAATTGGAGAAATAAAACCAACATCATCAAAAGGTCATAGGTATATATTAGGAGGAATTGATTATTTTACCAAATGGGTTGAAGCAATACCTTTAACCAATGTTGATCAAGAAGCAGTAATACGGTTTATCCGAAATCATATTATTTATAGGTATGGAATTCCAGAAACCATAACCACAGATCAGGGTTCTGTTTTCACTGGTCGAAAAATGGTGGAATTTGCCTCTGAAATTGGTTTTAAGTTATTAACTTCGACACCATATTATGCACAAGCCAATGGTCAAGTGGAAGCTGCCAATAAGATCATTATTAACTTGATTAAAAAGCATGTTGGGCAAAAACCCAGAAATTGGCATAACACTTTAGATCAAGTTTTATGGGCTTGTAGAAATTCACCCAAAGAATCTATCAATGCTACCCCATACAGGTTAACCTTTGGACACGATGCAGTATTGCCTGTTGAAATCTGTTTACAATCAACAAAAATTCAAAGACAGTGTGAAATTCCTTTTGATCATTATTGGAATATGATGCTTGATGAGTTAGTTGATTTAGACGAAGAAAGGTTGTTAGCTTTGGAAGTGCTTATTCGACAAAAGGAAAGAATAGCTAAAGCTTATAACAAAAAGGTTAAGTTAAAAACCTTTAATTCAGGTGATTTAGTTTGGAAAGTGTTGTTGCCTATGGATAAAAAAGATAGAGTTTTGGGTAAATGGTCACCTAGTTGGGAAGGTCCACTTCGCATATTGCAATGTTTTTCTAATGGGGCATACGAAGTCGAAGAATTGGGTGACGAAAACAGAATCTTCAAAATAAATGGCAAGTATTTAAAACAGTATAAGCCAACATTAAACGAAGTTAGAATCGAGCAAAGATAAAACCGTAAATTGGTTCAAAATGGTAATGTATTCAATCAAAATAATTACATAGCCATTAAAAGAAATTCTACACTATTACAAATTACTAAAGGCTTTGAAGAGAATGCTTGAGCCCGTAGAGGATCTTGGTGCTCACAGCAATTGAAGACTCCAGAAAGCTTAACTCTTTGTCCAGTTGAGCAATAGTGGCTTGGTGTTTTTGAGCATCATCAAAATGTTGAAGAGCCTCAATAGCTGCCTTTTCAATCTTCGACCTAGGGGTCTCCATCCTTTGTTGCACTAAACTTTTTTGGTGTTTAGCATTTACCAGTTTCGTTTGGAGAATTCTTATTTCTTCATCATAGTGCTGAATTTCTGAATCCCAGTTAGCAAGTTCTTGCTCATCCTCCGTTATTTGAACTTCCAATTCATCAATGGGGGTTTGAGAAACCTTGAAGGCATTAATTTTTTCTTGATGAAGTACAGCCTCTTGGTTTTTCAACCTGGAAATTTCAGAGCGTTTGCTGATGTGAAGTGCAAAAGTTTCAAAGATTGGCGAAAATTCGATCAGGAAAGCGAAAAGTTTTGCATTAAGCTCTGATTTTAGCAATTTTCGAACGATGTCCTTAATTGCAAAGCTTTCTGATGGGTTCTCTCCAATCCTAGTAAAGAGATTGCCTTCCAAGACCTTAGCTTTTAATTGTTGAAGCAATTCTTCAGTAGATTCTTGAGTAACGGAGGTCAAGGAAGTAGTCGAAGCACTGGAGACCATGGCAGGGGAAGAGGAAGAAAGGCTCAGCAAGTGTTTAAGAGCAGCCAAAGGATTTGTCGTCTTCATCAGCGAAAACTCCTGGCCACTCATAGCGCTACTAGTTGATTCCTTGGTAGAAGCTTGTTCTTGAGCCTCAATTTCAGTCGCCTCTTTGCTTAAATCCTTAGCGCCTGCCACATCTGGTGTTTGCTCGTTAGTTTGCTCAAGTTCCATTTCAACATTCGCGTTAGTAGCAATGTTTGTTCCTTCGACGTCAACAACCATAGGAGAATTTTGGGTAGTTGGAGTTACTGTGGAGATTTCCACAGGCGTTGATGGTGCAGGCAAAATTTGTTCAGTCGAAGGAACATTTGGAGCAGCTACAGATTCGACAACAGGAACTTCGACTGATGTGTGAAGTCTCTTAGGGGGAGGTCCGTGAGATTGCTCTTGTGGTTCTTTGATCACAATCCCTTTCGCCCTTGCTTGGGATTCGGGTTGCATTCGTTTCCTTGACCGGTGAATAAGAGGCATGTTATCACTATCACTATCAGTATCCTGCGAAAGAGAAACATGAGTTTAAAACATAATCAAATGTTAAAAGAGTCGAAGAAAAGGTCTAGTCAATTAACAAAGATATACCTCTATTTGGGGTAAGCTGGAAGTGGATTTGATCACAAGTTTCTTCTTTGTTTTGGGTGGTGTTCTTGCTGTTGGCTTGTTTTGCTTTGGTGCTGCTTTAGTGGGCTTTTTCTGTGAAACAGCAGCTGTTCATAACGCAAAGATTTTATCAGGTAAATGGTTTTAAATTTTAACTAATGAGGAATAAAGGGCCATACCTGGGGATTTGTTCTTCTCAGCAATTTGAGGGGGAAAAGCTGAATACAAAATTTTCGAAATTTCTGCATCAGTTTTTCCTTTAGAAGCTTTAGTATAGTATCCACCCCACCAATCTTGGAACGTCTTCGTACAAGAAAAGCGTGGTTGAAATTTAGCAGGTTCAAAGAGCAAATCTTTGAAACGAAAATTCTTGAAGATTTGGTGATAAGCTTGCTCTGTCTCTGGAGTGTTGAACTCTCTCCTATGCAAGCAGACCGGAGCCGGTCGAAGTTGGCATAACCCAAATTGCCTTGAAAAGTAGCTGGGAAAATACTTGCTAATGCCAAGATTGTTTTTGTTGTTGCTTGGGGAGAGCCTTATCGAAAGAAGAGAGGGCGAAAGATAGGCTTGCCAGATTTGGTTTATCTCTTCGGCATTTTCTGTTGAGTTAGAGGGAAATTCGTTGATGAACCAAGATGGTCCATAAGTGCATTTGACAAAAGGCGCCATAGCATCAACGAAAGTAGTGCACTTGTTGAAGATGTCGAAGTACGTGGAAAACGTCTCTTCATAAGACAAGTTTTTCTCCCTATTCCTTAATTGTGCTAGTCGAACTCCTTCTGTTCTTCTAGTTGGTAAGGTTGGTCGAATGTCCTTAGGAATAAACAAGTTCAGCCTTGATTCAAAAGTGGCTAAGAGCCAAAGTTGCATAAGCCACATAGGACCAGCAATGAGCAGTTTGTCAGTTGGTTCGCCTTCTTTCAATTCGAGGGCAGCACCATCAAGATGCTGATAGAGATTTCCTAAAACCAATTTTGCTAAATTGATATTCTTGGCTTTATGGAGTTGAATGGCCAAAGGAACGAAAACTTTTGCTACTTGGAGAGAACGGGAGCAAAAGACAAAGCATGACAACCATAGGGTAAGAAAAGCTATATGTTCTAAATCAGACACTTCAGCATTCTCAGTATCATGATGATCAGCAATATAAGCACTAAAGGTAGGGTTGTTAAATGAAAAGCCATAGTCGTTGGTGGCCAGTTTAGGGTCAAAGGTTTCACCCAGTGGTTTCAGACCAGTAATGGCAGCCACATCCAACAGAGTGGGAGATAACATGCCACACTTCAGATGGAGACTATGAGTGGATATATCCCAGAACTGCAATGCTGCTAGAATCATAGTGCTGTCGTATCTGGGTCCATATTTCGACAGTTGGATAATGTCAAAGATCCCCTGTTCTTGCCAAATGGCTTCCTTTTGGTTTTGAACCTTGTCAAGCCATGCGATGTAATCACCTTGTTCTACCTTAGGAGCGGATCTAAATACTCTGTTGGGGTTTTTCAGAAATTCCAAATGAAAAGGAGTTTCTTCAAAAATTCTGGGTTGAAATTTACGGTGACTAGGAAAAATTGCTTTAACTTCGCTTTCTATGGGGTCAGGAAGAGGACCTAAATAAGCATGGGTAAAAGGTTTACCAGCTGGAATAAGTATCTGTTTAAACCAAGTTGGTGAAGGTTCTTCAACGAAGCCTTCAAAGCCATGCACAGCAACTGTTTGTTCTTGAGGTTGAGCGCTGGAAGAAGCCATCTGTGAAAATGACGAACAAAGAGGGTTGTATTCTTAGTGGAGATGTCGAAACGATGAAAAAGTTTGAAGCTTTCGTGAAGAGGCAAGGTTAGCTGAGAAATTTTCAGAGTTTAAGGTTCAAAGGGAGCGTGAGAATGAAGAAGATGAAGTGAAACGTATTTATACGTTAGAGGTGCAACGGTTGCACAGTTATGACGCTTCGCACGTTTGAGATTCTGAAAAGACGTGGTCTACCAACCAAATGACGTGGCCCAATAAAACGGTTCGCTTTATCTGCGTAAGGTCATGATCATTTTTGTCTATCACCATTTAATGCAAAGTTGTTGGAGGTGACGTTTCGAGATCTTCAAAAATATTCTTTTTCTCCCTTAACACTTGTGCTGTCGAAAAAGATATTTTTGGGGGGCAATTTGTTAGCCTAGAATTTCGACAAGGCTTTTGAGTGGTTATTTAATAGGGTTTGACTCTTCATTAAAGATCATTCATAATGCCTTCGGAAAGAAAAAGTGACATTTAAGTCATCTCAGCATGTTTTCGACAGAAGAAGTCTTCACCAATTCGACAGGGAAGAGTTTTCGACAGGACAGTGTATTCAGGACTTCGTCAAGCAGTTATTGGCAAACAGTTGTGTCGAATTTCAAGACTACGGTTAATACAACGTAGGCAGTATGTGACATCGAGCGTGGCACGAAATCCATCACTGGTTAATGAGACGTAGCCACGTGTCCATAGCAGTTTACATTTCAGTCATTATTCGTAGCCACGTGTCCATAGCAGTTTACGTTCAGTCATTATTTTCTGTATAAATAGTAGTTTCTACAGAGAAATCAAGGTGGCAAATTATTATACCAAACACACAGTTCTGAAACTCTAACTTCCAAGTCACAGCGAAAACAGAGTAAAAGAATTATTGTACAACGTATGTGAATTTGTGCACCATTCTCTTTACATTTAATGCAATTTATTACTTTCAATACAAGTCATTTTACATTTCTGCGTTCCATTTTATTACTTCTTTTTCTTTGATTTCCATTTTCATGGTGAATTGTCTCCCTTTTAAAATATATTTGTTAACAAACTGCGGTGTTTAAAGGCAATTGCTTTGGAGATTTCTGGTTTAATCTCACAAACATTTCTAATAAAACCAGTGATTGTTTGCTAAAAACACCAGCGAACAGTCTCGTGACAACACAAGAAAAAAAAGATGTAAACTTTACTATAATTTCTTTCATGATGTATATAATGATTTTATATAAGATATATTATAATATAATTAGAAAATTATAAAGAAAAATGAAAGAGAGAGAGAGAGAGAGGTCGTGAGAAGATAGAAAAGAGAGATGAGAGAAAAATTAATGAGAACAGAGAGATGAGAGAAAAATTAATGAGTAGGAAATTAAAATAGTATTTTGATATTTGTTTTTGGATGGACAAAAAGTTGTATCGTGGGACAAGAAGTTGTATTGTGATTTTCTGAGGGACGTGAATTTGTGTTTTTGCCTGGTGTCCCGCCCCCACTTTTGTCTAGTACCATGAGTAATTTCCAAATCAAATAGAGGATAATATGGGGTTGTCCCATCTAGCCCCTTGTTTAGCAAATCAAATACACCCTAAATCAATCTTATATTAATCATGGTCAAAAATGAATAGCATGTCCTAATAATAAAGACGTAAATCAGTATAATATCTTAACACTATCCATTAAGTTGGAGCGTATAGATTGTAGTTATCGGTCTTAAACTTGTCGTATGTGTAAGTTATCATCGGTTATCGAAGAGCCTTTGTGAAAATGCATGTCAATTGATCATTAGAACCAACAAGGCAAGCGGGCAATAAATGAAGTAACAATCTCGCGAGACACAATCTTCTTACAAATAAAGTCATAATCAATTTCAATATATTTAGTTTGCCCATTAAAGTCTGAATTAGAAGCAACATGTAAAGTTGCTTGATTATTACAAATGAGACTCATAGTGCTTATAATACAAAAGTGCAACTCTAGAAAATGTTTGAGCCATATGAGTTTGAGTAATAATTCATAGCTCTTATATAGTCTGAGTGCATTTAAAAATGTAACAAATAAAAAGGATTGAATACATTAATTGACCAACTTTGATAATTTCTGCTGTCAAAATAAAAACATTGAAAATTTCTACTAAAATTAAGTCTTTCATAATATATACCATAATTCTCTATTGTGTACTATGCATGTTGGTGAAGTGGATTTGTTTGATTGCTTATATAATTCATATACTCCAGTAATAATTCTTCAGAAAATATTCATTATTATTAATATTCATTTTGCTTTTTTATCTATATTTTTCCATGAATATGCAACTTTTTCTACAAAAGAAAATGAGATCATAAAATATGCATTTATATTATCTAATGTTTAGACGGATTAGATAAAAAAAAATTATCCTTATATGTCACTCGGCCAAGTGTACACAGTATACTAATCGAAATGGATAAGGAGTAAATAGGATTTGCATGCATTCTTCTTTATTATTTTATTATTATTTGGAGGTGTCAACTATCAAAAGCTCTTTGGCTTGAACATCTTTTTTCGTGGTGATTAAAATACAATTTTTTTCTCATCAGATAGCTTCAAATGCTTCACAAAGAAGTAACAGGAGTTGGATTGATGTTGATGTTAATTTTGATGATTACTGGAAAAAATTGTGGAAGAAAATGCCATTGTTAATGTTTTCACTGGGCACTTTCACAGAACTTATTTTCTTCTTCAGAGCCTCCTAGAATTGCTGAAGAAGTAGAGGTTGTCCAAAAGAAGAGTTTCAGAAAATATGAGAATAGAATAGCTCATAAACTTGAAGGATATGATAAACGTTGGCTCAATAAACGTGTTTGATTTGGCCTTTAAAATTAAGGACTGCGATGAAATATCTTCCACGTAAAAAAAAGAGGGAGTATTTAATATTGGATTTAATTTATATATACAATAGGTATATAAGTGTTTTACATTATTTACCAATTACATGTTGACACATCATTAAAAATAAACTAGTCAATTGATAACCATCAATTAGTTAATTGTTAACCAACCATTTCATAAAGTGTGACTGATTGTGGTTATAAAAATTAAACTCTTTAATAATATATTACTTTCTAAGTATTTACTATTACTATTACTTTGATATAATACAAACAAAAATCTTCTTTTTGTCAAAAAAATTCACAAAAAGTTTTTATTTTTATTTTCATTTGTCAAGTAGTAAATACTTTCAAAGTAATATATTATATAATAGAGGGAATAGTTAATAATATGTTAACTTTTTGTGGTTTTTATCTCAAGAAGGTAGCTCAGTTGGCGAGCTAAGGGATATCGAAAGAGTGCACCAAATGATTGCAAGAAGGAAGTCCCGGGTTCAAACTCGAGAAACTAACATTTCCCCACCCCCACTAACATTGCCTATAAAAAAAACCTTTTTAGGGTTTTTCGTTTGTCAAGTAGTAAATACTTTTAAAGTAATATATTATTAAATACTCTCTCTATTATATAATTAGTGTTCTGTTATTAGGAAAAAATTTTCCAATAATTGTTATTTTATTTTTTAATATAATATTAATTTTTTTCTGTTTTATCTCTAAACTAAAATTGTGTGCTTTATCTTATACAAAAATTATTAATAAAAATAAATTTATAAAATTGTTGCACTCTTCCTTCATTAGTAGATTTTCTAAATCTGATCTAAAAATACCAACAACACTCATTATGAGACTTTTTTTCTTTCTATTTTATCTCAAAATTGATATTGTGTGCTTTGTTATGATACAGTAGTGATCAATTACAAGTTTACATATCATTGAAAGAAAGTTAGTCAATTAATAACCACATTATATGTCGTCCATATCATGAATTTTTATTGGTTGTCGGTGTAAAAAGTTCTATGCCAAGTGTATAGCAATTAAACTCTTAATAAAAATAATTTTATAAAATTGTTACGCTCTTTCTTAATTAGCCGATTTTCTAAATTTATGCTAAAAATACCAACACTCATTATGGGACGGAAGGAGTAATTTATATTTTATATACTATTTTTTATTATCTCAAATTTTAATGATTAACCATAGGATTTAATTTATAGTGTATATAAGTTTTACACTATTTATCAATTACTAGTTGATAGATTATTATAAAAAAAATTCTCAATTAGTAGCTAGATTATGTGTTAGCCATACCATGTATTTTTATGATTTGATAGTTTAATAAATTTAACCACACATGTACACCAATTAAACTCTAGTACATCTAAAAAAACATCCCTACACCTAAAAAAGTATCCATAGATATAAATGAATATGAATATTATTCCCTATGTACAATATATCTTTATTTTGACTAGTCAATATTTTTTTTTAAACAAGTCAATTTCCAATAGAATAGCACAAATTATTGGATCAACTTGATAAGCAACTCTGTTCATTCCAAAAAGCAACACCACCACAAATACGAAACCTTTAACACACCGCCACGACACCCACACAAACCAATCAACGGTTAACAACAATAGACTATAAATCCAAAAACACCCGCGAAACAGCGAATCAAAACCCTTCTTTATCCGCGACAAGATAAATGGATAGTGTTGCGTTGTTGGCGTTCTCTCTTTCTCTCCCACCTGCAAAATCCAAGGAGGGAGAAGACCAAACCAAAACAATAAAAACCCAAAAAAAAAAAGTATTCGGTGGTTTCTTTGCTACTTCTATAACTAACCTTTAAACCTTCTAAATTTTATGAATCGGATCCTGTGATTCGGATCCTCCAAAACCCGCTAATTCTCGATTCGCCGCCATGACACGGCGATGCTCGCATTGCAGCCACAATGGGCATAACTCTAGAACCTGTCCCAACCGCGGAGTTAAGCTTTTCGGAGTTCGATTAACCGATGGGTCGATCCGGAAAAGTGCTAGTATGGGTAATTTAACTCATTATGCTGGTTCCGGGTCTGGAACCCTTCATCTCGGGTCTAATAATCCGGGTTCTCCCGGTGAAACTCCCGATCATGCCGCCGCCGCTGATGGATATGCTTCTGAGGATTTTGTTCCTGGTTCTTCTTCTACTTCCCGTGAAAGAAAAAAAGGTTCGTTTGTTTAAATGTTTTGTTATTGGGGTTTTATGGTTTAGTGTTATTTGTGTTAATTGCATGTGTTTTTTTTGGAGTTTGATTGGGGAGTATTTAGTGTATTGTTTGTGAACTTGAGTATGTTGGATTTTAATTATACGATATTAGTTTTGGATTGTGACAAAGATCCTTTATTGTTGGTGTCGGTTTGGAAATAACTAGACAAGAAGGGTATGGGTTAACTTTCTTGGAGATTGTCTTTTTTGAGTGAATTATTGGAATGTTTGTACCTTATGATTGTTGCATAAATTTTGAATTTAAAAGTGAAATATATTGAATGTTTGGTAATGGAATTGATAGGAAAAATTAATAATTCTGCTCAGTTTTTTTGGGTTATTGCTTGTTTACTTTACAAGTGTACCCTGATTATGAGGGCATGTGGTTATGTCTTTGCATATATTTCTCTATTACAGCTAAATGGAAATTGTTTTCATAGTTTTTGAACAACTTTGTGTATTGATAGAAAGATAGAACTAATTAGTTCGAAGGGGTTACGTAGATTTAACAAGTGTTGAGTGCTGGCTCTATTTTTCAAGGTTCTGATTTATAATTTCTTTTGTGCAGGCATTCCTTGGACTGAAGAGGAACACAGAATGTTTTTACTTGGATTGCAGAAGCTGGGCAAAGGTGATTGGCGTGGAATTGCAAGAAACTATGTTATTACAAGGACACCAACTCAAGTGGCCAGTCATGCTCAGAAATATTTCATAAGGCAAAGCAATGTTTCTAGGAGGAAAAGACGATCCAGCTTGTTTGATATTGTTGCAGATGAAGTTTGTACCCTTATTTGCAATTACTATACTTGCAATATGTGTTTGTTTTACATCACTTTGCATATAATGGAATTAATGCCACATAACCTGGTCATGGCCATTTGATAAGATTATTCAAATTTGTCTTTTTCTTTAGCTGATATTGTGTGACCTTTACTGGCTTATGTGGCAAAGAAGTTAGTTAATACAGTGACTCCAATTTACGAAAATTGCCCTTTTCCTTTCTTTTGCATTGCCTTTGACTACTTTTGATCTTCACTGCATCACTGTATATTAAGATAATGTTAGTTTAGATCATTTATATTACCATGGCTCTAGGCTAGTTAGTTTGGTGAAAAACATTGCATTTTCTGTGTAACGCTTTTTCGAAATTCATTGTAAGCATCATGTAACTTTCCTTTCCCTTGGAACCTTGGAACCTTCTCATTTTTTGGATTTCTTGTATTTTTATCTCGATTTTGCAGGCATCTGACACTCCAATGGTACAGCAAGACTTCTTGTCAGCTAATCAACTACAGATTGAAACAGAAGGCAATAACCCCTTGCCTGCACCTCCTCCCCTCGACGAAGAATGTGAATCCATGGATTCCACAAACTCAAATGATGGAGAGTCTACCCCATTAAAACCCGATGACAGCGCACAAGCGACTTCTTACCCAGCAGTATATCCAGCATATTATTCTCCATTCTTCCCATTTCCTCTTCCTTATTGGTCTGGATATAGTCCAGAGCCAGCTAAGAAAGAGGAAACACATGAAGTGCTGAAACCAACTGCAGTACATTCCAAAAGTCCAATCAATGTTGATGAACTTGTTGGTATGTCAAAACTTAGTTTAGGAGACACTATTGCTGATTCTGGCCCTTCCACTTTGTCGCGAAAACTACTTGAAGAAGGACCTTCTAGACAGTCAGCTTTTCATGCAACTCCAGCTTGTGGAAGTTCAGATGTAAGTGGAAGTGTCATCCATGCAGTTTGAGTGTTCCTAGGAGCATTACTATCATTTGATCTTGTGTTCAACATATATCTTGGTGTGGGATAACCTTAATAATAATTTTTAGTTTACAGTGATTAACCTAGTAGTTTGTTTCTTTGCTAGTAGGCAGTAGTATCTAGGAGTTACTTGGGTCTAAACTTAAAGTTTATGTTGGTTTGGTAGTTTTCATTTCTCAGGGTTATGTAAAGGTGATTGTGCAGTTTGATAATCTACCCAGTTGTGCTTCCTAGTGCTGTAGTACTGGAGTTATAGCTTCACCTTTACCGTCCAGTTGAACACATGAGAGCCCAGGAAATTGAAAGCATAACTCTAGCTGTTAGATTATTTATTTAAATTATGTGTGGATTAGTAATAATCATTTAGAATAATCTTTGGATTTTTCCATTATTTAATTGTAGTGCTTGAGCAGTTGAGCGGGTTTGTGTTGTGAATTATGCCTCATTTGATGTTTGATGAGGGTCTACCCTTTATCTTTGCCCACCTCCTTATGTCATTTTCCACCCCTTCCCCACTTGTGAAAGACTAATATGTCCTACCTTGCACATGAGAAGGAAGAGAGACGAAGGGCAGCAGTGCACTTGGTTTCAAGGTTTGGGGTGGGGGAAAAGAATGGTGAAGTGGAAAGCAAAAAAGGAGGAATTTTTGGTTTCAAAATGATAACGCTTGTGCCGTGTAGCAATACACGTGTTTTGTTTTCATTTGTTAACAGTAAAAATAGTATTTAGCCAAATATCTCTCGGGGTCTCTTAACTTATTTATTTGTAACGAAAAAGTCCTTTAACTTTTTTTTTGTAACGCATAGGTCCGTTAACTTTTAAAAATATTGCACTGTTGCCCATTTTAACATTTTTTTGTTAACACCGTCAACACACTGATTATGTGGCTATTTGACTATTGTTTGATGCTGACTTAACATGCCATATAGGATAATATCATTAATTTATAATTATTTTTAGGCTAAATTATAGTTTTTGTCCCCCTATTTTCAAAAATTCAGACATTTGGTCCCCTTATTTTAAAACTCAGACATTTAGTCCCCCAATTTTAAAAAATCAAATACATTTAGTCCAAAGAGGGACCAAATGTCTTTGATTTTTTAAAATTGGGGGACCAAATGTCTTTGATTTTTTAAAATTGAGGGACCAAATGTCTTTGATTATTAGCCATAAAAAACTGAAAATTCCCCTTGGGACTAAATGTCTTTGATTTTTTAAAATTGGGGGACTAAATGTCTGAGTTTTAGAATAGGAGGACCAAATGTCTGAATTTTTGAAAATAGGGGGACCAAAACTATAATGTAGCCTTATTTTTAATTAAAAATTAAAGAATAATATCAATTGTCTTCTTTGTCTTTGTCTTCTTCCTTTCCCCCTTTCCAAACCCTAACTTCCTTGTCCCCATCAAAGATCTGGAAGATCTGGAAATTTCAGTTCCAATTTAGAAATCGTTTGAAGATCCCACTTCCCAGCTTCATGATTCCACTTGTTTGTTCAATTTCTTTTTCTTTGTTAATGGCTTCAAAAGCTTTATGGAGGAAAGGTGTATGCAGGTCTTCAAATTTTGAACCCTCTCTTTTCCTCTTTTACCTTGAGAATCAGTTATAATTTCCAAACAATGTTGTTATTGCTGTATTGTTGTTTGATATAGTAAAATATAATTTTTGAGGCTCTTTGTGTATACACATGGAAGAGATTATTATGTAACCAAGATCTGGAAACTTTAGTTTCGCTTTAGAAATCGATTGAAGATCTGAAAAATAAAGATGAAACAAAGATCTGGAAACAAACATGAAAATGAAACGAAAATCTAGAAACGAAACAAAGATCTGGAACAACGAACATGCTTCAAGATATGGAAACGAAGAACAGGCTTCAATGAAGATCTGGAAAATGAAGAACGAAGAACAGGCTTCAGTTTTTTTTAATAAAAATTAAATTTAAAATGAAATTTCTGTCAAAAAAAAGTAATTAAAAATGACATTATTTAATACTGTGTAAGTTACTAATGCCAAATAAGCACAAATATCAGCCACCTAGACAACTTAACAGCTACCTAGGCATTTTTGTAACGGAGTCTAACGAAAATTACAAAAAAGGGTAACAGTGCAACGTTTTTAAAAGTTAAAGGACCTATGCGTTACAAAAAAAGTTAAGGGACCTATTCGGTACAAATAAATAAGTTAAGGGACCCCGAGAGATATTTTGCCCAGTATTTAGAGTACTGTATCTAAGTTTTGTTCCTTAACTAACCCCACCTTACTTTCGCTTTACTTTCGCTTAGAGGTGGCAAATAGGATTGTTCGGTCTAACTCGGTTCAGCACATTAACCCAAATTGTAATAACGAGTTGACTAAGCCCATCCATAGTGTTATTATTAGGCCCATACTTCTTACAACCCCCTACTCACCGGACATCCTCTAACCCTTTGAAAAGACTAAAATGCCACTAATTAAAGAAAAAGTTCCGAACGCATCCTTTTTTTTTTCCTTCTGGGACTCAACAAGTACAACACCATTGTACCGTACCCATTCGGTTCCATAATACCGTGTCTTATGTCTTGGCAGACACCCTCACATTGAAGGATTTTTAATAGGTACGGTACTATAGTTTCGAACCGGTTCGGGATTATGGTACCGCACCTGTTAAAATCGTATTTGTTCTTGTGATTTTTACAAGTACGGTACTATAGAACCGTACCGGTTTGGTACTATAGTACCGTACCGTATCAGGACATTGAATATTGCCAATGGGGCTTGTTGATAGAACTTTGGATCCTCTCATTCCACTCTCCCTAAATTTCTCTCCTTCCTCTCTATCTCTCTCTTACTTCAGCTCTCTCTAAAAAATCTCTCTCATCATTACAAAATTATAAATAAATGATGAGTGAGAGTGAAAGTAAGAGAGAGATCACTAGTGCAAAAATGGGATTAGAATTAGACATTTAAAGTCAGGCGCACAGATGCCTGACTACATAAGTGACGCGGTGGCAAACTTGTAATTAAAAGGCAAAACTCGCGAGTTTTAAAGTCAAGCGGATACACACCTGACTTCTAAAGTGAACAAATAGGGAAAAAAGTAGACTTTAGAAGTCAGGCGTGTATTCGCCTGACTACATAAGTGACGCGGTGGCAAACTTGTAATTAAGGGTGAAATTATTTGTTTCTATTTTAATACTTTAGAAGTCAGGCGTGTATTCGCTTGACTTCTAAAGTACCAAAATATAAAAAAATAATTTCAGTTACGCGTACCCTATCTCTCCACTCTCAGTACCCTAGCTCTCCACTTCTGAGAACCCTTCACTCTCAGCCTCTCACTCCACGAAGCCTCTCACTCTCAGATCGAACTCCACCAAGCCTCTCTCTCAGATCGAACATGCTTCCTCGGAATTCATGGCTTCTCCCTCAACGCACACGCTTCTCCCTCAACGCACACGCCTCTCTTCTCCTCTCCTCTCCTCTCACACGCCTCTGCTAGGGTTTGTTGATTTCGTGAGCAAACTTGATGGTTGAAGCTTGGAACAGCTTCAATCTTCCACCACGAAGCTTCGAACGCAAGTTATACACAAAACCCCTTTGTTTTGCTTTACTGATTTGAGGTTTCGCAAAACCCTAATCTTCGTTTTCGTGAATCTCAGGTTCTTGATGCTGGGTTTTCCAACGAACAACAACACGAAGGTAATGAAACCCACTCTTCACTGTTTTCTTTCTTATTTCATTTTTAGAAATTGTAATCAGGATGAGCATGAATTTAAACCGTTTTTTTTATGGTTCGTTGTCTTCAATAAATCTAGATCTTTGATTGGTTCTTCTGATTTTCTATTTGGTAAGCCATGTTATGTTGTGTTTCCAAAACAGTGAGTTTTAAAAGGAGAAATGTTTTTGGTCAATTTTTATGGATGCTCAAGTTTTCTATCTGTAATCTTCATTTTAGTAGATTTGGGGTTATAACTTGTGTTTTGTTGGATTTTTAACTTGTAATTCGATTTTATGGTTATTATTGTTTTAATATATGAATTTATGTGTGTTAGAATGGTTTTGTGGATTGGTCTAACTTGCTTCTTGCCGTGTAGGGTTGTGATTGACAACAATGCTTGTGAAAATGCTACAGTTATTCAGGTAAACTCAATGCTTTCCTCTGCTTAGATTTTTACAAAATAAAATTAGTTCACAGGAAGAAATAATCTTTCTTTTTTCTTTCAATTGTTCTTTTAAAATCCTTGATTGTAATTTTCCCTTAGGATTGTTTCCAAGTTAATTTTAATAATTTAATTTTTCAAGTATCTTGTTATTCATGATTGAAATATCCTTCCAGGTTGATAGTGTCAACAAACATGGGATTCTCCTTGATGTTGTCCAAGTAATTTCAGATATGAATCTTGTAATTAGAAAGGCTTATATATCCTCTGATGGGGTTTGGTTCATGGATGGTAAACTCCTTTTTTCCATGCTGTCCAAGTTAATATTATTATTGCTGTTATTATCTATTATTGACTTTGATTCTGATCCTGGTATAAATTTGATTTTATTTTCAGTGTTCAATGTGATTGATCGTAATGGAAACACGATCAAATATAAGGAAGTTATTGATTATATTCAGGGGGTATGAAGTTGTATATTTCTAATTTCTTCTAGAATTAGAATGCTTCACTTGACACTTATTTTTGTTGCTCCATCTCTGTGGAAGGTCTTCTGTTTTTCCCACCTTTAGGAATCTTCTTGTTAAATAAGCAGGACACCTATATTAAAATATGCTAATTTGAATTTGGTTTCAATTTTGATAACAAAAGGACGTGTGAGGTGTGATAATTTAAGCATCCTTTTACTCCGTTTTCTCCATTGCCGATTTCATGATTGCACTATGAACTGTTTTTTACCTAAGTGGATGATTTTATGGGAGGTCATTCATGCTCATTCATAACTGATGTTCATGTTCACTTTTCATTTTCGATGATGGAATTGGTGCTTGGTCATGGGGTGATACTACTTACTGGAACAATTTTCAATGGAATGGTAACTTAATTTCCTTTACTTTTTTTTTATTCCTCCTTTTTTTATTCATTGAATGTTGAATAATAGTCATTGTGATGTTTGTTAAAGTTTTTTTTAGATATTCCATTTTAACTTCTAAATCTATTCTTGGAGCAGACTTATGTTCAACTACTTACCATGCATGCTATTATTTGATCATGCATACGAGTGTATTACAAAGCATCTATTAGTTACTTTGTTTATACTTGATTCTTATGTTTCTTGTTTTGAAGTTGTTGTTTTAATTTCTACTCAAAGTTTCATTAGATGTTATAATTTATAAAAGTTGCAGATATGATATGAAACACTAGAACATGGTCTATCCTCACTGATAATATATCATGTTCCGAGCTGAATGGATTGGAATTATAAACTGGACAGTTTGAGATTATCAATTGCATTCATCTTCTCTTGTCCTAATTTATAAGGAAGTTTTAACCTTTATTGACACTGCTGAGGTTTACGGCTCTGGGGTGAGTATGAATCATATCGATCTAGGTTTCTTTCATAGTTGTAAATTTATTAATGTGTGCCATTGTTCTGTTTTTCAGCTCGCTTTCGGTGCCATAAATTCCGAGACTCTTCTTGGAAGGTACCTACTTATACTTTTGGTATAATTTTCATATGCAGTGTGCAAGTAAGGTTAAGATTAATGCTTCAATGTTTGTCATCTGAAGATATATTAGGGAAAGAAAAGAAAAGGAACCAGACATCGAGGTTGAAGTTGCAACCAAGTTTGCTGCATTGCCATGGAGATTAGGCCGTCAAAGTGTTCTCACTGCTCTTAAAGATTCCCTCTGCCGACTAGGAATGACTTCAGTGGATCTATATCAGCTTCGTTGGTTTGTATTTTATGAGCTTTTTTTTTAATGATTTTAGATTTTATTGAAGAATGAATAAATTATGTAGCCTTCCTACCAGAAGGTGTTTTATTCATGAATAAATTAGTCCCTAATATGTATTCCAGTAACCAAATTCGTATAACTTCTGAGCATAATTTCAATTATTAAAAGGATTGATATGAGTGGTGCTATATGTTTTCATGAATTAATTTTTCTTTCTGTTTAGCTAGTCTGAATACTTCATGAATTTAGGAATTCACACTTTTTTCTTTGTACCTTTCCATTGATTGATTGATACATGCTTAATATATATGCTCGTGTGTTTTGTGGTGAGGAAGACTACTAAAGCTCATTTGTTTGAACAGAATGGTTTCTCTATTTTTCTATAAAAAGTTTCTTCTCCACAAAAACTTGTGTTATTGATATTGATAAATGAACTTTGTAATTTTGCTCTGACAGCTTCTGGAATAGTCAGAGCAAAATTACAAAGTCCATTTATCAACTATAAGTGTACTATGATAATTATTGGAGTTTACTGTTTTAATTACTAACTGTTCTGTTGATATTATCAATTCAGATAAGATGTAACTTATTTGTTTCTTTGCAGCTGCTGAATTCACAGTCTTGAAATTCTGGTTTCTTTATAAAATTGTCTGAATTTTTCCAAGTTCTAGTACAAATTCGGTTTCAGCGTCTTCAAATAAAGGTGTGGATCTCTGTATTGGAGAATCCTAAAATCAGTTTAAGGAGCAAAAACAAAGAATTCAATTTAAAGATGGGTTATATATGTGACTTTTGTGGAGATCAGAGGTCGATGGTGTACTGTCGCTCTGATGCTGCGTGTTTATGTTTGTCGTGTGATCGAAATGTTCATTCAGTTAATGCTCTTGCTAGACGGCATTCAAGGACACTTTTATGTGAGAGATGTAGTTCACAACCTGCTCTGGTTTGGATAAGTCTTGGGTCGGTACATCTTCAATGCCCGAGTCAAGCTCAGAACCTCGTATGTCGAACCAGCCAGCCGAACCTACCAATGAATTTCTTCCTAAGGTAATACTTAATAGATGCCTAAGGAGAGGTAAACGCTCTGAGGTAAGCTTTAACATGCTTTCAAATCACTTGTTTTTTAAATAAATTCTCCCATTTTTGAGTTATTATAATACTGTTTAAATGCTTGAAATCCTTGTATTTTGTTTAAATGCTTACTTCACAGTTTCAGAGTCAATTGGCAGATCTATGGGATCAACTTGCTGATCTATGCAGTGCTGATCTTTCAATCACTACAAAAGAAACACTAATTAGCGACGGACATTAGCGAGGGACTTGTTGTCCCTCGCAAAAACAGTCATTAGCGAGGGAATTAGCGAGGGCATAGAGCTGTCAATTTTTTTGTCATTAGCGAGGGAATTAGCGAGGGAACTGTCCCTCATTAATGACTGCCCTCGCTAATTCCCTCGCTAAATTTTGCTTTTTCAGATGATGGGACTCAGCGCAGGGGTTGGTAAAGGTGCAGAAATTAGCGATGGACAGTTCCCTCGCTAATTCCTTCGCTAACGTTAACTTTTCAGATGATAAGACAGTTCCCTCGCTAATTCCCTCGCAAATTTTTTTCTTTTTTCCTTTATATCCGTTTACACCCTCACTCTTCTTTCTCACTCACTCACTCTTCACCATTCCTCTTCCCTTCCTCTTCCCCCTTCCACTTCCTCTCACACCCTTCTTCTCTCTTCACTCTTCCAACACCACCACCACCACCATCATCACCACCTCCTCTCACACTCTTCTTCTCTCTTCACTCTTCCACCACCACCACCACATACCTCCTACCACTCTCACTCACTCTCTCTTACTCTTCACCACCACCAACCCACCACCCCACCACCACCACTCTCTCTCTCTCTCTCTCTCTCTCTCTCTCTCTTTCTCCCTTACTCTTCTCCTTCTCTCTCTACTCTAAACCACCCATCACCACCACCACCACGCCACCACCACACCACCACCACGCCACCACCACCACTCTCACTCCTCTCTCTCTCTTTCTCCCTTACTCTTCTCCTTCTCTCTACTCTAAACCACCCATCACCACCACCACGCCACCACCACCACCACACCACCACCACGCCACCACCACCACCACCACACATCACCACAAAATTAATAATATAATATAATATAATATTCATTAATTAATATATATAAAAAAAACAAGCCATTCAGCACTGGACACGTGTCATTTTTTTTGAAAACTGCAGTCATTAGCGAGGGAAAAAGCCGTCGCTAATTCCTGCGCATTTACCAACCCCTGCAACTGAGTCCCATCACCTGAAAAGCTGCAGTCATTAGCGAGGGAACTAGCGACGGCATAGTCCCTCGCTAATTAGCGAGGGATCCAACTTCCCTCGCTAATCCCATTTGCGAGGAGGGCATTAGCGAGGGAACCAGTCCCTCGCTAAGTCCCTCGCAAATGACCATTAGTGAGGGAATCAGGTCATTTTGCGAGGGAACTGTCCCTCGCTAATGACTAGTTTTTTTGTAGTGAATTTTTAACGGTATCTCTATGTCTTTTATTTTGATAGGCATTATCTCTGTCTTTATGTTGCGGTAACAGTTGTGTTGGGATCTTTTAATGGTGATATTTATTTATTCTTCTTCCCTAACTGTCTCTAATGCATCATGGTTTTATTCGCTATGGTTTGAAAGTTGATTTTTCTGTGTTGTTTGGTTTGTTTCCAGATTCTGGTTGTGTTTTCACTTGTGGGGATGGCTCTTTCGGTCAACTTGGGCATGGGGATTACGCCTCACACGCTTCCCCTGCAAATGTGTCATACTTTGTTGATCAGCCTGTTGCAAAGGTAGCATGTGGCATGCGTCATTCCCTTGTCTTGTTGAAAGGTATTGGATTGGTTTAAGTTGTTACCTAGATTGATTGACTTAGTTTCTGTTTCATTAAGAATGTATGTTTATCCCTCACTTTGTGGTGCACAGGTTGTCCATTAAAACAAGTTTATGGATTTGGCTCTGGGAAGCGAGGTCAACTGGGTGTCTCTAAAGATAGAATTAAATCTATTAATCTTTCTAAAGTTATTAGTGGCTTTGAAGATGCGGAAATCATCGACATTGCTGCTAATGGAGATCACAGTGCTGCATTATCTGGTAAATCCATCAGTTCTTCCTTGCATGATGTCTCACATTTTTCTTAACAATAATTAAGATAAGCTAAATCATCTGGTGGAAATTCATACACTAAAGAATAGTTAATAGTTAATCTTCTCTAATAAACACTCTTTTGGTTGTTGTTGCATCAGTTGATGGACATCTTTACACCTAGGGAAAAGGCTTTAAGGGATTTGAAGATTCTCACATTCCGCAGTGTTTGAATTCTACATTGAATTTTACCAAAGCCACTTTGGGATGGAACCATGCTTTAGCTATGACTGGTATTTATTGACACTATATACCTAAATTTTTTTATTTCCTTTCTTCTGTCACTTATATGTTTAAGAAGTGTGCATTTTTGTTTTTAAATTTGTTTCAGATGAGGGAGAGGCCTATATGCTTGGTGGCCCACCTTGGAGTGCTTAGTGATATTCACAATGTAAACCCAGCTAAGCAGTTACCAGGTAAGACATCATATTACTGATATTGCTACAGTTTTTAAATTTGTTTTGAGTTATTTTTAACCTTTTAAGACATCATATTTAGAACCTGTCCCCAGGATGGGTGTTCGGGTTTTTCTTTGGGTTGAATCGTGTCTTGCTCACCCTAGTATTGGGTAAAGATATACAAAATATTGTTAACTTCCTTGTTTTAAGATGTTTCTGGTTGCATTTGCAGGCGGCGCACCTCAGGATAACAAAGGTGTTGAAGACACAAACCGAAGAAGAAGAAATCTAGTAAAGAAATGGATGCCGCTGCAAGAGCTGCTGCTCAAGAAGCTGCTGCAAGGAATGCAAGGCTTGCTGCTGCAAAGAAAAAAGAGAAGAGCCATTACATAGATACTAAGGAAGTGAGGTATGAATATGACAATAACCTGATTATGCAGCATGTCATTAGAGTTACTAATTTAATGGTATTTATTAATGAAATATATCTTAAATTTGGTTATTCTTCAGGGTCACAATTGGCACTTGGAATGTTGCTGGAAAAACTCCAAATGAGGATCTTGAGATTGATGATTGACTTTGTTCTGAAGATCCAAGTGATATTTACATTCTTGAGTGAGTTGTTCGTGAACTTTCAGTATAGGGACTGTTGATGATTATGAGCTGCAAAAGCTTGAAGCTAGTAACATAATTAGTATAGGGAATGATTTAAATGACTTAGATAAGACTGTTTCTGTGTGATTTGCATTGGATATACACTATGATCTATCCATTTATACTAGTTTCTTCTTCTTTGTTTCTTCTTTGTTTCTCTTCGTTTCTTCGTTTGTTTCTCTGCTAGGGTTCTTAAAAATCAACACTGATCTTGATGATTTCTATCTTTCAGGTGATGATTCTTGTAGATGCGAGCTACAACATCAATCACAAAGCTAGGAACTCGGCTTATCTTGCGTTTTCTTTCTTCGTTGTTACTGTTTGTTAGATACTTCCATTTTGTCAGATATACATTATACATATATATACAGAATGAGAAAATTTATTTACTTGTACAAATCATGGTATTTCAACTTTAGATGCAATGTTCAAATACTTTGCTTATCTAATGGTGATTAGCTTTGGACATTCTGTTTGCCTTGTAATTTATAGTAGTAATGCCTTATGTGTGTTTATCTTGATTCTTTTGTGATTTTTGCATTTGTCAGCTTATGCTTGTTTTAAATTAAGTTTCAACATAATTGTATTTTCTTTCTCCCTATTTTGTAGTTGAATTTTCTTCCAGTGATTTTTTTTGTAGTAATGAACCATATGTTGCCACTTCCAGTGGCTAACAAATAATTTTTTTTTTTTTTAAAAAAAATGAACTTTTAAAGTCAGGCGGAACTAAAGCCTGACTTCAAAACAGACTTACGAAGTCAGGCAATAATAAATGCTTGACTTTAAATCATACTTACGAAGTCAGGCAAGAATAAATGCTTGACTTTAAATCATACTTATGAAGTCAGGCAATATTAAATGCTTGACTTTAAAACAGACTTACGAAGTCAGGCGAAATAAATGTTTGACTTTAAAACTGACTTACGAAGTCAGGCGAAATAAATGCTTGACTTTAAATCAGACTTACGAAGTCAGGCTATCGCTTGACTTTAAAACTCCTGACATACAAAGTCGACTTAATAAAAGTCAAGTGGGCGCCTGACTTTAAATCCCCTTTTCGCCTGACTTTAAATCCCTTTTTTGCACTAGTGGATAGAGAGGAAGGAGGGAGATGTAAGGAGAGTGGAAAGAGATGATCCAAGTCCTTGTTGACAGCAACACACACATCCCAAATGCAACTCATCCCTTTTGGAAACACAGAATCATGAGATACATAGAATCACAACAAGAAGAAACCACAATACTCACTTACTCCTCTCTTTAATCTCTTCCCCTCTTCTCATCTCTTCACCTCTTCCCACCAAAAGGATTATTACTTTCCAATTAAATAAAAAATCAGAACCCAACCCACCATTTACTCTTTCTCATTACCTTCATCATCATCTTCACTTCATATACTCACACAAAAGTGAGTCAATTTTTCCCTTTTTTTCTAACATGCAAAACACCCCTTTTTCTTCTTATTCTTTAAAAGATGCATTTTTTTTCTTCTTCTTGAAGTAGCAGAAAAATCAAAACACCAATATCAATCACATATAAACTAGTTCGCAATTTTGGGTGATTTTAAGAAGAAAAAGATACATTTACAGTGTTTGTGGGAAAAATTGCATAAAGAAGAGAAGAACAGAGAAGAGAAGAACGAAGACAAACGAAAATGGCAGATGGAAAGAGAAGATGGTTTTACTTTGTGAGAGTTTTGGTGTTGTGTTGTTTTTGTATTGGTTTTGATTAGTTCGGTACTAAAGTACTGTACTAGTTCGATATTAAAGTACCGTACCAAGTCAAAATGCAGTGTGGGGGTTTGGGAGCGCATTTCATGTGAGGGTATTTTTTGGAATATTTGAGGTTTGAAAACGTGTGGTGAATAGGGGGTGTAAGAAGTATGGGCCTATTATTAGGTCACATTAACCCAAATTGTAAAAACGAGTTGACTAAGCTCACCCATAGTGTTATATAATTAGGTCATGTATTGTGTGGTCGGACTCAGCTCGAATACATTAAGAAGCATGCTAAGCTCGATTTTAACAAGTAAAATATTTTTATTTCTTTAAAAAACCGTATAAAAAGCAGGCTTAGCCTAGCCCATTGGACCAACATGGTTAGACTAGACCCAATCATTTTTCCAGCCTATATTTTAAGAGTCCAATTAAACCTAAAATTCTCGGTCATCGGACTTGGCAAATTTGGCAGTTCTACTTTCACCTCTCATTTTCACGCGATGGTACAACCCCCCCCCCCCCCCCCACATCCCGCTCCCTTAGGGCCTGTTTGATTGTGTTTTGTTTTTTTTGTTTTTGAAAATTGTTTTATAAACCAATTTTTGAAAACTGTTTTCAAGAAAAAAAATTAGAAACAACCTGTTTGACAAACAATTTTTAAAAATTGTTTTAAAGATGAAAAAACTCAAAAACTCGTTTGGTTTAATTGTTTTCAAAATATGATTCAAGAACTAAAAAACTCAAAACTTGTTTTTAGTATTCTTTTATAATATGCTTTTTTTAATTTGAATATAATTAGAAATTTTTTTAATGTAATATTTATTATATTAAATAATAACAACAAAATAAGAAATGCACAATATATTTTTAGCTTTTTTTTGTTACACAATATATTTTTAGCTTGATTTCAAGATTATAATTAAAAGCGACGAAAAAGTGAAAAAGCGAATATTATACAAAAAAGCGAAGAAAAAGTGAAAAAGCATCCATCAAGATTATAATTAAAAAATATGCATAATAAACTCTGTAGCTATAAGTATCCATCACATAAACATCAAGTCAACTCATATAACAAGTAAACACCCTCCAAGGTTCTTTGGTTGAACATAAGAAAATTTGAAAGAAATACAAATGGCAATAAAAGGTCTCATAACATGAATATAATTTTTCCAAACTTCTTCACTTGCAGTAACCGTGTTGGTTATTATGCTCCAAAACATGGACAAAATAATTTCCTGATTCTAATAATCCAAGGAATACAATAATTAACCAATATCAACATTGGTCACATTACTCACAGCCCCTTAGTCCTTCACCCCTCAACCCTCAAAGCAAAATAATAATACCAAGACTAGTAAATAAGAAATTCCTGTGGAATAAAAACAATCATTACTCAATCACAGACCCAGCTAATCACTATTCACTACCAAAACAATATCATCACTATGGATGAACCTATGGAGACCAAAATAGCACAATTAAGTCTATAACAACATTCCAATCATGTTATTGTTAAGTACTAGATGCTGCATTGACTAGCAATTTCTACAACACTGTCATCCATTATACATGAACTTCACCTTGTTAAGATCAAATAAATAAACAAAAAAATTAAGGCCTCCTACATTCACCAAACATTAGCTAAAACTCCTCAACAACACAGAATCAATCATATTCGTATGAAGCCAATAAGGGCAACTATAAATTAATTAGTTAATTAATTAATCAAATTTGGATGAATCAGGCAAGACAAGAAGCATAAGAAGAAAGTAATGTGAGGTTAGGTTATAATAATTGACATATAGAAACAGATACTTATAATAATTGACATAAAATAAACCAAAGTCATAAAAAAGCTCCAATTAATTGGCCTGTAATGACCCGGAGGAAACAATTAATTGGGTTGTAGTTAACAAATACTTAAAGTAATGTTGCCTGTTCAGCGCGGTGAAGATTGGGAGGGGCGGCAAAGGTAGGTGCAGCAGCGGAGGAGGTAGGCGCAGCGACAATGGAGGAGGTAGGCCAGTGGCAGAGGAAGAGGCAGACATGATCGATGGCTTGTGTTCTTCATGTTCTTTTCAAAAAAAACACAGTTATTGTTTAGTTTATCTTTCTTTCTAATCAATAATCAAAAGACAACATAATGAGTCCAGAAGAACACTTCAAACAGAAACTAATGGAACAAACGGAATACTATTACTTTTAAACTTAAAAAAGGAATGCAACATTTATATATAACAGACAAATTATGGTTCCTTCCTTCATCATCAAATCGAATTTTCCCAATCACACCATTTTGTGCCAAAATGAATCTAGTAAGAGCAACAAAAATTCCAAAAACCAAAACAACCCCATCAGAAACCCTGCATCTCCAACCCAACTCCGGAAAAAATACAATGAAACATAGCAGGCAACACAAAACCAAGTACAGCAAAAACACTACTTCCAACAAGTGACAAAAAATAAGCAAAATTAGGCACCAAAAGAGCCACCAAACTAACCAACAACCACCTTAACCACAAACAATACCTAGAATCACAAAACCTTCTCTCAAACACTTCATAAACAGGATTCATCATCAAAGGAAAAGTTATAAACAAATTCATACAAAGTCCCAATTGCACCACAACACTAATCAAACCTTGACCTAAATTAGTAGTTAAAATATCATTTGTTCCCTAACCGAAAGCAAAGTAAGCCAAAGCCCCAAAAGCACCAAAAAATAAAGAAATCAAACCCATTCCTAAACCTAAAACCCTACCAAATTTTTCGTTTTCTTTAGCCTCAGATTCCAAAGGCAACACCATTCCAACAATCGCACACCAAATAAGGGGAATCACACATCAAATAAAAGGAGACACTCACCTAGAGAAGGTGTTTTCATTTTCTATCTTATTTACGTTTATGCCATTAATGAAACTGGTGTTTTTCATGTTTTCCATTTTTTTGCGATTTGGAAGCCAAAATTTAAAACGAAAACAACTTTGACCTGTTATTGTTTTTTAGTCTTAAAAACCCTAAAATGGAAACAGTTTTTAAAAACACTTTTACAAAACACACCACCCAAACAAGTTTTTTTGTTTTCAAAATTTTAAAAACTAAAAACTGTTTTGAAAATGGAAATCAAACAGGCCCTTAGTCTCCCGCTCACTGGATTGTCTCTTCACTAGTGGTCTTTTGATCTCGCGCGTTTTCTATGTGGCTCATCAGTGCTTGTTGACGCCGAGGTAATTGTGTCTTTTCATTTTTTTCTCGTGAATTCAATTTTTTCGAAAACTAATTGTAGAATGCTTCGAGTGCGACACCTAGCTACCTTGAAGTGTAATTATTAGTTAGAAAAGGTCACACATTGCGGAATTAAACATGTATTTTCGAACAACCTTTTGAAAGCATACAGAGAGTACCACATATCTTCAACATCAACCAAAAAAACCAGGGAGAAATGCAATAATACATTTTTTTTTGACAAAATAATAATACATATTTCTAATCCCCAAAACATCTCCTACTTAACTATAAGCTTCCAAGTACATCCTAATCATGTTTCTAATCCCAAAACACAATAATACAAAATATCAATTATTTAAACACAGTAGATCACAATAAATTGTATTACAAGTGTGGCGTCAATTATATATGAAACACAGAGCTGAGAGTGAAAGTCTCATTTTATTGATTAATGAAGTGAGTGAAATTGAATGTACAGCAAAAGCTTAGTAGAGCTGAATTTAAATAATACTAATGTACCATTTATCTTCTCTAACTATCATTTATCTTCTAAACAAACTCTAAAAACAGAATAACTAACTAACTAAATACAATTAGTAAATTCAATTAAATAAATAATTGAAGTGTAACTTAATACCCCCCCTCAAGATGGAGAATAGATGTCAAACATTACCATCTTGCCAATGAGTTCTGAGAACAGGGAGGGGTCTTGGAATTGTTTGGCATCACAAATATACCCTTGAAAATCATTTGATTTTATGAATTCACAAGCTAATAAGATTGCTTATGCCATATCTCTAGTCGATGTGGGACTTCAACACACCTTTCACGCCCAGGACTGGACATCTGAAGCATTGACTGATACAGGTGAAATAACAAGGATCTCAACACACCCCTTCGCACCCAGGACTGGACAACTGGAGTATGAAAAAATAGGTGGAATAATGGAGATCTTGGCCCAATAAGAAATCTAGAATAGGCTTAGGCATAAATATTTGTGACCAACATAAGTCAGTAACGATGATGAAGCTGGTTCGAGCGAAGATTGAGGAAGAAGCTTCAAAAATTTCTTGAATGATGAAGCTGGCTCGAGGAATGATCGAGGAAGAAGCTTCAAAAAACTTCTTGAATGATGAATCTGACTCGAGGGATGATCGAGGAAGAAGGTTCAAAAATTTTCTTGAATGATGAAGCTGGGTCGAGGAATGATCGAGGAAGAAGCTTCAAAAAATTTCTTGAATGATGAAGCTGGGTCGAGAGATGATCGAGGAAGAAGCTTCAAAAAATTTCTTGAATGATGAAGCTTGCTCGAGGGATAATCGAGGAAGAAGCTTCAAAAATTTTCTTGAATGCACGCATCAAGTGACGGGATTTGTCCTTAGGAAGACGTGGAGATACCAACACAAGACCAGGATTATCCGAAGGATGGAGGTAGACTGCGTCATCGTAATTTTGTGGAGGATTTGCCATGGTAGAGATGAGTCGAACAACAACCAAGCAGATCAACGAATGAAGTAAGAATGATGAACGCAGAGAATCTCAAATAACATGTGGGAAGAAAATCAAGAAAGTTCTTCTGATACCACAATGAGCACCATTGTTCATAAATCGCAAATCAGATCGAAGAAGAAATTCCACTAAATAAATAATTGAAGTGTAACTTAATAAATTGTTCGCACAAAAAAAAATACACAACATATCATCAAAAGCGTGTAATAGGATCACTATCACATTCAAGGAATACACCAATCCTACCATGATAGCATTCAAAATCAATAACTTAGAAACACATTTGTTCACGTAAGGGTTCATTAATTAATATGTAGCAATAAGGCGTAAATGTAAACTACATAAAATCTCACCTTTGATGATTCTTTCTCGTACCCTATATAGCATAAACACACTCCTCCCAATACTTGTAATTAGATTCGAAATGAGCCAAAAAAACTGAAGAAAAGTTTGTCTATTGAAAATCTAGGGTATTGAATTAATGGGTATAAATAACACATACTAAAAGGTGTAAAAGTTAGATGTAGATTTTAAAAGGATATCACTAAGCACAAGAAAAGTTTGTCTATTGAAAATCTAGGGTATTGAATTAATGGGTATAAAGAACACATACTAAAAGGTGTAAAAGTTAGATGTAGATTTTAAAAGGATATCACTAAGCACAAATATCTTGAATTAATATTGGAACTCGGAAAACCAACGGGAGTTGGCTCAGTGGTTAAGGTTTGTCCTTCCACTGGGTCCCGCTGGGGGTTGACTGGGTATGCTCCCCAGTTCGATTCCCGGTTGGAGCAGATTTCCGTTGGCCACCTCGGTAGATTACTGGGGGGCAGATTAGTCATTCGTTGTCAGCGTTGGGACACTGCCCGGTTCCAGGAGTCTCCGGGGGCTCGCCCCTTCCCTTTGTCACCAAAAAAAAAATATTGGAACTCGGAACTAATAATAGGTAATGGAATTCAATTTCGAAGCACTTCAAATCAATGAGTGTTCTCTTTAAGATGACAATATTAGGTGTTTCTTTGGATGGTTAGCTAGGGTAAAAGGATTAAAACCCTAAAGTAAATTTAAGTGGACTGTTTCCTTAGGATTAGACTAAAGTATTTTAGTTAAACATAAATTCTAGAGAGTCAAAAGAGGTCTAGTAGAAGTCAGGGGCGGATCCAGGATTTTAGAATAGGGTGTTCCTTTTTCTTCAATGATTTAATAATTGTACGATTTTACAAAAAAAAACAACGATAAAGTAATATTCCAAAAAAAAATCAACAATAAAGTAATGTTTCAAAATAAAGTACCTTTTAATCCAAGTTTAATTGCATTTTCCTCTTTCTCATAGCCTGGAAGCGTTTGATGATATCTAAATGATCTTGTGGAAGCGGCGGTGGAATTGGTTGGTCATGATCTTGTGGAAGCGGCGGAGGAATTGGTTGGCCATGATCTTGTGGAAGCGGCGGTGGAAGTGATGGTTCAATTGGTGGTGAAACTTTAGGTTTCTTGAAAAAATACCTAAGCATCCTGTTGAAATCAATGAAACACAATTCACAATATGACAGAAACAAAAATCAATGGAAACGATTGGAAAATTAGCCTCTATAGTGTACAGAAACGAAAATCAATTCACAATATGACAATAACAAACGAAAATCAATTCACAATAACAAACAAAAATCAATTCACAATGACAAACGAAAATAAATTCACAAAACCCCAAATCAGAATTCAGAAACGAAACGAAGAAAACACAAGTGGAAGAAGAAGAGAACCGTAGAAACCCAAATCAGAAACGAAACGAAGAATACACAAAACATAGAAACACAATTCACAAAAACTGATTACAGTCAAATAGAAACGAACGAAAATCACAGTCAAAACGAAACGAAACGAAAATTGATTACAGTCAAAACGAAACGAAACGAAGAATCAAGAATCGAAGAAGAAGAAGAATCGAAAATTACAGTCAAATATATATACATTACCTGAAATCGAAGAAGAATCGAAGATAACGAAGAAGAAGAATCGAAGAAAACCACGAAGAATCGAAGAAGAAACGAAGAGGAAGAAGAAACGAAGAGGAAGAAGAAGAGAACCGTTGTGCGTGAAGCGTGAACGAGCGTGTTTCTGTTTCTGGCTTGTGGCAAATAAGGTAAAATAAGGTATTACAACTTCACTCTCGAAATTCATGTCGATCCTTCACGAGTCAAAGAACTTAATCCTCTCAATTTACATTCTCTCCAACCTTTAGAGCATCACTTGTTCTTGGCCTAGTGTGGATGAGTCATGTTCCAAATCTTTGAATTTCTTGTAAGTCAAAATCTGTAATCTTCATCAATGGGAGACTACCACACTCTTACATAGGGTCACTTTGATATGCCTTATTATTCTTCCTTGTCGTACTATACCTTCTTCTATTCTTACGAAATCTCCAACATTCTGTCAAAACTTATTAGTGTAGAGAAAAGCTGAACAACTTAACTTCATTTTAGTTTGAGTGAACAATCAGATTAGGATAGTTTGACTACTAACCCTCTAAATCGGCCACTCTTGGTTGCTTGTTAGTGACACATTAATCATTGTAGATTTCATCTCTCCAAAGGCAAAAGTTCTCTTATAAATACATAGCATGGTACCGATTTTGAATCCAACTCTCCAAAAATAAACCAATCATCGTAGAGAGAATTATTTCCGCCATAAAAAATTATTTGTTATTATCAAACACTTACAATGAGCTTAATTGTTCATGCCATTAAGCCTACAATATAATAACAAGAGAATTATTCCCGCTATAAAAACTGTTCTTAACATAATTATTCTGGCCACAAAAAATTACTTGTTTATGCCAAAGACCTACAATAAACTTAATTGGCTAAACACAACCATAGTTTTGCGATTGCTTACCTGCTTTTTTTTTACCAAGTTGCTTACCTATGTCCTAAGCAATTGACGTGACAACAATAACGAGCTGAACATTGAGTTGAACTTTTTTTTTGTCAAAAAAATAGTTGAGGAAATTGTTTTAGATGCTTCTTTTTTTTTATAATCAAATGTTAGTGGGGTGGGGAAATGTTAGTTACTGGCGTTTGAATCCTAGATCTCCTTCTTGCAATTTTGCAACTCCTTCATGTCCATTAGCTCGCCAACTGAGCTACCTTCCCGGGACTTTTACTAAAAATGTCCAAAAGTGGATATTTATCATTTTTACTATGTTTTATAAAATATTATTTTTATTTTCCAATTTTATTATTATAAAACTACTTTTTTACTAAAAATAGTAAACATCCATCTTTAAACTTTTTTTAAGTCCATAATGCACCTTATTTTTTTCTATAAATAGACAAAATAGCATGGTCGGTTTCGATTTCTATTAGTATGAAAACAAAAAGTACAAAAATGGACTTTGGAAGGCGCATTTATCCACTTTATCAAGATCTGAATCATTTGTTTATTTTTTCCGTAAAAAACTGATTTGTTTATATTTTATTTTTATACGAAAAAGGGACAATATATAAAGTGAAGAATAGGCGCTAATTACTGGCGTCATTACATTTGGCTGTTGGGGCTGTTAATCAGCAAATCTCACAGTTCTTCTTCTTCTTCTTCTTGTTTCCGTTCACTCTTGAAACAAACCATAGCCAAATAAAAGTGAAATAATCTGTGTGTGCTGTTGCGTTAGGATTCGAAAATGGAAGGCGTTGATCATTTAGCTTTCGAGAGGAACAAAGCTGAATTCGATGTCGATGCGATGAAGATCGTGTGGTACGGTTCTCCTCACGCTCTTGAAGTCTCTGACAGAATGTCTCGCCTCGTTGCCAGCGATCCGGTTCAATTCTTTCTCCGCTTTTCAATTTCGTTCCTTCTGTAACAAATATATCAGTTCTAATTGCTATTGCATTCTTTTGTAAATAATATTTTTTTTATGCGCTTGCGTTAATTAATTGTCCCTACTTGCTCCTGATGTGTTGATTTTAGCTTGCTCTAGGTGTTTATATGTTTTTTTTTTTGTGGGATCCCAGCTTTTGATTATTTACTTTTTTTTATGTAAATCAATGGACGATATTTAAATATTTATTTTCCTTTAAGCAGACCATTTTGTGGATCATGAAGAGATTGATATTGTGTAATATTTGTGAAGCTGCAATTCCTAAATGGATTGATTTTTATAGCTATGC
Source organism: Astragalus membranaceus (assembly GCA_039519185.1). Lineage (NCBI taxonomy): Eukaryota > Viridiplantae > Streptophyta > Magnoliopsida > Fabales > Fabaceae > Astragalus > Astragalus membranaceus. The sequence continues at coordinate 160,195,513 of CM076846.1, read as the reverse complement.
ATAATGAGAATTTTGATAGTTATAGCTTCCTGCAGTTAATCTTTCATGGGAGCTTAGTGATGAATGGTGATTCTAACTTCTTTGAGTGTCTGAAACGTTTGATTGGTTGTTTGTCATCTGTAGGCATTCAGAAAGGATAATAGACCCATGCTTGGTAGGAAGGAGTTATTTAAGAACACTTTGAAGAAAGCCGCTTATGCATGGAAAAGAATTCTTGAGCTCCGTCTTAGCGGTTCCTCTTCTGTTCTTTCTGTATTTTGAATGTGTTATCTTGTTATTTTCTTCAGATGGGAGGTTGCCTTTTAGTTTTACTGTTTTTCATTAATATTTATCATGCAGAGGAGGAAGCTTCCATGCTTAGATCCTTTGTGGACGAACCTGCTTTTACGGATCTTCATTGGGTATTATTCAATTTCTTGTCCTGGTGGTATTCCTGTCTTTGATATCTTATCTATAAAGAAACACGGGGATGGAAATTCTCATGAGTTACATCTAGCACATAAATTCTTTTTCAGGGAATGTTTATTCCAGCTATTAAAGGACAAGGAACTGAGGAACAGCAGCAAAAATGGTTGCCTTTGGCACATAAGATGCAAATAATTGGTTGCTATGCCCAAACTGAACTTGGCCATGGATCTAATGTTCAAGGGTTAGAAACAACAGCAACATTTGATCCCAAAACAGACGAATTTATAATTCATAGCCCCACGTTGACTTCTAGCAAAGTGAGTAAAATGGGAGAGCCCTTACTGGTCTCTTATGATGCATTTATGTGATATAGGGATCTAGAATGATGTTACTAATTCATTCATCAGCACAATCAGGGAAAAGCAGCGTGCACCCGTTTTTTGCCATTTACTGTGTATACTTGCTTTAAAGGGTATTTGGTGAACATGACATCTTTATATAATTATTGAATATTATTGTCAGTTGTCACTCTTTTGATACTGATTTAAACAGTGGTGGCCTGGTGGATTGGGTAAAGTGTCAACTCATGCTGTTGTTTATGCCCGACTAATTACTGATGGTCAAGATCATGGAGTTCATGGTAATTATGTACTTTAATCACCTAAGTTTCTGCTGTTAGGTTCACACCTCAATTAACTAACATTATGTGCAACTGGAAGGCTTTATTGTCCAGCTGCGGAGCCTGGATGATCACTTACCTCTTCCTGGCATAACTATTGGTGATATTGGTGTGAAATTTGGAAATGGAGCATATAACACCATGGATAATGGGGTTCTGAGATTTGAACATGTACGGATTCCAAGGAGTCAAATGTTGATGAGGTTAGTTTATCTTATCCGTATATACCCCCTTCCCTCAACAGGGGCAAATCCAATTATCACAGTTGGGGGTTATATGGGATATATCATACATGATCTGCATTGAATGTCTAGCCCCTCCATCTGTAAAAAGTTACAACAGAAACAACAAAGAGTTTTAAATAAAGGAAGGTGGATTGGTGAAGGTAGTTTGTTTTGTCTTAAGAATTTCAACAAATTGTGAGATGAAAGGGTGGATCTATGACAAGATAAGAATATAATAAGCTGACTTTGTTTTCATGCATTTTAAATTGCCGCCATGCTTATCCGTTTATGTCAATGTATACAGAGTATGACTGTTCTTCTTTGAATCTACCAGGGTTTCACAAATAACAAGGGAAGGAAAATATGTACAATCCAATGTTCCAAGACAATTAGTTTATGGTACTATGGTATACGTGAGACAAACAATTGTAGCTGATGCATCAGTTGCATTATCACGAGCTGTTTGCATTGCTACAAGGTATAGTGCTGTTCGAAGACAGTTTGGGGCAAATAAGGAAGGTCTTGAAACACAGGTGAGCTGTAAAAGGCCCTTGTTGATGCACATATTGGTTTCTGCTGGAGCAGTCTTATTTCATCAAGACATACTATTGGGGTTTTGCTTTTAATTAATATGAATATGTGAAATACAACAAAAGGGGGCTGAATCCCAGACTCAACAGGATACCAATTGAATGAACCAGATTGCTTTAAAGTGAAATTTTTACTGATTTGATGCATGTTTGGATAAAGCTTATATTTAATTCGCAAAGCAACTTTTCTCAAAAAAAAATTGTAAGAGAGCATCTTTTTAATAAGGTGATAATTCTGAAAAAGGCTGAATCAAACATGATTAAGTGTGAAAATTTGAATCTATTCAAATAATGCTGTTTTATGTAATTTTTAATGGGAAGGTGAATGTGTTTCCCACTCATCATGGACATGAAACTTTTGATATTTTGATGTGTATTTAGATATATTTATCAGTCAAAATAACAACTTGAGTGGCTGCGTTTACAACAATGTCTTCATGAAAATTTAAGAGCAATGAGGTGTTGGGTTGAAATGTGTTTTTTTCCTGTCACTGATTTTTCAACTATATCTCTTTTATCTATTCTACTATAACGTGTCTCACTCTCTGCTATCTGTTTTTTTGTCTTCAGGTGATCGATTATAAGACACAACAAGCTAGGCTCTTCCCTTTGCTAGCCTCTGCTTATGCTTTCAGATTTGTTGGCGAGTGGTTGAAATGGCTTTATACGGATGTGATGAAAAGATTGCAAGCCAGTGATTTTTCAACATTGCCTGAGGCTCATGCATGCACTGCAGGGTTGAAGTCCTTGACTACCTCAGCAACTGCTGTATGCAATTACTGTTTCTAATGTTCATTACTCAACCACTTGATTCTAGTTGCTGGTTTTCTATTTTTTATTTTTTAGCTCTATTATAGCATGTATAATATGGTTTTACTTCTGTATTTGGGAGAGATTTTCTTACCTTAAATGATTTTGTGCAATCATTTTGAGATTCTCAGTCACAAATAGCACTAACATGATACCTTTCCTGATTGTCTTCGTTAGTTTATTATCTTTTAGATGTCTTTTCCTTAATTTCTCCTTAGTTTATTATCTTCGTTAGCTTGGATTTTATTTTGTTGTAAGAAATGTGCAGATTATGTGAGGGTGTTGATGGGTCATCAAGCATGGGGATAAAATTCCCAAGTGAATTGTGGGCAGATTTTTTCTATGATTCTTCATCCATATAATTCTGCATCTCATTTATTGTCAATTAAAAGTGAAATTTTAAAAGCCTGGTTAATAGCATTTGTGGTTAAGGTATTTTGCTCATTCAATTATACATCATTTCATGTGTTACACTTACATCTAATGAAAAATCTTACTTTTTCTGTATTGCAGTAAATTTTAAAATCTACAAGCATTCATTCATCTTATCTACTTTTATGTTGGATTATAGGCTGTATTGGTAGTATTCTCCTCACATAAATGGTCCAAGTGTCTCTGATGTTACCATTGTGCTTTTATTACCATTTTAGTGTCCTAATGCACAGTATTTACATCACAACATCTTAGCATCATAATTAAATTAAATTCTCTTCATTTAACAGGATGGAATTGAGGAATGCCGCAAACTATGTGGTGGACATGGGTACCTTTGTAGCAGTGGTCTCCCTGAGTTATTTGCAGTCTATGTTCCTACCTGCACATATGAAGGAGATAACATTGTGCTGCAGCTACAGGTTTTATATGTTGAATAAACTTCATACCATCACGTTGTGTATTATTTGTTGATCGAAGTATGGCAGCTTGCTTATTTGCTCCTGCTGGTGTTTTATTTGCTTGTATTCAATGTGGTCTCACTCTCGTACATTTTGCACATGTCTGTGTTTTTGGAGCAAGACCGTTGTTTTTTTTATATTGGATTCTTAAAAAATACTTATACTGATTTTTAGTTTAAGATTTCAGGGATAGTCTTTAGTATTTCTTGATTTGTTTGACAACTAGAAAATCCCTTTAGGTTGCAAGGCATCTCATGAAGACTATTTCTCAGTTGGGATCTGGTAAAAAACCTGCTGGTACAACAGCTTATATGGGACGAGTGGAACAGCTAATGCAATCTGGTTCCGATGTTCAGAAAGGTATAACTGCAACATAGGATCTGACCGAGCATAAGAAAATTCTAACACTACCAATCTGATGATTTCCCAAATCTAACAGTTTGAGATAATGTTAATGATTATGCCACTGTCGTGCTGGAGTTATAATTTGGTAGCATATCATGTTTTTATGGTAGAATCAGTAAGAGCATATTTGGAACTAATTTGGGATTTTACATCTGTATCATTAGAATCGTAGCAATTATTACCAAGTGGTAAAACATATGTAAGTGTTGTGTGGACACTGGGAGCGCGGGTTCGAATCATATTTAGCCAAATAAAAGTCCAACAAAAAGTTTTAAATATCCATATACATGAGTTTTTATTATTTATCCTTTGATTGATGATTTGTTATCTTACAGAACACATAATGTGATCATTTTATGATAATTTTTGACTTAATTTCTTGATTTTCTAGTCAACTATTACTTGATATATTATATAATATCAATAATATTTATTTTTTATCACTGGTTAGACCGTGGTTGTAACCTTAAACTGCAAACCAATACCTTCACCGGTTCAATCTTTGGTCTGGTTTTAAAAATATTAATTATTTATTACTAACAGTAATATATATATATATATACACTGTCCAGGCACTATTTTATCCATATTCGTATTGTTCTTAGCCTTTGCAAGTTAATGTAGTTGATTTGATTGCTTGCAGCGGAGGATTGGTTGAAGCCTAATGTAGTGCTGGGAGCATTTGAAGCTAGGGCTGTTAGGAAAGCAGTTGCCTGCGCTAAAAATCTTGCCAAGTTTACCAATCCTGAAGATGGTAAATGATTCAACCCTGCTTTAAAGTCACAGGCCTTATCCTCATATATCTTTTGGTTGATTTGTTTTCTTGGTGTTTGGTGGGGGAGACTGCAAAACCACAGTATCATAGATAAGCGCAGATATAAAAATCTTTTTGAGCGCATATTTCTATGTTGTAATTAATGCAACATGATCATATATGATCATCCTAATTGCTAATGATTTTGTCATGGTAGGTTTCCAAGAACTCTCAGCTGATCTAGTTGAGGCAGCTGTTGCTCATTGTCAGTTGATTGTTGTTTCCAAGTGAGATTCTTCCCCATATTTTTTGTCCCATATGATGCCTGTAGTTTATCTGTAATGTGATGGATTGTCCTTTAGGTGAAGAAACTTTTACTGAAAGGATCCCAAACAATATACAGATTAATTTTTTTTTAAGATTTCCGTATTTGATGCTAGTATTTACTTGGATATTTTACATTTAAGTGACCAACCTTATGTTTTTCAGATTTATTGAGAAGTTGCAACAAGATATACCAGGAAAGGGAGTGAAACAGCAATTAGAAATTCTTTGTAGCATTTATGCTCTGTTTCATCTTCATAAGCATTTGGGTGATTTTCTTTCAACTGGCTGCATCACTCCCAAACAGGGTGCACTTGCCAATGACCAGCTCAGGTCCTTGTATTCACAGGTTTGTCCTAAATGATTGCACTCATGGCCGCATCTGGTATCTAGGTTTTTGTTATACTAAACTTCTTGATTATATGTTTGCTTAGGTTCGACCTAATGCAATTGCGCTTGTTGATGCATATAACTACACTGATCACTACCTCGGTTCAGTTCTTGGCCGCTATGACGGTAATGTGTATCCTAAGTTATACGAGGAGGCATGGAAAGATCCATTGAATGATTCAGTTGTTCCAGCTGGCTTTGAAGAGTATATTCGACCAATGCTAAAGCAACAGCTTCGTAATGCTAGACTCTAAATAAATTTTATAACTGGACTGTCAACGGGGAGGAAGTTATGTACACTTCAGTAAAGACAGGTAGTTACAGTTGTATGAAAGGAAAAATAAAATGTTTTATACATACAAGTTGAAATTCCCAAGCACGGGATTGCAGTTTGGTGCATTTTGAACATCTTTTTATTACATTATCCAGAATAGAGAGGCTAAATAAAGGGCCTATTCATTTGGCGGAATAGTTGGCGCTATTTGTCTTGTGCTTTTTCAGATAATATAATATAGGTTTAATGTTATGAGTCTTTTTTTATACAAGGCTTAATCTTACTTGAGTCTTTATTAATTACAGTTATTATCCTATAAGCAATTATCCGCTACGTCAACGAAATAAGAAAGTTTAATTTTAGGCTAAATAACACTTTTAGTTCTTTACCTTTGCTCCAGATTTTACTTTGGTCTTTTATTTTTTTTTGGTCCGTTTTGGTTTTTCATGTTTCATTTTTGTTTTATTTTGGTCCATCACGTTAGTTTTGACTAACACGGACGCAAAAGAATAATAAAAAGGCAACCAAAAGGAAAAAAATGTACCAACACGGGGTGTTTAAGGGTTAACTGGATTTGGATCCCATCTTAATTAAGGTCTCGAATTTGAATCTTGAGTGTGGCAAAAACTTTGTTGGAAAGGGAGAACCACACGGGCCGGCAAAGTCGGTACTCGTGGTCAGCTAAATTTCTCGGTGTAAATTAGTCATCGGTAAAGTCGGTGAAAATTACGCACTAATAACACGGTAAAAAAAGAGAAAAGAATGTTCTAACAGAGTCAGCACAGTAGATGTCTGAGATGCAAATGATGTCGACTACGGTCAGTGAGCCACCTACTTCACACATTATTATATTTTTCTGATTGATCAGAACAACCAAATGTAAAATGTAAAGAGGGTGGAAGCATAGTGCATACCATTACCAGTCATGTAAAAACAAAAAAGTTTTTCTTTATTTTTTCTTTATATATTTGTTACTTTGATTTGATCACACAAGAAACCTAAAAGAGGGAGACATGACGTCTACACCATATAAATTCTTAGTTTTATTTGTACGAAATAGTTCTACAAATTTATATTCTTATATTCCCTTTTATTTTTTATCACAGCACCAATTATATTTATTATTGTTGCCTGTGGAATACGTGTCTCCCGTATATAGGATGTTACGGCAAAGATTTTGGGACACAAACAATTTAATTAGGCTCCCACCGACTTTTATTTTTATCGTACATCTTCACTAGTGAGCCAAAATTAAACACGTGAAATTAAATACTACTACATATAATAATTAATTATCTTAGCACCCGTCTCACTTTAGATGGGGATTTAGGATCAATGTGTAGATGCGGACAGAGTGACACCTAATCTCCCACGTAATGATCAATTATGTTATTGTGATGGTACAAAAGAGGCCACACTTATTATGATATGGGGGGGGGGGGGGGGGGGGCACCTATGTCTGTGTGAGATAAAACAAAATTCGGCAAAAAAAGACCGTAGCACAAAAAAAAAAAATTACCAAAATAGCACACATTTTAGATTATTTACCAAACTAGCACACATCTCATTTTTAGTCTAGAAGTCGCCCCCCCAAAAACGACTTCTGAACTAAAAAATTTAATTTTTTTTTAAAAACTAGTTCAGAAGTCACCCTGTAGTTCAGAAGTCGCCCCCCAGGGTGACTTCTGAACTGTGTTTTTTAATTTTTTTTATTATATATTAATTTAAATAAATTTAATTTAATTATTTTAATTAATTTAGAAAATTAATATTGTTAATTCTAAATTAAATAATTAAATTTTTGGTGAAAAAAAAATATTTGAACACGTTAATGTATTTAAAGTGTCGGTAAGATATCGTGCGTCCAAAAGTGTCGGCAACATCAAGACCATTGAAAAAACACCAAAAAAACACGGATTACATTGATTGAAAAATATATTACTACAACGCACCAAAAAAACACGGATTACATTGATTGAAAAATATATTACTACAACGGAAACAAACATAAATACTAAAACATGTCAGAAATAAATACAGTTTTTTTTGACTAGTCTAGATTGCGGTTTGGACAGTTATTTTTGTTGTGACCCTCATTTCTACAAATACCGCATCTCTTTGTTCGACTACCCCTTTCTCTTTGATCCATCTCTGTACGAATACGGGTAGACTGTGGACGACCCTTTTTATCTCTCCGTTTAGATGGATCATGCTGCAGTTCTGGGCCATTAAAATCAGGCCATGACAACTCAGATGGCAATGGTGGGAACTCCTCTAAGTATGTATTATAAACATACTGCATTCTGTACTGTGGTTGCACGAATTCCATGTGATCGTAATTAACTTTTGAACATGCCGCGATCACATGGGAACAAGGATAGTGCAGTGCCTGAAATTCCCCACACTCACACGTCATGTCTCTGAAGTTAACCACGAATGTGCCCGCGGGTCTCCCACTTTGTGGTCGTATAATTTCTTCCACTCTGAACAATTTTTGGGCACGGTCGTGAATTGCCACGTTGTGCGTGTTCGAGACAGCTCGGTTGTGATCTATTTTTTCCATCAATTTTTCAGAGTACATAGTTCCCGACTCTAACATTGCCTGTGCCTGGGTTCCCTTTTTGACAAAAGTCTCGTTCAGCCTAAAATATGATGCCGCTATCAAAGAATGTATAGGGAGATTTCGCAGGCCCTTGATCACTTTATTGATGCACTCAGCAAGGTTGGTTGTCATGTGCCCCCAACGGTAACCTCCATCGCACCACTGCATCAATTGTTCGGGGTTTATGTCCTCAACCCAAGCCACTCCATCAGGACCCACTTCACCACCAATCTTGACTTTGTAGTGATTGGCGGATATTTGTGTCATTGAGTATGCTGAAGCAACAAAACGTAATGTTGGTAAAGAAGTTATGAAAAAAATATTAGGGGTTTTTTTTATAAAAAAATAATACTCACCCATATTGACCATAGCTTTCCTGGCAGAAGTGTTCTTGAAGTGTCTCATGAAGTTCTGTGCTATGTGACGAATACAAAACACGTGCTTCCAACTGCTGTCTACCCGCCTAACAGCACTTTTGATAGACTTGTGTCTATCCGATATCAAACAGAGACCCTCCTGGGGTGTCACCCACGCTCTTAAACGGGATAGAAAGAAGTACCAAGCACAGTGACACTTTTGGTGTTTTTTTGGTGTTTTTTCAATGGTCTTGATGTTGCCGACACTTTTGGACGCACGATATCTTACCGACACTTTAAATACATTAACGTGTTCAAATATTTTTTTTTCACCAAAAATTTAATTATTTAATTTAGAATTAACAATATTAATTTTCTAAATTAATTAAAATAATTAAATTAAATTTATTTAAATTAATATATAATAAAAAAAATTAAAAAACACAGTTCAGAAGTCACCCTGGGGGGCGACTTCTGAACTAGCTTTTAAAAAAAAATTAAATTTTTTAGTTCAGAAGTCGTTTTGGGGGGGGGGGGGCGACTACTAAAAATGAGATGTGTGCTAGTTTGGTAAATAATCTAAAAGGTGTGCTATTTTGGTAAATTTTTTTTTTTGGTGCTACAGTCGTTTTTTTGCCACAAAATTCCCCTAAACTAACCAGCCTGTTTAATGAGTATGAAATGACATACCGCCAAGAAATGAATGAAAATCATTACAAAAAAGTAGCATCGATTTGAATCGAAAGAAAAGACTTTTAAAGACCAACCAAAATTGAGTCTAGTTACCCAATAGCACTTAGATGATATCGCAGAGATCTCTTCCAACTTAACTAATGTTTTGGGTTCGAATCCAGCGTTGGGCATGCAATAGTGTTAAATTTCTTGACGGAGAGCTTTGCCGCCCATTGTGGTCCTACTCAGATCGAGAGATTAGTCTCTGCATTTACTCGCAGATGATACCCGGTTTATACCAAAAATTGAGTTTAGTGAAAGAAGTTAGTGAAAGGGACATCGTTGAGTGAAAGGGACGTCTCAAAAACAATTACAAAATAATACCAATAGTCTCATAAGGCAGTGGCGAACCCAAGACCCCGGGGTCAGGGGTGTCAAATTTTTTAAGGCCGGTGTCAAATGGGTGTAAAACTTGGTCTACTAGTACAATTTCAAATTTTCAAGGGTGTCAAAATTAAAATTTCAGGAGATTTAGGCTATTTATATAGGGTGTTTAGTGCAAAAAAAAATTTCAGGGGGTTCAACTGAACCCCCTGGTTACATGCCAGGTCCGCCACTGCCATAAGGGTAGCTCACATGGTTGAGTGAAAGGGACATCGTTGGTGTACGGGGTTCGAACCCCGCTCCCCCCTCTCCTCTACCAACTAACACACTAATTACTAACCAATTTGCATATAAAAAACAATATAATATCAATAACTATAGTAGAGTTCTGATAAAAAAATGAAGAAAGTGAAATTCAAATCCTTGGAGTTTGAATCATTTGTTGCTGCACGGTGCAACAAGTAGCATAACCGCTCTGCTACTTGCTGCACCGTGCAACAACGGAGGATCCAGGTTCAAATCCTTGTAGAATCATCTCCATCAGAAGACTCAACCAAAAGGTACATTTCTACTTACTCGTCTAAATCAATGATGATGTTATAATATATTTGAAAGGTTTAAGAATTAAGATGTAGAGATTACTTGTTAAAGATTTTTAATGAAAAGACTAATTAGTTAATTAGGGTGGGTTAAGAAAAAAATTAAAAAGATTAGGGAAAATGGCTTTTGAAAAAAATTAAAAAGATTAGGGAAAATGGCTTTTGTTAGAAATAAAAGGAAGAATGGTTATATACATAATATTACAGATAAGTGACAACATAACGTGGTTGCTCTGATGGTTATTATTTGAAGCTTGTACAGAGAGGGAAGGGGTTCGATCCCCACATGGAACACCAAACAATTTTAAAAAAAAAAGCTTTTTCTCAGAACCGCCGGTTTTCCCGGTTCTGGGGCGGTTTTCCGGTTCTTGCCCCGGTTCTGATGCAATCCGGTTTTGGGGTTCAACTGGACCGGATAAGGGTCCGGTTCAACCGGTCGAACCGCCCGGTCCGGTCCGGTTTTGATTACCTTGATTACTGGTATAATACAAGTGACTTGATTTTTTGTTAGGCCATTTGTATAAATGGTCGAAACGAGAGGATGAATAATGAGAAAGTAGAGCGTAGCGAATTTAAACTCGTGATCATGGTATTTCGCCAAATACTTATTTATATTTTATTGCTAGAATGTACTATTTAAATCATTATTGTAAGAATCAGACCGAACAGTTCAACTAGGAATTGGCCAGTCTGCTGGTTGGTCCAAAGTCAATTGGACCGCAGTTGAGTTGAACTGCCCAGAATCGGGTCAAATCGGATGAAACTGTGGTTGAACCGCCAATTGAACCACCCGAAATATGTTTTCGGTTTATTATTTACTTTTTTTCCCAAAAATTAATATTTTTTGTTTATTAGTTATTTGGTTCAACTATGATTGAATCGAGTGAACCAATTAAGCAATGACCCAGAAATCTCGCTAGCTCGATCTCCAACTCGGTTTTAAAAACATTTATCTGAATAAAGACGGTGTGTTATTTAGAAATATTATTTGGACCAAAAAAGTGTACCAAAAGTGTACAAAAATACGAATACGTATGAAATATGGAGGAAATACACGTGTAATACATTTATTTTTTATTTTAAATTAAATATATTATACGCATATAACAGTGAACTTAATTTAAAATAAAACAATAAATGTACTATGCTCATATTCCCTCCGTATCCCATATATATTTGTATTTTGATAGACTTTTTTGGTCCATATTAAAAACTCACGACAAGTGACCAGATTTGAAGTAACTAAGTAAAACAAAATAGGTTAAATTACACCAGAGGTCCTTTAAGTTATTTAATTGTAACAAGTTGATCCTTTAAGTTTTTTTCGTACCACTTAGGTCCTTTAAGTTATTTAATTGTAACAAGTTAGTTCTTTAAGATTTTTTTACCACTTAGGTCTTCTAAGTTATTTAATTGTAACAATTTGGGGCTCAAAAATGTAAGTTATTTGGCCATTAAAAGTTACAATTAAATAACTTAAGGATCAATTTGTGACAATTAAATAACTTAAAGTACTTAAGTGGTACGAAAAAACTTAAAGGACCAACATGTTACAATTAAATAACTTAAAGAACCTAAGTGGTACGAGAAAAACTTAAAGGACGAACTTGCTACAATTAAATAACTTAAATGTGTAATTTAACCGACAAAATATAATTTCTTTCAATTTATTGAGATGAAAACATGAAAAAAACGCGTATCATGGAAATATATAGTTTAAGAAAATGGTTATTATTGATGAAGGGCTTTTTTTTGGGTAACCCCCGTTGTACTCCGTAGTGTATCCCAAATTTACTAAACGGACGATTTTATCCCTGATTTTTCAAAAAGTTTCTGGAAATACATAATTTCGGAACACAGTTTTTTAAAGATTTCTGAAATTACGCTGAAACACATAAATTCGGAACACATTTTGACTTTTGGAATTATGTCGTTTGGAGAAATTCCATAAATCTTTAAAAAACTGTGTTCTGAAACTACCTTAAAAGAGGATAATTCCGGAAAACTTTAGTTTATAACTTTCCGAAATTTGATTTTCGAAAATACCTCTTTTGAAGTGATTCCGAAAAATTCTAAAAATTGGTTTTCTAAAAGTTCTAAAAATTTTTGAGAGGTATTTTGGAAATTAAATGAGTTCCGTACGGTGGTACCAGGGAGAAGAGAAGCCTTATGAAGCAAAAGGCCAAAGCGGTAGTGAAGAATATCTAGTGAATGGTAAGTGCAAAGAATGCAACTGTTACTCCTTTTCAGTTGGTCCCATTTCTTTAATATGAGAAAGATTTATAAGTAGTAGTTCACAGCTCAACCCACCTCTATATTTCAAACCTCTACTCACCGCATTGTCTCTTCACACTCACACACATCATCATCATAATAATAATAATAATCTCTCCTCTCCCTATGGAAGAAGACTCTCTCCTTATAGACACTGAACTTCAACCAACCACCTCCTTGTCTTTCTCCTTTATTACTTCCTCTTCTTCTTCCTCCACTAAAACTCAGAACCAAAAGAAAAAGAAGAAGAAAAAGAAAGTGACGATGGTGAATAAAAGCAATGATTTTGATGGGAATGGTAAACACCCAATGTATAGAGGAGTACGTATGCGTCAATGGGGCAAATGGGTATCTGAAATTAGAGAGCCAAGGAAGAAATCAAGAATTTGGCTTGGTACTTTTCCAACACCAGATATGGCGGCTCGAGCTCATGACGTTGCGGCTCTCACTATCAAAGGCTCTTCGGCTTACCTTAATTTCCCTGAATTAGCCGCCATGCTACCACGTCCAGCTACTACTTCCCCTAAGGATATTCAAGTCGCCGCCGCTAAAGCAGCCGCTACTGTTTATCACCACCCAATACAGCACCAACTGGAAGCTGAAGCTGAAGCCGAAGCTGAGTCTGAATCGAGCCAAGCCGTTTCCTCTTCTCCGTCCTCCTCAAGTAACACTAATAGCTCATCGTTAAAGAGTGAGGATGACATGTTCTTGAACCTTCCTGATCTTTCACTCGACTTAAATCATAGTGCTATGGGGTTTTATCACTCCTCGGCTTGGCTTGTAGCTGGAGCTCAACATATAGACTCGGCTTTCCGGCTTGAAGAGCCTTTTCTATGGGAGTCGTTTTAATTTTAATAATCTACCCAAGTAAATATAACTACAATTTCCTTTTCTTTTTGCTGCTTGTGCTGCCTCCTTTTTTTCCTTTTGTTCTTCTTCACTAAATTTACTTCAGCTAGTGAGGCTTTAATGCAATAAATAATTCATGTAAATACTATATCCACCCCAAAATTGTGTGTCTCCTTTCAAATAAGGTCATTAAGTTGCCAAATTATTTTACTTTCCCACCTTTGTTTTTCTGTCATTTTGTATATGCTGCCTATATATTTCCCAAAGATCAGCTTAATTATGTAAGTGAGGAAGTGTGGAAAAAAATTCAGTTTGTTTTATTTTTTTGTATATTCAGATGGGTTTTTAGTACTAGTAATAATAATTGTTAGTGTGGAATAAAATTGATCAGTTGGGTTTTTTTAATCTTAATTGTTTCACCTTGACTGATTTAGAATAATATACTAGTATTTTTGTTTTTATTGTACGGAGAATTCTGAGCTTCAGAATAATTTAGTTTTGATGATGACATTTTGTCCTTTAAGGTCCTATAAGTTCCTAATATTGTTGGCCGTTCTTTTTTAAATTTAATGTGTGCTGTATACTTGTATTATATAGGCAAAATAGCACTTTTGGTCCTTTATGTTTGCTCCAGATTTCACTTTGGTCCTTTATCTTTTTTTTGGTCCGTTTTGGTCCTTTATGTTTCATTTTCGTTTCATTTTGGTCCCTCACGTATTATTATATTCAATTAAAACATTAAAAACATTAAAACAATTAAAATAATTAAAACAATTACAAAAATAAAACATAAACCCATCCCCCCACCGTCCACCACCACCCACCACCGTCAACCACCACCCACCACCTCCCCCCACCGTCCACCCCTCCCCCCACTGTCCCCCCTCCCCCCACCGCTGCGCTGCGCACCCCCTCCCCCACCGTTCCCCCTCTCCCCACCCCCAGCGCTGCGCACCCCCTCCCCCACCGTTCCCCCCCCACTGTTCCCCCCTCCCCCCACCCCAGCGCTGCGCACCCCCTCCCCCACCGTTCCCCCCTCCCCCCACCCCCCAGCGCTGCGCACCCCCTCCCCCACCCCCCAGCGCTGCGCACCCCCTCCCCCACCCCCCACCGCTGCGTACCCCCTCCCCCCTCTCCCACGACCCGTCTTCTTCCTCTCCACGACCCGACCCGACCCGCCTTCTTCCGCTCACACGTTCTCACTCCTCTCTCTGCGATTGGACCCCAAACTCCACCTTTCAACTCGAAATTTCTCCCTGAGTTCGATTATGGCGTCAATTTGAACAATTACAGGCCCTACCTCGTGGGAGAACTCCATAACCGTGAGAAAGGGGAGAGAGGGGGTGCGCAGCGGTGGGGGGAGGGGGAGGGGTTCACGGTGGGGGAGGGGGGAGGGGTTCACGGTGAGAGAAAGAGACAGATCTGGTGGTGGGTGGTGGTTGACGGTGGGGGGTGGTGGTGGGTGGTGGTGGACGGTGGGGGGTGGTGGTGGGTGGTGGTGGACGGTGGGGGGAGGGTTTTATGTTTTATTTTTGTAATTGTTTTAATTATTTTAATTGTTTTAATGTTTTTAATGTTTTAATTGAATATAATAATACGTGAGGGACCAAAATGAAACGAAAATGAAACATGAGGGACCAAAACGGACCAAAAAAAAGATAAAGGACCAAAGTGAAATCTGGAGCAAACATAAAGGACCAAAAGTGCTATTCTGCCTATTATATATTTTACTGATTTTTAATGAAGTTCACCTGCTTTCTCATTATTTGGAAGACACGTCAAGAGGTGAAAACATGGTAAATGGTCATTCGGGTCTTTAATTTGGGAAACACCTCATTGTATTTCTTAAATATATCAAAATCGTAAATTAGTCATTTTTTAGTAATTTTAGAGGTCGAATTGACAAAAAAAAAACATATTTGATAACTAAAATAACTAATAAAAAACACATCTGAGGATGGCTCATTAAAAAGACATTTGAAAATGTATTTGCATTTTCAATATATCCAAAAATTATAATAACAGTGATTCACATATTCAACATCAAAATAACCTTTTACCAAGTGAAACATGGTATGAACGACAAAATTGTGCCTTGAATTTAACCTTTTATTTTGCCTGCGTATGGCGTGTTTATTTAGACCAAAATCAAGGTGGATGTTACATGTATTATGTTTACCCGTCGTGACCCAAAAGCAAAACAATAATTGATAAATAGTAAACTTCTTAAAAATAGATGCAGGGGCAGTTTTGTAATTTAAACAACGTTATAGATTATCCGCTGTGACCTAAAAACAAAACAATAATTGATAAATAGTAAACTTTTTAAAAATAGATACACGGGCAGTTTGGTAATTTAAAGAACCCTATATTTTCTTAAATAGAAAATAGACAGTAGAATAGTAGAAGATTGGTAATACTTTAAGTTTTTTATCCACCGCAATTGTACAATAATTTATCGTGAACAGACGTAAAATCTACTCGGAGGTACCTTTCGTCAAAGTATTTGGCGGATTCCGGAATTGTATTTACTAGGGAAAAATAGTTTATTTCACTTAAAATTATTAAAATTAGTTTTTAAAAAATAAATAATTTTATGATAAATATTTCAAAAAATCCCCTCTAATATTATATTAGAGGAATAGTAAAATCTGAAGAAAACGAAGAAGAAATCATTAATTTAGTCTTTCAACTATCATTTTCTCTGCTCTTTCGTTTATGAACTACAAAAATACAACAAATAATCTATAAACTAATCTAAAGACATCAATTTCGAATATTTGTATGTGTTTACTTTTCAATATTTGTTATAATATTAAGTTAATTTAGCTACATAATTTTTCTTAACAAAATATAGTTCAATAGAAAAATATAATATGTCACTTCTATAGTTTATATTACAAATATAATTAAAAAAAGTGTATATCAGTTAACAGTATATTTAGTTATCAATAAAATGAGAATATTTTAAGATAAAGTGTAAATATCTATTAGGGATAAACATATATTAAAAACTTTACACTAGTTTTCCACAAAGCGGTTTAAATCCTTATTAGAAGATGTGTAATTTTATGTTAACTTTATTTTCTGAACTAGGCTATGGTAAATAGAGTCCTTCACTCTCTATAGGTGTCTCGGGTATTACTCGACGTTGACACTTGAGTCCGTTTCAGATTACTACTCCCTCCGGACTCAATTATAAACAAAAAAGTGCATAGTTTTGGTGGACTCAAATATTAACAAATCTCAACTAATCTATTCATATTTAATGCTATTTTTCCATAAGTACCATTAAGTTAGCTCATTAATGTCGTGAGAAGATAACTATTAATTAGAGATAGTTTAGTAAAATTATTTATTATTTTTATGAATTCAATGAAATTAAGTGCACAAAACTACTATCCTTAATATATGTGAAAGTAGTTATTTTTGCTTATATAATTAGGTCCGGAGGGAGTAATTCTTCAGGGAACAACAAAACGTCTGTTTTTTTCCTCATTATTGATTGTACTGACAAATTCAACGACATGGAGATACTGACTTTTGAGTTTGAACCTGAGTTTGACCATGTAATATTGTGTGTGGTATTTTTGTTTGTTATTCCGTCTAAACAAAAATATACAATTGTCAACTGAAAGGCTCCGATGGAATAAGAAATTGTTATGTTACTGTTCCCAATCGGACGAACCAGTATCTACAGAGACTCGGCCAGATACAACTGACCAGAAGGAGGAGGAGCTCACTCCAGCCCCAATCGATCGACTCACATTACACAAGAAAACCTTTCCCATCCCTCGGCAAGAAGACACGTCTGCAATGGTAGACAAACACTTATTAGATTATGTAACATTCCCAATTTAGCTAATTTAATTTATTTAAATTAGCAAGGAGTCATAATTAATTAATTAGCTGAACCAAATTTAATTAACGAAAAATATTTTGTTACGAGATGTTTGAGTTAAATGATTTATTGTTGTGCATAATCGTTATATTATGCTAAGTATAGGAGTCATGAAGATTAGAAATGGAATTAAGAGGGAATTAGAAAGCCAAGGGCGTCTCAGTATTTTCCACTTATTAAAAGACCCTCAGCTGGACAAACACCCAAAACTCACCTTGTTTCAGCAAAGAAACTGAAAGTAAAAATAATATAAGTTATAATTTAATAAGGGAGTGGTGTGTTAGGAGTAGAAGGGAAACTTAGTCGATTGAAACAAATAAGTGAGGGCAAAATGGACCTTTCCCACCCACTTAAACCCCCCAGCTAATTTTCTGAAACACAAACAACACCTTCATTCATTAAAAACCAGAAACTAGAGAGGGAGAGAAGAGAGTGAGTTGCGAAGAGGAGTAGAGAAGGAAGAGGGGAGAACTCCTTGGATCCTCAATGCATGTAAGTGTTCTATAGTTCATTCTTCTCCATTTTTCAACCTCTTTCCAATGATACCAATTTTGTTGGCTCAATCTTCCTCCTTTCCCTTCCACCATTTTCGAGCTTAAAGCTCAATCCAAGCCAAAATCCGAAAGTTTGCCTTGCATGTTGTCTAGGGAAGCTTGTAGGTGGTGTGTGGGGTGCAAGGTTTAGTCTTAGGGCTCATAAGCTAGCTACATTGCGAATTTAAGGAAGGATTGGAGTATCCAAGTTGCTGTGTTCCAAGTTCCTAGTGAGTGGATTTCGCTTTTGAAGCCTCGGACGCGGTAGGTACGAATTCGTGACGTTTCAGAGTCGTTGAACTTTCGAAGTCTCGGCGAATTTCATGATTTTCATCACGACCGGTGAGTTCTATACTCGCTTAGGGAAATGTTTCGAAATGATAATCGTGCATTTTGGTTCTGTTTTCAACTCGTCGTGTTTTTGTGTTAGAAACAGTATTTCGAATTCTTGATGTTTGATGTGTTGAAATTGTGATAATTATATGATTGTTGGAATGTGATTGCTATGACTATTTGTGCTAGTTATGTGTTGATTTGGACTGAATTGGTATATTGTGCTTTTCGGGGATCGATCGGAACGATAATTGGGAACGAACGGGATGGCCATATTATGAGAAAACAGCAATTCTGTGTTACTTATGAACACGCACGGGTCGTGCGCCCTAGGGCACGGACCGTGCGTACTCTTTGCAAACTGTGTTTCAAAAACTTTGGAAACACGCACGGGTCGTGCACCTCTGGAGCACGGACCGTGCGTGTACTTCTGTTACCCAACTTCAAAACGCGCCTTAGGCCATTCCGAACGGTTCCAATTGCATTCTAATCCCTTCCCCAATGTTATATAATGATAAAACAACCTCACTTCATTGGACTTGCTTAGGTTTGGATTGAATTGGGGGAAGAATTTCCTAAGCTATAATAGATGTTATATGGATTGGTTAAAACAAAGCAAATAAGTGATATTCCCCTTTATAGATGGGTTAAAACATTGTTTTAGTGACAGTGAGTGAGAAATTATAACATATGCTATTGAAACGGACTTCGTGTTCCGCTACGGTTTTGGTAACCACTTATATGTGAATTTAATGGATCAGACTTGGTGTTCCGCTACGGTTTTGGTAACCGCTTAACAATTAGTTAATCGAGGTGACGACCTCTACGAGATAGCACACTAGGGGAGGGAAGTCATGATTCCCATAACCTAGGCCCCTCATTGTTTGCCCACCAGTAAGAGTGGATTGGGTTCACCAAAAGTCGATAAAGAAACCGAATAAGGTGACTTGCGGTGTTGTGTTAGTACGAATGTTATTGTAGCTATCCAGGTTTGGGCTACGAATGAAAAAGATGCATAATGAACCGTTAGTGTTAGTGAGGGGTCTTGATAGGAGTCACTGAGATAATGTTTATCTCACCCTTTAATGTTGTTGTTTTTCAGAGAAACAGGGAAATTCAAAAGCAGTGAAACATGGCTAGGTGATGTTCCGCATGATGATGTTGAAGACTAGCTAGCTGCTTATGTTATTTCATTTTGAGAACTTCGAATATATTACTTGTACTTGTACTCAAAGTTGTATATCGGTTTTCCGCTTTATTTTTGTATTTGGATATTGAACTCTAGGTTTGAGGCGAGGACGTCTAGTTATGGAACTTATGTTAATTATGTACTTCGGTTTGAAGTCTTAAATGCGAGTGGTACTTTGACAAGTTTAATCAAAGTTTTAGTATTGTTCAATGTCCATAAAACAGGAATAACACTCTGATGTATGCTATGAAAGTATATCTTGGATATTTCTACAAGTTAGAATTATCGAGGTGTTACAATATGGTAACAGAGCAGTTCGACCTAGTCGGGCTTAGATTAGTTGTAGGGTTGTGTGTCCCTTGAGTAATTCTGCTATCTTGCTTCTTATGATGCTAAGAGACATTGAAACTGATCAACTTAATACTTGGTGTATCGTTTGCAGAATTATGGCAGGAGGATCAAAGAACACTCAACCAATCGATCCACATGCTGCTTGGATGCAGAATATGATGGAAAGGCAGCAAAAGATGCTGGAAGACATGCTGCTAATGCAACAAAATGCTCAAGCTCAGCCCCAACAAGCTCCTGAGCCGCCAGTTAACCCAGGGCAGGTTTACTCTAAATTCTTGAAGATGAAACCCTCATAGTTCAGAGGAGGACCTGATGTCAAGGAAGCCCAGCATTGGCTGGATGATATTGAAAATATTTTCCTCACAATGCAAGTTACTGATGAAGATAAGCTGAGATTGGCATCCCATATGCTGAAGGGAGAAGCCAACAATTGGTGGACTAATGTTAAGGCCATGATGGCAACTATGGGTACTCCCCAGACTTGGGAGAATTTCAGGCAAACATTTCTGGAGCAATTCTTCCCAGCTGCTATGAAGTTCGATAAGGAGAATGAGTTTTTAACTCTCACCCAAGGAAGTTTGACTATGGGCCAATGCACGGCCAAATTTGAAGAGCTGTACCAATTCTTCGGTTTGGCTGGGTATGATCCCAATGACAGGTGGAAGACTGACAGGTATAAATATGGACTGAGAGAAGACATTGCACAGAGTCTGAGTTCTTTTGCGTGCATCAACTACGCGGCATGGTGCAACAAGCCCATATTACTGAAAGTGACCTAAAAAGATTGTATGCAAGCCGAAAGGCGTTTAGTCAGAACAGGAGGGGTGCTGGCTCATCTAACTCCCAAGGAAATCCCAGGTACAACTCAAGCAAAGGAAAACAAGTACAGTCGTCTGATTCCTCAAGATTCAGCAAGTGTTCTACGTGTGGGAAGTCCCACCGAGGTGAATGTCGCCCTAGTGAAAATCGGTGTTTCTATTGTAGGGAGGAAGGTCACTACATCCATGAGTGCCCGGACAAGAAGAGGAAAGATTCAGAACAGCCTATTGTAACTCATGGTAGAGTCTACACCTTGGATGCTCAGAAAGTTACACCGTCAGATAATCTGCTAAGGGGTATGTGATCTCTTTTCTATAACTCTGTTAGTATTTTATATGATTCAAGTGCAACTCATTGTTTTATCTTTCAAGTTTTCGTCGATCGGTTGGGATTAGCCTTAACCCCGTTGTCTCAACCAATCTCCATTAAAACTGCTGCCGAGGGTAGTATTCAGACTCAAGCCTTATGTGAGAACTGTCTTCTATCCATCAGAGACAAATTTTGTGGTGGACTTTATTTGTTTACCAATGAAGGGTATGGACGTTGTCTTAGGTATGAGTTGGATGACTGCCAACCATGTAACTATTGATTGCTTTCATCGGACTATCAGTTTTGCCTCCGAGACAGTGGAGCTAAAGCCGACCAATTCCGAAGTCGTTATCTCATTCACTTCCGCAAGTCATTGTCTATTCAAAGGTGCGGAAGCTTATGCCATGATGTTGTCTGCATCAGTAGAGACAGGTTTGGATCTATCTTCTGTACAAGTTGTTAAGGAATTCCTAGATGTATTTCCCGATGAAGTTTCTTCATTACCTCCAGATCGTGAGGTGGAGTTCTCTATAGAATTGGTTCCGGGCACATGGCCAATTTCTATAGCTCCTTATAGGATGTCTCCTTTAGAGCTGAAAGAGTTGAAAACCCAACTTGAAGAGTTAATATCAAAACAATTTATCCGACCGAGTGCCTCGCCATGGGGTGCTCCTGTATTACTTGTCAAGAAGAAGGATGGAAGCATGGGGTTATGCATTGATTATCGTCAGTTGAACAAGGTAACTATTAAGAATAAGTACCCTCTGCCAAGGATTGATGATTTGGTAGACCAATTGCGAGGAGCTTCGGTATTTTCAAAGATTTATTTAAGGTCCGGTTATCATCAAATCAGAGTTCGAGCCTTGGATATTCCGAAGACCGCTTTCCGTACTAGGTATGGACACTACGAGTTCGTAGTGATGCCCTTCGGTTTAACCAACGCTCCAGATGTATTCATGGATTACATGAATCGAATTTTCAACCCTTATCTGGATCAGTTTGTTGTAGTATTTATTGATGATATCTTGGTCTACTTTAAGACGATTGAGGAGCATGTATAGCATCTCCTAATTGTTCTGAACGTACTCCGAGAGAAGAAGTTGTATGCCAAACCATCCAAGTGTTATTTCTGGATGCCTGAAGTTAAGTTTCTGGACCATGTAATATCTCAAGCCGGTGTCGCAGTGGACCCCAGTAAGATTGAAGCTGTGGTAGACTGGGAACAGCCATCTACAGTCAATGAGGTAAGAAGTTTCTTGGGATTAACTGGGTATTATTGGAGATTCATTCAAGGATTTTCTCAGCTAATTCTTCCACTCACTCGGTTAACTCGCAAGAGTCAACCATTTGTATGGGACTCTGCCTGTGATGAATGTTTCGTAGAATTGAAGAATCGTTTGACTTCTGCACCCATTCTAATTCTTCCAGATCCGTCTATGGGATTTCAAATTTACTGTGACGCCCCTGGTAAGGGTTTAGGATGTGTCCTTATGCAGAAGCAACAAGTAGTTGCTTATGCCTCCAGACAGTTGAAGCCGCATGAAGAGAATTACCCAACTCATGATTTAGAGTTGGCGGCGATTGTGTTTGCCCTAAAGATTTGGAGGCATTACTTGTATGGGTCTCGTTTCGAAGTCTTTAGTGATCACAAGAGCCTTAAGTATCTGTTTGATCAAAAGGATCTGAACAACAGACAGAGAAGATGGGTAGAGTTTCTGAAGGATTATGATTTTGAATTGAAGTACCATCCAGGGAAGGCTAATGTAGTAGCTGATGCTTTGAGTAGGAAATCTATTCACACGGCAAAATTGATGATTCATGAGATGGCATTGTTGGAATCGTTTAGAGATCTTAACTTGAAGGTTAAGCCAAAAAGAAACAGATTGGTGTTGAGTCATATTCAGATTTCGAGTCCCTTGAGAAATCTGATTCGCTCAGCCCAAGAGGCTGACTTAGAGTTGCAAACGCGGAAGATGTTGTCAAATTACACCTAAGATAGTGATGGTGTGATTTGCTTTGATGGTAGAACCTGTGTGCCGAATGATGAAGATATTAAGAAGCAGGTTTTAGAAGAGGCTCATAAGAGTCGGTTCTCAATACATCCTGGGTCTACCAAGATGTATAGAGACTTCAACCAGTTGTATTGGTGGCCGAGTATGAAAGTGGGAGTTGCAGAATTCGTGTCTCGATGCTTGACTTGTCAAAGGGTTAAAATAGAGCACCAGAAGCCCGCCGGTCTGTTGCAACCTTTGAATGTGCCAGAATGGAAATGGAAAAGCATTTCTATGGACTTTGTCATGGGGTTACCACGGTCCCAAGCCGGAAATGATTCCATTTGGGTAGTGGTGGATCGCTTGACCAAGTCCGCTCATTTTATTCCGGTGCGTTCGAATCACAAGATTGCTAGGTTAGTAGAAGAGTATCTCAAGAATATTGTGAAGTTGCATGGAATCCCCACGAGTATCATCTGTGATCGTGATCCCAAGTTCACATCACGATTCTGGAGAGCACTGAATATGGCATTGGGAACCATGGTATGTGCTAGTACCGCTTATCATCTGCAGACGGACGGACAAACTGAAAGGACGATTTAGACTTTGGAGGATATGCTAAGAGCATGTGTACTTGACAGTGGAGGCCGATGGGAGGATCATCTTCCATTGGTGGAGTTTGCTTACAACAACAGTTACCATTCTAGCATCGGAATGACTCCATATGAAGCATTATATGGAAGGAAGTGTAGAACACCAGTGTGTTGGTGGGATGTCGGTGAACAAAGATTGTTGGGTCCGGATTTAGTCCGTGAGACTACTGAGAAGATCCACCAGATTAGGGAACGGATAAAGACAGCTCAGAGTCGGCAAAAGAGTTACGCCGACAAAAGAAGAAGGCCATTGGAATTTGAAGAAGGAGATCATGTATTTCTGAGACTTTCTCCAACCATTGGTACCGGTATAGCATTGCAACGAAGAAGCTCAGCCCTCGGTATATTGGACTCTTCCAGATTATCGAGCGAGTTGGGCCAGTAGCATACCGCATCGCCTTGCCTCCAGCTTTGTCTAGACTACATGACATATTTCATGTGTTGCAATTGAGGAAGTACATCCCCGATCCGAGTCAACCATTGAGTTATGAAACGATTGACATCCGACCGGATTTGTCTTATCAGCCCACTCCAATCAGAATCATCGAACGTGGCGAGAAAACACTCCGAACGAGATCAATTCCTATTATCAAAGTGCTTTGGGATGGTACCTCACCTGACGAAGCGACATGGGAAGTAGAAGAAAACATGCGGGTGAAATCTCCCCATCTTTTCGATTGAGGTATGTTTTGTCCAATTTTGAGGACAAAATTTTTAAAAGTTGGGGTGATTGTAACATCCCCAATTTAGCTAATTTAATTTATTTAAATTAGCAAGGAGTCATAATTAATTAATTAGCTGAACCAAATTAATTAATGAAAAATATTAAGTTACGAGATGTTTGAGTTAAATGATTTATTGTTGTGCATAATCGTTATATTATGCTAAGTATAGGAGTCATGAAGATTAGAAATGGAATTAAGAGGGAATTAGAAAGCCAAGGGCATTTCAGTCTTTTCCACTTATTAAAAGACCCTCAGCTGGAGAAACACCCAAAACTCACCTTGTTTCAGCAAAGAAACTGAAAGTAATAATAATATAAGTTATAATTTAATAAGGGAGTGGTGTGTTAGGAGTAGAAGGGCAACTTAGTCAATTGAAACAAATAAGTGAGGGCAAAATGGACCTTTCCCACCCACTTAAACCCCCAACTCATTTTCTGAAACACAAACAGCACATTCATTCATTAAAAATCAGAAACTAGAGAGGGAGAGAAGAAAGTGAGTTGCGAAGAGGAGAAGAGAAGGAAGAGGGGAGAACTCCTTGGATCCTCAATGCATGTAAGTGTTCTATAGTTCATTCTTCTCCATTTTTCAACCTCTTTCCAATGATACCAATTTTGTTGGCTCAATCTTCCTCCTTTCCCTTCCACCATTTTCGAGCTTAAAGCTCAATCCTAACCAAAATCTGAAAGTTTGCCTTGCATGTTGTCTAGGGAAGCTTGTAGGTGGTGTGTGGGCTGCAAGGTTCAGTCTTAGGGCTCATAAGCTAGCTACAATGCGAATTTAAGGAAGGATTGGAGTATCCAAGTTGCTGTGTTCCAAGTTCCTAGTGAGTGGATTTCGCTTTTGAAGCCTTGGACACGGTTGGTACGAGTTCGTGACGTTTCAGAGTCGTTGAACTTTCGAAGTCTCGGCGAATTTCGTGATTTTCATCACGATCGGTGAGTTCTATACTCGCTTAGGGAAATGTTTCGAAACGATAATCGTGCATTTTGGTTCTGTTTTCAACTCATCGTGTTTTTGTGTTAGAAACAGTATTTCGAGTTCTTGATGTTTGATGTGTTGAAATTGTGATAATTATATGATTGTTGGAATGTGATTGCTATGACTATTTGTGCTGGTTATGTGTTGATTTGGACTGAATTGGTATATTGTGGTTTTCGGGGATCGATCGGAACGATAATTGGGAACGAATGAGATGGCCATATTATGAGAAAACAACAATTCTGTGTTACTGATGAACACGCACGGGTCGTGCGCCCTAGGGCACAGACCGTGCGTACTATTCGCAAACTGTGTTTCAAAAACTTTGGAAACACGCACGGGTCGTGCGCCTCTGGAGGACGGACCGTGCGTGTACTTCAGTTACCCAACTTCAAAACGCGTCTTAGGCCATTCCGAACGGTTCCAATTGCATTCTAATCCCTTCCCCAATGTTATATAATGATAAAACAACCTCACTTCATTGGACTTGCTTAGGTTTGAATTGAATTGGGGGAAGAATTTCCTAAGCTATAATAGATGTTATATGGATTGGTTAAAACAAAGCAAATAAGTGATATTCCCCTTTATAGATGGGTTAAAACATTGTTTTAGTGACAGCGATTGAGAAATTATAACATATGCTAATGAAACGGACTTGGTGTTCCGCTACGGTTTTGGTAACCGCTTATATGTGAATTTAATGGATCAGACTTGGTGTTCCGCTACGGTTTTGGTAACCGCTTAACAATTAGTTAATCGAGGTGACGACCTCTACGAGATAGCACACTAGGGGAGGGAAGTCATGATTCCCATAACCTAGGCCCCTCATTGTTTGCCCACCAGTAAGAGTGGATTGGGTTCACCAAAAATCGATAAAGAAACCGAATAAGGTGACTTGCGGTGTTGTGTTAGTATGAATGTTATTGTAGCTATCCAAGTTTGGGCTACGAATGAAAAAGATGCATAATGAACCGTTAGTGTTAGTGAGGGGTCTCGATAGAACTCACTGAGATAATGTTTATCTCACCCTTTAATGTTGTTGTTTTTCAGAGAAACAGGGAAAGTCGAAAGCAGTGAAACATGGCTAGGTGATGTTCCGCATGATGATGTTGAAGACTAGCTAGCTGCTTATGTTATTTCATTTTGAGAACTTCGAATATATGACTTGTACTTGTACTCAAAGTTGTATATCGGTTTTCCGCTTTATTCCTGTATTTGGATATTGAACTCTAGGTTTGAGGCGAGGACGTCTAGTTATGGAACTTATGTTAATTATGTACTTCGGTTTGAAGTCTTAAATGCGAGTGGTACTTTGACAAGTTTAATCAAAGTTTTAGTATTGTTCAATGTCCATAAAACAGGAATAACACTCTGATGTATGCTATGAAAGTATATCTTGCATATTTCTACAAGTTAGAAATATCGGGGTGTTACAGATTCCCTTAGATTTCTTGCTTATGTCTTGTAACGGCCGCAACGACCATATTATGATGTATGTACTATATATATACCGCCCTAAAAGGCCAATAAAAGGACTCGCTCATTTTTCACTCACATAATCCTAGAATCACATATACTTGTGTAGTTGTGTTCGATCATATTTAATAAATTGAGTATAATCAAAGTAAGGGTGGGAGATTGCCTATCATCATCCATCCTTTTAAGCGGACACACCTTGGGGCCGAATTTGGCGCCAACTTTTAGGGGTATTTTCGTCAATCTATTTCAACTTTTCATTGCATGTCACACACTTAACAAAATACTGACACCTACCTACAACACCACTCTCCAACCACTTGACTTGCTTTTCTCTCTCTCTACCCTACAACACCGCTTTCCCACTTGACCTGCAACACCATTTTTCCCTCTCACTCTCTAATTTCCTCTCTCGTTCATTTTCCCTTTCTCTTCACTCACTTCTTCTTTCTAGACTCTTCTTCTTCCACCCCTCTTCCATTTCTTTCTTATGCATGCACAAGATCCTTGTAATTTTTTTTGCTTTTCTCTTCTACAGTTGCTTCAGGACCTTCAGGTCTCAAAGAATGGATGTTTTGCTGCTCTTGGCGTTGTCGAACTCAAAGGAGGAAGCAAAACATGTGGGAGTAGAAAGAGAAGGAGAGGAAAGAGAGGGGTTGGCAATCCGCACAGAGAGAAGCAGGCGAAGGAGAGAGCAGCGCAACATGGTGATGGTGGTGCAGCATCCGAAAGTGGCGGTAAAGACCGCCGTGGGTGGTGGTGCGAATGGAGAAGGCTCGCGGTAATTCTATCCTATTTTTTCTCTGAATCTTCTATGTTTTTTGCTTCTCCTTCTCCCTTTTTCTTCTCCAATCTGCTATCGAGTCTAGAGTCTCATCCATTGGAAAATCTACTTACGCTCGAATCATCAAACATGGCCTTCAACCAAAAAACCCTGTTACCAACCCTAACAATGGCAACAGTAACACCCATTCTCTACCTAGTAATTATCTAATAAAATCAGAGTTCAAAAATTGATTTCATACTTCGAAAGGGATGTCACACATTCATCATTAAACAAAACGTCTCATGCGACATAAATAACACCTGGTCAAAAAAAATACATCACCACGCAGCGGAATATAATATAAGTTTCAAAACATGAAATAACAACGTCCTGAATGGACTCCAAATAACAAAATATAATAATCCGAAGTTTAAAGTTTATCCCCCCCTTGAGTGTTACACATCAAAGCAAAGGACACCGACGACACCGACACAGAATAGCGAAGGTACCTAAGCCTTCACTCGCAATCACCTGCACGTTACCGCATAGGGGTAACATTCAAACAGAAGGGGTGAGATATCTTCAATATAATAGCATAAAATGATAGGAAGTATACTAGAATATGATACTATATCTACCACTTCACTACACACATCAATTTATAAACATACGTCCAATTATAAACATGACATCAAATTATAAACAATCTCAACCAGTCACCAAATGTCATGACGATGCATGAATGCAACCCACACCAACGGGCATATGCATGTGGTACCAAAATCACCAAAAGTCTTGCCCGTAAATAGGGGCGTCACCAAAATTGAGAGCTTTCACACCAGGCTCACCAATTCACCAAAAATCGAGCTTTCACACTAGGCTCGCCAGTTTTATAAAAATTTGAGCTTTCACACCTAGCTCCAAGACCAAAGGTCTTCACCAAAATAATGCATATGCTGTATGCGACACCATGAATGCACACAGACAATCACCAATTTAGCCACAATGTGACACACCAACAACAATCACCAAATATCACCTAAGTTGGGCTTTCACACCTAGCCACAACGACACCAAAAACACCAACCACCCGACACAACGGAACACCAAGACTTGGAACCTTCACACCTAGTTCCAACAACACCAAGGTTTGAGCCTTCACACCTAGCTTCAAACCGCACCAATACACCTAGAGGACAACAACCTTCCAAAACAACACCAAGACACCAAGAAGACAACAATTTTTCCAAAACAGAACCAATACACCAAGATAACGACAATTTTCTAAAACGTTTGAGACACGAGAGTTTTTCACAACACCGGGGGCAAACGACAAATTCTTCAAAGTGTTTGAGACACGACAATTTTCTTTTAAAACATCACCATTTAACGACTACACCAACGGTAAACAACTTTTCCAGAAAAATGGGCCACTTTGCCTCAAATTATAATATTCAGTTAGGCCTCTGAATAAGCTTCCCAAAACATTTTGAAACGTCTAAATCGGACACCCGAGTCAAAAGTTATGTCAAAAACAAAACCGGGGAACATTTGAGCAACATCCTGAAAATGGCGCTCAGGCACTGGGCGCCTAGCAGGGAACACACAACACAAGAAACTGGCGCCCAGGAGCAGGGCGCCCAGCAACAGGCAACAACACTGAACTTGGCGCCCAGGAGCAGGGCGCCTGGCAACCAACGCAACACAAATGGCTTTGGCGCCCAGGGGCAGGGCGCCTAGCAGCAGGGAGCAACACAACAAGCAACACCACAGGAATTGGCACCCTTGGTAGGTAAACTAATATTGCAGGTAAACTAATATTGCAGGATAAGTTTTGATGATGAAAAAGACAAAGGCAAAGTTGATGGCCAAAGTGAATAAAAGTGACTAAACATCAAAGTCACAATCCAAGACAAACAAGCTCAAGAATTGAAGATTCAAGTTTAAGGGTAGTCCTTAAATATAAGGGTAGTCCTTAGGGTTTGGGTGTGTCTTAGGAAAAAGTATAAGCTCTTTCGAAGGTCAGCTCGTATCTCAAAGTCTCACACACTCACAAGTTTTTCAAAGATGCATGCATACTTACGTAAACATACCTATCATCTTTAAAACATAGAAATCAATTTTATCTTGCATATACATTCATCAAAATCGATTTTCAGGCCAATCAGAAAAGGAAGAATCGATTTTCACTTCATGTATTTTCAGTGCATAAATCGATTCCTGAGCCAAACTTTTTTAAAGGAAGAATCGATTCCCACTCTTTTGCACTTAACTGAGAATCGATTCCTACATGTCTCAGGCAAGCTGAGAATCGATTCATACAAATTTTCACTAAGTACAGAATCGATTCCTAGCCCTCCATGGTTCTCAAGAATCGATTGTCCCTATTTTTCAAACAAGTCAAAATCGATTCCTCACTTCATTGAATCGATTCCTAGATCCAATGATTTCAACAAAGAATCGATTCCTACATTATTTTCAACGTAAACTTGATTCTCTCATAGCCTATAAATAGGCACTGCATTACGTTCATTTTCACACAACCCATTTCACGAATCAGAGAACTTTTGAGAAAAACTCTTCCCGCTTTTACTTTTGCTCGTCACGCACCGTTGGTCCGTTAGAGCTGATCTTTTGCTAAGAGTTAGTTGGGGTTGCATTCTTCAAGTGGTAATACCTGCCTTCATTAGAGGTATTTCTGTCTTTACAATTGTTTATTGTTTAATTGTTTGTGATTTGTACTAGGGAGTGGGGTATCTCTCTAGGGTAGCTGTTTGTACTAGGAAGTGGGGTATCTTTCTGGGGCAGCTGATTGTAACAGGGGTGGGGTATCTC
Organism: Astragalus membranaceus; assembly: GCA_039519185.1. Taxonomy (NCBI): domain Eukaryota; kingdom Viridiplantae; phylum Streptophyta; class Magnoliopsida; order Fabales; family Fabaceae; genus Astragalus; species Astragalus membranaceus. The sequence goes on along the minus strand of CM076846.1, from coordinate 160,165,164 downwards.
TTGTTATTGTTATATTAGATTTGAGGGCTCTCCATAGGTGGGGTATCCTAGGAGGAGAGTGTCTGAGTCTGTAAAGGTTTTCCAAGGCACCTGTAAGCCTTGTTGTTTTGGTTAGTGGAAAATCTCACAAGGGTGTGAGGACTGGACGTAGGTCACTAGGAGGTGACCGAACCAGGATAAATCTCTGCGTGCTTTACTGCTTTCCTGCTTTACTGTTATACCGCTTTACTGCTTTATATTCTAATTCCTTCGCTTACACTTAACCTGCGCGAAAATTGATCTAAGTCATTGAAAAGGGGAAAAACGTTTTCGAAAGATCTGAAAAGTTTTTAAATCTCAATTCACCCCCCCCTCTTAAGACTGAAGCCACTTGGTAACAAAAGAAACACCAAGGAAGTTATAGTGACAGGGAATTCAAGTAGACTTACATAGATCAATTGCAATTTTATTTAAATGCCTTTAATTAGTTGGACTTTTATAATTGTTGTTTTATCTTATTTGCCACTATATATGATCTCTTGGTCTTGTAAAAATCACTCAATCAATGAAATGGTCTTTAATTTTTGTAGCTTAATTTAGTGTTTCTGAGTTTTAGTATTGCTCTGCATCTTCTTCATCTAATTTCTGTATTCTAGTGTAAACATCCTAATTTTGGTAATTTCATTTTTGATCTCATCTCAACTGTTTGAATATGACTATTTCGAATTATGACAGGAACGAATACCCATGAGCAGCGTTTACGCTGAAAAGCACTACCCATGCCTAAAAATGCGCTGGGGCAATGGGAAACACTTTTCCCAAGAGCGCTACCCATGGCTATCAATGAGCAGCACTTTTTAAGCGTTGCCCAGTGTGGGAGTGGAATCAGCAGCGCCAAGTTTAGTAGCGCTCAAAAGCGCTACCCATGGCTAAAAAAAACGCCGTCCATCCCCAAATCTGTTGTAGTGATCCATGATAGCTCCTGAAAGATGTCCAATGTTCACAAGCTTTGGACCATGGTTTATGACTTTAAGCGATCCATGATTCTGAAACATATCAAATCAATAAAATCAAATTACATTGTCATGTTCATTCAACAATGAAATGAAATATTCTAACGCACAATTCATTATCTTCATTTCTCCCATCCACAACTAGTGGGCAACACAATCTATACATTTACATCCCATGGTACTCTCCACGTGGATCTCCAGTCTCTGAGCGCGCCAAACTTCCCGCGTTTCCCCCCAAGCTGCTGCCATTGAAACGCCGCCGCGTGGTCCACGTCGGATGCCAGCGGAGTCTCCTCGCCAACAAGGTTTGTGTCAGGGAAGGAATGGAAACCAGAAATGTTCTTGTCAGGGAAAGAATGGAGCAAATCTGCGTTTTTTGACTATCAATAGTGTCAAGGATCTCATTTCAGTTTCATCCGGCCACGTGTGTTTCATCTTCCGACTTCTATCACAGAGTTTTTGAAGGCTTTACTCTTCTTCACTCTACCGATTCGTTTCTTCACACGAGGTGACATTTTGCTGTTTCTCTTCAATCTACACTCTTCTTCTTTCACTTTCTCAATCTCTTTGCAATCTTGCCAACCTATCAAAAGAAGAAAAGAGGACTAGCGATCAAAAGAAGAAAAGAGGAAGGGAGGTGAGCAAGCGGAACACAAGTTTGCCGCGGTGTCAAAGCAGGTACGAACAACAGCGGTGGCGTCGACACCTAATGTAGGAGTGGAGGTCATCCGTTCCACTTTTTTTGTTGTGTTTTCTCCTCCCCCATTTTTGGTTTGTACCATATGAACTGTCTCTTCTCCCCCATTTTAATTTGTTATCATTTTTATCAAATATATTTGGGTTTATCCAATTGGTTTGTTGATCGCAGCACCAACATGATGCATTTCTTGCTATTGATCCACCTTTGGCGGCGAGCGGCATCCCATCACATGGATCACTAATACAATGCATAGAACATTTGCGACATCGCATGAAGTCGATCTGGCATCAAAGGGAGTAGAAACAACTATCGCATTCCGCAAAACTGGCATTTACATAAACTAGCGGTAACCAGCTACACAAACCATCTTGCTTTTGTATTTATTAGTTTTCTTCTAAGTGGTAACCGCCGCCTGTTCGATAAGATGCCTCACTGGAGTGAGGTGTATTTTATTTTTTACTTTTTATTTGTGGAAGAATTGTGTTCCGGATTTTCTTATTTTTTATGCAATACGAAGAAAAGTGTGTGATTTATGGTGCTGAATTATTGTTGTTTACCAAGAGGATGGTCCAATTTCAACAATATTAAAGACTTAAAAGAAGGTTGTGATCTCAAGTTTGGTGTGCAAGCCGAGAATAGTAAAGCAACACCTTTACTATTTATTTTACTTCTGAAAAAATCTTATATGTTTCCTTTATTGGTTGATATGTTGGATTTGATATTGGGTAATTGAAGTATCACTAAAGGTTCAACTTTTTTGAGATTTTGGTTAGATCAAAGAAAGTGTCAATTTGTAATTCAGTTGAGATGCGATGCAGCAATGCAACGACAATTTGAGTGGATGCGTCTTTGAATTTTCTTTTGATGTTCTTATGGTTTCGTTTTGTGAGCATTGAGCAGGTGTTATAAAAGCTATTAATGTTTAGCAGTTGGGTTTTCCAGGTTATTTCAAAGTGATGTTTTTGAATGTCTCACATATGCTATTGTGGTTGAGCTTCCAAACAAGAATCTTCTCACCTTAGTGAAAGAGGCATGGTATGCAAACATATATAAAATGTATTTTCACTATAGTCATATTTCATATTACTTATTCAATGACTTTATCTACCTCTGTTAATCTTATTAGCTCAGACAACAACCTTACCAACCTGTATAGTTTCTCACAACAATGCATTGTTTAGCTTTGCTGGTCTCAAACAATTTTGCTAAGATTAAAAGCAATTTCATAGTTTACTTTACTTTGGTATTCATTTTTCCTTTCCTGAGAAGCATTGGCTAGCTGATTGTGAACTTCTTCAGTTTCTGTTTTGATGCCATTGGGATGAGCTTCTTTTATTTAAACTTTGATGGTATTTAGCAGCTGATCATGAGATCCTTCACATGGTATTAGCTTTCATATCAAGTGACCACATTTCAGATGTTTCTTCTTTAATGGTATCCAAAAGCGTCAGCTTTGTTCTTTTAGTGAAGAAGTAAGGAACCAGGAAACCCGATGGCCTTAATAAAGACTGCAACTTAGTACTATGTGTGTTGGTTTTATTCTACTAATAATTACAATTTAGATATAATGAAGAGCAGAACAGTCACAATACATTATCAGTCACTTCTAGATCTTATCAAACAGTTGAACTATAAAGTCACAACTTGTATCGATCACTGTTTTCTATGAGAGATAGTGTCCTTAACCATCTATTGTGGCCAACAAGAAATAATATATCAATGGTTGGAGCTTAACAGTCTGTTGTATAAAGCTTTATATTGGAAGATAATTAGTGATTCAATATTGCTTAATTCACTTGTAATTAGTTCAGTTTTTAGTTTTGAAAAGTCAATGCCTATGTGGCTGATTGTGTGGCATATCACTAAGCCTAGTTGGCTGCCACTTGTATATATACCTCTTTTGTTAACTCATACACGGTTAATACATTTTTTACTCTCTATTATCACTTTGCTATTTTCTGTTGCAATTCGTCTTTCTCTGCAATTCTGTTTCCTTTCGTTTTCTGTTCATCCCTCTCCATCTATATCCCAACAAATTGGTATAACAGAACTTGAAGATCCAACAAGATCCATCAATGGCGACGCGAGACAATCAAGGGATCCCGTCGAATTTGCCCATTTTCAAAGGGAAGAACTACGAACGATGGTGTGCGCAAATGAATGTGTTGTTTCATTTTCAAGATGTGCTGGAAATCGTGAATGATGGCATTCCACCACTTGAAGAAAATGCGACTGAATCGCAGAGGAACAATTACCATGCATTGCGAAAGAGAGATGGCAAAGGATTGTTCTTGATTCATCAAAGTGTTGATGAGAACATCCTAGAATTGATCAATGACTGTGATTCCGCGAAGAATGCGTGGGATATTCTCAAGAATACATATGGAGGAGCAGATCGATTGAAGCAAGTTCGATTACAGTCACTCTGAAAACAATATAAAGAATTGAAGATGAATGATGGAGAGTCAATTGGGGAATTCATCACGAGGTTAGTTGCTCTAACAAATCAAATGAAAGGTAATGGGAAAAATGTTTCTGAGGAAAGTAAAGTAGAAAAGGTGCTTAGATCTTTAACCCTAGATTTCGATTATGTTGTAACTGCTATTGAAGAATCCAAGAACATAGGTGAAATGAAGTTAGATGAACTTCAAGGTTCCTTAGAGGCTCATGAATTGAGAATTAGGCAGAGAAGTTTAGAGAAAGAAACTGAACAAGCCTTGTTGACACGCTCCTCTAAGAAAAATTGGAAGGCAGGCAACAAGAAAGAAAAGGGAAAATGGAAGAGTAAAGATAAAGATTCCGGTAATAAGAAAGATGAACATAAGAATTCTGATAGTAAAAAACCTGATTTGAGTAAAATCCAATGCTATAATTGTCAGCAATTTGGGCATTATAGGAACAAATGCAAGAACACGAAAGTTCCTAGGGATAGAGATGCAGAAGCCAAATTTGCAGATGATGATAACTCTGACTCTGATTCAGATGGATTGGTACTAATGGCAGTCATAGATGATGAGATTGAAGAAGACATTCATCTCAATGAAATTGTTGCTGAGAGTAGTGAGCAAGACAGTGGGAACACTTGTGACAGTGGAAACACTTGTAATGCTCAAAATACTTGTGCAACAGTTGTGGGGCAAGGCAGTGGGGACACTGGTGATGCCTCCAACATTGCCAGCAATGATGATGAATGCTTATCTCTCATGACAGTCACTGATACTGAATTGTTACTGTTGAAAGCAGATACAAATCAAGTAGATGAGAAATCTGATGAATGGTACTTGGATACAGGATGCTCAAATCATATGTGTTGTCACAAGAAATGGTTTATTGAGATGAAACAAATAAACAAGAGAATTAGATTTGCTGATAATAGCAAAGTTATGGAAGAGGGAATAGGCACTGTGAAATTTCTCTCAAAGGATGGTAAGTGGTGCTATATCCAGGAAGTGTTTTATGTACCAATGATGAGAAGCAACTTGCCGAGTCTTGGTTCAGATGATGGAGAAAAAATACTCAGCTGAAATGGAAGATAATTCCCTCAAAGTGTTTGATCCAAATAAGAAATTGATCTTGAAGGTTCAAATGCAAAGTAACAGAACTTTCAAAATCAAGCTTCAAGTAATACAAGAACAGTGCCTCTCAACCACAGTTGATAGTGAGAACTGGAAGTGGCACAAGAGATATGGTCATTTAAGTTTTAGAGCTTGAGTAAATTGAAGGAGAAAGGTATGGTGCGTGGTGTTGTGGATTATATATATGCGCAAGTATACGCAGTCACACAAGTAATATAGTAGAAAATACAGGTCGTACCCACAGGGATTGTATTTAATTTAGAGTTGTCATGTCTTAGCAAATCAGTGTGTAAGGATAAAAACTCAATTTTCAAATAGTAAAATAAAGGTTGAAGTGCAAGGAAGTAAAAAGGGAAACTATATGGTGAAGACTTAGTTGGATTGCTTTTACTAAGTAATTTTCCTTCCGTGTTAGTGCTATAGCATTAGATGTTATAGCATTGAGTGCTGTAGCATATGTTGCGTGCCTTTCGGTCACTTTCACCAATGTTTCGTGACAAGATCCTATGTCTGGGCTTCAAGTAAGTTCACCTTTGTCTATTAAGGAGCCCACAATATTCACTCTATGAACTAAGCTCTCCTATGTCTAGGTTTGGGCAAGGATTGTTCTAAATGTCTTTAAAACAACCACTCACTCATATCAATCTTTGAGATCAACTCATGAACCATTTCTGAACCCATGAATCTACCTATTTTAGTTGGCCAATCCCAAAATAGGTTTGGAAACATTAAAACACAAAGAATGAAATGCATACATCATAATATTATATTACTAACACATTAAAGAGTCATTACAAAGCTCAAGCAATCCAACTAAAAGATGTTTAGTTTATGTTAAACATTATCAACAACTTACAAACAGTGGAGTTCATATCACCAAGACAAAAAATAGAAGAAGAATGTGCAAAAGATACACCCCTCCAACTCCTAAGCATGAACTGGTGTGCTGACAGTGCTATAGCATGAGCAGAACAGAATATTCTAATGGATTTGATGATTGATCTTCAATGGATGCAAGAGGACAGTTTATCACTGTATGTTTCCCCTCAAAAACCAGAGAATTTCGTGTTGGAAGTGTAATGGATGATAGATTATGGAATGTGGAGTCTTCTCTTAAGTGTCTGAGTGGAGCTTCTTTATAGTGCAGATTTTTCCCTCCTCTTTTGCAAGTGAGGGAGACAAGTGAGTCATGTTGTCCCATCCATGTTTGCCAAGTGGTCATGTGCAATTGGTAGAAGGGTGGCTGCATCAGCATAGGGTGTGCCAATAGGGAGGCGCTGTCTGGACAAGATCAGGATTTACTGCAGATTTATTTCCTGCTTTTGTCTCCAAGTGGGCCCCAGCTCTAATGCGCACAGAATTTTATAGCACCTAATGCTATAGCACTTAACAGAAAACATTAGAAACTTCACAAGGGCACCAATTATGCCAAATAAATTCCATTTCAGTTCTTGACTCCCTTTTCCTTGATTTAACATAAATATTCACATAACTCTTAGCCTAAGCATACAAACTCACAATGATTTAAGAATAGAAATGCATAAATAACTCTACAAATGGAGAGTTATCACACCCCCAAACTTAAACCATTGCTTGTCCCCAAGCAATGACAAAAAGAACAAGTAAATCCCTACAACATTCATGCCAAGACTCTTTGAAATAAAATAACATGATCAAGTCAGTTCTTCCCTAAGTTACAAATTCTCAAAACATGCTCTTGACTGGGCTAAATTTTCAGATTCACTCACATAAACCATTGTTTTTCAGAACATCCAGAGTATTACTGCCCAAAGTGAGTGTGTGGCCTCTAAGCATAGTCCAATTCCTGATCAGGTTCAGAAGTTCACTTAACCTAGGAGAGAGTGGCATTCTTTTGAGTGTGTCAAGAAGAGTTCAAAATGGAGAGTAGACTAACAATTTCACTTAAGACTTGAGGGGCTTCAAAGCACAACAAAGGGCTTGATTAGGTATTTCAGACAGTGGCTAGTGTACTAAACTAAGAGAAATGAATGGTATTAGTGCTATAGCATGAGGTGTTATAGCACTTGCTGCTATGAGTACAGATTTCTGCTTATGTTTGATGACTTTGTGCTATAGCATTCCTTGCTGGACTCCAATATTTAGGCACAGTCTCAGCTACTTTTTTTAGTGAGGAGATGCTATAGCATTACATTGCTATACATTTGATGTTACAATTTCTGGCACAACTGAATTACACTGGCCTTCCTAAGTCTTCATACCTAGCCTTAATATAACCGATGCACCCCAAACTTAACTTCTAATGCTACTCTTAATTTTTATTGAAAATTTGACACATTCTTGGTCAACCAAGACTAACTTTAGCATCAGATCATTCCTAGCTGACTAAGTTTCTTCCTAAACTTAGAGTTTGTGTGGGAGAAGCAATAACACTGGTTATCATTCAAACAAGGCTACTTCACACCGTCACTCAATCATTGTAGCGACCGAAAAATCCGGGTGAGGATTCCTCGAAGGTTCAAAAATGAAGCCGCCACCAAGGTTTAGTTTAAGGGCAAACATTGGAAAATCCCGTTTGGAATGGATAAGGGTCTTTGAGACCAGATAAGGGTTCGGGAGTCGGTTATGCGTGGGGAAGGTATTAGCACCCCACGACATCCTTCCTAATGAAGGTTACCTGCTAACTAGTTGTAGGAAAGAATATTAATTTTGAAAATGTTAATTTTTACCCTTTTATTGATAGAGAAAGACTTAATAAAATTTTTAGTTTTTTGTGCTTGACAGGAGTGGGCCCCTGCTCCTACGTATCTCCAGGTGCGATGGAGAAATCAAAGCTACGTAGTTCTTTATTTAGAAAATGTTTGTTGGTTGGTGTTTTTTTAATATAGGGGTTTTAGGATTGTGTGATCTGTGTTGAAGGAGTGCTGGGGCTCTGAAGGGCCGCTGAGGGCTGAAGGAGCGCTGGGGCTCTGAAGGACCACAGTTCACTTATCCTAAAACGATGACTAACCCGGCCGTACAACCGACTTAATCCCCTACTTTGAAAATAAGATTTTTTGATTTTTGAAATGAAAAAGACGTGTTTGTATTTTTTTTAATTTAGAAATTATTTATTTTAAATAGGGATTTTAGGACCTGATCTGTAACGGTTCATTAGTGGCCTAAAAAGCAGACTAACCCGACTGTACAGTCGACTTAATCCCCTATTTATATTTTGTGGTTTTTTGTAAAAAAAAAATTAAGAAAGAAAGGTAATGGAAATTGTTTATTTTTGCGCTTAACAGGGGCGTGACCCTGCTCCTACGTATCTCCTGGTAGAGAATCAAAGGCTACGTAGTTCTAGGTAGAAAAAATTGTTTGTTGATGTATTTTATATAGGGATTTTTGGGCATGATCCGTAACGGTTCATTCGTGACCTAAAAAGCAGACTAACCCGACTGTACAGTCGACTTAGTCCCCTATTTATATTTTGGAAATGAAATATTCATCTATTTATTTTTATAGGTTTTTTTTGTAAAAGAAAATAATAAAAAACGCAAAGAGAGGATGCAGTAGTGAAATGGAGTGTTATTATTAGAATAAGGAAGAGTGAGAGTTAGTATATAAGATGAAATAAATACATACATAAAAAACATGCAAAAGGGAGTGGGGTGTAATAGTAAAACAGGGGTGCAATTAACAGAAATAGGGTTGTATTAATAAAATCGGAGGTGCGTAAAGCAGCCCACTGCTAGTTCTGCCAGCCCACGAACTCGTGGGCTTTTCACAGGGGGTATACGAAGTAACAAGGCTGGTGTAAATAGTGAATCTGAGTTTTAAAAAAAAACAGGGGGCGTAGCAATGAAACATAGGGGGGTGCAGTCAGTAGTAGCCTTGTTTTTGATTCCAGATCTCCTAGCCCACGAGTTATGGGCTTGTCAAAAAGGGTGGGCTGCGTGGGTGATTAACGCAATAAAAAGAGGGGTGCGAGAATTAAACAGACATTTAAGATAAAACAAAATAAATATTAAATTGAAGGCATATGTGAGGATATTTTTGACTAACCCTAATTTCATTCTCCTCTTTCACTTGCAGTGCCGCTGCTGAGAACAAAACAAAGAGAGAGGTACACGCGAAAGGAAAGAGAAAGAGACGGTGAGAGAGAGTGAGCGATAGAGAGGAGAGAGAGAGAGCCTGCATGAAGAAAGAAGAAGAACGAAGAAGGAGCAGAGAGGCGTGGGGACGGTGCTGACCGCTTCGTTTGATGGCGACGAACAGCGACCTCGGTAGGGAGAACGATGACGACAAACAGTGGCTCTCGGTGTTGTCAGTGCGGATCCAGGCGGTGCTGCGACAGAGGTGGTGATGGCGACGACGGCGGAGATGAGTTTTTTGCGAGGTTCGGTTGGTGGTTGTTGGGGGTTTGAGGGGTGGTTGACGGTGGAGAGATGACGATGAAGAGGGCGTGGTGACGGAAACGGCGTTGGGGTGGGTACTGGGGGAAGAGAGCGACAGTCAGAGGAAAAAAAGGGGAGGACGACGGTCGGAGTTAGTTGTGATGGGGCGATGAGAGAGAGGGTGAGGTTGAAGGGGATTGTGTCGGTAGAGGGAGGGAGAAGAGAGGATTTCGACTGGTATTTGGTTGGGTGGTGACGCGGTGGTTTGGCTATGGGGTGGCGGTTTTGGGCGGTCACGGTGGTGGCTGTTGGTGGTGTGGGTGGTTTTGTGGTACGTACGGTGGGGGAACCGAAGGTGGCCGAAGGTGGTGAATTTGGGGTGGTCACCGTGGTGACCCTGTTGGTGGTGCGGGGGTGGACGGAGCTTCAAGCTCCTCCATTCTTCTTCCTTTCTTCTCCCTTAATTTTATTCTGTTTTTTTTTGTATTTGTGCTTTGTGTATCTGCGTATTTTTTCACTGACTCCCCTTTTACTGTTCATTGTTCTTTTGTTTTTATAGGTGAATTGGTGTGATGGAGGTGAGGAATCAAAGGACAGGCAGTAGCTGGCTGAGGAAAAAAGGACAAAGGACGAGCTGGCTGAGGGAAAAAAGGACAAAGCACCAGCTGGCTGAGGGAGGAAGGACAGCATCAAGGAAAAAAACCCTAGCTAGGGCAGCCAGCATCAGCTGCGCCCCCTTCCCTCTTTTTTCCTTTTTTGAATTTTGTATTTTAATTTTTATACTATTTACATTTTTTTTCTTTTTTTGTTTATGTGTAAAAAGACTTGATTATTTAATAAAAGCACTTTGGCTATTCTGATTTTGTATTACATTTTATTTATTTATTTATTTATTATTTTTTATATTTTATGATAATAAAGCAAATATTAACGAAAAATGAGTATCACAAAAAACGTTGCAACGAGCGTTAAAGACACGCACACGCGATTGAAACGACACGTGGCACGACAAGAATAAAAACTTTTTTTGGATTTTAGACGGACAAAATTAGGGTATGACAATCATCATTAAATTTTTCACCCATTCAAGATGCAAACTTTAATTTTGTACTCTAGGGGAATTTCTAACTTGACACAACATAAAACAAACATTCATCAAAAACAACTAAAGTTCCTCCCCCCCCCCCCCCCCCCCACTTAAGACCTGGCAGTGTCCTCACTGCCTTCATGATGAACAAGGGGGGAGGGTTAAGCAAAACATCACAGTAAAACATAACAATACTTGGCATGATTCAGAAATAGATTTAAAACTGACACAGCTGTTGGGTGCAGGACAGGTGCTATAGCACCAACAGGTTTATTGAAAGCAATAAATTTAAAAAAAAAAACTTACAGGAAAAGGGATCATTTTCTTGCTAACCCAGATTTGAGCCTGTTGCTGGTCCTGCTAGCCTTCTGGGATGGTTTCTTGTCTGTTTTCTGTTTCTTCTTCTTGGGTTTCTGGGGGCTTCCTCTGCTGCAGTTGATGCTGTAGCAGTGGATGCTACAGCAGCAGCTTTTTCCTTCTCTGCTTTTTCCGTCTGCATCTTTTCTACTAGTGCTGTAAGGCCCATTGATGCCAGAGTCTCTTCAACAAACTTTTTGGAGATTTGCTTCACAGATGGCTGCTGCTCTTTCTCTACTGTTGCTCCTTCTTCTACAGCTGTTGTTTGTTTCTGAGGTATAGCAGCAGATGCTATAGCATCAGAAACTGTTGTGGCTTTCTCAGCAGAAGCCTCTCCAGTGAATCCTTCTTCTGGGATGTCCACTAACATGGCTTCTTGAACTTTCTCATCTGTCTGCTTGGTTCCTTGTCCTGCAAAAAGGGTGGTTTCACTTGGTGGTTGGTCATTGGTAGCTTTAGGAGATGCTATAGCCTGAGATACTATAGCCTCTGTTGCGGTTGCAGGGCTAGGTGGAGGGGTTTGTGGTGGATTGTCAGTGGTGACTGGGGTTTGTGTTTCTGTGTGTATTGGGGAAGTAGGTTCATCTGCTGGCTGTGGGATTGGTGTAGGTTGTATGGGTGGTGGAATGGGGATCTTGGGTGATGATGATGGTGGAATTTGGGTGTGGGTGGGAGGTGTTGGTGTGGTTTGTTCTGTGTGTTCTGTTTCAGGAATTTTCTCAGTCTCAATTTCTTCGCTCTCAGTTTCTTCACTTTCCTCCTCACTCACTACTTCCTTGCTCATCCTTATCCTTATCCTTTCTTCCTCATTTTCCTTAGTTTCATCAAAACTTAGAGTGAGTTCTTCCTCTACAATGGGTTTCTTTGTGGGCTTTTTAGTAGGGGTCTTCTCCTTTTGTGGGGACATGGCTTCAGTGGGTTGCTTTTCTACTTCAACCTCTTGCTCAGTTTCTTCTTCAAGCACCCACTCAGGAAACTATGGTGGTTTCATAGTGCTCTTCCCCTTGGTCAGTTGTTTAAACATACCCTGTTCCCAGTCATAATGTTCCTTCATGAATTTCCAGACAGCTTGCTGCGGTAGCCTCAGGTGCTGTAGCATTGACCCATCACCTGATGTTATAGCAGCAGGCTTCTGTCTTGCCTTGAATTCAGTTGGGAAAGGTCCTGCATGGGTTCTTCTTTCCTCTTTTCTCTCAATTTCTACTTCAGCCTTAATGCACAGTTCAGTAATTAAGCAAGGGAAATAGAGATTACCCACAGGTTTGATCTTGCATTCAAGAATTTCTCTTGAGATAAGCCTTCCTATATCAACATTTTCTCCTTTCATGATGGAGTCTATCAGAATCAATCTCTCCTTTTCCACAGTTGTTGTGTGAGCAGTAGGCAAGATGGAGTGCCTGATAAAATTAAACCACACGCTTGCTTCATCAACCAGATAGTTCTTCTTGATCTTGAACTCTATTCCAAACTTCTCCCAGGGTGAGTTTTCTACTGCCAGTCTACCCTTCAGCTCTTCCATCTCTGCTTTCCCCCAATTTTTAACCTTCTTTTCAAAGTTGGTTCCATTATACCCTAATTTGTACCATTCATTGATAGTATGTGCATCAAATGGGACCCTAACATCTCTCACAAGAGAGTATGTTCCTGCATGTCCTTCAGTAGGTTCAGGGATTCCTGCATAAAATTCCCTTACCAATGGGGGAATGAATGACTTACGGTGTTGCACCAGATTCTCCATCCAAGAGCTTCGATGGTTGACACAAAAGATGGAAACTGCTTTCCAGATTTGAAGCCTCGTTCAGCCATGAAATCCATGCTCCAAAATTTCTTGTTGGAGGTATTAGGTGTTGTAGCCTTGGATGGTGATTTGTGTTTTAGAAGAGCTGGATTCGGGTTGGATTTTCTTTGCCCTGGGGGGGGGGGGGTTGTTTCTAGGAGTTTTCTTAACCATTTTTGTGTGATAGGTGTTTCTGAGACTGAGATGAAAAATTCGGGGGCTGTTTGCGAAAGTTACGATGATGAGAGGTTGAAGATGATAAGAATGAAGTGAGGCGTGGGGAGTTATGTGTTAACATGCAACGTTAATTGTAAGGGTGAGGTGAGGTGTGGGGAGTTGGGAAAGCATGAAGTGACCGTTACTGTGCAGTCATGGCATGAGAGAGAAGATTTGTGTGCTGATCAGACGTGTTCAGAGCAGTTGAGATTAGACTGCTTAAGCCACCTCATCACTTTGACTTATGCTTTTTCTGATGAGATTACACAGATGCACGACTGATGCTATAGCATCTCATGCTATAGCATCTCATGCTATAGCATCTAGTGCTATAACCACTTCTGCAACTTAACTCCAAAATTACTGCACAAACAAAAAGTTTTAAAAATAACAAGATGGTCAGTTACAAAATTGTGTGTTGCCTCCCAAAAGCGCTTGGTTTAAGAGTCTTCAGCCTGACTTCCCCTAGATTTGTTAAGGGTCTTGAAGATCAATGGTGAACTTTTGCCTTCCCACTTGTTCACCAAAATATTGCTTGACTCTTTGCCCATTGACATTGAAGGTGGTGTTTGTGGCTTCATCATACAGATCCATTGCCCCATGAGAATAAACCTTGACAAGCTTAAATGGACCTGACCATCTTGCCTTGAGTTTTCCAAGAAACAATTCAAGTCTTGAATTGAATAACAAGACTTGATCACCTTCCTTAAGTCCTCTCTTTTGAATCCTTTGATCATGCCGTGCCTTGGTTTTCTCCTTGTAAATTGCAGCATTTTCATAAGCAAAGTGCTTAATTTCTTCCAAGTCATTCAATTGTAGCAACCTTGCTGCTCCTGCCTTGTCATGATCAAAGTTGAGCTTTTTGATAGCCCAATGTGACTTGTGTTGTAGCTCCACAGGTAGGTGACAGGCCTTACCATAGACAAGCCTATATGGAGACATGCTTAAGGGTGTTTTGTAAGCTGTCCTGTAAGCCCATAGTGCATCATCTAGTTGCACTGCCCATTCCTTCCTAGCTGGACCCACCATCTTCTCCAATATCCTTTTAATCTCTCTGTTAGATACCTCTGCCTGGCCACTGGTTTGGGGGTGATATGCTGTAGCAACCTTATGTTTGACCCCATACTTGGCTAAGAGAGTTTCAATGAACTTGTTGCAGAAGTGAAAACCACCATCACTAATTATGCCAAATATAGTGATGATGTTCTTGTGAATGAACTTGCTTACTGATTTAGCATCATTGTTGGGTAAAGCAGCAGCTTCAACCCATTTGGATACATAGTCTACTGCCACCAGTATGTATGAATTGCCATGAGAAGGTGGGAAGGGTCCCATGAAGTCTATCCCCCAAACATCAAACAATTCCACCTCTAATAAGTTGGTTAGAGGCATTTCATGTGTTGTTGGAAATGTTTCCAGTTCTTTGGCATCTGTCACACCTTTTCACCAACTCATGAGCATCCCTGAAGAGTGTGGGCCAGAAATATCCAGATTGGAGCACTTTAGCAACTATTCTCTGTCCTCCAAAATGTCCTCCATAAGGTGCAGCATGACACTGCTGTAGCACTGGGTGCTGTTCTTCTTCTGCAAGACATCTTCTTATCACTTAGTCTGGACATTCTTTATAGAGGAAGAGATCATCCCAGTAGTAATGTTTAACATCATGGAGAAACTTCTTCCTATGTTGGTAAGTCAGATTTGGTGGTTCAATTCTGTTGACTAGGTAATTGACTATATCTGCAAACCAAGGTGCTATAGCACTCGATGCTACAGCACTAAATGTTGTTACACTGATAGTCAGCAACTTTTCATCAGGGAAGCTCTCCTTGATCTCCATTTCTTGTGTACCTGCACTTTCACCTTCAATTCTAGACAAATGGTCAGCAACTTGGTTCTCCACCCCCTTTTTGTCACGAATTTCCAAATCAAATTCTTGGAGGAGGAGAACCCATCTTATTAGCCTAGGTTTTGCATCTTTCTTTGAAATCAAATACTTGATGGCTGAATGATCTGTATAAACTATGACTTTTGTGCCAACCAAGTATGATCTAAATTTGTCAAATGCAAATACCACAGCTAACAATTCTTTCTCAGTGACTGTATAATTTAATTGAGCTTCAACAAGTGTTTTGCTAGCATAATAAATAGAGTGAAATATTTTATCATACCTTTGCCCTAGGACAGCTCCTACAGCATAGTCACTAGCATTACACATGAGCTCAAAAGGTTTGTTCCAGTCAGGTGTTACAATGATTGGCGCTGTAACCAAGGATGTCTTCAGTTTCTGGAATGCTTGCTGACATGGTTCATCAAAGATAAAGGATGTGTCATGCTGTAGTAGCTGACACAATGGCTTTGATATCTTGGAGAAGTCTTTTATGAACCTTCTGTAAAATCCAGCATGGCCTAAGAAACTTCTAACACCTTTCACAGTTGTTGGTGGAGGGAGCTTGTCAATGACTTCAATTTTTGCTTTATCAACTTACAAACCCTTTTTGGAGATCTTGTGTCCCAGAACAATACCTTCTTGGACCATGAAGTGGCATTTTTCCCAATTCAAGACCAAGTTGGTTTCTTCACACCTCACAAGGATTTCCTCTAAATTGGTTAGACAGTTCTGGAAATCTTCCCCAAACACAGAGAAGTCATCCATAAAAACCTCCATGGTTTTTTCAATGAAGTCTGAAAATATGGCCATCATGCATCTCTGAAAGGTAGCTGGTGCATTTCACAGCCCAAATGGCATTCTCCTGAAGGCAAATGTGCCATAGGGACATGTGAATGTTGTCTTCTCTTGATCTTCAGGCAATATGGCTATTTGATTATAACCAGAGTAGCCATCTAAGAAGCAATAGAACTCCTTACCTGCAAGCCTGTCTAGCATCTGATCAATAAAGGGTAAGGGGAAGTGATCCTTTTTGGTAGCCTTATTGAGTTTTCTATAATCCGTGCATATTCTCCACCCTGTCACTGTCCTTGTTGGAATCAGCTCATTTTTATCATTTGCTATAACAGTGACACCTCCTTTCTTGGGGACACATTGCACATGGCTCACCCATGCACTATCTGAAATTGGGTAGATAATACCAGCATCCAACCACTTGATAATTCCCTTTTTAACCACCTCCTTCATGATAGGATTGAGTCTCCTTTCCCCCTCAATGTTGTTTCTAGCATTTTCATCTACAACTATTCTGTGCATGCAGATTGTTGGAATGATTCCCTTGATGCCTGCCATCTGCCATGCTATAGCCTTCTTATGCCTTTTTAAGGTAGTAATGAGATCATGTTCCTGATCCTGTGTGAAATCAGAAGCAATGATCACAGGGAGAGTATCATTTTACCCTAAATAGGTATATTTGAGGTACTTAGGTATTTCTTTAAGCTCCAAGGGGGGTGGTTGTTCAATGGAGGGAACATTCTTCTTGAGGCTTGAGTTTTCAAGATCTAGAGACTCATACTTTTTTACCCAAACTTCTCTGATTTTTGGTTCCTGTTGAATGGCTCCCTCTTCTACAAGTTCTGTCTTCTCACTCTTATCAAAAATCTTGCCCAAATGGTCTTGTTGTTTGTGAAAATGTTTCTGGACCACTTGATCAAGAGAGATAACAAAGCAGCACTCCTCTATATTTGGATCTGGATACTTCAAAGCATCCAGGACATTGAACTTCACTTCTTGGTTATTGACCCTCATAGTTAATTCTCCTTTTTGCACATCAACCATGGTCCTTCCAGTGGCTAAGAATGGTCTGCCTAGTATGATGGGAACTTCCTTATCTGCATCAAAGTCAAGAACAACAAAATCTACAGGGTAAACAAACTTGTCAACTTTGATTAGTACATCTTCAACTATTCCTTCAGGATAAGCTAAAGATCAGTCAGCTAATTGAAGTGTAACAGTAGTAGGTCTGGCAGTTCCTATACCCAACTGAGTGTATATGGACTTAGGCATCAAGTTAATACTTGCACCTAAGGCACATAAAGCTCTACCATTGTAGAACTCTCCAATGGAGCAGGGTATTGTGAAACTGCCAGGATCCTTAAGTTTCCTTGGAAGTTTATTTTGAACAATTAAACTGCATTCACCAGTCATTGCCACAGTTTCAAATTCACCAAGTCTTCTCCTTTTGGTGAGGACATCCTTCATAAATTTTGCATAGTTGGGCATTTGTTGAAGTGGCTCCACCAAAGGGACATTGATGTGCAGTTGTTTCAACACCTCCAAGAATTTACTGAATTGTTTGTCCTCATGAGCCTTCCTCAGCCTTTGTGGAAAAGGAGGAGGTGGGTACTCATGGACAATTTTCTGTGAAGAGCTAGGTGCTATAGCATCAGATGTTGTAGCCTTAGGTGCTATGGCATCTGTATTTTTCTTTTCTTTTTCAGTTTTTTTATTTTTTTCTGTTTGAGTTTTCATCATCTGAAACCTCTGTTGACCCTAGCCATTCCTTCCCACTCCTCAATGGAATAGCTTTGACGTGCTCCTTCCCAGGGGCGTGTGAAATGGATGCTTCAATTGTTGAGGGCAAAGCTCCACTAGGCCTCTGAGTTATAGCAGTAGCAATCTGCCCCACTTGATTCTCAAGGTTCTTGATAGCAGCTCCATGAAATTGAATTGAAGCCTTAGTGTCATTCATGAAGGTTTTAGTGTCCTTCACAAATTCCTTCAGTGGGGTCTCCATGGAGTTGTCATTAGGTTGAGTAGTCTGCCTTTGTTGTTGCTGAGCAGAGAATCCTGGTGGTGCATTTGGTGCTGCAGCATTAGATGAGCTTGCTGCATTATTGTTCCATCTAAAATTTGGATGGTGCCTCCACCCAGGATTGTAGGAATTTGAGTAGGGGTTATTATTTTTATTGAATCCCACATAGTTCACATATACAAGATTGTTTGGGCATTCTTCATAAATGTTCTCTCCTCCACAATAGACACAACTGGTTTCACCAGGAGGGGCTTGTTCAATTACAGCAGCAGCTTCTGTTGACTCATAGTTCTGAGGAGATGCTATAGCATTTGATGCTATAGCATTGGCTGTGGTGAGATTTTTGACCATGTTGGTGAGGGAAGCTACTTGAGCTGTTAGCTTTGTCACCTCATTGACTTCAAGTACCCCTACTTTCTTTTGAGGTGTGGACCTGACTGTAGGCCAAGAGTAGCTATTTGCTGCTATGTCATCAATGAGGTCACAAGCATCATTGTAAGATGATTTTAGCAAGACACCTCCTGAAGAAGCATCAAGCATCAATCTGGTTTGTGGCTCCAATCCATTGTAAAATGTCTCCATTTGGATAATGACAGGTAGGCCATGGTGAGGACATTTTCTCAACAACTCTTTGTATTTTTCCCATGCTTCATACAATGATTCATTATCAAATTGTTTGAATGAAGTAATTTCATTTCTCATTTTTGCATTTTTGCTAGGTGGAAAATATTTTGCCAAAATTTTTTCTGCTAACTCATTCCAAGTGTGGATTGAATTAGGTTCTAATGAGTTCAGCCAAGCTTTTGCCCTGTCCTTTAAAGAATAGGGAAAATTTTGAGTCTAAAGGCATCATCAAAAACTCCAGGAAAAGAAAAATTATTACAAACTTCCAAAAATTGTTTTAAGTGCAAATGTGGATCATCATTGATGGTTCCACCAAACTGACCAATTGTTTAAAGCATTTGAAACATCATTGGTTTAAATTCAAAATGAGCTATATTAAGTTGAGGTCTCACTATGCTAGTTTGCATGGCTTGAGGGTTAAAAACTGCATAATCCCTCATTGGCCTGTGCCTATCAATAACCATACCTTCTGGTCCAATCTGTATGAATTGTTGCCTGTACCATTCTTCTGGATCATGAACAGGGCCTGAATAATCAGTGACTGGTCCTCTCCCTGTGAATGCAGGAATTTCAGTGTGAGTGCCATGTTGGGTTCCACCATGTTGGGAACCTCTACCTCTGCCACTTCTTCCTCCTCTATGGGAGCTTCTGCCAGAGTTATGTTCTGACATGGCTGCTCTCTGCTGTAACTTTTGCTGCATTCGCAATGCTCTGAACATCCTTTCTATCTCAGGATCAAATTGAAATTCTGGTGAATTGAGCCTGTGCATATGCTATAGCATCTTGTGATGTAGCATCAGAAACAAACACCAGAGTAAAAGCTACACTATTATGCTAAGAATTTCAACAGTGAAATTAATTTCAATCCCCGGCAACGGCGCCAAAAACTTGTTGTGGATTATATATATGTGCAAGTATACGCAGTCACACAAGTAATATAGTAGAAAATACAGGTCGTACCCACAGGGATTGTATTTAATTTAGAGTTGTCATGTCTTAGCAAATCAGTGTGTAAGGATAAAAACACAATTTTCGAATAGTAAAATAAAGGTTGAAGTGCAAGGAAGTAAAAAGGGAAACTATATGGTGAAGACTTAGGATTGCTTTTACTAAGTAATTTTCCGTCTGTGTTAGTGCTATAGCATTGAGTGCTGTAGCATATGTTGCGTGCCTTTCGGTCACTTTCACCAAGGTTTCGTGACAAGATCCTATGTCTAGGCTTCAAGTAAGTTCACCTTTGTCTATTAATGAGCCCACAGTATTCACTCTATGAACTAAGCTCTCCTATGTCTAGGTTGGGGCAATGATTGTTCTAAATGTCTTTAAAACAACCACTCACTCATATCAATCTTTGATATCAACTCATGAACCATTTCTGAACCCATGAATCTATCTATTTTAGATGGCCAATCCCAAAACAGGTTTGGAAACATTAAAACACAAAGAATGAAATGCATACATCATAATATTATATTACTAACACATTAAAGAGTCATTACAAAGCTCAAGCAATCCGACTAAAAGATGTTTAGCTCATGTTAAACATTATCAAAAACTTACAAACAGTGGAGTTCATATCACCAAGACAGAAAATAGAAGAAGAATGTGCAAAAGATACACCCCTCCAACTCCTACGCATGAACTGGTGTGCTGACAGTGCTATAGCATGAGCAGAATAGAATCTTCTAATGGATTTGATGATTGATCTTCAATGGATGCAAGAGGACAGTTTATCACTGTATGTTTCCCCTCAAAAACCAGAGAATTTCGTGCTGGAAGTGTAATGGATGATAGATTATGGAATGTGGAGTCTTCTCTTAAGTGTGGGAGTGGAGCTTCTTTATAGTGCAGATTTTTCCCTCCTCTTTTGCAAGTGGGGGAGACAAGTGGGTCATGTTGTCCCATCCATGTTTGCCAAGTGGTCATGTGCAATTGGTAGAAGGGTGGCTGCATCAGCATAGGGTGTGCCAATAGAGAGGCGCTGTCTGGACAAGATCAGGATTTACTGCAGATTTGTTTCCTGCTTTTGTCTCCAAGTGGACCCCAACTCTACTGCGCGCAGGATGTTATAGCACCTGATGCTATAGCACTTAACAGAAAACATTAGAAACTTCACAAGGGCACCAATTGTGCCAAATAAATTTCATTTCAGTTCTTGACTCCCTTTTCCTTGATTTAACATAAATATTCATATAACTCCTAGCCTAAGCATACAAACTCACAATGATTTAAGAATAGAAATGTGTAAATAACTCTACAAATGGAGAGTTATTACATGGTATTCCCACAATCAAAACACCTAGTGAAGTGTGTGAGAAGTGCTGTGAGTCAAAACAACCAAGGAAGACCTTCAAATCAGAAGCTCCAAGTAGGTCAGAAAAGAAGTTAGAAGTGGTGTTCTCTGATGTATGTGGTCCTTTTGGATGCAACTCACTAGGTGGGAATAAATATTTTGTTACATTTATTGATGAGTACACTGGAATGACTTGGGTGTACTTAATCAAAAGAAAGAGTGAAGTTTTTGAAGTTTTCAAGAAGTTCAAAGTGATGATTGAGAAGCAAAGTGAGTGCATGATCAAGATTCTTAGAACTGATGGAGGTTGGGAGTATACCTCACATGTTTTTAAGAACTTCTGTGAGAATGAGGGGATAATACATGAGATAACATAACCATATATGCCTCAGCATAATGGGATTGCTGAGAGAAAGAACAGAACCATACTTAATATGGTGAGAAGTTTGATGAAAGATAAGAATCTTCCTCACTGCCTTTGGGGAGAATTGGCATCCACGGCTGTATATCTCATTAACAAATGCCCAACAAAGAAATTGGTTGGCAAAACACTTGAAGAAGCCTGGTCAGGAAGAAGACCAAGTGCCCAACATCTCAGGATAATTGGCTCAATGTGCTACAAACATGTTCCTGAACAACTCAGGAGAAAGTTGGATGATAGAGCTCAACAAATGGTTCTTGTTGGATATCATCCAACTGGTGCATATAAGCTATATGACCCTGTTCAGAAGAAAGTTGTGAGGAGTAGTGATGTTGTAGTAGATGAAGCAAGTAGCTGGGATTGGGAGAAGCATAACACAGAAGGTGGTGAGAGAATCACTATGTTAGATTTTGATGAAGTGATAGATCATGATGAACAAATTGATGTTCCTGTACCAGTAGAACCAGAATTGCCAAATGTAGAAGCACCAGTTAGAAGGTCAACAAGGAATAGGCAAATGTCCACAAGACTTGATGGCTTTCAAGTGTTGTCAGATGCTGCCATATCTGCAGAAGGTGAGCTTGTGCATGTTGCTTTGCTTGCTGAAGCAGAACCAGTAAGTTTGGAACATGCCCTAAAACACAAGCATTGGAATGAAACATGCTTGAAGAATTGAAATCTATAGAGAAAAATGGAACTTGGGAGTTGGTTGAACTTCCACAACAGAAGAAAGCTATCGATGTCAAATGGGTCTACAAGACAAAGATAAAACCAAATGGTGAGATATCCAAGTATAAGACCAGATTAGTGGCAAGAGGATTTCTGCAGAAAGCTGGGTTAGACTTCAATGAAAATTTTGCACCTGTAGCAAGAATTGAAACAATAAGGTTGGTAGTAGCATTGGCTAGTGGAAAAGGATGGTCTATGCATCAGCTTGATGTAAAATCAGCCTTCCTCAATGGACCATTGGAGGAAGAAGTGTATATTACTCAACCACCAGGTTTTGAAATCAAAGGGCAAGAAAGGAAAGTGTTTATACTGAAGAAAGCCTTATATGGCTTAAAGCAAGCCCCTAGGGCATGGAACAAGAGAATAGACTCCTTTCTTTTGAAACAAAAATTCACAAAGTGTACTACAGAACATGGTGTCTATGTGAAGAGCTCAAATGAAGATCAACTACTGATCTGTCTTTATGTGGATGATTTGTTAGTCACTGGAAGCAGTGAAGCAGAGATTGACACTTTTAAGAAGGTGATGATGGCAGAGTTTGAGATGAGTGACTTGGGTTACTTATCATATTTTCTGGGAATTGAGTTTGTGAAGACTGATGAAGGCATTTTCTTGCATCAAAACAAGTATGCTGCTGACATTTTAAAAAGATTTGAGATGAATGAGAGCAAGCTTGTCTCAACTCCAGTAGATATGAGCAATAAACTTGACAAGGATAGTGATGAATGTGAAGTAGATGCAACCATGTACAAGCAGATGGTTGGCTCTCTTAGATACCTTTGCAACTCAAGACCAGACATTGCATTTGGTGTAGGCTTGATAAGCAGGTTTATGGAGAAACCTAGGACCTCTCATCTAATTGCTGCCAAGAGATTGTTGAGGTACATAAAGGGAACAAAAGATTATGGTATTCTATACCCTAGCAAGTAAAGTGTTCTGAAATTGATGAAGTAATGGGCTACACAGACTCTGATTGGGGTGGAGATAGGAGTGACAGGAAAAGAACTGGAGGTTATGTCTTCATGTGTGAAAGAGCACCAATCTCATGGTGCTCAAAGAAGCAAAGTGTAGTAGCTCTGTCCTCCTGTGAGGCAGAGTACATTGCTGCTTCTTTTGCTGCTTGCCAAGCATCATGGCTAAGCATGCTTCTGTCTGAAATTGGTCTTCACAGGAACACTGCCATGAAGTTGTTAATTGACAACAAATCAGCCATAGATTTGGCTAAAAATCCTATAGCACATGGTCGATCAAAACACATAGATACAACATATCATTTCCTTCGTGATCAAGTAAGCAAAGAAAAGCTGAAATTGGTTCACTGCAGAACTGAGTTGCAGATAGCAGATGCCATGACAAAGCCACAGCAGAAAGGAAGATTTGAAGATCTGAGATCATTGCTTGGAATGAAGTCTCTTAGCAATATGAATTAAGAAGGTGTATTGGAAGATAATTAGTAACTCAATATTGCTTAATTCACTTGTAATTAGTTCAGTTTTTAGTTTTGAAAAGTCAATGCCTATGTGGCTGATTGTGTGGCATATCACTAAGCCTAGTTGGCTACCACTTGTATATATACCTCTTTTGTTAACTCATACACGGTTAATACATTTTTTACTCTCTATTATTAGTTTACTGTTTTCTGTTGCAATTCGTTTTTCTCTGCAATTCTGTTTCCTTTCGTTTTCTGTTCATCCCTCTCCATATATATCAACACTTTATACTCCTGGTACTATTTTCAGTTCCATTTCAGCATGGAGGTCTATTAGTTTCACTTATCATATCCTAGAAATATGCGGGTCAGTCTACTTAGCATTGGTACTCCGTATCTTGATTTCTTACTGCCAATTTTTGATTTCAGCTGAAGTTACTTATTACTTATTTTTTCAGGTGTGCTTGATGGTTTATTTTGGGGCCAACATATAAGATAAGTGGTTGTTTGGACATGGTGAGGAGAGAAGCATATTGCTCTATAAATGTATGCCTACTAAGTTATATAAGATGTATGCCTTTTATTTTCAATTATAAATTATAAATGTTTCTCCAATTTGGTGGTCTTGATGTGGAAATGGATTTTTTAGTCTTATTGTTGTAGACTTGTGTTCTTCTGGTGTACTCAAATAAGCCAATAAGGGGCTTTATCACTTGAGGAGGGTAACATTTTAGTTGCTAGTATAAGAATGGAACAATTTTTTTGAGTTTATACTAGAAAATCAATGGAGTACCGTACGATGGATTATTTTACCAAAAATTTAGTTTATCACTTCGATTCAGTTTTTTAGTATGCTTAGACATTTAAGCTATCACTTTTGAATCTTCATGTTTGGTATGGTAGTTAATATTGTTTCGTTTCATGCAGGATTTTCCAATATCTCTATACCAGTTATCTTTCTTGTCAAAAAAAAAGTTATGTCTACCTTTAAGTGTAAATTTTACATCGAAGACAAAGTTTCTCTCAAAATTGTTTTGCTATTGTTGGATTTAGGCATTGCTAGAGGTTGTGGATGGCAACACATGTAGGAGTCTATGTCAATTTGGGGGCCTTCCACTTATGTGGAATTCCGGTTGCTGCATCATTGGCTTTTTTGGTTCAAGTGGGAGGAAAAGGACTTTGGATTGGTACACAAGTTGGTGCTTTTGTTCAATGTGTTCTACTTTCTATTATAACAAGTTGTATAAATTGGGAACAACAGGTATGATCTTTTACTATGCATGGTTTCACTAAGTTAAGGACAATAACATATCAATTTGGATAAAATTTTCAGAGCACTAATAGGAAAGGAAAAAAATCAAATTAAATGATCTCTTTTAATGATTAAAGGTTTTCTAAATATTAGTTTGTCATTTAAGTAAAATTCAACTTCTGTACCATTCATACATTTTCTTTAGGTAGGCGTTTTTTCCAATTGTGTGTTTTACTATTACAGGCAATGAAGGAGAGATACCAATTTTGGTTTGGATTACGGTTCTTTTCTTGACGATTGTAAAGGCAGCGATATGAAAACACGTTTTGGGGGGTTTTGACGATGGCATTGACGAGATCTTTGGTCGGTTTCCGCGTCTTTGTCGCATGTTTATGTGGATGATATATTCAGTGGATTGACTGAAAAGAGTGTTAATGGGTAAGAAATTATGTCCATAGTTCATTTTTCACTTTTCTTCTTTTTGTTTATATATTGGGAATTGATGCTATAGAGGGATTGGATTTGAGGTTGAGGTTTAGCTCACTAACAATTAGTATAAATGTTCAATAGTACTAATCCCTCACCTACGGGCTCTGAATTTATGTATGTACCTATTAGTTCTAAGGTTTATGAGAATTCATATTATGTTAGTCTTTCAATTATATATGGTTGACCAAGTTAAAGAACTAACATGATTCTTAATTCTTAAATTTTTTATTTGATCTCAAGGTTTTAAGCCTGGAAAAGGGGGGGCTGATTATTTTCTGCGATTGAAGAAAACCCCTGGGGTACAATGACATCCCAAAGGAGATCCCAGACCCCGATGCCAAGAAAGTTCCCCATTTCTCATTGCTGTATTCAATAAACTTATTTATATTTAACATGTGAAATATATGTATTCACACTTTGCTGACATGATGCAATTTTTCTTCATTTTTTTGAACTTATTTTTGTGGTTAATTTAGATAACTAGAGGTTGCTGGAGCCTGGAGGAAGTAAATGTTGTGACTTCAGATAAAAACAAGAAATTCTGGGAATTCAATTGGTGCTCTAACAAGGTACTGCAAAGACAAATGTTATATATCACTTGGGTTGAAGCATGCAATGAATTTGGCCTCAGTGGAGCATCCCTATTTTAATGTACATACACTCTTATGGAGAGCAAAGGTCTTGCTAATACAAAATGCATAGCAAAATAAGCTTAAAAATGTGTAGATTCCATTTGTTGTTACTAGAGTATGTTCAATTTTGTATTCAAGAAACTGACCAGTTCTGATTTACAAAAAAAAACCTTACATTTTTGTTATAAATTTATCTTTTCATTGTCTTTACAAATGGTATCATTGGCTATCTGCAACACCATCCTGCAAAGAAATAAAATTCATTTTGCTTGGCTAGTGAATTCATTCTTCTCTGATGGGCGACTCTAGAAGTAACAAGAAAATTGGTTGTGTTCGAAATGGTTACGTTTAGGTCAATTTATCTCACAATTTTTACATTCTCACATACTCATACAAGATATGGTTAATTTTATCTTCACTCATACAATTATAATTTTTACGTATTAAATAAAGTTTTTGTCCCGTGCATCGGACACGGGTAAACGCACTAGTCACCATAACGCCTAAGAAGTGAGTCGTTCTCGATACCTCCAGGAAATTGTTGCACTTTACGCGATGAGGCGATGGACCTCTCTCCACGGAACAAATTCATTTCTTTGCATATTTGCATGTCATTAAAATTAAACAATCAAATAAGGTCAGATCAATCAATTTTCATGTCACACAACAATCATGTTTTATTTAATTATTTGCGCTCCAAATTTTATACTTTATATGTGTTAAACTACAAGTTTTGATAAATAATGAGCAATGTCTAACATTATGTTATTTTTTTCTTAATAATACGTCACCACATTCAAATCAATAATATCAATGCTAATATTGTTGTCGTATTATGGCAATTATCAATGCGAATATTGTTGGATATGACCCGAAAGGAAAGTGTATAAAGACACGCTTACATTAATTGTTGACCAATATACTAGTATATTGGGTAAGGCGGCTAAAAATATTACGTTAGCTTAAAATGCGTGGGTGCCAATTATTGATTTCATTGTTCACACTTTTATAGTTTTACACGTTTTTTTAATGTATCCGAAATCTATTTAAGGGGTTGATCTCTCCCAACAAATGTTTTTCCATACGCACCAGTCAGAGATCGATCCCAAAACTAAATAATTAAGGGACCCAAATATCTATCACTTGTACCAACGTTATGTTGATTATAGTTTGACACGTTGTCTCCTGCTTTGTGCAGAAAGATCTCAAAGATTTCCCCAGTATTTAATGGGGATTCATTTCAGTATTTTACAGTCCCTAAACAACAAGCACGAATTTGCCACCAAAAGTAGAAACACGTTATTATGTGTCATGAAGTTATTGCTCCTTGGAGGGAAGCATTCTAAGCCATGTCCAAAGAAATTTGAAATTATTTATCTTACATAAGATATTATTTCAATATTTTTTTATATTATATTATGCTCTAAATTTTAATCTCTTAATTTTTTTTATAATTATTAACGTAATTTTTTGAACTAACAATATTAATTTCTAAATTAATTAAATTAATTAAATTAAATTTATTTAAATTAATATACAAGAAAAAGGAAAAATAAAAAAAAAATTTCAGAAGTCACCCTGGTGGGGGGGGGGGGGGTGACTTCTGAACTACAAATGAAAAAAAAAATTACAATTTTTAGTTCAGAAGTCGTTTTGGTGGGGGGCGACTTCTACACTAAAAATTGGATGTGTACTAATTTGGTAAATAATCTAAAAAATGTGCTATTTTGGTATTTTTTTGGCCTACAGTAGTGAAATTGTCTTATTATGGTCATGAAGTTATTGCTGCCTGGACGAAAGCATTCTAAGCCATGTCCAAAGAAATTTGAAATTTTAGTCTTTTTCACCATCTCAATCGATTAAAATGAAAAAAAGGTGAGGCACAAAAATGCTTTTAGGTAATAAAGCCTATAAAAAGATGGTTTTTTTAACCCCTCATTCTCCCCTATACCCCCATTTTTGTATAAATCCCCAAAATACTCCGTATTTTTATAATAAAAAAATGTCTTTGAAATTTTTTTCGAAAATACAGGCATATCCGGAAAGCATTATTTAAACTTTCTGAAAACACCTCCAATGGGTTTTGAGGCATTTCCGGAAAGCATTTTTTTAAAATTATACGAGTACAAATACCATAAAAAATACAACTAAGAGTCGAAGGTCAAAACAGCTAAAGCACGCAAGAGTCTCTCATATGCACCAGGTGGAAGACCCTCGACTCCCATGGCATCCTGGATATATGCAGCTGCAGTCTGGAGCCTATCCTCCATGGTCAGTGGACCAATATCCTCAGCTGCTGGAACCTCATCGGGTACATCCTTCGGAGGCGTAGGCGAAGGCGCAGTGAGACGAGGAATGGACACCTGTAAGTACCATGACAGGTAATCCTCATCGCACTCACCTGAATGTGTGGCCTGTCTAGAAGATCTAATCAAAGTCCGCACCAGGGCCTGGTAGTACAACCATCTCTCGAGAACAGTCTCTGAAGATGAACGTGAGGCACCAACCGTAAGGGGCTCCACAGGGATCTCCTGGATGTATCCAAACTGCCAACGGACCCTCTCTGGCATGTATGGCACAGTCACATCACCCCATAGCAGATGACCTCTGAAAAGCGAGATCTGGAGAAATCCCCAGTAGCGCCTGTGGTCCTCCCAAGGCCTCCATATGACATCCTCCCACCGTAAGTCATCCAGCTGGACCCGAAAATGCTCAAGCTTGACAGCGTCATTTTTTTTATTCGCCCACCTGCAGCAACGTGGACGCTCAAAAGCACCGTGATCTCTGCGATCCCCGATGGTGGGGAAGTACTCATAAATCCAACACTGAAAGAATAATTTGAGTAAAAAAATAAATAAGTAACTATATAAATAAAAGTAATTGATTATTGGTAAACAAAATAATTAATTATTACCCGTAGCAGAGAAGCGTATCCTCCAATCTGCGATGTCTTCTAGAAACAAGCGTCGTTCAGCTGCTCGTACAAAAAGGCCAACGCAGCTGGACCCCAAGCCCACTGGCCACAATCAGCAGGTGAAGGCGAAGCCAGAGTCAGGCGGGGAATGGACACCTGGAAGTACCATGGTAGGTACTCGTCATCACAAGCACCCTGGACGGGTGTCCGTCGATCGCTGTCCCTGAAAGCCCGCGCTGGGGACTGATAGAACATCAGCTGCTGTACTATGACCTCCGGAGATGGACGTGGGCCCGAAATAGGTGGATCAGGAATCTGCTGGACATATCCAAACTGCCAACGGACCCTGTCTGGCATATAAGGCACCGCCACATCCCCCCACAGCAGCCAACCTCTGAATAATAAAATGTTGTGAAACCGGAGGTACTGAATGTGGTCGTCCCAGGGGCTCCATATGACCTGCTCCCTTTGCAAGTCATCCAGCAGCTGCCGAAACTCCGGAAGCTTGATACTATCGCACTTCTTGTTCGCCCACCTGCTGCAACGTGGAAGTTCACTGGCACCGAAGTCTTTCCGCACCACGATGGTGGGGAAATACTCATATATCCAGCACTAAAATAATAAAAAAAATAAATAAGTAATTATATAAATAAAAGTAATTAAAAAGAAATAAAAATAATTAATTAATTAGTTACCTGCAGCAGAGAAACATATCCGCCAATCTGCGACGTCTCCCAGTAACAAGCATCATTCAGCTGCTCGTAGAGAATAGCTAGAGCAGCTGGACCCCAAGCCCACTGGCCACACAGGGCAAAGTCCGAAATAAGAGTCACCCACTTGACAGGGACAGATGTGTGACTCTTGTTGGCAAAAATGATGCTGCCCAACAAGTGTAGCAGATAGCACCGTGCCGCCTGATTAAGATGGCCGCGCTCCATGTTCTGTGTGTATGCGGCCATCAAGAAAGAAAATCGAAATGCCGGTCCCCTGTTGAACTGACACTCTACCCAACAGGTTGTGTAGTCAATGCCCAGCAAGTCAACTCACGCCCGAATAGCATCGGCAGTGTCAAAATGTCGCCGATGCGCCAACGGTGTGCTGGTGAGCGGCAAGTGGAGCAACGCAGACACGTCGTTCAACGTCACTGTCATCTCCCCCCACGGCATGTGGAATGAGCTGGTCTCAGAATGCCACCTCTCCACAAAAGCTGATATGAGCTCGTGGTTGTTGTTGCCGAGAGGTGTGATGTCCAGCTCAAACAGATGGGCCTGCTGCAACCATCCTGCTATATGTGGGTGGTGTTGCTGAGGTCTCATCTTCAGTATCTTCCCCCCATGAGAAGCAACTTTAATCTTACCCCGGTCCTGTAAAAAAATAAAATTAATTAATAAATTATTAAAAGTAATTAATTGTTAAAAAATAAACAAATTATTAAAAGTATTACCTGTCCCGTCTGTAGTCGTCTCTGGACGCAATGGACATGCAACCGGTGTAACAAAACCTGCTCAGCAGCCTCGTCATCATGCCGAGCAACCCCAGCCTCAGCCCGGTCATCTACATGCATGGCGTCTGGCTCAGCCTCCTGCTGTTGCTCTCGCTCTCGGACACGTCTCTGACGCTCAGACGCATGTCCGGCCTGTCTAGTCCTCAATCGGAACCTACTCCTACTGCCAGAAGGACTCTGCTCATCTCCTCCCGCTCCTGAATGCTCGCCTCGCTCTATGTTTCTTGTTCTGGTTGCCACTGAAAAAAGCAAAAAAATTAATTAAAAGGGAAATACCTCTTGGCTTTTGGAAATACCTCTTTTTGAGATATATCCGGAAATACCTTAAAAAATGGTATTTCCGGAATGTTTTTTTGGGAAAATACGTTCCGGAAATACGTCTATTTCCGGAAAGTTTAGGGAAAAAACTCACTTTTTTCCGGAAATATGATGGAATGATGAATGATTTCGTTTTTTAACAATTTTTTAGGAGTAGTTTGGTCCATTTGGTCAATTTGGGGGATATGGGGTGGGTGGGGGGGGGGGGGGGTCAAAATGTCGTCGATGCGCCAACGGTGTGCTGGTGAGCGGCAAGTGGAGCAACGCAGACACGTCGTCCAATGTCACTGTCATCTCCCCCCACGGCATGTGGAATGAGCTGGTCTCAGAATGCCACCTCTCCACAAAAGCTGATATGAGCTCGTGGTTGTTGTTGCCGAGAGGTGTGATGTCCAGCTCAAACAGATGGGCCTGCTGCAACCATCCTGCTATATGTGGGTGGTGTTGCTGAGGTCTCATCTTCAGTATCTTCCCCCCATGAGAAGCAACTTTAATCTTACCCCGGTCCTGTAAAAAAATAAAATTAATTAATAAATTATTAAAAGTAATTAATTGTTAAAAAATAAACAAATTATTAAAAGTATTACCTGTCCCGTCTGTAGTCGTCTCTGGACGCAATGGACATGCAACCGGTGTAACAAAACCTGCTCAGCAGCCTCGTCATCATGCCGAGCAACCCCAGCCTCAGCCTGGTCATCTACATGCATGGCGTCTGGCTCAGCCTCCTGCTGTTGCTCTCGCTCTCGGACACGTCTCTGACGCTCAGACGCATGTCCGACCTGTCTAGTCCTCAATCGGAACCTACTCCTACTGCCAGAAGGACTCTGCTCATCTCCTCCCGCTCCTGAATGCTCGCCTCGCTCTATGTTTCTTGTTCTGGTTGCCACTGAAAAAAGCAAAAAAATTAATTAAAAGGGAAATACCTCTTGGCTTTTGGAAATACCTCTTTTTGAGATATATCCGGAAATACCTTAAAAAATGGTATTTCCGGAATGTTTTTTTGGGAAAATACGTTCCGGAAATACGTCTATTTCCGGAAAGTTTAGGGAGAAAACTCACTTTTTTCCGGAAATATGATGGAATGATGAATGATTTCGTTTTTTAACAATTTTTTAGGAGTAGTTTGGTCAATTTGGTCAATTTGGGGGGGTATGGGGTGGGGGTGGGGGGGTAAAAAAAAACACCCAAGATTGAAATGGTTTGCTCATATCCACTAACATTTCACAGTTTGTACAACATTTATTTTTAAGTTGCAAATCTAATTTGTTTTAACATTTCACAGTTTGTACACCATTTATTTTTAAGTTGCAAATCTAATTTGTTTTGCCAATTGACGGGTGTTGGACTTTGGAGGCACACAATACTAGGGTACTAGTGGGTTCAAATTAATAAGGGATTTTTTTTACCCCATCAACTCACTATCTACCCCCACATAAAAGTGAAACCCTAAAATACCCCTCACTTAAAAAATTAGCTCGGATTTACCTACTAAAAGATAAATCCCATTTTGGTTTTTTTCCAAAATCGGATTTATCTTTTAGTAGGTAAATTCGATTTTCCTTAAAAAAAGAAAATCGGATTTACCCCCAACTAAGGTAAATCTGATTTGTTATTTATCTTAGGTGGGGTTAAATCCGCTTTTGTGTACTAACAATACCTGTTTTTTATTTAATTTTTGTAAAAAATGTTATAAAAATACTACTAAAAATCCGTTAAAGAGTCAAAACTAATCTACAAATTATATAAACACCACTATAAATCTAATAAAACCAAAATAAGGTTATCCAATTTTTTTCAGATTTTTTGGAGATTATGAAAAATTAAAAAAATTAATAAAAAATAGTAAACGATTGAATTTGGGATTTTGAGGTCCCCTGTCCTGAAAGAAGTCCCTTCTCAGGAGTCTTGATCCTTGATTTTTTTTGGATTTAATGGTTGTGGTTTCATTACAATTTGAGTAGGGTGCCGGAAACTAATTTTTTAGCCTAAATTATTCGCTTGACGTACAACATCGTTACGTGTTAACGAACTACACACTAAACAGAACCAAAAGACGGTTGAAATTCGTATCTAAATTTTTAACTGATTTATTTATTTATTAATTAGGTTAACAAAGTGGATTTACCCCCACATAAGGTAAATTTGCTATTAAAAATAACAAAATCGGATTTACCCCATTTAAGGTAAATCCGCTTTGTTATTTTTAAAAGCGGATCTACCCCCATATAAGGTAAATCCGCTTTTAAAAATAACAAAATCGGATTTACCCCCACTTAAGGTAAATCCGCCTTGTTATTTTTAAAAGCGGATCTACCCCATCTTACATAAATCCGCTTTAAATTTTTTAAAATTTTTAGTGAAAATCGGATTTACCTAAATCTGATTTCCAAAAAAAAATTGAAACCAGGATACGTTCGGGTTTTTTAAATTTTGTGAAGGACAATTGCATCTTTTCACAGGGTCGATTGGTGTAGATTTTTACCTGATGGAAGTAAAAAAAATCCCAATTAATAAGGACTAATTTGGACTGGTAGCCATAAGTACAGTGGGCACGGTAGACATATGGGTCACTTCCCTGCTTTACGTTTAAAGCACAACAAAACAAAGAAAAGTATTTTGACCAAATAAAAAAAAAGTATACTACTACTACTACTATTGAAGATTGAGGATTTGCAGTCATATGCATTAGAGAGCGACACCGACATCACAACAGAAAAACTCATTGGGGGCGCTTTTTTTATCCATTGGGAACACTTTCGGGAGCTCTTAAAGCTGCCGCTCATGTTGCCAACCCCCTATAGGAGCGCATAACAAGCGCTACTAATTATTAAAAAACAGGAGCGCTCGCAATAAAAGCGCTCCTTTTGGTCTTAGCGCACCTGACAATCAGGGGCGCTCGCAGTAACAAGCGCTCCTGTTGGTCTTAGCACACTTGACAATCAGGGGCGCTCGCAGCTGCAAGCGCTCCTGTTGGTCTTAGCGCATCTGACCAACAGGAGCGCTTGTTACTGCGAGCGCCCCTGATTGTCAAGTGCGCTAAGACCAAAAAGAGCACTTATTCCTGCAAGCCCTCCTTATTCTATGTTTTTTTAATTTTTTTTCTTCTGTTTCTGGTATATCCAATATTTTGCAGCACTTCCCTACTCTCATTTTCATCACCCAACAACAACCAATATCGACTCAACAACCAATTGCAAATCAAATTCCAACTAACAAACTTATAAATTGATCTAATATACATACATACATATATACATATCAACAAAGTACCAACAAAATTCTGAATGTCAACATAGACACAAAAATGACATGACATCCAATGTGAGGAACAAAAAACAAGCTAACCAAAATTACATGAATTTCGATTTTCATTAATCAAGCTGGCAACATGACGACACCACTCTCCCTTGATCTCAGTAAGTTGGTCATCAGAAATTGGAGCTCCAACCGCGTTTCCAGGAAAATACTGCAAAAATAAAATAAAATAATCTTAGAATTAAGTGGTTAATGCTAGATATGGAATTACTTGTCAAAAAACAAACTATATAAATTACATACATTTACTGAAATTTCCATTTGGTTGTGAGTGATTATATCCTTCATAAACTTCATAACGTAGTACCCGCAATCATCACTGTTTGGTTGTCTGGGATACTAGAAATCAAAATAACAATTAATTATTAAAATGCCAGCAATTACATGGATAAGAATATTAATTATAAACTTACCTTTATTATTATCCATTTTGTTTTATTGTTCACATTTCCATCTCTAGCCCTGACCTCATTCGATCCTCAATAAATTGTCAAACAACTGAAACATCATACATATAACTATATTAATTAATTAATCGAAATACATAACAAAGAGAGTAAAAACAATTAGCAGTCATCAACAGAACGAATGAATGAAATACGGTTCCAAATCACAGTTAACAAAGTTCACAAAACAGAATGAAACGTAGGTGAGATTGTATTCATTTAGGCATTTAAACAAACAAGTGACTTGCCTTCTTAAACAGAATGAAACGATGGCGGTGATGTGCTTTGTCTTTGTTCAGTGTAGAGAAAAATAGAGTAATGGCTTCGGAGAAGGGTTAGAAAAAATAATAGCAAAACTCAACTCAGAAATGATAACATAACTCGAAGTCACAAATGAGAAGGGTTTCAACTTACTTTCTCGTTCTTTTCTCTTTCTCGTAACGGATACTGTTCAACTCGAAGCCACACGTGAGGAATGAGAGAGAGGGAGACAAACTCAGAACTCAGAAATGAGACAAAATCAGAACGTTTGAGAGAGTGAGAAGGGTTTTTGTGTGAGAATGCGCATTGAGAGAGTGAGAAATCAGAACGTTGAGAGAGTGAGGGTTCTTTGTGTTTTGGGTTCTGCATGTGTTTATGCTAGCTAGCTATAGGTTATTACAATGGGAAAGAGAGAGACGACGTCGCGCGAGGAATTAGATATTAAAATTTTAACTAAACATAAGGAGCGCTATTAAAAAGCATCACTAATGGCTAGCGAGTTTTGATCATAAGGAGCGCTCATAAAAAGCGTCCCTAATGGCTAGCGAGTTTTGAACATTAGGAGCGCTCAAAGAAAAGCGCCCCTAAAGGCTTTCCATGTTTCTGAAATAAGGAGCGCTCAAACAAAAGCGCCTCTAATGACCCTCCGTATTTTTGGCTTAAGGAACGCTTCATATTAAAGTGCTACTCATGATATAACATAGGTAGCGTTTTTTTGAAAGCGCTCCTAAAGAGTGCGCCCTTTTTTCCCCATTCTGGCGTAGTGCAAGGCTATAGAGTACTAATTAGGTGTAGAGGAAGTTAATAACAGGAAGAATTTAGGTAAAATTATCGATTTAATTATTACAGAAGTGAGTTTACTCATAACTAGTTTATGTCACTCATATATCATGAATTATGGTTGGTTGTAAGTGTAAAAAAATTTACATCGACGGGACGAAACCCCACAAAGCTTGAAGACACACTTGGATTCCAACGCTATAAGAAAGTTGCGGGGAATTGTCACGCTCTGATATTATCTTGACTGTGTGTTAGGCTCTGTTTGGCAAAAAATAGCGGATAGCAGATAAGCTAGCTTATAGCGAATAGCTAATAGTTGATAGCTGATAACGGATAAGCTAATTGATGGCGAATAAAGTGTTTGGTAAAATTAGCGGTTGAACTAGCTGGTAAATGTAAAATGGCATGTTTAATTAATAGTTAGATTTATTTAATCAATATAAAATATCTTAAGAAGATAGTTAAACTAATTATAAAGATATTTAGAAAATAAATTTTTTAAATTTATATTTTACTAGTCTAATTTATATATTAATTTGAAAATCTAATTTAAAATACAAGATAAAACAAAAATCCAGTTGACGTAATTTATATTCAGCAGCCTTTTATTTTTATTTTTGACGTGGTTTTTATATGCAATTCCTTGTACGTTAAAAATTAAGCATAAGGATGGAACGCTAAAGAGGAGGTGCAGCAAATGATATTAAAATTATATTTTACTTTAGTGAGGGTAAGGATGGAATATTATAAAATTAATGAGGATAAAAATGACTAAAAAGATGAGACACCGTAAGCTATAAGCTCAAACGCTACTTGAAGTAGCGTTTCAAAAAACGTTATAAGTTATCCCAAAAACGCTAACCGCCAGTGGCGGACCCACTCTCAGCTGAGGGGGTTCAATTGAACCCCTGAAAAAAATTGCACTTACCGCTCTATATAAATAACCTAAATCCCCTGATTTTTTTTGAACCCCCTGAAAATTTTAAATTGTAGTAGTAGACCAAGTTTTGTATCCATTTGACACTAGCCTTAAAAATTTGACACCCCGAGGTCCTGGGTCCGCCACTGCTAACCGCTACTACTTGCCAAATATATCTAATTTTTTTGATCCACTATCCACTAATCAAATCTGCTATAAGTTAGCGAATCTGCAAATCTGCTATAAGTTAGCGAATCTGCCTTGCCAAAGAGAGTCTTAAGCTCTAGATGCACGCATGCTTGTACAGTTCAATATATGCAATTAGTGGACAGTGACATATCATCAACAAGCATAGCCGTAAGAGGTTATATAAGTCAACATCTTTCATTGTCTTGACTTTCACTAATACTAGTATTTTACCCGTGCGTATCGTGTTACTGTATTTGTTATAATTGAATATGAAATTATAAATACGTTGAAAGTTGCAAAATCTAATAAAAGTAAGGAGAAACTCGATAAAATGGGATATTTCAAATTTAATAAAATAGGTTTGCTGAAAAAAGTTTTAAAAAAACCTGATCTTCTTAAAATATTAATAATAGAGTAAAAATGAGAAAAACCAAAAATGAGATTTAATATAAAATATGCACCCACGTTGGCGCTCTCGTTGTCGCTCCATGCGGTTCACAAAAAAATAGCAAATGATATTTAAATATTGATTTTTTTTGAAAAAATAATTTTAGAATTTTTGCCAGAGGTATTGCCTTTTTTGACAATTGGTAGTGGTAATTTAATTGGTTTTAGTAGTTTTAGTACATTATATGCAACCCCGTTGGCGCTCCCGCTACCGTTGCCGATCCCATTGGCAGTCTCTTGTTGCCGCTCCTGTTATCGCTCCTATTGCTGCTCTCGGTTGCCTCTCCTGTTGCTGATCTCATTGGCAGTCTCTCGTTTCTCCCGTTGTCAGTCTTTTGTATTTAGAGATTAGATTAAATTAGACTAGATTAGATTAGTATTAGATAGATATGTTTGAAGTGGAATAAAATAGAAGTAAATGAGAATAAATATAGATGGAAGAAGAAAAAAAGAAAGAAATGAGAGAGGAGAGAGGGGATATTATGAGAGAGAGAGAGAAGAGAATAAAATAGAATAGAAAGAGAAGAGAGAGATGATAGGAAAGTGTGTAAGAAAAAGTAAAAAGTTGTAAAATGTTAGGATTTTTTGTCTTTTAGTGGCTAAATGTCTAAAATACCCATAAAATTAGAGTTTTTTCAGCTACATTTCTTATCCTTCTAATAACCCTAGGCTCAGCTAAACAACTGATTGACATTAAATTATTGTCACTAGTACTTTCTGATGTATTTATAATATCAAGAGTAAAGGCCCAAATTCGTCCCTGACTATTTCCTCGCGGGACGAATTCGTCCCTGACAATATTTTCGAGACACATTGGTCCCTAACAATTCCAAAATGAGACACGTTAGTCCCTCCATCCATTTAACTATTACCAGCACAGTAAATGTCTCCTACGTGGCACGTTAAGTGCCACGTTTCATGTTAAATGCCACTGATGTGTTTATTTTGGGCTAGATAAGTCCCTAACGTTACAAATTTGAAAACGGGACAAATTAGTCCCTTACTTTTTTGGGACAAATCAGTCCCTGAATTTTTTGGGACAAATCAGTCCCTGAGTCATCTTCTTCTCCCCTCTCTACACGCAGCAGAGGCGCAGTGGAGATGACCTCCGGCACGGTGGTCGCCGGTGAAGGGTACTCCGATGACGAAACTTTTTGAGGGCTTTTCGAGAGGGTTACGTGAGGATTCTGAATATTAAACTCGTTTTTTGATTGAAGGTCCATGATTGCCGAAAAATAAGGAAGAAGGTGGTGGTTTCAAGAGGATTACAGTGTAGCTCTTTACGGTGTAGGCATACTTAATCAAAGTTGAAAACTGGTCAAAAAAATCAAAGGGGAAAGGGCCATCCAAAACGAGCACGCAGTATTGTAAACGGGAGGAAGAAAAAATTAATTGGAAGAATCCCAAAACCAACAAGAGAAACAGATCCAGAAAAATACCCTTTTGGCTTTTGTGTTGTTCTCTACGTTTCTTGTCTCTCCAGTTTCGAAAAGTTTGGGTTTTTAGGTGTTTTGATTGTTGTTTATTCTGGGTTTCATATGGTTGCTTGAGGTAAAGCTTTTTGTTATGGAAATGGTGGTTAATTATGGAGATAGTTTGATTCCAGAACATTGTGGTTCAAGAACATTAAGTAGAAGATTTGTTTTTTCTCCATTGAACCTTTGTTCCATTGCAACTTTGTCTTTTCTCAACTCCTCCTTTTTGATCTGTATAGATCTGGGCAGTAGCCACAACGATTAAAGAAGGGAATGGTGGAGGGAAGAAGAAGATGACTCAGGGACTGATTTGTCCCAAAAAAGTCAGGGACTGATTTGTCCTTTTTTCAAATTTGTAACGTTAGGGACTTATTTGGCCCAAAATAAACACATCAGTGGCATTTAACGTGACACATGGCACTTAACGTGCCACATATGAGACGTTTACTGTGCTGGTAACGGTTAAATGGATGGAGGGACTAACGTGTCTCGTTTTGGAATTGTCAGGGACCAATGTGTCTCGAAAATATTGTCAGGGACGAATTCGTCCCGCGAGGAATTTGTCAATGACGAATTTGGGCCTTTACTCTAATATCAAAGTCATGATCAATAGTACCTGAAAATAGTTTTAAAAACCGGCTCGACCCGGCCGGTCGGACCGGTCTAACCGGGAACCGGGGGTAACTGAGCCGGTCAGCTTGGTGGATCGGAAATGCAGCCAACCGGTGAAAACCGGTGTGACTCGACCGGTTTTTGAGAAAACCGGTGAACCGGTGACCCGGGTTGACCCGGACCGGGTTGTGTTTTTTTTTATCAAAACGACGTCGTTTAATCTGTTTTTTTGCTCTTTTTCATCTTTTTCTTTTCCATTATTGCATTATTAGCAAATACAAGCACCATATTTGTTGAGTACATATTAATTTGTGTGATCTAAAATAGATTAATATTATGTATGAATAAATTTAAAAATATTAATAAATTAAGATATTAATTTTTATATGGCTAAAATGCTCTCGAGGTCCCTTATCTTTATTTAAAGTAACGATTTGGTCCTTTATCTTTTTTTGTCCCAAATCAGTCCTTTATGTTTTAAATTTTTGACACATAAATCCTTTTCTGTCCCAAATCAGTCCTTTATGTTTCAAATTTTTAACACATAAATCCTTTTTTTTGACACATAAATCAGCACTGTTAACAGAAAAGGATTTATGTGTCAAAAATTTGAAAGATAAAGGACTTATTTGGGACAAAAAAAACA
This sequence comes from Astragalus membranaceus, assembly GCA_039519185.1. Lineage (NCBI taxonomy): Eukaryota > Viridiplantae > Streptophyta > Magnoliopsida > Fabales > Fabaceae > Astragalus > Astragalus membranaceus. The sequence continues at coordinate 160,125,710 of CM076846.1, read as the reverse complement.
TAAAGGACTAATTTGTTACTTTAAATAAAGATAAGGGACCCCGGGAGCACTTTAGCCTTTTTATATTTTAGTAGATATAAAATAAACATAGTTATTAATTTTACAGGTATGAAATTTATATTATATACTATATAGGTATTGAAAATTCGCGAAATAGAGATCGGGTCCGAGTCATGCGGTCCCGGTTTTGGTCATGCTGTTTAACTGTCGACCCTTCGGTCCGACCCTTGACCCAGTGACCCGGTACCTTCACCGAGTCGGCCACCGGTCCGAGTTTTTAAACACTGGCTGAAATGCTCTTAAATATTCTTGCAATAAAAGGTGTCTTGGAATTTTCGTTTTCTTTATCTTCAATACCAGGCCACTCAGCTTCAACAAGAAGTGGTCTACTAATATTATGTGATACAAGTGTCAATCATGTCACTATCCTATCCTAGAGTTTTCATTTTCTTTATCTTCAATACCTGAAATGCTATCCTATTTTGTTATCATGTGTGTATCAAACGCAAGATATGAAAAGTGTCTATCATGTCACTATCCTATCTTGTCTCTATCCTATCATCTATCCTATCTTGTCTCTATCCTATCATGTGCACCAAACAGGCTCTAAAAAGTATTGAGATTTGTCAATGTTAACTACGTGAATTCTCATGCTTTTAAAGTAGTTGTGTGACAATACAATCAATCTAATTAAAAAAAGTTTTTTCACTTTTTAGTTATTTATCAGTTTTGTCTGGTATCAGTTTTTCAGTTCAGTCTTTGTATTTAATTAGAAATTTTGTTATAGAGATTAACTACAGTTAGTATTGTTATGTGGTTTTAACCACTAGAGTTAGTTTTCAGTTATTGCTTTAGTTAACTGTTAGTTCAGTTTGTACAGAGGTATATATAACTCTCTGATCTCCATTTGTATCAACTAACTGATTGATCAATAATGAAGCATTTTTCCATCTTCTTCCTTGTTTCTCTATTCTTGCTCAATGATCACCTAAACTAAGATAGTATCAGAGCTCAGAAATTGAGCTCTGGCCTCGCCATCGTTTCTTTCCCTTCAATCAGTTCGTTTCCTTTGATTCCTTCGTTCCATTCTCACTTCACTTTCAGACTTCAAAAACCCTTTTCTCTTATTCCTCTTCTCGCATCGAATTACTTCTATATTCACCCAAATGAATCGCCTGCCGTTGTTCTTGTGCAACCGGTTTTGGAAGGGAGTAAGAATTTCCAACCATGGCTTCGATCCATGCGTGTTTCGCTAATTTCAAAGAACAAATTAATGTTCGTTGATGGGACCGTTACCGCACCAGCAAAGACGAATCCTCTCTATAACCAGTGGTTACGCTACAACAATCTGGTCCTTGCTTGGCTGCAGAAGTCCGTCAGCGCGAATGTGGGAATATTCATTGTCTTCTTTGATAAAGCTTCTGATGCTTGGAGAGATCTCCTTGATAGGTTCAATCAAGGACACATGTTTCGTATTGGGGACATACAAGAAGAGATATACAAGATCACACAAGGTACGCGTGACATTTCTGAATAATATACAGAATTGAAGTCTTTATGGGATGAACTTGAGAGTTTTCGCCCAATTCTGAATTGCACTTGTGTAATCGCTTGTACATGTGGTGCCACGCAAAATGTCAAGAAATTTAGGGATCAAGATCAAACCATTAGGTTCCTAAAGGGTCTGAATGAGGAATTTTCGCATGTTAGAGGGCAAATCATGATGATGGAACCATTTCCCCACATCACCAAAGCTGTCCAACTTGTTATTCAACAAGAGAGAAACTTAAATGTCAATAATCCATCACACACAGCCACTGAGACTGAAACTGAGGGCAAGTCTAATTCCATTATTAATCATGTTCAAAGTTTTCAAAGAGGAGGATACAACAATGGCCGTGGTAGAGGAAGATCGGGTCGTGGAAATGGTAGAGGGCAGCCTAGGCTTTGCACTCACTGCAATAAGACTAATCATACTATTGATACTTGTTATTTCTTACATGGTTTTCCACCTGGTTACCAATCTGCCAAGCAAAAAAACTCCACTAATTCGGTAGAGAGTGAGACACAGAAACAAGACAATCAACAAAAGGGGTCTACAAGCAAAAATACCAACCTCAACTTCATTACTGATCAGTACAAGGGTCTAATTGAGATGCTGCAACAGTCTATGAAGCAAATGCAGAGTTCTTCACATGCGGCAAATACTATCATAACTCATTCTCCTGCCACTAATACCATTTCTTCACTTGATCAAATATCTGGTGAGAAACTGATTTTTTGGATAATTGACTCTGGAGCTATTGACCATATTATTTCTGATTTCAGTTTATTCTCTAGATGTAGACCAATCAAACCAATTAAGATAAATTGTCCCAATCATACTTCAGCTTTTGCTACACACATAGGGACTGTGCATATCACAGCTGATATAGTGCTGCACAATGTCCTATATATTGAAGATTTTGGTTCCAATCTCATATATGTTCCTGAGTTAGTCATTAGCAGCAAAATATTTGTTTTCTTCTTTGATGAAGGTTGTCTTTTCTTTCAGGCCCGTACCAAGCGGATGATTGGATTAGCTAAGCTGGAAAAGAAGCTTTTCAATATTTTTACTCAAGTAACTAAGCCTGTTGGTGCTCTATATTCTGTTAGTAATGTCTCCATACCACCCAATTCAAATTGTAAGTCTCATACCTCTAGCTTAGGTAGTAGTGAGCTATGGCACATGAGATTAGGACATTTATCTCATGATAGGCAACATTGTATCTCAAAACAATTTCCTTTTATTCAATTTGAGAATAATACATTTCCTTGTGACACTTGTCACTTTTCCAAGCAAAGAAAGCTTTCTTTTCCTTTAAGTAATTCTACTACTTCACACATTTTTGATTTACTTCATGTGGACATTTGGGGACCCTACTCTCACAATTCTATGCATGGGCAGAAATATTTCTCACATTAGTAGAGGACTTTAGTAGATTCACATGGATAATCCTCATGAAAAACAAATCTGAGACCCGCACCAACCTTCAATCCTTCATAACATACCTTGAGACACAATTCCACACTAAACCAAAATATTTGAGAAGTGACAATGGTGTAGAATTCCTTATGCATGAATTTTACTCTAGCAAAGGAATTGTACACCAAAGATCATGCATTGAGACTCCCCAACAAAATGGCCTTGTAGAAAGGAAACATCAACACATTTTAAATGTAGCTAGAGCCCTTTTCTTTCAAGCCAACTTACCTCACAAGCTATGGAACTTTGTTGTACAGCATGCTGTGCATTTGATTAACCGTATACCAACTCCCATACTCAAAAACAAATCACCATATGAAGTTCTTCACAACCAGCCACCAGCCCTCATTCATTTAAAAACCTTTGGTTGCCTTGCCTATGCCTCCACAATCAAAGGCAATAGAACCAAATTTGACCAAAGAGATACCAAAACTATTTTCTTGGGATTTAAGGAGGGTATCAAGGGTTACATTCTCTATGATCTCTCCACACACCAACTCATACAATCACGAAATGTCATTTTTTATGAGGATTAGTTTCCCTTTCACAACAACAAACAAGCCAACACACAAACAAATTCACCTCAGTCCCATTTTCAACCACCTGAGCCTGAGTTCTTTGACCACATAAATGGCACACCAGTAACCTTAGCCCAAAACAATGAACCATCTCAAATCAATGTAAAAGAGACCACACAAACAGCACCAAACAACCTTGCTGTCCCAGCAACACTTCCACAAGCCCAGATTCCACACCTACAAATTCCTCACCTACAAATTCCAATAGTTCACCCCAAGCCTCAAACACACCACCTCCACCCCTTAGACATTCTACTAGAATTGTTCAGCAACCTAGTTACTTGAAGGATTATCATTGTAACTTTTGAGCTGGGCCGATCATCCAAAAGGTACTTCTTCTTCTAACCTATATCCTTTGTCTTCTGTACTATCCTATGACAAGTGTTCACTGCCTTACAAAACCTTTTGCTGTAATGTCTCTTCTACTTCTGATCCAACCACCTATTCTCAAGCTTCTCCTCATGAATGTTGGCAAAAGGCTATGCAAGATGAGCTTGCTGCCTTAGCCTTGAACCATACATGGTCCATAGTTGATCTTCCTCAAGGGAAGACCCCAATTGGTTGTAAGTGGGTCTATAAAACCAAATACAAATATGATGGTTCCCTTGAACGATACAAAGCCAGATTAGTGGCCAAAGGATATAATCAATTGGAAGGAGTGGATTATTTTGATACCTTTAGCTCTGTTGTCAAGATAACTACAGTCAGAATTATCTTAGCCATAGCAGCCTCCAAGAATTGGTTTCTGGAACAGTTAGATGTGAATAATGCCTTTCTCCATGGTGACCTAAGTGAAGAAGTCTACATGACAATTCCTCAAGGTTTACAACTTCCCGGTTCTACTCATTATGCAAGCTCCATAAATCACTATATGGCCTCACGCGGGCTAGCAGGCAGTGGAATCACAAACTCACCACCACACTCATCTCCATGGGGTATATTCAATCAATGGCTGATCATTCCCTGTTTGTTAAGACATCAGGTTCCTTTATCACAGGTTTGTTAGTCTATGTGGATGATATTGTGTTGGCTGGGAATTATATGCAGAAAATTCTCACTGTTAAGAAACTCTTGGATAGTCAATTTCGCATCAAAGACTTGGGTGCCTTGTGATTCTTCCTAGGTCTTGAGGTAGCAAGGTCAAAAACTGGTATTGTTCTTAATCAAAGAAAATACACCCTTGAACTCCTTGAAGACAGTGGGAATCTTGCTGCCAAACCTTCTACTACACCTGCAGATCCCTCCATTAAACTCAGCAGTGAAGGGGGACTCTCTATGATGACAACTTTGCTTATAGGCGCTTGATTGGACGCTTACTTTACCTCACAAATACTCGGCCTGACATAGCTTTCTCTGTGCAACAACTCAGCCAATTTGTTGCTAATCCCACTGCTCTACATTTCCAGGCAGCAACTAGAGTACTTAGGTACCTCAAGAGTGCACCCTCACAAGGTTTATGGTTTCCAGCAAACAATAAACTCACTATTTCTGGCTTCTCTGACTCGGATTGGGCTTCTTGTTTAGACACTAGAAGGTCCATAACTGGGTATTGTGTATTCATTGGTTCAGCCCTTGTTTCATGGAAATCAACAAAGCAGAATACAGTTTCTAGATCCTCATCCAAAGCTGAATATAGAGCCCTTGCAAGCCTTGTTTGTGAAGTGCAGTGGATGCACTATCTTCTAAAAGATTTACAGCTTCCTCAAAACAATCCCTCAGTTGTCTATTGTGACAATAAATCAGCAATTTACTTGGCACCCAATCCCACCTTTCATGAGAGAACCAAACATATAGAAATTGATTGCAACGTAATAAGAGAAAAGCTTCAAAACAAAGTCATCCACCTGCTGCCAGTGACTTCAGAAAACCAGATTGCAGACATGTTTACAAAGCCTCTCCATGCTGCTTCCTTCAACAATTTTGTTTCCAAGTTGGGCATGTGCAACTTACATGGTCCAACTTGAGGGGGGATGTTAGATATATTAATTTAGATATATCAATTTCTGTTATTAAATGTAATTAGAAATTTTGTTATAGAGATTAACTACAGTTAGTATTGTTATGTGGTTTTAACCACTAGAGTTAGTTTTCAGTTATTGCTTTAGTTAACTGTTAATTCAGTTTGTACAGAGGTATATATAACTCTCTGATCTCCATTTGTATCAACTAACTGATTGATCAATAATGAAGCATTTTTCCATCTTCTTCCTTGTTTCTCTATTCTTGCTCAATGATCACCAAAACTAAGAACAATGACAAGCTTTTATTCCTGGAAGGTGGAATCCATAAAATATAAGAGCTTATAAGGCCCAACATATGCCCAGCAGTTCGATTGTGGACTTTGATCTTCACTTGTGGGAAGAGTACGTCAGAGAATTTCTCCCACCACATTTCTGCTTGCACCCCCTAATTCTCCAATCACACCCCACGCTCAATACCTCTCCCCACCTCCAAAGTAACCTGAAGGTCCCATTTAGAGTGACGACACATATCCTTTCATATTACTCATTGTTTTTTCCTCCTATTTTTGAGCTAGTACGTGTGTGTTTTTATTTTTCGCTTTTACATGTTCCAGTGACTAACTTATGAAAGTATAAACCAAATCTAGCAACTAGTTGCCGAAACAAAAAACTTAAAATCGAATTTTACTAGTTGTCGAACAGCTTCGGAAACAATAATGAGAACTAGTTGCCGAAAGTGTGGAAAACTTGACTGCTATCAAACAAGTGTATAATTACTAATACACATCAGGCCTATAAGAAGGGTTCAAGAATAGAAATGCAACACTTATTGAGTTTATTAGATGGTCATCAGTATGCCTATTAGTGTAGAAGGGTCGACGATGGTGATACCGTGAGAGGAATATTTTGGGTGCATTTGGACGCAATGACCCTTCTTAATAAGTATCAGATTGTGTTGCTCCTTGATAGTAAACAAAATGACCCCTCACCGTTGATAGAAAACTAATCTAAAGACAGAATCTGTTGGCCAATATAGCCGTTGGCTTTAAAGAAAAGTTTGTTAGGAAGTTGTTGAACAAATCTCAACAACTTAAACTAATCTAACTAACTAGGTTCCATATGTGTATAAATACAAAGTGTGTACAAAATATTTCTTAAAGTTTTCAGAATAAATGACTGAGAGAGTGCAGCTCATATGAGCAGAAAAGGAAATGATAGTGGATCAATGCATTTGACACTGTTTTATTCATTGATGAGGTCTATACACAGTACAGCAATATATAGGAAAGAGAGGGGAGCACCGTACATCATAGTGTCATGCATTACAGCAAATAAAAACAAGAAAAATATCCATTGGATTCTGCCAGCTAGCAGATTTCATCCTAACCGAATTCTCTCACACAAATCACGTCACATGAGTGAGTGTAGAATCTAGAAGCTTCTGGCTATTCATTGCAAACATGAGAATCAAAGAATATTCTGAATTCAATTAATTCCATGTTGCCAATGTGGCGTCCGTATCCTAGACGCCAAGGACTTCAGCATAGGACATGCGTCCCTTGTCATGGTGAGTAGGCGTCTCAGTGGTTTCATATTTCAACAGCCCCTCGCAAGCTTGACCATGGTAGATATTGATCATGCCAAGCTTGGAAATAAATGATGTGAAAACACTGGGTGTGAGAGCCTTGGTAAAGAAATCAACCAGTTGCCCTTTTGATGAAATAGGCAGCAACTTCAACAACCCTTCTTGCAGTTTTTCCCTTACAAAGTGGCAATCAATTTCTAGGTGCTTGGTTCTTTCGTGAAACACAGGATTGGCAGCAATGTGGATAGCACTTTGGTTGTCGCAATAGAGCACAGGAGGTCTATCACATTGCACACATAAATCTTTAAGCAAGAATAGCAACCATTGCAGCTCACAAGTTGCTGTTGAGAGTGCACGATACTCTGCTTCTAAAGATGATCTAGATACAGTTTTTTGCTTCTTTGTTTTCCAAGATATGAGAGAAGAGCCAATAAAGTAGTAGTAGCCAGTTATGGACTTTCTGGTGTCTAAGCAGTTTGCCCAATCCGCATCAGAGAATCCAGAAAGCTGTATCACAGAGTCCCTTGGAAACATTACCCCTCTGCCAGGGTTTCCTTTGAGATATCTCAACACTCTACAGGCAGCATTGTAGTGTGTAACAGTTGGTGATTTAACATGTTGACTGAGTTGTTGAGTTGCAAATGTAATGTCAGGCCTTGTATTGGTGAGATACAAGAGCCTGCCAATCAGTCTTCTGTATGATTCTGGATCTGCATAAGGTTCCCCTCCATCTTGGTGAAGTTTCAGATTGCTGTCCAATGGAGTGGAAGCAGGTTTGGAGCCCAAGAAACCAGATTCATGTAATAAGTCTAGACAATACTTCCTCTGACATATAGATATACCAGTGTTTGATTGTGCTACTTCCAAACCAAGAAAGTATTGAAGAGGGCCTAAGTCTTTAATCTTGAAAGCATTATCTAAAATCTCCTTAATTCTGTCCAACTCAGTCATTGAATTCCCTGCCAATATAATATCGTCTACATAGACTAGGATGGCAGTGAATTGTTCACCTCGATTGCAAGTGAATAGGGAATAATCAGAGGCAGATTGTTTGTATCCTTGAGTTAGCAGCAAGCTTGTGAGCTTTTCATACCATTTTCTACTTGCTTGTTTCAATCCGTACAAAGATTTCTTTAGTTTGCACACTTGGTTCTGTTTGCTGCATTTAACTCCCTTAGGGATCTCCATATATACATCTTCTTCAAGGTCCCCGTGCAAGAAGGCGTTGTTGACATCTAATTGGTGCAAGTTCCACCTCTTCATGGAAGCTATTGCTAGGAGGAGTCTCACAGTTGTGAGTTTGGCCACTGGACTGAACGTGTCAAAGAAATCAAGCCCCTCAATTTGATTATAACCTTTGGCTACTAATCTAGCCTTGTACCTCTCTATGGACCCATCTGCTTTATGCTTGATCTTGTACACCCATTTGTTGCCAATTGGCTTTACATTGGGAGGCATATCAACCACATCCCATGTACCATTCTTGTCTAGAGCTTCAAGCTCCTTTTGCATAGCATCAATCCAACAACTTTCTGTGCAAGCAAATTCGTAGGAATGTGGCTCTGTGGCAGCACTTAAAGCAGCAGAATAGTCTCTTTGTGCAGAAGATAAATTGCAAAGTGAATGAAAGTCAGAAATAGGATAAGGAGTACCTGAGGATGATGCTTGGAGTGATGTCTTTGAGAGGCCACACATATACTCAGATAGATAGTTTGGTGATCGTCTTTCTCTAGAGGATCTCCTTGGCTCTTTGTCATTTTCTGTTGTTTCAGTTTCTGCATCAGTAGCAGAGTCAGGCTCTGCACCTGTAGGTTCTGGTGCAGTCAAATCAGTATCACTGTCATGGCTATTTGAAGTAAATATAATTCCATTTTGAAATTGCTTGTGATCCCTTATAGGGCAGGATATCTTCATGATAGGTAACATTCCTAGATATGAATAGCTCTTTGCTGTTCAAGTCCAGCAATACAGAACCCTTCACACCAGATTTGTATCCTAGGAAAACACATCTCCTGGCTCTAGAGTCTAGCTTTGTTCTATGTGATTGAAGTGTTGATGCATAGGAGAGGCATCCAAACACCTTCAAACTGTTTAGGTCAGGTAGGATTCCCTTCTGAAGGGTATAAGGTGACTTGTTTTGTAGGAGGGGGATGGGAACTCTATTCATTATGTAAGTGGCATGAATGACAGCATAGCACCAGTATTGTTTAGGTAATTTAGACTAAAAAAGGAGGGCTCTTGCTATGTTCAAAATGTGCTGGTGTTTTCTCTCAACTCTCTCATTTTGTGGAGGTGTTTCCACACAACTAGTTTGGTGAATAATGCCCTTTGAGTTATAAAAATCATGAATCAAAAATTCCGGACCATTATCACTTCTAATAATTTTGATTTTAGTGTCATGTCGTGTCTCTATCATATTAACAAAAATTTTGACTTGATTGCTAACTTCACTCTTGGTTTTCAATAAAATGAGCCACGTATACCTGCTGTAGTCATCTAAGGCAGTGAGGAAATACTTATGGCCATGTACTGAAGTGACAGAAACTGGCCCCCAAATATCAAAGTGTATCATTTCATAACATTTTGAAGCCTTGCTAGCACTAGAACTGTAGGGCAGTCTCTTGTGCCTAGCATAGTGGCATACATCACATATTGAACCTTCATCTATATTCACAAAAGGGAAATCTGAAAGCATTAATTTCATTCTGCTAGTGGACAAATGTCCTAGCCTAAAATGCCATAAAGCTGGCTTTGGAAGCCTGCCATTGCTTCCTTCTTCATTTGCTGCAACATTGTTAACTTCCTTGGTCTCTATCTCCAAGTATATGAGCCCCTCAAACATCACACCCGAACCAATCATCCTTTGGGTCTTGAAATCCTGTATCTCACATTTTTCACCACAAAAATCAACCTTAATGTTAGCCATTAATAACTTAGGCACTGATAGTAGATTGAGGGAAAAGCCAGGCACACATAAAACATTTGTGATAACAAAATTTGGTGAAAATTCAACTGTGCCACTGTACTTAGCAATTGTACAGCTTCCATTTGGCAATCTAATGTTTACTGGTTTAATGGGAAAATATGTTTTAAACTGTTCCAATGAAGAACAGATATGATCTGTGGCTCCAGAATCCACAATCCAAGACCCAAGATGTCTTGAATTTAAAGCACAAGCAAGAGGAAGTATACCTGATTGTGGCCTATCAATAGATACCATATTTGCAGAGCTGCTGGTTGCTTGCTGTGTCACAGAGTTTTGCTGCAGCAGGGAGAGCAATTTATCATACTGCTCCTGTGTGATGCCAACTTTGGCATCCTCATTCTGTTCACCATTATCACTGCCACCATTGACTGCATTTGAGACACTTCTTTGTCCCCAATTTGGAGGAAAACCATGCTTCTTATAGCATGTATCGATTGTATGCCCATTTCTACCACAGTGTGTGCACACCTTGCCACTGTTTCTGCCTCCATAAGTGGAGCTATAGCCTCCTCTTCCTCTTCCTAATCCTCTTCTAGTATCAACATTAGCAGCAAGCACCTTAGTCTCCTCATTACTAGGAAATTGTCTCTCATGTTGGATTATCATAGAAAAGATCTTGTTGATGTTAGGCACAGGATCCATTGTCAGAATTTGTGACTTAATCATGGCAAAATTCTCATTCAAACCAGTTAGAAATCTGATAGTTTTGTTCATCTCATGGTGTTTTCTAGCTAGTTCCATTCCAGTACTACAAACACACTTTCTAGGACAACCACAAGTGGGGATAGGCATATAAGTCTCTAGTTCTTCCCAAAGTATTTTCAATTCTGAGTAAAATTCAGTGACAGATTGTGATTCTTGTTTCAAGGCATAAATCTCACATTGCAATTCAGAAATTCTAATTAAATCACCTTGTGAAAAACGTTCTTTAAGTTCTTTCCAAACATCAATGGCATTTTCAAGGAAAACAATACTTTGTCCAATTGATTCAGCAACTGAATTCATTATCCATGAATGAACAAGCATGTTACATCTATTCCATGCCTTATAACTAGGATGAAATGATTCAGGAACTTCAACAGTCCCATCAACAAAATCATATTTATTCTTACCTCCAAGAGCTCTCCTCATGGAACGAGCCCAGCTATGGTAGTTAGAACCATTTGCATTGAGCTTGGGTGTCACTGTCACTGACCCAGGTCCATCACTCGCATGCACAAAGTAAATGCTGGTTTGGTCTGCTGAGGGATCTTGAAGCGGGGTGGAGGATCCAGCATTGTTCTTTGGAGGCATCTTGAGAATCCAATGGAATGAAATGGAACGAAATAAAAAAAAAAAAAGGCCAAGGTATGCAAAGCTATGATTGCTTTGATACCATCTTAAAGTTTTCAGAATACATGACTGAGAGAGTACAGCTCATATGAGCAGAAAAGGAAATGATAGTGGATCAATGCATTTGACACTGTTTTATTCATTGATGAGGTCTATACACAGTACAGCAATATATAGGAAAGAGAGGGGAGCACCGTACATCATAGTGTCATGCATTACAGTAAATAAAAACAAGAAAAATATCCATTGGATTCTGCCAGCTAGCAGATTTCATCCTAACCGAATTCTCTCACACAAATCACGTCACATGAGTGAGTGGAGAATCTAGAAGCTTCTGGCTATTCATTGCAAACATGAGAATCAAAGAATATTCTGAATTCAATTAGTTCCATGTTGCCAATGTGGCGTCCGTATCCTAGACGCCAAGGACTTCAGCATAGGACATGCGTCCCTTGTCATGGTGAGTAGGCGTCTCAGTGGTTTCATATTTCAACAATATTAAATGTGTGAATAAAAAGAATTGTATTACAGTTTTATTCAATACTCTATTCTCTTCTTTATGTTTTATGCTTTCTGTGTCTTCATCTTCCTTTTGAGTTCTGTGAGTATCTTCAAACAAGTGGTGTGAGGACCTCGCAAGAGAGAAAAGAAAGTGTGAAAAATTATTTCAGTAACTGAAATAATAACTGAAAGAAAAGAATAGAAAAATAGAGAAGAGATATACCTTTTGTGATCTAGAGAGTAGATTCACTGTGAGGTTGGTTTGTGTGTTCATCAAGAACACAAAACAGTTCATGCAACAAGAACAGTAAAAGAGCAAAGTTAGGGTTTGTTCAATACAGGTGCACTACAACATTTTGACCCTACGGCAACGGCTAAAATTGCGGTGCTTAAAAAACCGTTGCCTTAGATAGCAATGGCAACAGTTTTTTGAGCCCGTTGTCGATTCATTTTTTTAGACAACGGCCAAAAACCGCCCCCTAAAGGTCAACGGCAACGGTTTTCCTTCGATCCTATAGCCAACGTTTTAGAAACGTTGTCATAGTGTGAACTATTAAAAAAATAAAAATACTAGGCGCTAAAAGGTAGCGCCTTTTCTAATTTTTACCCAAAAATTAGGCGGTACCGCCCCTTTTCTAATTTTTACTCAAAACCCAATCTGTGATAAAAAAAACACAAAACCCACTATGTGATCAAAAAACACAAAACCCACTATTCACAAACTTAATTTCATATTCCTATGCTCCTCAAGTAAGTGATCTAAAACCCCATATCAAGTATGCAAACCCATATCCCTATGGTGATCACAAACCCTAAATCATTAAAACTATCATATGTAGTAATAAAGCATTAAACATAGAGGTCTAGACATATGATAAATCAAACAAGTAACTGAATTAACCATAGCAAAGTGTTCAATAGATAGGTTTGGGGAGAATCATCTCTCCCTAATCAAAGAAGTTTAGTTACACATCATCATAGAAGTAGAAACTAGGATAAAGAAGAAGATAAACATGAAGGAAGACATTAGAACCTTCAAACCCCTTGTTCCCAAGTGATGAGAAGTCCCCAAAATCGCACCCTTCAGCTGCTCCAAAACTCTGTTCCGCTCCCAAGATGAAGTCCCTTCCAAAAACGCAAAACTGATCTTAAAAACCCTAATTTCGGCCATCCATCGCGACGCGGTGCGAGCCTGTCGCGACGCGAAAAATGTCAGCGCCCAATCCTGTGTGAAAATCCTGCTTGGTCGCGACGCCTCCTGGTCGCGACGCGAAAACTATCAGTGGCTTCTCCTTCAAATTCCTGTTGCACCACTAGGCAAATGTCTGGTTCGCTAGTTGATGCTACGACAACTTGAAGGTCTTCCCTTGCATTTGGCACCAGGAGTGAGAGAAATAGCTTACAAAATGAATCCTAATACATCAATCTAAAACTAAGCTAATTCCCCGGCAATCAACCGAATTACAATAAAATCCCCGCAATTTTGGTTCTAAAATTGCACAACTTAATACATATGACAGAGAGTCAACACAACCCCAAACTTAGATTTTTGCTTGTCCTCAAGCAATCATTCAATTCAGGCTGTGGCTATTTTTTTATTCAGCTGTCACATATTTCACACAAACCATTAGCCACTCAGCACGTCAAAAACAATCATCCAACACAGTGTAGTAGCAAGACAATTGAATTGGTAAGACACAAGATCATAGGCAGGCAAACAATCTCAAGTCCTCTCTTTTTCACACATCTCACTAGTGTTTCTCTCTTTTGAGGTGTCTAAGGTATTCACTCAATTCACAATACCTGCACCATCGTTTCATAGGCTTGAACAAGTTCTAGACAGTCAATACACATGATATGCACACACACTATTTGAGGACTTAAAGGTTGTAACGGGGCTTAGGTAAGGGTGGATAGTATTTGGATAAGTCGGTTAAAACTTGGAGTTAGGCCTACTTATCTCTTTGTCAATTTCAACAATTCACTTACTTACCCATTTTCCCAAAAGCGTTCTACAAGAGAAGGAATTATTTATAATACTAAATATTTTTTTTTATATATATATGTATATATATATATATATATATATATTTTTTCTTTTTCTTTGTTTTTCTTTATATGATCATTTCTCTTGTATACCACCCCAAACTTAGATTGTTGCTATTCCATGAGCAACCCCAAACTTAGGATTTTTCCCAGTCTCACACTTTTGTCTACCTAACTCCGAGTTAAGAAAAACTAGGCTATGATTTGCAGAGAAAAATAGAAATAAACAATTAGGCTCAAAGGGGCTAACAAAGGATAAATACTTATTAGGTGGTTTGAAAGGCTCAAGGTTGCCAAAAGAATTGCCTCAGTGTGTATGTAAGTCACATGCATGATAGTTAAGCACAAGTTCAAGTTCTGCAGAATAATGCAAGCAAGGAATATACACACAATCAATGATAAAGTGTTTGGGCACAAACCTCACGGCTGGGATGGTAGAGATGAAACTCTCGAAGGCCTGCCCACAGATGATTTCGATCTTCCTCAACTTTTGTCTTGACCACTGACACTACCTGATGATAAAAATTGACATGCTAGTAATCACAAGGTAAAATGTAAAATATGCTAAGCTAAACACCACAAATCATCATCATTGAAGCTGCTTCTAAAAGCTTAAGGAAGTGGTGCCTCAATATCACAGAATAAGTTATCAATATAGTACAGACCAAAATTCAAAATAAAGTCAAAAGGGAATAAAAATAATAACTCAAAACAAGTAATAATGAAAAGGTGAGTCCCCCTGCTCAAGGAGAGGAAGAGAGGTGCTCACCAATGGGTTGCCTCCCACTAAGCGCTTTTTTAACGTCACTAGCTTGACGTCTTTTAGACCCTTATGGATCTCTTAGCATGAGAACCATTTGAGCCTCTTCTACCGCCTTACCACGGTATGGCTTGAGTCGTTGTCCATTTACCTTAAAAGATCTTTTGGACTCTGGCTCTTCCACTTCTATTGCTCCGTACGGTGTCACTTCTTTAACAAGGAAGGGGCCCGACCACTTGGATTTCAGTTTCCCTGGAAACAACTTGAGTCTCGAGTTAAACAACAACACTTATTGTCCAGGGTAAAATTCCTTCCTTGAAATGTGTTTGTCGTGATACACCTTCATCTTTCCCTTGTAGATCTTGTTATTCTCATATGCATGCAGGCGCATCTCCTCTAACCCGTGAAGTTGCAGGTTCCTCTTATCTCCACTTGATGCGGGGTCCAAATTTAGGAATTTCAACGCCCAATATGCTTTATGCTCAAGCTCAACCGGCAAATGACATGATTTGCCATAAACCAATTGGTAGGGGGACATCCCTAAGGGTGTCTTATAGGCTGTCCTGTATGCCCACAGATTATCATCTAGTTTCACTGCCCAGTCCTTCCTTGCGTTACCCACTGTCTTTCCTAGTATTCTTTTGATTTCTCTGTTAGATACCTCCACTTGACCATTGCACTGAGGGTGATAAGGGGTTGACACTTTATGCCTTACACCATACTTTGATAGTACATTGCTAAGCTGAGTGTTGCAAAAGTGACTACCCCCATCACTGATCAAGACTCTTGGAACGCCAAATCTTGAAAAGATGTTCTTCTTAACAAAGTTTACCACAGTTTGGGAGTCATTGTTTGAAGTGGCAATAGCTTCCACCCATTTAGAAACATAGTCCACTACCACCAAAATATTTTGACACGAATGAGATGGTGGGAATGGTCCCATGAAGTCAATGCCCCAACAGTCAAACACTTCTACTTCAAGTATAGGGGTCAATGGCGTCTCCCCCCTACGTGAAATATTGCCAGTCCGCTGGCACTTGTCACAACTTTTTACATGATCTTGCGCATCCTTGAAGAGGGATGGCCAATAAAATCCAGATTGGAGTACCTTTGCAGCTGTGCGTTCCCCATTGTAGTGGCCTCCATATGGAGAATCATGACAATGCCATAGAATCTTTTGACTTTCACTTCCTGAAACACAGCGTCTAAGAAGTCCATCCGTGCCAACCTTAAAGAGAAAGGTATCATCCCAAAGATAGTGTTGGACATCACGGAGGAACTTCTGTTTTTGTTTCCATGTGAAGTCTTTAGGGACCATTCCCCCTGCCTTGTAATTTGCGATGTCGGCAAACCACGGTCTCTCTCCAATTGCGAACAGTTTCTCATCGGGGAACTCTTCAAGGATTTCTTTCTCCCGAGCAGTCACTTCTTTGTTGCAAGTAATAGAGAAAACGGTAAGTACCGGTCGTATCCACTGGGATTGCGCGTTGTTAACAAATGCAAATTTATAAACTCTTAGATGGGAAAATTGGAATAATTTTGGAATTTAGTGACGCGAAATAAAACGGTTGTTTAATAACGCAAGAAAAGCGATTAGGGATCGAATCCTCTCCCCTCACCTCCCCTCACCTATCATATGAACCTTCAGTTAATTTCAAGTTATTTATCCAAGATATCAGATTCAATTCACTAAAGTAGGTTAAGGACAATCCCTTGCCTCAAAACCCCTTTTACCTAATTGAGATACCCTAATTCCTTAGGTTATTCATGCCAATAGGTAAAGCCTTAAACCCTAGAACTAGAGAATTCACAAACTTAATTTCATATTCCTATGCTCCTCAAGTAAGTGATCTAAAACCCCATATCAAGTATGCAAACCCATATCCCTATGGTGATCACAAACCCTAAATCATTAAAATTATCATATGTACTAATAAAGCATTAAACATAGAGGTCTAGACATATGATAAATCAAACAAATAACTGAATTAACCATAGCAAAGTGTTCAATAGATAGGTTTGGGGAGAATCATCTCTCCCTAATCAAAGAAGTTTAGTTACACATCATCATAGAAGTAGAAACTAGGATAAAGAAGAAGATAAACATGAAGAAAGACATTAGAACCTTCAAACCCCTTGTTCCCAAGTGATGAGAAGTCCCCAAAATCGCACCCTTCAGCTGCTCCAAAACTCTGTTCCGCTCCCAAGACGAAGTCCCTTCCAAAAACGCAAAACTGATCTTAAAAACCCTAATTTCGGCCATCCATCGCGACGCGACGCGAGCCTGTCCCGACGCGAAAAATGTCAGCGCCCAATCCTGTGTGAAAATCCTGCTTGGTCGCGACGCGACGCCTCCTGGTCGCGACGCGAAAACTGTCAGTGGCTTCTCCTTCAAATTCCTGTTGCACCACTAGGCAAATGTCTGGTTCGCTAGTTGATGCTACGACAACTTGAAGGTCTTCCCTTGCATTTGGCACCAGGAGTGAGAGAAATAGCTTACAAAATGAATCCTAATACATCAATCTAAAACTAAGCTAATTCCCCGGCAATCAACCGAATTACAATAAAATACCCGCAGTTTTGGTTCTAAAATTGCACAACTTATTTATACATATGGCAGAGAGTCAACAAGCAACAAGGCCTCCAAATATACATGTTCTAGAGGAAGTGGTCAAGTTGTTAGGATATGGGATTTACCAAGGAAACTATGCATCAAATGGATAAAGGGTCATACCAAAACGGTCTCGGTTGCTGCCGTTACCGTTATGAGCCGCTACAACGGAGTGATTGAAAATCACGGCAAAAAATGATACGGAACGCCGTTACGACTGCGACGAACGCGACGAAACGCCGTTACGACCGCAACGGCCGCGGCAAAATGCCGTTCAACAAAAAAAGTAGAAAAGATTAGTTTTTTGCACTAAAACCAAAAGGGAACAGAACATACCTTGTCATTTTCAGTCTTTCAGGATAGATTCAGTCATTCAGATTCGTTTTTTGCTCTAAAAAACCAAAAGGGAGCAGAACAGATTCTCTGAATCTCCTTCCTTGCTTCAAATCAGTAGCACTAGCAGTGTAGTACAGCACCACGCTTGAGGCTGACGCCACCAGCCCACCACACCACCACTCGATCTCCACTCTCCATACTCCAGCAACCACAGCGCAGCAAGCAGCTAGCATTAGCAACATCAACAAGTAACTATAGGTATTGAATTTGAATCTGAGCTTCTTCTTCTTGGATATTTCTGTGTCTCTATGTATTTGTGTTGTGTGGGATGGGAATTGAGAGATAGAGAGAGACAGATGGGATTAGAGAGAAAGAGAGATGATGCTTTCTGTTCGTTCCTTTCTTTGTTTTGTGACTATCAAATAAAAAAATAGTTTAGTTTTGTAATAGTCACTAAACTAAACTAATTAATAATTACATTTTTAGTTTTGTTAACTTCTTAAATTTTGAATTTATAATTACATTTTTTATTTCCAATTAAGTTAATATATATTATATGATAGTACAAATAATTTTAATTAATTTTTTGCATTATTGTGGTAATTCACACCGCGACGGCCGCAACACATATCGCAACGGCCGAAACCGCGAAAGCCTTAACGCGACCGCGACCGCAACTGCTATTTAGAACCCTGGTCACAGGTGTAATGTACAATTGTAAAGATGAACATTTGGTTTCTATCAGCATCAACATCGGTGGGGACCTTATACTTCATAACCTTGCTTCTGGGCAAAGGGCAGCTGAACTCACAGATCCCAATAAACAGGTTTTACTCATTTGTTTAACTTGAACATCCTGCTTCTCGGTGCTTGGATTTGCACAAGTGTGTATGGACTAATCAGTCATCTTTGAAATTTGTAAGACCAGATGTTGAGAGTTCTTGATTATTGCAAACTAATTTGTAATATTTGTTCCAAAAGAGGAGCAAAATAATTGCTAAACGAACTTCTCAGCCTCATTTGCATGAATTGTGTTCTGTGTAATCTATGGCTTGTTTAATATGAGAGAATTATCATCATGTACTAAGTGAGAAAAGATATTTGATCTATACCTTGTTAAGTTTCTTTCTATCCTGCAACATTTTTTTGTTGATTGGTTAAAGCATGTCTGATCTTTTTTGTTTTTTTGCTCTAAATCTAAAAATCAGGTGGCAGCTTGCATCCACTAAAAGAACAACAACATCTCAGATTCCAAACTACCCCAATCTTCCATCTCAGCTGTTGTGCCAAGTTCAAAATTGCACACTTCATGTGAGTGTTTTTGACAATTTGTTATATTTGCCTTTATAAATGTTGTGCTCATTAGCTTTTTACCTCACTTGCCTATTTACTTGTTTCTAATTGGTTATTGTTATTTGATTATTGGAGTTCAGGTGTGTGGAGATCCTCTTATACATCTCCATCTTGAAAGCTATTGAGGCAATGTTAACCCTATTGGTAAGTTCATTTATCTCATTCTCAACTTGCACACATGGCTTCTCAAATATAATTCCATCTGTGCCTATGAACTCTAACTTAATGGAGATATTTGTGCTACATAAACCATGAATACTTGGTTCCTTTATCTCATTCTCAACTTGCACTACAACATTTTCACTATAAAAGTGTTATTACATGCCATGTTGTTGATAGCTGTTATGTTAACTCGAGTAAATTTATAAATGGAGAATTGTGATGCTATATATACAGTAAATGAATTGAATTGTTGTTATGTTAACTCAATTCAATTTATAAAATAAATTAATGCTGCTCTTAAGTCAATTTATCAAAAGTTCAGTTCTATCTATAATTTTATTCTACATAGAGATTTGTGGTAAATCCTAGGACAAAAAGAAATATAGTGTGTAAACATCATTTATGCCTTATACTGTTATAACCTAATTGAAAGTGATTTTCAGCAGAGCATGAAAAGTGTTGAGATTTAGAAGTGTGCATTTATATATGTAGTGCTCATTAGCTTTTTACCTCACTTGAATTCAACTATTTAAGTGATCATTCATTATATTTAGACCAAAACAGCAGACCTTGTTGTTGTTCAGGTCGTGCTTTATTCTTTTTATTTTTTTACATATGCTAATTTATCTTTATCTTGAAAAAAAATCCAAGTAATGAATCTGAATTTCCCCATTATTGTATTTCACCCTTATTGTTTATGAATTTGAAATTGGGTTTTATGCCGAGTTTAATCTGAATTTCACCCTTCTAGTTCTCTCAGAGTTCAAGAGCACCATCCTATAGTAAAATATGCACATTTACACAAGAAGAGTATAGATTTATTTTTCAGCCCAAATATCAGATTTTTTTTTGTATTAGACAGTGGTTTGGATTTGATATGATACAATGCTATTTACTTGTAGGATGACTTCATTTTGAGCAAGTTCGATGCTTGGGAGCTAAACCCACTAGGTCCTTCTTATTTTCTAGAGAAATACGGTTCCTAACCAAGGAAGAACTAGGTGGAAATGGATTTTCATAAGAAAAACGCGACTATTTGTTCTTAGGATTATGAACATTTTCTCATTTTATCGTGAATTGTAATCTTGGGTGTGTCTAGAAACCAAGAGTTTAGTGTAGGCAGAATTGAAGATAGTGCATGTTTTTGCTGTATTGTGTTATTAATTGATTGTCATTAAATTTGAGTGATATCACACATAACTTTTATGTTTGGAAGGAATGGACCTCTCTAATCTTTTTTCTATTATTTTTTTTTCGTTTTTTATTATCTATGGCAACGTTTTTGAAGTGTTGTATTTTTTGGTGAAGCAACGGTTTTAGCGTGTTGCCATAACTTGCAACGGTTTTTAAGTGTTGCCATAACTGGCAATGATTTACGACCGTTGTCGATCCGTGAAAGTCAAAACAGTTGCGTTTAGGTTATCAATGGCAACGGTTTTAGGTCTGTGTTGCCTTTGGTCACAAAAAACCGTTGCCTATAGTTTAGGCAACGCCCGCAGAAACGACGGTTTCAAAATCGTTGCCAAAAGGTAAGGCAATGGTTTTTTGGCTTTACGCAACGGTTTTCAGGAGTTGCCTTTGGGTCAAAATGTTGTAGTGGTGTAAACAAAGAGAAAATACAAGAGTTGTTGTGGTTTTACCTTCATCTGAAGATTTGAGACCTTTGCTTGAGTTCCTGACTGTGAAACATCAAAACCCAGAATTAGGGTTTTTCTACAAACACGAAACTAACAAAAAATAGAGAGGGTGAGAGTGCTTCTCTACCTTCGTGGTTGTTCCTTCATGTTCCAATCAACTATATCCCTGTGCATTCAACAAATATTTCACAAGATCAGTTTTATGCAACAAGGGTTTCGAAAAACAGCAAATTAATGATAAACAAAAGAGGGCTTTTGTGCGTTACCTGTAGATATTAGTTGCAGCATCAAAGATTGAAGGTTTTCAAACTTCAATCACAGCAAATCAATGCTAATCAACAAAACCTAGCAGAGCTTCAAAGCTAAAGCAGGGAGTGAGAGTGAAAGAACGAGAAAGAGAGAGAAACAATCGTGTACTGTGTTTTAGGGATTCTGGTTTTGATTAATCCAATCGGGTCAGATCCGGATCCGTGTTGGATCCGCGTGTATCAACAGTAAGTGGGTCTTGGGTTCCGCAAATAAGTGTTTGGTAGTCAGCTGGGCTACTTTGGTGTTTTTGTAATTGGTTGGGCCAAAAATTCACTAGTAACACTTACTGGAATTGATAATTCAGTCCCAACAAGTGGTATATCAGAGCAAGAACGATCCAGGACCATTTCTCTACCTATCTTTTACTTTCTTTAAGTTTCTTTAAGTGTTTCTTTAGCCTGCACAGCAAGTAACTGTGCAGGATTGTTGTTCTAATAGTTCAGTTTTTTGAAACAGGTTATTAAAATTTCACGAATGGCAAATCTGTCAACTCAGGTTCCCAAATTGAATGGGAAGAACTGGGACAAATGGTCCCTGCAAATGGAAGCCATATTTGGATTCCATGGTGTGCTGAGGATTGTAAGAAATGGTTTTGATCCATTGGGTGAAGACCCAACTGAAGCACAAACTGCTGCATTCAATGAGAATGAGCAGAAAGATTGGAAGGCATTGTATCTCAACCACCTGGGTGTGATGAGAGCAACTTTGACAGAATAAGAGGGATAAAGTCCTCTAAAGAGGCTTGGGATACTTTTGATAAATGTTACAATGAAGCTGAACCTGTTAAGGTTGAAAAACTGCAATCCTTAAGGAAGCAGTATGAAAACCTTAACATGAAACAAGGAGAATCCATTGCAGACTTCTTTGGAAAGTTGAAAAAGATAACTAATGCTATGTCCCTTAATGGGGAAATACTTACTGACAAGGTTATTTGTCAGAAAATCCTAAGGTCTCTAACTACGAAATTTGGTTTTGTCGTAAACAGCATTGAAGACACCATAAGACCGAATGACTTGAAGGTGGAAGAACTTAAAAGTAGACTTGAAGCAAAAGAAATGAGGATCAACATAATGGATGGTGAGGAAGAAGATTAGGCCCTGTTTACCAAGTCTAAAGGCAAGAAGTGGGCTAAAAGCAACAGCAATCAGCCAGCTAAAGGTAACTGGTCAAAGGGTAAGCAAAAGGGTAAGTTCACTAAGGGCGAGTCCTCAAATAAAAAGGATACTAATTCTGAAACTACAACTAAGAAAGATAAGTCAAAGATACAGTGCTACAGGTGTGATAAATTCGAGCATTATGCCTCTAAGTGTTGGTCCAAAAAGGACACAAATGAGAAAGAGTCTGAGGAAGAGGCCTATGTGGCCCAGGAAGACTCAGACACAGAATATATTCATGTAGTTTTCAGTATGTTTACTGAAGAACCAGAAGAAACAGAAACTAAGGAAGTTTCTGTGGTTACTGTTGAAACAGGAACTAAGAAAGTTTGTGATTTCTAAAACTAAAACAGAGGAAACAGAAACTGAGAGAGTTTCTGTGATCACTAAAATTCAATCTAGGATTGATAGAAATTGTGAATATGTTATCTTTGTTATTTCAACTAATGATGGCAGAGTTATAGAAGAAGTCTGGTACTTGGACTCTGGTTGTTCAAACCACATGACTAGCCATAAGGAATGGTTAGTTGATTTTGACCCAAGTAGGAAAACTAACATCAGGTGTGCTAGCAACAAATCTATTACAGCAGAAGGCATATTGTGTTCAAAAAATAAGATGGACAGGTAATACTTATACAAAATGTATTTTATGTACCAGGTATAAGCTGTAATCTGATTAGCTTAGGGCAATTAGTAGAAAAAAGCTTTTCTATTATAATGAAGGACTTAATGCTAAAATTGTTTGATAGTAAGGATAGGCTGGTATTAAGTACACCCCTTGCTAAGAATAGAACTTTCAGAACTAGCATTTGCACTTCACAGGCAGAATGCCTAAGTGTAATAGCTGAATCTGAAAGTACACTATGGCACAGAAGGCTAGGGCACTTAAACTTCAAAAGTTTAACTAGCCTAAGCACTAAGGAATTGGTAAAGGGTCTACCTAAGATTGAAACACCTATTGGAACTTGTACTACATGTTTGCTAGGAAAACAGCCTAGGAAAATGTTAAAATCTGATATAAAGAACAGATTTAAGGATCTATTGCATATTGTGTATTCAGATATTTGTGGGCCAATTGATGTGTTGTCATTAGGCAGTAACACGTATTTTTTTTTAACTTTTGTAGATGAATATTCAAGAAAGCTTTGGATCTATCTAATCAAAACCAAAGGAGAAGCTCTGGTGTGTTTCAAACAGTTTCAAGAAATGGCTGAAAGACAAAGTGGGAAGCAACTAAAAATCCTAAGGACTGATGGGGGTGGTGAGTACACTTCAAGAGAATTTGAAGAGCATTGCACCAGCAAAGGCATCCTACATGAAGTCACCTCTCTTTATACTCCATAGCACAATGGAGTAGCATAGAGGAGAAACATATGTATCTTAGACATGGCAAGGAGTATGATTAAGTACAAAGGCCTACCTAAGAAGCTTTGGGGTGAGGCAGTCACTACAGCTGCCTACATTCTAAACAGATGTCCAACTAAGAGGCTGGAAAACAAGGTTCCAGAAGAAGTATGGACTGGGGATAAGCCTAGCATAAGTCACCTAAGGATATTTGGGTCACTATGCTACAGTCACATACCTGATTGCAAAAGGAAGAAATTAGAGGACAAAAGGAAGCCTCTAATACTTGTAGGCTACCATCCAACAGGTGCCTATAGGTTATTCAATCCTACAAACAGCAAAGTTGAAATTTCTAGGGATGTCACTATCCTAGAAGATGAACAATGGAAGTGGCACAGATCTGAGCAAACTAACTCAGAAGGGTCAGAAATTCTAGAAGAATCCACTACAGCAACACCAGAAGTGCCTCATCAAGAGGAAGAAGAAGACACCTCAGACAGTGATGAAGAGCCTACACAGCAGCAAGCAGAAGAAGTTCCTCAAAATGAAGAACCTGCTACACCAAATCCAGAACCTACTGGTCAAGTGTTAACTAAGGGACAAAGGCTGAGACAGCCTCCAAGAAGGCTGGCAGATTTTGAACTTGTCACAGATGGTGAAGTGAATGAGGAAGGAAACCTCATACACTATGCCATGGACCCTAACATTGAAAGATTGGAAACAGGCTATGATTGAGGAGTTAAGCTCCATTGAGAAAAACAATACATGGACCCTAACACAGTTGCCTAAGGATAAAAGGGCAATAAGTGTGAAACGGGCCTTTAAATTAAAACTTGATCTTAATGGTAAGATAGTCAAGCACAAAGCTAGACTAGTGGCTAGAGGATTCCAACAGAAAGAAGGAATTGACTACACAGAAGTGTTTTTCCCAGTTGCAAGGCATGAAACTATTAGATTAGTCACTGCTTTGGCATGTAATAAGGGATGGGAACTATTTCACTTGGATGTGAAATCAGCTTTCCTAAATGGACCCTTAGAGGAAACTATTTACATTGCACAGCCTCCTGGTTTTGCAGTAAAAGGCAAGGAAACTATGGTGTTTCAGCTTCACAAGGCTCTATATGGGTTGAAACAGGCTCCAAGAGCCTAGAACAAACGAATAGACTCTTTTTTCACAGAATTAGGGTTTACTAAATGCTCTACTGAACATGGTGTTTATGTTAAATACAATTTACAAACTAACCTATTGCTGGTTTGCCTCTATTTAGATGATCTATTAGTGACGGGGAGCTGCCCTAAGGAGATAAGCAGCTTTAAAGACTCTATGAAGAAGGAATTTGAGATGACAAACTTAGGGACTCTATCCTATTTCCTAGGGCTAGAGTTCTTAAGGATACCAGAAGGTATTATTCTACATCAGCTCAAATATGCTAAGGAGGTCCTAGCAAGGTTTGACATGGCAGATTGCAATTCTACCAGCAACCAAGCAGAAGGTATTCTGGGCAAGAATGAAGACAATAAAGGGTCTAATGTGGATCCTACTTACTATAGACAATTGATTGGGTCTCTAAGATATCTATGTCATAGCAGACCTGATATCTCATTTGCAACTGGAATGGTAAGTAGGTTCATGAATGAACCAAGGTAGATTCACCTAAATGCTACTAAAAGGATCCTAAGATACATTCAAGGGACCCTAAACTATGGCATTTTCTTCCCTAAAGGTTTTAACCAAGATAACACCAGGTGGATAGGAGAAGTACATCAGGGTATATTTTTAAGTTTCAAGGAGCTTCCATATCTTGGAGCTCCTAGAAACAGCAGATAGTGGCTCTGTCCTCATGTGAGGCAGAGTATGTTGCGGGTTGTGGAGCTGCTCCCCAGGCAGCTTGGCTTGAAGCATTGACGAAGGAGTTACAGGTTGAACTAAATCATCCACCTACACTGCTGATTGACAACAAATCAGCACTGAATTTGGCAAAGAATCCAGTCTCTCATGGCAGAACCAAGCACATTGAAGTAAGGTTCCACTACTTGAGAGAACAGGTTACTAATGGAAGGCTTGAAGTGAACTATTGCTCAACAAAGGAGCAATTGGCTAACATGTTTACAAAACCCCTCAAGGGAGAGGTATTTGTTAAGCTTAGAAGAGAGATAGGTATGGTTGCTTTCTAACTAAGAATGCAACCTCTAAAAGCTATTGCTTAGGGACTTGTCCCAAGTTGTCTAAGTTTTACTGCTATTCCAGGGGCATGTCCTGATGTTTTAGACTCTCTCTAAGGTCTAAGTGTTTGGATTAGGGAAGGGTGTTGAGGATACTAATCCTCACCGTTGATAGAAAACTAATCTAAGGACATAATCTGTTGGCCAATATAGCCGTTGGTTTTAAAGAAAAGTTTGTTAGGAAGTTGTTGAACAAATCTCAACAACTTAAACTAATCTAACTAACTAGGTTCCATATGTGTATAAATACAAAGTGTGTACAGAATATTAAATGTGTGAATAAAAAGAATTGTATTACATTTTTATTCAATTCTCTTCTTTATGCTTTATGCTTTCTGTGTCTTCATCTTCCTTTTGAGTTCTGTGAGTATCTTCAAACAAGTGGTGTGAGGACCTTGCAAGAGAGAAAAGAAAGATTGAGAAATTATTTCAATGACTGAATAATAAATGAAAGAAAATAATAGAGAAATAGAGAAGAGATATACCTTTTGTGATCTAGAGAGTAGATTCACTGTGAGGTTGGTTTGTGTGTTCATCAAGAACACAAAACAGTTCATGCAACAAGAACAGTAAAAGAGCAAAGTTAGGGTTTGTTCAATACAGGTGTAAACAAAGGGAAAACACAAGAGTTGTTGTGGTTTTACCTTCATCTAAAGATTTGATGAAGGCTCGTATATCTGAGCCTAAAAAAATAATAGTTATCAATTTACTATATTTTTCGTTACATAATTAAATACACGTTAACAACTTGCATACATCTAAGAGGGACATATAAGATGCCACTTTCCTTGCATGATAAATTGCATCACCTAAATGCACCAAGCACACCTACACCCAATGCAAAATCACCGCATACATGAATCTATGAATGCCTCCATATAGGTGACATCAACATAACCGTTTCTCTTGTCAGTAAAGATAGTACACCTAACAAGATGTATCAGATATGCCCTGGTCGCCCTCTCAATCTGCCTTTTCTCCACCCCGTCTTCATAAATCTCACACAATCTGCTAAGATGCACATGTGTGCAGCCTAGACTTGGTCGTGCAATAGTCTAGCTATGTTATCTCCACCAATGAGAAGATTATTTAAGAACCTAAGAGTGGTGTCTCGATGCCACCATTCAATAATGCATACAGAATTCCCTTATCTATGAGCTTATATCTACAACCTAAGAGTGGTGCAAGCCTGGAGTTTTGTACCATATCCATGACAGCACCTGAAAGATGTCCAATGTTCACAAGCTTTGGACCCATGGTTTATGACTTTAAGCGATCCACGATTCTGAAACATATCAAATCAATAAA
Source organism: Astragalus membranaceus (assembly GCA_039519185.1). Lineage (NCBI taxonomy): Eukaryota > Viridiplantae > Streptophyta > Magnoliopsida > Fabales > Fabaceae > Astragalus > Astragalus membranaceus. The sequence goes on along the minus strand of CM076846.1, from coordinate 160,098,499 downwards.
ATCAAATTACATTGTCATGTTCATTCAACAATGAAATATACTAACGCACAATTCATTATCTTTATTTCTCTCATCCACAACTAGTGGGCAACGCAATCACCATAGCGCCTAAGAAGTGAGTCATTCTCAATACCTCCAGGAAATTGTGCCTTGTCCTTCGGGGTAGACTGTTTGAGTTGCAGGTTGTTCGGGTGCTGGTTTTGAGTGGTCAACATCCCTAGCCCGTTGTCGCGCTTTACCCGCTAAGGCGATGGACCTCTTTCCACTGAAAAAATTCGTTTCTTTGCATATTTGCATGTCATTAAAATTAAACAATCAAATAAGGTCAAATCAATCGATTTACATGTCACACAACAATCAAGTTTTATTTAATTATTTGCGCTCCAAATTTTATACTTTATATGTGTGAAACTACAAGTTTTGATAAATAATGACCAATGTCTAACATTATATTTTTTTCTTAAAAACATACATACCTCATTTCCTCCCAATTCAAGAAAAAAGTCAATGATCTAGCTTAACCTTATTGCTTTGGTGGTATTACAACATAACATAACGAAAGAAAGGAACAAACAAGCATCAAAGAAAAAAACTAGCTAATCTTGTCCATCAAAATAAGAGACTCTAAGCCTGGATGAGTGTGGTCCCAGTATGTACCATACATCGAGTGAACACCTTCTTTTGCCAAAAAGTCAACGCACTTGTTCTGCTCCCGTAAGATATACACAATAGTAATGCTACCATCTCCCTGCAAAGCATCCAAGACATGAAGAATAACCAAGGCATGGGGTGGAAATCATAACTTCATGGGTTGTTGATAATGTTGAAACCTCCAAGAAATCACTCTCGTAAGTAAAGTGTGAGAAACCTCTAGAGTGAGCAAGGCAGTTCCCATCTTGATAGCGAGCAGCTCAGCTAATAAGGCATCTCCACTAGGTCTGAAGCAGAAGAAGCCATCGATCCAGTCTCCCTCATGCTTAAGAATGAGCCCACCTATACCCAAGTGGATCGAATGCTCCAGAAAGTTGTCATCCACATTGCTTTTGATAGCACCATTAGAAGGGGAGACCAGTGGGCTAAGCGCCTTGTAACACCCATTTCTACCCGGCAAACAGTTAAAATCAGAGTTTTCAAAAATTTCAACAAATAAACGGATGCTACATTTTCCGACTAAAATCCACAAATGAGCATAATTAGGTCATTTATAACATCAGATACATAGCACATAAAATAGGATGAATCAATAAACGAAACAAGTCAACTTTCAATCACTACGCAGCGGAGTCAAACAAGTTTTAACTCGAAATCAGACAATAGGATAACAAAATAAAATACTAATAATATGCGTTCATCCCCCCGAGTGCTACGTATCAGAGCGACGACACCGACTCGAACTAATGAAGGTACACAGCCTTCATTCGTGGTTACCTGCACGTTACCAACACGGGGTAACATTCAAACAGAAGGGGTGAGATATCGAACCATATAATAGAATGTATGAAAAACAATATATATTAGAATCAGGACATCTCAATTCATCACTTCACAACAATCAAATAACTGCAATCATCATGAATCATCAACATAACCACTCATCAAAATGCAAATGGGTCATCAGCGGTACCCTCAACAAAATACAATGGGCCATCAGCGGTACCCTCATCAAACTACAAATGGGCCATCAACGGTACCCTCAACAAAATACAAATGGGCCATCAGCGGTACCCTCAACAAAATACAAATCAACGACTTAACCAACAATTATCAACTAGCAATTCAACACTTTACCAACAATTAGCAATTGACCAATTTAACCACTTAACCAACAATTAATCTTTTCAACAATTTAACAATTAATAATTGACAACGTAATCAACAATTAGCCAACCGGGGGCCTAATGTGCCTAAAACGCCCAACAACAGCAAACATGGCGCCCTATGCGCCCAGCAACAGCAAACATGCAAATAACAACAGCAAACAGCAAACAATAACAGCAAACAGCAACAGCAAACAGTAAGCATGGCGCCCATGGCGCCCAGCAACCAACGGGGCGGCCACACAGGCGCCCATGGCGCCCAGCAACACAAGCAACGGGCAGCCAGACTTGGCGCCCTTGGCTCCGCCCAGAACAGCCCCAAAATAATTTTCAAAAACCCTAATTGATTTTTCAATAGTCCCCCATGAATAAAAACCCTAAAACATAGATTTACAAACATCAAATCATGGATTTCAGTATGAAAAATAGGTTTCCAACACCAACACATAGATTCAAACATTAACCATAGTTTTCAAGAGATAAACATGGATTCAATCATCAACAATAGTCTAAACAAGAGAGTCAATCATCAATAATAGTTCAAACAATAGATCCAATCAACAATAATAGTTTAGACAATAGAGTCAATCATCAAAAATAGATCAACATATAGGATCATTCACCAACAATAATTTCGAATATCATCAATAGATTTTCAAAGATTAAACAAATAGAATCACTTATTAAACAAACATAGGATCCCCTAATTCCCAACATAAAGCCCTTCATATACCCTATTATAGAGTCAGAACCCCACCCTTACCTTGGATTGAAGTTGAAACTCTTTGATTTTCCCCTCCTCTAGCTCTAGCCGTCGCCTCTCCTTAAGCCCTCTTCTAATCCTTATTTCTTCTTCTCTTCTAATGAGCAAACCCTAACCTACTATCACTTACTTACAATGCTTCATAAAATTCGACTAGACCATGGGCTTCTCTCCACACCCCCAATTTTACTATTTCTCACCTTAACACAAGCCCATATAAAGTAATATATTAATACCCCTAATATTTTTCTACCACTTAATTCCTGATAATTAATTAACTATTTTGGGGCGTTACAACTCTCCCCCACTTAGAATATTTTCGTCCTCGAAAATTTTACCTGATTCGAACAACTCGGGATAGGATTCCCGCATCTTGCTTTCCAGCTCCCACGTCATGCTTTCACAGTAGTTTCTGTCCCTGCCAAAACGAACACTCTTCCACTAGCTTGATCTCTCCTCGGTTTCTGACACTGGCTACTAATGTGTCCTCCCTCGCCACAGTTGAAGCAAATCCTCTCCTTATGCTCGCACGCAGACGCTTCATGCCCGGCCTTACCACAACGGAAACACTTCTTCACCTCAACCTCGCACATGTAACTCTTATGACCAGCTTTGCCACATTTGAAGCACACAATACCAATAGGAGCATCTCCCCCACTAGTTCTCTCACCATCAACGACTTTCGGTTTACCTTTACCAGCAGGGGCATCATACGGCTTACCACGATTCTGATGCTTGTTCTGCTTCTCATTAACAATCTTACGATGAGCATTGTGATCCTCTTCATAGATCCTGCAGCTATCAATCAAATCAAAAAAGGCACGGATTTTCTGATACCCAATTGCCTTCTTGATCTCTGGCCGCAACCCGTTCTCAAACTTGATGCACTTTGAGAACTCAGCAGTCGCCCCACTATAGTGCGGATAAAACTTGGCTAACTCCACAAACTTAGCAGCATACTCAGTAACTGACAGGTTTCCTTGCTTCAGCTCAAGGAATTCAATTTCCTTCTTACCCCGAACATCCTCCGGATAATACTTCCTCGTAAACTCCCTACGGAACACAACCCAAATGATCTCTTCACTCGCAGCCTCCAATCTCTGACTAGTCTCTAGCCACCAGTCATCAGCCTCTTCCGCCAACATATGAGTACCATAACAAACTTTCTGCGCTGGAGTGCAGTCCATCACACGGAAGATCCTCTCTATCTCCTTCAGCCAAGCCAACGCTCCATCAGGATTGTACTTGCCTTTGAAGGTAGGCGGATTCTCCCTCTGAAAAGTCGCCAAACTCCGAGACCCAGCATTTTCACCAACGTTCTGCTGATTCCCCAAGGCCTGTGCCATAGCCGTCATAGCAGCAGCAATAGCAGAATCATTCCTTCCAGCCATCTTAACTTAATACTACAACACAAACAATGGTTAGAACTTAAATGACAATACTAGATCGTCAAATGACACAACGACTCGACGACCTGGTCGGACGGACCAACCATTGCTCTGATACCACTAATATAACACCCATTTCTACCCGGCAAAATATCAGTTAAAATCAGAGTTTTCAAAATTTTCGACAAATAAACGGATGCTACATTTTCCGACTAAAATCCACAAATGAGCATAATTAGGTCATTTATAACATCAGATACATAGCACATAAAATAGGATGAATCAATAAACGAAACAAGTCAACTTTCAATCACTATGCAGCGGAGTCAAACGGGTTTTAACTCGAAATCAGACAATAGGATAACAAAATAAAATAGTAATAATATGCGTTCATCCCCCCGAGTGCTACGTATCAGAGAGACGACACCGATTCGAACTAATGAAGGTACACAGCCTTCATTCGTGGTTACCTGCACGTTACCAACACGGGGTAACATTCAAACAGAAGGGGTGAGATATCGAACCATATAATAGAATGTATGAAAAACAATATATATCAGAATCAGGACATCTCAATTCATCACTTCACAACAATCAAATAACTGCAATCATCACGAATCATCAACATAACCACTCATCAAAATGCAAATGGGCCATCAGCGGTACCCTCAACAAAATACAATGGGCCATCAGCGGTACCCTCAACAAAATACAAATGGGCCATCAGCGGTACCCTCAACAAAATACAAATCAACGACTTAACCAACAATTATCAACTAGCAATTCAACACTTTACCAACAATTAGCAATTGACCAATTTAACCACTTAACCAACAATTAATCTTTTCAACAATTTAACAATTAATAATTGACAACGTAATCAACAATTAGCCAACCGGGGGCCTAATGCGCCTAAAGCGCCCAACAACAGCAAACATGGCGCCCTATGCGCCCAACAACAGCAAACATGCAAACAACAACAGCAAACAGCAACAGCAAATAGCAAACAGCAACAGCAAACAGTAAGCATGGCGCCCATGGCGCCCAGCAACCAACGGGGCGGCCACAGAGGCGCCCATGGCGCCCAGCAACACAAGCAACGGGCAGCCAGACTTGGCGCCCCAAGCAACGGGCAGCCAGACTTGGCGCCCTTGGTGCCCATGGCGCCCAACAACATCAGCAACACAAGCAACGGGCAGCCAGACTTGGCGCCCTTAGCGCCCATGGCGCGCAGCAACATCAGCAACACAAGCAACGGGCAGCCAGACTTGGCGCCTTTGGCTGTGCCCAGAACAACCACATAATAATTTTCAAAAACCCTAATTGATTTTTCAATAGTCCCCCATGAATAAAAACTCTAAAACATAGATTTACAAACATCAAATCATGGATTTCAGTATGAACAATAGGTTTCCAACACCAACACATAGATTCAAACATTAACCATAGTTTTCAAGAGATAAACATGGATTCAATCATCAACAATAGTCCAAGCAAGAGATTCAATCATCAATAATAGTTCAAACAATAGATCCATTCAACAATAATAGTTTAGACAATAGAGTCAATCATCAAAAATAGATCAACATATAGGATCATTCACCAACAATAATTTCGAATATCATCAATAGATTTTCAAAGATTAAACAAATAGAATCACTTATTAAACAAACATAGGATCCCCTAATTCCCTACATAAAGCCCTTCATATACCCTATTATAGAGTCAGAACCCCACCCTTACCTTGGATTGAAGTTGAAACTCTTTGATTTTCCTCTCCTCTAGCTCTAGCTGTCGCCTCTCCTTAAGTTCTCTTCTAATCCTTATTTCTTCTTCTCTTCTAATGAGCAAACCCTAACCTAATATCACTTACTTACAATGCTTCATAAAATTCGACTAGACCATGGGCTTCTCTCCACACCCCCAATTTTACTAATTCTCACCTTAACACAAGCCCATATAAAGTAATATATTAATACCCTAATATTTTTCTACCACTTAATTCCTAATAATTAATTAAATAATTAATTAATTAACTATTTTGGGGCGTTACACGCCTCTCTTAAGCAATAGCAACACCCCAGCAAGTAAAACAGTCCAGAAACTCATCACGAGCAGCAAAAACTTTCTAGATCACTTCATGAATACGCCAGTTTAGTTCCTCGAAAATCATGTTATTGCACTAACACCAAGCATGCCAAAGACCAGCAAGAAAAATTAAATCATAATCACTCTCGGCCATAATACAGATCCATGTCTTGATATCAGAAAGGGAGAAGAAGTCATTGTGAGCACCGAAGCCAAAGTTCTTTCGAGTGGGGACAATCACGGAGACAGTAGAGAAGATCTTCCATGGAAGAGGAGCAACAAGTGCAGCTAGGTGAAGCTACCAAGTTTCAATGACGCGGGAGAACATTTGTAGGGAGGGCATTGTGAAGACAAGGCCAAACAAAGTGTTGTAGTTTAGTTGGGATCTTTAGGCGCCAAATCAAGCTCATGTTGCAATCTTCATCCCAGTCTCTCTGTTGCTTTAGGAGCCAAAAGTAGCCACTAACACAAGTGTACGCCCCATGACTAGGCATCAATCAAGCATGAATCCAAAGTTGTGGGGGGAGGTATATTGTGGATGGCATCTCTGATTGCTAGAGGTATCATGGTATGGAGGTTTTGCTAGAGGTATCGTGTAGTCTTTATTCCTTCGCCCAAATAACATAAGTGTTTTTTAACAAATCAAATAACATAATCAAATCAAACAAAATATTAAGCATTCATGAAAGGTGAGGCGCCAAACAAAATAGTTTTTTTTCGATAAGAAATGTTGCATTAATAGGAGCACTAGGGGTGCTCAAAACCACAAATACAAGGATGAGATCACAAGTTGTTTATACATGAAAGTGAATTACTCCACTATAGCGATGGAATACAACAAGAATTCCTTCCCACCCCGTAAATGAACCAGCCCCAAGATAAGAACTTCACCTGGGCCACTACCGAGTCTACATTTGGCTCTACCCCTCTAAAAAAACACTGTTACGAGATATCCAAAGACACCACCAAGTTGTTAACCAAATAAGATGTTTGATCCTCTTCGCTTTCTTACCAGTACAAAGGTCTCCATAGCGTAGAAATTGATCAATTAAAGTAGATGGGCAAGGCACTTGAACATTCAGCCAACGACCAATCTCGCCCCACACCCTCAAAGAAAAATTGCAAGCCAAAAACAAGTGATGAGGATCTTCAATGTGAGACCTACACAAAACGCAGACTGCATCCTCCTCCGAGTGAATAACGTGTCGTCTAAGTAACAGGGACCGAACAGGTATAGAATTGTTGAATATACGCCAACCAAACAAAAAGATCTTGGCTGAAATACGAGTCCTCCATAACGCTATCAAGTCAGATTTTTGCAAAGTCGAAACTAGCCTGCTGTTGTCCACAGCTGAAAGTTGATTGGCTTACAAAAGAAATTGGTTACAAGACCGAACCGTGAAGGATTTTAGCGGATCAATAAACCAACACCATCGGTCAGCAACTCCACGGTGTCAAACCCTAATTTTGTCCGCCCAAGTCAAAACTTTTTTTTCAAACAAAAATGGAAACAATAAGGGTAATTCATAATTTGTGTAGGTTAATGGACTTTCGCATTTATGTGTATTTGTCCCCTATCTCGCATTTTTATTTGAATAACGCGCACGCGCCAGTCGTAACTGCGTGAGCTTCCCTTTTGCCCTTGCCATTTGGCATGCATTTTAATCTTCAAAAAGGTCATTTATTGATCGTTATTAATTTTTGGCACCCAAAAAAAAACATTTTTATTAATTTTTGAGAATTTTAGGGAATAAAATAGTGCATGTTTCAATATATGTGGGCATTCAAATGAGAGAAAGTTAATTATTTTTAAACTAAACCAAGTCAATGATGAAAAATACAATTTATTCTATCAAGGATAATTTTCGTATAATTTTTTGGAAGAAAATCCTAGTTCAAAATAATTAAAAGGCATTTTTCCCTTTTTTATTGCACAAGAAAGCTGAAAAAGGACCATTAAATATTCCCCGATTATTAAATGACAACTTTTATTGTCATGAATAATTAGAGGGATATTTTTATGGTGCCCAAAAATATGTGACACATTTTCAATTGGTGCACTATCATTTGCATGCCCAAAAATTCAAAATTCAAATAGAAAGTACAAAGTGTCCTGAATAAGACAAAAGACCAAAAAGGAGAAGCAATTTTCCCTCCCCATTTTTGTTGTCATAGCCGAATTCCCGCTCTCTCTCTCTCCACAATTTCTTCCACACTCTTCTATTGTACAATTATTCCTTAAGATTATTCTTGTACTATCCTTAATCCTACCCATTTCATACACATCCCTAATTCCCACACACTCTCATGTAGATTCATACCCTTTTTTGTAAATGACACCATCCTCTCACACTCACTCCTTCATAAGAAATTGCAAACTTACTTAAAATAGAACATCCCATTCCTATTCTACCCTTAACTCTAATTTCACCCAAGACCATATATGAGTCTACTCTCCCAAAATACAAGAACAAGTTCATTTTTTGCACAAAAACCTCTACTTCCTCCTCTCCTTGGCCGAATACCTCCTCCTCTCCCTCACCTCATCTTTTTCAATTTCTTCACTCAATCATCCATTAAAACACCTTTCCTACACTAAATCTTCCATCCTTCTTGCATTCTTCTCAAAGATTCACCTTCAAATTCAAGGATCAAGTTCAAAGTTGAAGATTGAAGAGTAGATTAAAAGGGTTTTGCATTCATTCATCTCATTTCCTTCCTTATTCTAGCTTGGAGTTGAGGTATACTCTAAAACCTAGCATCATCTTCCAATTTTAGCATCAAAGATGTAAATCATCACTTCATTTTGGCATCCCATTGCATTTTAATGTCATAATGTTAGCATAGTTGTTGTTGTTGAGTGAGAGATGTATTTCAAGTATCTTGACAAACACTTTGGGAGGCTTGGGTGCTTGGGATGCTTCTCTCTTTTAGAATAAATTGTGTGTTGTTGTTATTTCACTCATTTCTTGTTGTTTTCATGAATAAAATGATGATTTGAAGCTTATTTCATTTCGCATATTAGAGGAAAATTAGGGTTTGTGTGATTGTTATGCATTTCTTTGCTTGATCATGTGAATCCTTGTCAAAAGTTTAATCTATGTTATTTTCTTGCATTATCTTGTGTTTCCATGAATAAAATGAGATTTAGGGTTTATGTTAGTTTCGCATGTTTCAAAGAAATTAGAGTTTATGAGATTTTTGATGAGTTGGTTGTCTAATCTTGCAATTACTTGGAATTGAACCTTGATTATGATGTTTGTTTGCTTAAAACTTGTTGTTCTCATGATTTTGCTTGCAAATCATGCCCTATGTTGATGATTGGCAAGAAGACTCTCACTTGTGCTTTGATGCACACTTTAAGTGTTGAGGATTGCCTAAGAGGATTCAATTTTTTTTGTGATTCCTAGTGAACAAGAATGCAAATTTAGGTTTCCTTTTCTTACCAATTGCTTTGATTACCAAAAACAACTTATAAATCATTTTGAAATGCTCTTGGTCTTGCAAATAAGTTAATTAACACTACAATCACACATTTTTCTTTGACAGAACTAGATCTTACCCTCGTGTGATGCACGGGATATCCTTATGGAAAAAATAGATAATATTATGCATATTTTGATGTGTTAGGTGAACTATTTGATATGCACTATATTATTGGAGAATTTTATAGAAAAAAAAGCAATTTTAACTTGCAAATAAAACTGTGATGAAACAATATTAATGACATATATCAAGGTTAAATTTTAAAATGAAAAAAAATGTTCACTTAAGTAATTTGAGTTAAAACTGAAAACAGAAATAAAGTTTTTATTTTCAGGAAAAAAAAATAAAATTATTATTTGTAATCTCCCAATTATTTTAAATTAAACTCTATAATTACTCCCCTCTTGTTTTAACAACTTTCCTGTTGAGAATTTGTGATGGTCTTCTGAAGCACGTGGAGTTTTGATAAAGAAGAAAGAGTTTGTGATGTGTACTTAACAATTTTTCCAAACCCAAAAATACCCAAAACACACTAATAACTGTCGCGTTTTACATATTTTGCCACGAAATTAATTTTTCTTATGCGTAAGTTGGTTATTAGGATCGAACTTGGCGTATTTGAACAGTTAGAAATTTTTCTATTCCCTAAAGTAACCCAAAGCGCATAGCTTAGTGTCACACTTTACATATTTTGTCACGGAGTTATTTTTTTTACCAACCGGTTATTGAAGAACGAACTTCGAGTATTTGAACAATTAAAAAAAATTCGAACCTTAAACTTCCTCAAAACACATTGCTTATAATCGTAGTTTAGTATCTTGTCAAGAAATTCATTTTTTTCACCAAATCAGTTATTGAGGAATGAACTTCGTGTATTTGAACATTTAAATTTTTTTCCGTACTCTAAATACTTCAAAACACACTGCTTAGCATGCATTTTACTTATTTTCTCACGAAATTATTTTTTCCCACTAACCTGGTTATTGATGAACGAACTTCGCATATTTGAAAATCTAAATTTTTTTTGGACCTTAAAATACCCCAAAATACACTATTTAGCGCCACACTTTACATATTTTGTCACGAAATTAATTTTATTTTTCACAAAACCGATTATCGAGGAACGAACTTTGCCTATTTGATCAATTAACTTTTTTTGAAGCATAAATTTCCCAAAACACACTATTCAATGTCGCACTTTATGTATTTTGTCACGAAACTTATTTTATTTTTCCTCAAACTCGTTATTGAGGAAAGAACTTTGTGTATTCTAACAGTTAATTTTTTTTCCAAATCATAAAGTACCCCAAAACACACCGTTTGGTGTCGCATTTAATGTATTTTGTCATAGAAGTAACTTTATTCACCAAACCGGTTATTTAGGAATGAACTTCGTGTGTTTGAACAGTTAAAAAAAATCGATTTTTAGTTTCACGAAATCAATTTTTAAGAAACGAACTTCGCATATTTGAACAGTTAATTTTTTTTTCAAACCGTAAAGTTACGCAAAATACTCTAGTTAGCATCAATTTTACCTTAAAATTAAAATATAATAGCATTAAAAAATATATTTTACCATAACAGGACCCATCAGGCATATGCATTTTTTTTGCAAAATTTAATATCCCTTTTTCTTACTCACATGATGATTGTGTGACCACTAAAAGTATTGTGGAACCCAAAATTGGCTCCAAAACACCACGGCTGCCGAACTTAGTTAGATTCAATTTAGTGTTAAGGGTTTAAAGATAACTAGTGGAATGCCCGTGCGTTGCACGGGTTGTTGTATAATATCGTTTTAAAATTTTATGGAATTTTTATATAAAGATATATAATTTTAGTGATATACATTATGTATTGTTTTTTTTTCACAAAATACATTATGTATTCTAAAAATATAGTATAACATAAATATATTGTTTAATTTTTTTAATATTCAAAAGTTATTTATTTTAAGCAAAAAATATTATATAGTGTATTCTCTTTTTAATAAGTTTAATTGATGGGCATAAATTTTAAAAATATATGCAGATGAGTATGGCAAAAATATATCATAGAAAACAAAAATATAATCATCTTTATTATTTTCTTTCTTTGATCTTTATCACCTAATATAAATCATAAATTCAAAGTAAAACAATAAATTAAATTTAAAATAAAATTTTAATTAAAAAAATATTATTTAATTATTTATCGAAATAAATTTATTTAATTCAAAGTTATAATAGGAAAATAAATAAATAATTCTTTATTTTTATTTTTTCTAATGAAATGAAAATTCCAATTCATGATTTTTCAATGCTTATAACTTGAAATAATACTATTAAAATATACACAATTTCTCAATACCTACAACTTTACAAAAAATTGTGGCTCTGTTGCATTATTCACTCCTGATCCAAAATTGTGCAGCCCTTTATCTTTTTTGTGAATGTGAAACCCCTCCCCTTCAATGCATAATTGTTACATAAAAAAGAATTTTAAAGGTCAACTACTTATTATTTTTTATCTAAAAAAAAAACTTATATTGTATTGTAATATTTTTAATTCATATAATAAACTATTATAATTAGTAAATATATTTATCCAACTTATTTAAATTTTTACAAATTCCAATAATATAATTTATTAGTAACAAAGTATGTAATTCCAAAAACTATGATATATATATATATATATATATATATATATAGAGAGAGAGAGAGAGAGAGAGAGAGAGAGAGAGAGAGAGAGAGAGAGAGAGAGAGAGAGAGAGAGAGAGAGAAAGAGAGAGAGAGAGAGATGTTTTTAAAGAAAAATAGACAAAAATCACAAATAGAAGAGAATCCTCCAAGTAAGTTGATCACTTACATTAAGTCTCCATGAGAAGCATGAGGCACACAACATGATCCAACAATCACATATTGAAGAGTAATCCTCATGCAAGAAAATTGAAAAACCAACTGAAACAAACTTATAAAGTAACAAAGTCATTACGCTACATAAAAGGGTAGGAAGAAATAAACCTGATCTATATAGTAGAAATGAAGAAAATAAAATTAAACATTTTTCTCAATAATAATATTAAAATATATATGATTTCTCAATGCCTATAACTTTACAAATAAATGTTGTCTCCATTGCCTCATTCACTAATTGATCCAAATTTATCTTCTTGCCTCTTTGCCTACTTCAAAATTGTTGACGATTCCCCGAGAAGTCCCGACGGAGCACGAAACGACCAAACCGAAAACCGCTCGAACAATCCCCGTGAACGTCCAAACCGCTTCCAACGAAATCCAAACTCGGCCTAACTCAAACCAACAACAGTTCCACCTCAAAACAGCTTCCAATCCACAATGCAGGTCCTGAATCCCCCTCTCCTTAGCTCCTACTGAACATGCAAGGCAGTCTAGAGCTCAAAACTCCATTGTTTCACTTTGGGGCTTCAAGTGTCAAAAATGGTAAGTTGAGCTAGGAGAGGAATGCGGAGCTGAAACTATGCTCATTGGGAAGAGCTCGAAAAATAAAAGGGAATGGGAAGAAAAGAACTTAGATGCATCCAAAATTTCAGAATTTCTCTCCACCTCTTCTCCTTCCTTCTATCGCCCCTCACTCTCTCTTCTTTCCTTTGAGTTTTCTGTTTTCAGTTGCTGAAAGTGGTAAGTGATGAAAATGAGTTGGATTCAGCTGAGGTGGAGTTGGGCTGAGGGTTAAGTGATGGTGAAATGACCAAACTGCCCTTGGCCCATTAATCCAAGGTTTTGAGGATAAGACCCCAATGATTCTACGGTTATTCATTCGGCATAAATTTCTCGACTACCCCTCTTTCGAGTTGCGACTAATTATTTCACTCTAAAAATTTAATCGTTCTTATTTTCCATAAATCGAATCTTTAAAAATTTAGGGATGTTACATGATGTGAATAGTAATGTATATAAAGCATATGAACTAAGTGAGGGAATAAAATGAGTTAATATTTTTTGTCAAAAAAAGAGTTAATATTTTTATTATCTATTGGTTTCTAGCTATATGTAGATATAATTATCTTCACAAAAAAATATGTAGATATAATTAGTGATAGCGTATATTTAGAAACTCGTGTTATTCTATAGTCATTGGATGGTTTTATGGTTAAAACATAAGTTGTTGGCTATATGGAATATGGTTAGTTTTCTGTAAAGCATTAAAGGGATTATAAAACTGACGGTATTACGGACATTACAATTGGGGGAGAAAGACAATTTATATATATATATATATATATATATATATATATATATATATATTAGTTAATCATAGGGTCAAACTATTTATTTTCATTCTCATATTGAATTGAATTTTTTTGACAGCAAAAATAAGAGCAATGTAACTTTTCATTACAACAAACTATTCAATTTCACTAAAGACATCGTTGAGAATACTTCTTATTTCACTGTTTTCTTTTGCCCAATTGCATGATTCAATAACTGGTCCAAAATTTTCCTTTTTCCCTTATGACTATAATAGAATTGTGTAGAACACGAAGCTCGAATCATTTTGCCTCCATTGACTGCGCACTCTGCCTCTTCTCGTGTGACCACTCATTTCTAATGCTAGCATGCACAATCTATTTTTTGTTTGCCAAAATCCTACCCCCACTCCATCTAAAATTGTCTCCTATAAATAGTTGTATGTTATTATAATTGATTAAAACTATAGCTCTTCTATATATATATATATATATATATATATATATATATATATATATATATATATATTACTAACCCGTGAATTTATTGGCAACAAAAGGAATGATTCATATTAATATGAACCTCTTCCCTTTCAATGCATAATAGGTACACCAAAAAGAATATCAAAGGCTCACTCATTATTTCTTAGCTCAAAAACATTTCTGATTAAATTTGATTTAAGAGTGATCAATTTGAATCAAGAGTGATCAATTTTATTTTATATAATTGCTAGAAAAACAAAATGTACATTTAAACTTATGATATATAATCGAAATAAATAAGTAAATAATTTATCAAAAATGGAAACGAATGGATAACCCCAATATCAAAAAAAATGAAACAATTCATAAGAAATTATATAAATAAATGATGAACTTAAAAACTTTGCCTCTTACACTCATATTATATTAAAACATGAGTTTATTGACAACTAAAATAATTCTTTATATTATTTTGAAACTCTAATATTTCAATACTTAACTTTGACACCAAAAATAATTTCAAAGGAAGATATTAAAAGAAATTTGAGATATAACACATCGGTCAATTTCATGGAAGCTATTAAAATTAAACAATTTTTTAAAGAATAGTATTAAAACTAAACATAATCCATACATGTCTATAGCTTGACAAAAAAATTGTTCCTCAATTGCATGACTCACTAAGTAATCCAATTTTTTTTGTCTTTTTGACTACATTAGAATTGTCTAGAACATGAAATTGAAATCCTTTCCTTTTCCTTTTCAATTTCTTCTATATCCATGTAAGCTCCATTTTCCTTCCCTTGACTGCAATTTGTAACATATAACAAACTCAATACTTAATCAACAATCAATAAAATATTATGAATAAAAGACAAATTTACACAAATATTTTTTGGAACTACAACTACTACAATGGCTTTCTCCAAGCCTGAATAATAGTGATGTAAAAAAAAGTAACATAAGTGACGTGACAACCAAATAAAAGTGATGTAAAAAATAAAATGATAAGTGGTGACTACTCTTCTATAGTATTTATAGTATTTCTTAAAGAAGAGTTAAAGCGAAGGAAAATGAAAAGATTGTAACATATCTCTATTAAAAACCTATAATAATTAGTACTAATCAAAATAATAATTTAGAGACACCAAAAGGCAACAAAAATCAAAACATCAATTTATGAATGAAGAGTAACCAATAAGTCAGAATTTTTTTTAAAATAATAATAAAAAAGAGAGAAAAACTCACAATTCATGAGTCAAGATTCTTTGATATATAGATATATAGATATACATAGAATATAGAATATAGATAGACAAATATATAAAAATATAAATATAGAAATATTATATTATATTATATCATATTATATTATATTATATTGTAAGTTGTTATTGTCAATTTCTATATTTCCAAAAGAAATTTTTATTTTAATATCAATATAGATATATTTTAATTAGAAAATATCATTCTAATGTAAATATAAAACAGTTTTTTAATATTCCACTAAGAGAATCATTTAATAAGTAGTGGCAATTATTATATTTCATTAAAATTAAATTTCTCTTCATTTCTAAATTTTAAATAAATATTGTAATACACAAAAAGCTTGAGATTCATTGTGGAGGCTCCATTGGGGTCTCATTTACATATATATATATATATATATATATATATATATATATATATATATTGCAGTTTGTCGGTTAGTACGATTCTGTCAAACTTTTTTTTTGTCAAGATTGTGTCAAGCTTTCGAATGAAGAAAACAGTCTCGGTAAGAGTCGACGAGTCGTCCAGACGGTGCTTCTCTTTAACTTTTTTGTTTGAAATAATAATAAAAAAAGGCCCACCATTGCATACACGGAAGGAGCCCTATTACGTCGCCACGCTGCCTAGTCACTGTCCCAGCAATTACACACTCTTTTCTTCGACACCCTTTAAACTGGCGCCTTTGCCTCCTCTCTCATTTTCAAATACTTTTCATTTTCATTTTCAATCACACCCCCACATTCTCATTCTCATTCCAAAACCCCTTTTCCATTTTCTCCTCGCTACTTCTCTTGCTTAAAACCCTAATAAAACAGCTAAACCCTCTCACACTCACCCAAATCAAAATGCTTCCTCACTCCTACACCGTTGATTCCGTCTCAAAATCCCAGGAGCTATTATCAACCATCTTGGCAGCCAACTCAGTTTCCGAAATCACCTCCGTCTGCACCTCCATCGAAACATTCCTACACTCTCACTCACCCGATCAATCCCGTCACTTCTTCTCCCTCGCTTTCCCAACCCTAATCTGCAAACTCTTTGGCTTCGATGATCCTCGCACCCCTTCTATTTCTCCTTCCACCTCCCTCTCATCTAACGGTTGGATCAACATCCCCGACCTATCTAAAACCCTATTCTCTCTCCTCTCTCCCTCCGCCACCCTCGCCACCTCCATCTCCGCCCTCGACCGCCTCTCCCTCGTTAAATACGTCTTCCCCTCCGAACGCCTCCCTCACTGGGCTCGCTCCCTCTCCGATAAACACAACCTCTCCCACCTCCTTCCTTCTCTCTTCAATTCCTCCCCTTCCCCTTCCCAAATTCAACTCAATGTCTTCCAATACTTCTTCTTCTGGTTCGCTTACTACGCCGTTTGCATGGGCAATTCCGAGAATTCATCCAATCAGGTTTCCGTTAAAAAATCCGCCGTCAAATTCAGGTTAGAAAATTGGACTTCTTCAATTCCCGGCTTCTCCGCCTCCAAACCCCACGTGTCCGATCATAAACCCTACTACAATCTCTACACTCGTCTTCTCTACGCTTATCTCCGCGCTTATGTTCCAACTTGCGATTTAACCTCGCACCAACCTTACCGGAGTTCTATCCTTCACTATGGTTCCGGCCATGATCCTACGGTTGCGGCGCGTGCTGAGTTTGTTGTTAATACGTTGATTCACTTCTGGCTTGTGGATAACGATTTTTCTCCGTTTCCGGTGAGCACGTGCAGAGCACATGGCATTTCCTTTCAGTTTGGTGAGGTGCCTCCGACGCCGGCTTTAGCGGAGGTCGTTAAACTGTTTGTAAGGTATTTGGGTTTGAGTACTGTTACCGCGTTTCGTGAGACTGGGGAGGTTAATGGGAGTCCTAGTCCTAGGTGGAGATCTTTGGAAATTGCGAAGAACAAGGATTTGGGTTATGGGAGTTGGAACCAGTGTTTGCAGAGGCCACTGTATAGGTTTCTGTTGAGGACATTGTTGTTTTGCCCTGTTTCTGCTTCGCTTAAGAATGTTGCTCAGGTTTTTTCTGTTTGGATTAGTTATGTTGAGCCTTGGACTATTAAGGGGGATGAGTTTTCTGAGCTGGATGAAATGAATGGTGAAAAGATGGAGAACTCTGTGAGTGAAACTGCTAATGGAAGTGGTGGTGGGTTCACACCGCTTTGGCAGGATTATGTTCTCTCCAATTACCTCTACTACACTTCCTTCGTTATGCATTTTATTGGGTTTGCTCACAGGTTTCTTCATAGTGATGTTGAAATTATAGTCCAGATGGTGCTCAAGGTGTGTTTGTTAACCATGTTCTTTTATTTTCAGCTTTGCCTACACAGATTTTCCATTTTCAATCAAGTTTTTTTGGATGTAAAATTTATGTTGGGGGCTGGGGGAGTTTAGTGTACTAGCTTACTACCCTGTGTTGGATATTGGTCTGACTGTGACTAGAGGTTTCTGCTTAGGTTAGGACAGTTTAGTTTCTTTCTTGTTTTCTTTCTGTTTTTGTTTGTTTCATATTCACAGATTTTCTAGATTTCTTTCTTGTAATTTAAGCTTCTTACTACTATCTTTTGGGGATGGAAGAGAAAGTTTAGTTTACTGTTTCACTACTGGTTCATGCTACTGAAACTAGTTGGTGTACATTGAGTGATGAAGATAGCAAATGAACATGCTGTAGTCAAAGTAGTTCTTATAAGCCTTTCACCCCCTCCCGTTAGCTTTTGGGGTTAACATAGGTCTGGTCTAATTTCTAGGATGTTATCTGAATCTCTTCTAAATTTGTTACTGGGTCAAAATTTGTCCTTATAAGGTTGGGGCTGTCAGGCAAATCCCCGCCCCTTGAGTTAGTTTTTGGGGCTCCTTCATTGAGACAGTCACAGTTGTCCACACTGCGTATTTTCCATCCTTGACGTGAGGGGTGTGTTGTGATCTCACATTTACCAAAGATATGGCCAAACTAGTCTTTAGTAAATCTTAGGGTAATCCTCACCTCTTTAGCTAGCTTTTGAGATTGAGCTAGGTCTAATCTCAAGTTTAAGACTTGTTAATGCTGCATGCATTAAAATGCCTATTGAATGGTACATATGTCTGTGTCAATTTGTTTATACTTGTGAATGCTGCGCGCATTAAAATGTCAATTGAATGGTACATATGTCTGTGTCAATTTTCTTAATATTTTGATAAATGGTAAGGCTTACTGGCAATGACATTTACAGAGAATATGGGTACTTCCTTTAGCTTGCTATAAGTTTCAAGAAAAAAAATTGTCAAGCTGATCTTTGTAGAGCTGCATTTTTCTTTTTTATTTGTTTGTTAGGTTTTCAACTTCAAATCCCACATTCAATTGGGGCATATTATTTGCCTGCTTTCTTGGATGTGAGCAAGTTTGCGTTTATGTTCAAGTTAGACGATCTGCAATTGTAAAATTGAAACATGATGCTGTCTTATAAATTATAATGATAGCAGCCTTTTTGAGACCTAATCTGAATGAGATTTTCACTTTCTAACATGCATTTCCAGGTTTTAGACACTTTGACATCATCAAAGGAGCTCATTGACCTTTTGAAGAATGTAGATACACTTTTCCATTCCAAACAGCCTGGCTCAAACAAAGCAATGTTGAATAACTTGTACAGATATGTTCCCATCATCCGTGAACAGTTGCAGGTGATTTGTCCTTTCTCCTTTTTTTTTCTTTTTTTGGTGGTTATGTCATTTGATGTCTCGTGTTCTGAATTTTTGCACTCATGATTAATTTTGGTCCATAGATGGTTTAGACATAGAATTAAATGCCGGTTATTTTTACTTTTTTGAAGAAAAAATTACTTTTATTTTTTATTTTTAGAAAAATCACTTCTACAAGTTCTTAGGTAGTTTGTTAAAGCTTTTGAGAAAAAAATTGATTATTTTGAGAACCTATTTGAGTAGTTTCCTTAATCAAAAAAACTAATTGTAATTAGCTTTTAAATAAAATCTGCTTTTTTTTTTGGTCAAGAAAATCTGCTTTTAATGAGCATAACTAGACGAAAAGTAGATTCTACTTTTAAGTAAAATCTCTAAAAAATAAATCAGTTTTCTATTCAACTTTAAATCACTTTTTCAAAAGATTGAACTATTGGGCCTAAGCGCTTCTGTTGGGTAACATGTACTAGGCATGACCTATACATATACTCTATTTATTAATACTAGAGCTTTCAGGACTGGGAAGATGGCTTATGCGAGACTGATGCTGATGGCTCATTCCTGCATGAGAACTGGAACAAAGATTTGCGTCTGTTTGCTGATGGGGAGGATGGCGGACAACAGCTCCTTCAGGTCTTATATATTATTTTTTATGTAATGACAAAGTTTTAGTTTGTCTATTGATTGCCTAACATAACCCTCTTTTATATGGGCTTTGGACGAACTATGTATAGCTGGTGACAAAACGTGACTTAGCCTGAGACCGTCACTCATGTTCTGTGTTTCTAACTACAGTAATCATTATATATATATATATATCTTACCATCCCATCTTTTGTCTCTGCAGTTGTTTATATTGCGTGCAGAAGCTGAGTTACAAGCTATATCTGGTGATAGTCTTTCACCCAGCGTTAAATGCATAGATTCATTGAAGGCAAAATTGGGGTGCTTATTTGATGGCCAAACTATAAATCCGTCTTCACCCAGTCCAGTTTCATTGAAGCATCAGCAATCCCGTGATGAGATATTCAAGCCTAGAAGGGGTGGCAACCATGCATTTACGGATGTTAAATACAAAGGTGATTGGATGAGGCGTCCCATATCCAGTGATGAAGTTGGTTGGCTTGCAAAAGTGCTTGTTAAGCTCTCTGAATGGTTGAATGAGAGTCTTGGATTAAATCAAGCAGAGGGCAGTCAGCCAAGCCTTGCATGTTCCTATGTGGAGGTACCCACTGATGTTGCACATATATGTGGTCCTTTGGAGGCCGTGAAGGCTTTTATCTGTACAATTGGTTCTTGGTTTCTCTTTCTAGGTGCTGCTTCTCTGGGTTTCATGCGAAAACACGGTCTGAAGGTGAACCTAAGGATACTAGCCTCTAAGAAGGTTGTAATGGTTTTTGTTTTGTATGCTGTTTTCAGCATGTTGAAGAAATTCATTCGAGCAATCCATAGCATGTAGGGAATATACATCGAATATACAAAGTATAGAGAAATGTGGAGAAATACACAGAATTTTGTTACTTGAATTTATTGTGCATAAGGTGTTTCTGCCTCTGTAATTACAAGTGGTTTTGCTGCCATAATTATGTCAGTTTTGCATTTTCATAAACTAACGGACATTAAATAGCTAGCAGCAACTGCGGCTTGCCATCTCAACCATGGTTTTGCAGATCAGCAAAATGCTCGTCTGCCTCATTTGTCATGTTTTTCACGAACTTCAGTTTTTAAGTTTTATACACCCAAAAACCTGTTTGTGCTACCAAATGTCAGTTTCAAATCGACACTCTGTTAGAATTTATGCTGAGTAGTTTCACCATTGATTCACGTCAGAAAGTGTCCCATGAGTTTGTGGGTGTGGATGTGCTTTGGTTTGGAGACAAACTTGTACGTTTGACAAAGGAGTTCAACAGATGATGTGGGGTTGAGAATTGTTGACCATAAGTAGAAAATGAATAACCTAGGGGTTGTGGTTGAGCGGTTGGGGTCCATCCACCCTTAACCAAGTGTTGAGGGTTCGATCCTCACCTTGGGTATGGAGCAGCTTTAAATCTCTGGGCCAGCTGTCCCACCATTCGAGGTGTCTCCAATCCAGCGAGGGGATTAGTCACTGCGTTCGGCAGTGAATACCCTGGTCTCGACCAAAAAAAAAAGTAGAAAATGAATGTTAAGTATCTCGATGTTAGAAATGTTTTATGTAGGATTAGCACATATAGATACGCTAGTTACTTGTAGCGGTATGGATATGATTAACAATAGCATACCTGGGTGATAAACAATCGTACCCATTGAGTGATCAACAGTTGCACTCAACATTATGAACCGTAGTGGAATTCAATAATTCAGTTGTACTATTATCACCTGCATGAGTTGGAAAGAGTACGATCAACAGTTGCATGTAGAGATTAGGTATCAAGATTAGCAATTGCCCTAATAAGGATTGTGGTTAGCAGTTGCAAATTACACTCATTGAGTGATCAACAATTGAACTCTACGATAAGCTCAGCAGTTAAACTCAATCGTATGATCAGCAGTTGCACCCATGCTGTGTTGCAATTGTATAACAATTGAAATGTTTCTTACCTCTGTTCTCTTAATTGTCTCTTGCTATTTGTATTGATGGATCCATTACAGGAAGATCAATTACCTTTGGGAGGTTATAACTAGAAAAGAGGAAATCTCCGCATCTCTCGAAGAACAGCGTCCCTCGTACCACTCGCGACGTCAGTTGCCTCCGTGATGACGCCGTTTTAAGGAACTTATATTCGTTTGTAAGATGGACTTTGCATTTCCTTGGTTTTGACCCACACATGATGCGTCGACTAGCTCATATGATGGAAAACAGGTTCATGTAGTTTCTCAAAAGCTTGGACCGTAACATCATGTAGGTGGAGCCAGATGCTTTTTTGATATGATGCATAGTCAAATCTATAGTGACTTCTGAATGTGAGGAGTTGTCATTATAGTAACTCTGAATGAAAGCATCAATGTAAGATACCCAAAAATGGGATGAGTACCAAACATAATGAGAATAAGAAATTGCTAAATAAAGAAGAGAAAACTATACTAATTTTTAAATAACTAAGTCTTTTTCATATTCTTCTTGTGTATCAAATTATCAATCATTACATATGCGACTATATATAGCACCTTAGCCACAATAAAAAGAGAATCTTACAAGGAATAATAATAATAGAATAACCAGCCCCATTCCTGACATTTTATCGGCCTTGGGCAAATCGTGAGAAAAGCGGTCAGTCATAGTGTAGGTTTTTTTTTGGGCCTTTTTTACTTCAAAATTTTTTTGTCATAACATTAGTATAATTTAGCCTTAGTTTAAAAAAATTTTGGGCCCTACAAACCTAAGCCCTAGCCGGTCGCACCCCAGCCTAGGCCCAGGGTCGGCCCCGAGAATAACCTAACCAATAAATTATTCTAGATCCTTCTATATTTGATACACTTTTTTGATACCTAATTAAATCATTTATCACACATTTGGATCATTACAGTATTGGTACATTTAAGTACTATAATATGTGTTTTATTTTATGCCATATTAGTTTGTTTAAAACAAGGGTAAAAGAGGAATAAAAAAATTATAATGCATTTTATTTCGTTGACTTTCCAAATGGTAAAATGTGAACCTGGTTTCTTTCCATCATAAAATACTTCAATAATAGAATGTAAATTTTGTTCCATTATTTTTCACAATGTTATGCTCTATTTCTTTCAACTCTACTTTGCTCAATTCCATTCTATTTTGTTCCACTTGGTTCATTTCAAAATAACTTAACAGACTAACTGCGCAGAAACTAACCAAGTGAATAAGAGAAAATATTGGGGATTATCTAGTCTAATGAGAAATGCTATCTGCACTCTCTTTAACACTTTTCTTACAACATTTTCTTATTGATTGGATAAAAATCAAGTGAGTCTCACTAGTCCCAAGAAAAAAGTGTTGGGGAAAAATAACATAGAGAAATAAAGTGAGCACAATCGGAACACAAGGATTTAACGTGGAAAACTCCAAAACCGGAGAAAAACCACGAACCGTTGTCTAATGACAACCAGAGAATACCACTATGTGAAAATTGTTACAACACACGGACTTCTCTAAAAGCACCCCATGGCCCCAGTACACCCACACCCTCCAAAAAAAATATTTAACTACATCTCACAACACTCTAAAACAAGAGTATAAGAGAAAAACAAAGTCAAATACAACTTAAGGTATTTCTGACTGGTGCATTTTGTAATGAAGAACTTGAGCCCATTATATAGCCTTGGTCTCCCTCTTCCTTCACAAAACTAAGCGATGTGGGACTTTTTCACGATGTCAATTTCAATCAACTCCAACAAAAGGTGAGTCTCACTAATTTAGTAGGTTCTATTTCTTTAGTTATTGAATTCACATGAATTTCATCAGATCATCGAAAAAGTTTTAAAAGAAGAGTGTTAAAGAAAGTGTTAATAGCACTTTTACGTATATGTTTTATATAATTTAGGAGGTAAGAGACAAATGATGGTTTAAGGAAGAAACCAAAGTTTGCTTTTGTTGTTTGCCAACGAACAGAGCATTTTGAGTTATTCTTATTCGAGTCACGATCCAAGTTGTGGAGACTTGTCGCTTTTGCTACACCCAGCAGGGGATTCATCATTTTTATTTGGCTTAATTACACTTTTGGTCTCCCTATTTTCCCCAATCCACGATTTTGGTCCCTCAAGTTTTAATTTGACGATTTTGATCCCCCTATTTTCCCAATTTGTAAAATCAAGGTCCCCCTCTTAATTGGTCAAAATTGAAAGTCAATTTTGACTGACTTATCCTACGTGGCAGTCCACGTAGACTGCCACGTAGGCGCACTGTTCATCTCCTCTCTCACAGCCCTCTCCTCTCTCTCACTCACTGTTCATCTCTCTCTCTCTCTCACACATCCCTCTCCTCTCTCTCACAGCCCCCTCGTGACCCCCTCCCCCACCGTGAACCCCTCCCCCTCCTGAACCCCCCCCCCCCCTCACTGATCCTCCTCCCTCTCTCTGGTTCGCAACCCCCCTCTCTCGCCATTCGCTCTCTCGTCGCTCTGCCTCCTCTCTCTGGTTCGATCCTCCCCTCTCTGGTTCGCAACCCCTCCTCTCTCAAACGCCGTCGCAACCCCCTCCTCCTTCATACATCACCATTGCAGATCTGAGAAAGGGGGAGAAACGAAAGGGGGGAGGGGTTCACAGTGGGGGAGAAACGAAAGGGGGGGAGGAAACGAGGGGGGAGAGATGCGAAGGGGAAGGGGAAAACGATGGGGGGGAGATGCGAAGGGGGGAGGGGTTCAGGTGGGGGGAGGGGTCACGGTGGGGGAGAAACGAAGGGGGAGAGATGCGAAGGGGAAGGAGAAAATGAGGGGGGAGAGATGCGAAGGGGGGAGGGGGTCACGGTGGGAAGGGGCTGTGAGAGAGAGGAGAGGGATGTGGGAGAGAGAGATGAACCGTGAGTGAGAGAGAGGAGAGGGCTGTGAGTGAGGAGATGAACAGTGCGCCTACGTGGCAGTGTACGTGGACTGCCACGTAGGATAAGTCAGTCAAAATTGACTTTCAATTTTGACAAATTAAGAGGGGGACCTTGATTTTACAAATTGGAAAAATAAAGGGATCAAAATCGTCAAATTAAAACTTGAGGGACCAAAATCGTGGATTGGGGAAAATAGGGGGACCAAAACTGTAATTAAGCCTTTTTATTTTGTTTTTTGTGTTTAGTGATACTAAAATTAATAAAAGTTGGATATTTAAAATATGTTTTTATAGTCTCTCAAAGCTTTTATATTTAGTTCTTAATAATTTTTTCTCCAACTTTTGATCTTAACTTATTTCTTTATTTGCACTTTTAGTCTCTGACATAAAGTTGGTACTCAACTGATTAACAAACGGTCACGCTTGCACCATACTTGCCACACATTTTAGTGACTATGATGTAAAATCACATGTCACATCATCCATTTTACTTCTTTTATTTTTTTTATAATATTTTTGATCAATTATTTTTCAATAATGAATATTAGGCACCTACCATGTCGCACTTTTTAATTGCTAGGATGTCAATTCATGTGATTTTCCATTCTAGACTTTAAAAAATGTGACATGGAAGGTGCCACGATGGCAGCGTGTTAGCTAGTTGAAAATCAACTTAATGTTAGAGACTAAAAGTGCAAACAAATATATAAGTAGGACCAAAAGTCAACAAAAAATATTGAGAATTAAAAATGAAAAGTTTGTATGTTATAGGCTAAAACATTTTTAAGATGTATTATTTTTTGAATGATAGTGCATGAAAAAACCTTATTTTTATTCCCCCACTTTAATTATTTCAGTCTTGACCTCCGACCCCAATACTTTTCTGCCTGCTTCCAAAGATGATCAACTTCCTGCTTAAGCATTTTAACTTCATTCCAGTCCACTTGGTCATGAGAAAGATTTAAAAGATACCGCAACCTTGATTTCTTTCTTGTAATCTCTTTGGTAGCATTCTCTTTTTTTTTTTGGGTCAATGTTGCATGATTTCAATACAACAATTAGGCAAGGCCTAAACCAATACAAGAAGAAGTAAGGCAGAGGTGTACAAAGAAATACCAACTGCACCACCCAACAAGAAAAAGAAAGCCCAAACACAAAGGCCCAAAGTTTGTTTATGCCACTGACTGAGATGCTGCTTACAGTTCTTTAGTGGGTTTTTTTTTTACCTCCATCAACTCTCATCTACCCCCATCAGCCCTATGAAAATACCAAAATACCCTTAAAATTTTGATAAAATTACAAAACATTTACCATTTCTCACTTGCATCCGTTTGACCAGAAATTTTCTAGAGATTATCGGATTTACCCTTCAGAGCTACATCCGATTTCCCATCGGACTTACGCATCGGATCTACCTATATCTGATCCACAAAGCGACAGCGCAAACAAGTAAGTCGGATTTAGCTAAATCCGATTCTCCCATCGTATTTACCTATAACCTATATCCGATTTCCCATCGGATATAGGTAGATCCGATTTGATTTTTTTTTTTTAAATTTGTTTTTTCAGTGTCAAACAGGTATCGAGGGGAGTCCTCGTCTCGGGCATCGCCAGGTGCTCCGAGTACACGCACCCGCCACAGGATTGCGGGACATGCGTCTGCCCGCCATAGGCGACAGCAGCAGTATCAGCAGGTGGAGGAGGCCCCAGACTATCAGTATGAGGAGGGCCAGCAGGGGCATCCTCTTGATGAGCATTCTATGTCTGAGGGCCATTCTATGGCTGAGCAGGAGTATTATCAGCACCAGTATCAGCAGCAGTATCAGCAGTACCAGGAGGAGCCCTATCATCAGCCTCAGCAGCATGAGGAGCAGCATGAGCTATTCACTGGGCTAGGATCTCATGCCTGTTCTATTATATTGAGAGACCCGGTAAGTTTTATTTATTTACGTAGCTTTGTTAGTTTAATTGATTTACGTAGCCTTATTTTTTTAATTTTTTATTTTTTTATAATGCAGACATATGAGCGTAAATTGAAAGTTACCAACCATGGTAACAAGCTGGCTCAGAGATTGCTTGGGTTTTCCCAAAACCACCAGTTATGGGCCTTTATCACAGGTTCCGGATTAGCCCCCCTCGTCTCGACCGGGCACACAAAGGTGGACCATGAGCTGATGTCTGCTTTTGTTGAGAGGTGGCACTCAGAGACATCGTCATTTCACCTACCATTTGGTGAAATGACGATTACTTTGGATGATGTCTCCTGTTTGCTGCATCTACCCATTAGGGGGAACTACTTCAGAGCCCCACCTACCTCGGTCATCACTGATCAGGCCATCCACCCAGCACATGTTTATCTAGGTGTGACTATAGAGGAGGCGGGGCTGGAGTGTCGAGCTTCATCTGGCCCGTATTACCGTTTTGAGTGGCTGCAGGAAATTGTTACTAGAGGGTCCATAGAGGATGACATGCGTCCTGCTGTCAGGGCCTTTATCCTTCTGATTCTGAGCTGGTCCATCTTCACGGTCAAGACCGGCGACAGGGCTGAGGCTAAGTGGCTGCTGCTACTTGAGGATGTCAGTAAAGCTGGAGTGGGATCATATGCATGGGGGGCAACAGGGCTTGCTTTCATGTATGACCAGCTGAACTACTCCTGCTTGGATCAGGCGCATCAGTTAGGAGGGTATGCGACCCTCTTACAGGTAATAATTTTAAGTTATCTTTTCTGAGTTTGGTTAAATTTCTGTTAAACAGTTTTTAAGTTATCTTCTTCTTTTTTTCAGAGCTGGATTTTATGGTATTTCCCTCAGTTGGTGAAGAGGAGGAGTGGATTGCGGACTGGAGCACTGTGTGGGCGTTGGAGGAAGAAGAAGACAGATGGAGTGAAGCTGGGGGTATACAGGCAGAGGATTGATGCACTTACCTCGGATGATGTCTGTTGGTGACCGTTTGAGGAGCACCGGGATGAGGATAGAGACTTTGAGCAGATCTCATTATACAGGGGCCACATCAGCTGGGGAGACATCACTGTTCCCTACATGCCCGATAGGTGCCTCAGACAGTTTGGGTACGTGCAGGTCATCCCACGTCACCCTCTTACCGGTCATCCGAGCCATGCAGACTGCATTTTTCGGATTGCACATTATATGCCTGTGGTGCAGGACGTTTTGCGTGCTACTCATGATGCTGAGGAGTTGGGTCAGGTTGCTCCGGACTACATACATTGGTATGTGAGAGCATTTATTCCTAGACTCTTACCGGTTTCATCATCACCACCACCACCAGTACAGCCAGCTGCACCACCAGTACAGCACGATTTTCTACAGATTGTGGGGGACGAGATTCGGAGGGGGCTTCTGAGCGGAGACATTAGAATGGGTAGTCAGACATACGCTCGCCTCCACCGATTACTGGATAGGCTACCACCGGGGCGTGACTAGGGGGTTTTGTGTATTTTTTGTTTATGCTTGAACTATTTTCACATTACTTGATTATTAGTATTTTTTGTTTATGCTTGAACTATTTTCACATTACTTGATTATTAGTATTTTTTGTTTATTATATTTATGGATAAAACAAATAATTTCGATTTTATGCGATAAAAGATAAAACATAATAACCAACTTTATCAAATTGAATAGTAAGCATCTCATGCATAGATGTAAAAGACTTAGACAAGTCACCTCCAGAAGTCCTCAACTGTCTCTTCAAAGTCCAATGAGCTGACTCGACTCTTAAATAATAACAATAAACACGTGTCAAAAAAATTTAAGCTACGATAAAAATACTAAACACGTGTCAAAAAAATTTAAGCTACGATAAAAATACAAAACACGTGTCAAAAAAATTTAAACTACGATAAAAATACTAAACACGTGTCAAAAAAATTTAAGCTACGATAAAAATACTAAACACGTGTCAAAAAAATTTAAGCTACGATAAAAATACTAAACACGTGTCAAAAAAATTTAAGCTACGATAAAAATACTAAACACGTGTCAAAAAAATTTAAGCTACGATAAAAATACTAAACACGTGTCAAAAAAATTTAAACTACGATAAAAATACTAAACACGTGTCAAAAAAATTTAAGGTACGATAAAAATATTAAACACGTATCAAAAAAATTTAAACTACGATAAAAATACTAAACACGTGTCAAAAAAATTTAAACTACGATAAAAATACCTATTGGTGGTCTGATTCCCGAAGTGTGGGATCTGGTTTGTCCATGCCAAGATAAATCTTTCCTTATGCTTTGTCAACCACGTGTCATGCACATACTTAATAAGAGCGGGCAAATCAACGCA
Organism: Astragalus membranaceus; assembly: GCA_039519185.1. Taxonomy (NCBI): domain Eukaryota; kingdom Viridiplantae; phylum Streptophyta; class Magnoliopsida; order Fabales; family Fabaceae; genus Astragalus; species Astragalus membranaceus. Next base: position 160,069,518 of record CM076846.1, on the reverse strand, counting down.
GGAGTCCTCAAAAATCTTCAAGTGAGCTGAGTACTCTGACTCGTCAAGTGAATCAATAATGTTATGCCAAAGACAGAGGACGTCCTTTTGCCTATCCACGTGCACCAACTCTTTAATCTTCGCTTTCACATTTTTAGTCACGTGCCAAGAACATAACAAATTTGTAGCGGAAGGAAAGACATCAACAATACCGGACATAAGACCAAGATCTCTATCAGTCAACAACACCTGAAGCTGAAGCCCGTGCAAGTCAAATAATTCTTTTAGTTGCTGCAATGCCCAAGTAAAATGAATTCCAAGCTCGTGTGAAATATAGGCAAAAGCAACCGAGAAAGTTAACTCCGTTGAAGTGACACCTACAATCTCCGATAGAGGTAGATTGTATTTGTTGGTCTTGTAGGTGGTGTCAAGAATAAGAACCTTTGGAAACAACCGGAATAACTTAATAGAAGTGGGATGCGCCCACATGATGTCACTGACCACATCGGAACCCTCAAATTTTCTGCTCCAACATAAATAATTTTGCGTGTCAATCAATCTCAAAAGCTCTTGAATGTCAGTTCTAGGACCCCTCTTAGAAGACCTATAGGCGTAACGCTGCCTATATATTTGAGGAAGAGAAGTGATGTTGTCCGGATAATGGTTCTTAAAAGCAGTAAGACAATCTTTCGGGGCAACATTCAGATCAGTGTGCTCATTAACAATAGCTTTCTGCGGCTTAGTTAAACGACCAAAAGCTGTAGACCCAACCGGGGTAGTAAGCAACTGATGTGTGTGAAGACCACACCTAACATTAACACGCCAACCCCCATGACGTATTGTATAAGTAGCTCTCAATGTAAACTGACAGCTTCTTCTTTTAGACCCAAAAACTCTAGAATCATTAGACCACTTCCCTTGCTTCTCGCAACCAAATATAATCTTATCTCTAGAACCCCTTTTACCTCCAGCTTTGTCAGATCTTACGATGATAACCACAACTCCAATACGCCTCCCAACCGCGTTAGCCCACTCTTCAACATCCTGGCGTGTAGAAAAAATCTACAAAATAGAAAAAAAAGATAAATGTTGCGTACTTAATTAATTAAATATCTACCAAACTTTAATCAAGAAAATTGGTTTCAAAAATATACCCTCTCCGTCCAGAATGCCTCTGTAGTGTCTACCACGAAAGGAACGACCTGCGACTCTGTATGCACAATACCTGTTTCAAAATAGAACAACAGTTATAAAGTAAATAATTAAAAAAAAACAAAGCGGATTTAGGTGACTTCAAACGTAAATCCGCTTTCTAATTTTTACAAATCGGATATAGCCTCATCCAGGTATATCCGATTTGTTAAACAATAAAGCTGGATTTAGGTAAATCCGATTGCGCATCGGATTTAGCTTAATCCGATTTATTAATATTTCGCCTTATGTTCAGAATTAAATTGTCAAATCGGATTTATCTGTCATTTTGATAGATCCGATTTGACTTATGCGTCGTATTTAAAGCTAATCGGATTTACCTTCCATTTAGGTAAATCCGATTTCCAGATTAAGTGGTCCCCCACCAGAGAATCTTCCAAAAGTCAATTTTTGTAATTTATGTCAGGGGTATTTTTGGGATTACGATTTTGGGTGGGGGTACATGGAAGCTGATGGGGGTATAAAAAAAAACCCTTCTTTAGTTTGGAGTTTAGGCTAGCCCAACCCAGACTCTCATCATTAGTGCCAGCCCAACTAGTAGAGACAATATGTCTACAATCAACATGGTCTTCCCAAAAAGCCTCATACTTAAAAAGAATTACCACTGGCTCTAGAAGGTTTTAGGATTTAGGACAATTGGAGAATGGTCACTGTTAACAATAGGGTCTTTTTTTTATACCCCCACCACATTACAATATACCCCCATCAAATATGAAAATCCCAAAATACCCCCCATAATTTTGACTCAATCGGATTTACCTTATAAATAGGTAAATCCGATTTGAGATTAATCAAAAGCGGATTTACATAGATCCGATTAAATTTGTAAAAATCGCATCAGATTTACTGTTAGAAGGGTAAATCCGCTTTTGAATTTAACAAAGCGGATGTACCCCACAACAGGTAGATCCGCTTTGTCTCTTTATCAAGTCGGATCTACCTGCTGTGGGGTACATCCGCTTTGTTAAATTCAAAAGCGGATTTACCATTTACCAGGGTAAATCCGACTTGTAAAAAAATTTTAAAATATTTTATTTTTTTTGGATATATATATATATATATATATATATATATATATATATATGGATAAATAATTACAAAAATGTGGGTACAATAATAAATACAAGAAATGTCAATCTAAATCGTCGGAATCATGGGCTAAGTCTACAATGGTGGGCGCATCAGTGGGAGGGAGACGGGACATCTTCAAAGCGGTAGACTGCCAAAGGGCAAAATGGCCGGTATAAGGATCCAACTATGAAGTAGATTCATCTGATCGATTATGAGACCACATCAAAGCAACTGGAGGCAACAGACAGACAGGCGAGATCGAAATATGCATCCAATGGATATCCCTGACGTTCAGAATAGATATGATTTTATACTTTGAAGAAGAATAACTACCTCTCAGGGGAAGATAAGTAAAATTCATATCCAAAGACAATGGAACTAGGGCCACATTATACTTAGTAGCTATAAAGTACCCCATCTCAGGCAAACTCAACCACTTATCCTCCTTCTGAAAACCGGGGTATTCAATGGATAACGCTTTTCTAAGCACTGCAAGTCTGCCCTTTCCAAACATGTAAGTATATAGTTGCTCCCTCTCCTTTGTTTCTTTGATTAAATCTTGCCTAATTATAGGCCAACTATCCTCACCAAGATCGAGACCAACCGCTACTGCTCGGAACCCACAATTACCATCCCTTTTGTAGAGTTTATACCTTAGGCTTTAGTCAGTACTGTTTGGTGGTGCTATAGCATCTATGCTGTTATGCAGTGCTATAGCATGTTGTTATGTTAATTCTGTTTGTTGCATATTTCTGTTATAGGTAGTTAGTTCGGTTACGGCTTGTAACTGATTGTATACTCTAAGGTACCTATATATAGGTATGAATATGTGTAACACATTCAGATCAAGGAGAAGTAGATTACATTCCAATTTCCAATTTCCAATCTCTCTCTCTCTTATCATTTTTCTTACCACTTCTCTCAAATTCACATAAGCTAAATCATTTTATCTTACATTCTTGAGAACGTTTCATAACAATTGGTATCAAGAGCACAAGGTTCGTAAAACTCCGGGGCAAGGCGTGGCGTGAAACTCGTGGAGGATTCAAGAATGGGCTCCGTGAAATTTCAGATGGAGAAATTCACGGGAAAGAACGATTTCAGTCTATGGCGAACGAAGATGAGGGCTTTTCTGGTTCAACAGGGTATTGAAAAGGAACTTGCAGGAGAAGCAAGACTGCCCGATACGTTACCTGCAGAAGAGAAGCGAGATATGGTTGACAGAGCATATAGTGCTTTGATTTTGTCTCTTGGAGACAAAGTGTTGAGAGAGGTTTCGAAGGAGAAGACTGCTGCAGGCATTTGGCTCAAATTGGAGAACCTATACATGACCAAATCTTTGGTAAATAGGTTGTATTTGAAGAAGAAACTGTTTACATTCAAGATGCAATCTGAAAGGAAAATGGAGGATCACATTGATGACTTCAACAAGGTGATTCTTGATCTGGAGAACATTGAGATCAAGGTGGATGATGAGGATCAAGCACTCTTGTTGCTGAAGTCATTGCCAAATGAATATAGGAATTTTGCAGATACACTCAACTATGGTCGGGATACATTGTCTTTTGAAGAGGTCCAAAATGCCTTATCTTCAAAAGAACTCACAAGAAAGTCAGAAACTGTTGATGATCAACAAGCTGAAGCACTAAATGTGAGAGGAAGGACTGAGAAGAGGGATTACAAAAACAAACAAAATGCAAGATCAAAGTCAAGAGAATTCAAGAAAAGAGCCTGCTACATCTGCAAAAGTGAAGATCATCTCAAGAAAGATTGCCCAAATCTCAATAAAAAGAAGAAGAAGGGTGGAGAGCATCAGAATCACAATGGAGATGCTGATGTAGTCTCTAAAGGGTACGAAAGTGCTGATGTGATGTGTGTTACTGAAGTGCCTTGCAAGTGTAATAGATACAAGAAGGAAAAGGATCATTATGGGGTTGCTGACATAGACATGAACAGCTATGTGAGTGCTGAAGTGCTGTGCATTTCAGACATGAAGCTTTACCTCCAATAGATTCTTGACACAGGATGTACCTTCCACATGTGCCATGTTAGAGAATGGTTCTCTACATTTAATAAAATTCATGGTGGACAAGTGCTGTTGGGAAACAATCAAACATGCAGAGTGCAAGGCATAGGAACTGTAAAGTTCAAGATGGCTGATGGTTCTATTAAGGTGCTGCAAGATGTAAGGTATGTCCCTGACTTGAAGAGAAATTTAATTTCCCTTTCAAAGTCTGATTCACAAGGATTTGAATACAAAGGAGGTGATGGAGTCATCAAGGTAATAAAGGGATCCATGGTAATGATGAAGGGAAAATTGGAGAATGGTCTGTACAAGTTGCTGGGGATTGCACTTGAAGGAGCATCAAATGCTGTATCAAATGCTGAGATCAATAAATGCAGCCTATGGCACAGAAGGTTGGGACATGTAAGTGAAAAAGGGCTGAAAGAATTGAGCAAGCAAAAGTTGTTAGGTGATGATGTTATTCAACCACTTGATTTCTGTGAGCAATGCATATTTGGCAAGGCCAAGAAGTTGAAATTCAGCACAGCAATACATTGTACAAAGGAAAGATTAGACTATATTCATAGTGATCTGTGGGGACCAGCAAGGATTCAATCTCACCAAGGATCCAGATACTTCATGACTCTCATTGATGAACACTCAAGGAAGGTATGGGTTTACATGCTTAAACATAAAAGTGATGCTTTTGAGAAATTTAAGGAATGGTGCACTCTTGTGGAAAATCAAACTGGTAGGAAGGTTAAGAAGTTAAGAACAGATAATGGACTTGAATTTTTCTCTGAGGAATTCAATCATTTCTGTAAACTGAAAGGCATTGACAGACATAAGACAGTAAGTGGCACACCTCAACAGAATGGACTTGCAGAAAGGATGAACACGACAATCATGGAAAGAGTTAGATGCATGATGCTGAATGCTAATCTGCCTCACCAATTCTGGGCAGAAACAGAAGCCACTACAGTGCATTTGATAAACAGATGTCCCTCGTCAGCCATCAACATGAAGACACCTAAAGAAGTATGGTCAAGTCATCCCCCTGATTTATCAAATCTGAAAGTGTATGGTTGTATTGCTTATGCACACATTAAGCAAGGTAAACTTGACCCTAGAGCTGTGAAATGCATGTTTATAGGGTATCCTACTGGTGTTAAGGGATATAGACTGTGGTGTGTAGACAAGCAGCTGCCAAGAGTCATCATCAGCAGAAATGTGGTGTTCAGAGAAACTGAAATGTTTCACACGAAAAGGGTGGTTGAAAATAACTCAGATGAGCATGATAATGATGATGATGGAGTTGAGTTTGAGGTGGAGACTTTACCTAAACACATAGGTGCTGCTATAGCACCTGAGACAGTTCCAGAAACTGTGGCATCAGACAATGAAGAGGCTATGGATGATCAAGATGAGGTGCAGGACTATCTCCTAGCTAGAGATAGAGTTAGAAGATTCATTAGAGCTTCAGATAGATTTGGTCATGCTGAGATGGTAGCCTTGCTTTAAATGTTGCTGAAGAAGTAGATTGTGAGGAACCTGCTAGTTACAAAGATGCTATGAATAGCAAGGCAATGAATGAGTGGTATGCAGCTATGGAGGATGAGATGCATTCACTCCACAAGAACAAGACTTGGGTTTTGGTGGACAAACCAAAAGGGAAAAAGCTTGTGGGTTGTAGATGGCTTTTCAAATTGAAAGAAGAAATACCTAGTATTGCCAAGGCTAAGTTCAAAGCAAGATTGGTGGCTAGAGGATTCACTCAAAGGGAGGGAATTGATTATCATGAAGTGTTCTCACTAGTGGTAAATCATGCATCTATTAGGATGATACTGTCACTGGTTGCACAGGAAGACTTGGAGCTTGAACAGCTAGATGTGAGGACTGCATTCCTCCATGGAGAGCTAGATGAGCAGATTTTCATGTCACAACCAGAAGGTTTGTGAAGAAAGGTGATGAAGGAAAGGTATGCTTGTTGAAGAAGTCACTCTATGGTCTCAAACAGTCATCAAGGCAGTGGTACATGAGATTTGACAGCTTCATGATGAAGAACAAATTCACTAGATGCAAATCAGATAATTGTGTCTATTGGAGGAAGACAAATACTGGTGAGATAGTTTACCTACTGCTCTATGTTGATGACATGCTTGTAGCATGTAAGAGCAAAGAAGAAATTAAGAAGGTGAAGCACATGCTTGAAAGAGAATTTGAGATGAAAGATATGGGAGCTACTAGTAAGATACTAGGGATGCAAATAGCTCGCGACAGAAACTCTGGCTCTCTCACTCTCAGTCAGAAGGATTACATCCTGCAGGTGTTGAAGAGATTCAACATGGATCATTCCAAGCCTGTGACAACACCCTTGGCTCAGCATTTTAGGTTGTCTTCAGATGACTCACCTAAAACTGAAGAAGAAGTGAAATATATGGAAGGTGTTCCATATGCAAGTGCTGTGGGATCACTTATGTATGCTATGATATGCACTAGGCCAGACTTGGCTTATGCTATGAGTATTGTGAGTAGATACATGGAAGACCTGGCAAGCAGCATTGGGAGGCATTGAAATGGACTCTCAGGTACTTGAAGAGGACAAGTGATGTAGGCTTGCATTTCCAAAGGCATGAAAACAACATCTCTGGTGTAACAGGATTTGTTGACTCTAACTATGCTGGTTGCCTAGACACAAGGAGGTCTCTAACTGGTTTTGTATTCAAGTTTTGTGGAAACAGTGAGTTGGAAATGCAACTTGCAGCAGGTGGTGACCTTGTCCACAACTGAAGATGAATTCATGGCTGTCACAGAAGCTCTTAAGGAAGCTATATGGATGAAAGCCATGGCTTTGCATTTGGGAGGACAACAGTCTGCATCAAAGGTGTTTTGTGATAGTCAAAGTGGTATTCATTTGGCTAAGAACCAAGTGTACCACGAGAGAACAAAGCACATTGATGTGAGGCTTCATTTTGTAAGAGAAATCATTGCAAGAGGGGAAGTAAGCCTTGAGAAGATTGGTACAGCTGATAATCCTGCTGACATGATGACTAAGTCACTGCCTGGGAGGAAATTTCAACATTGCCTTGGAATTTTGGGAACTGGCACTATCTAAAGCTAAGTCAAGGTGGAGAATTGTAGAGTTTATATCTTAGGCTTTAGTCAGTACTGTTTGGTGGTGCTATAGCATCTATGCTGTTATGCAGTGCTATAGCATGTTGTTATGTTAATTCTGTTTGTTGCATATTTCTGTTATAGGTAGTTAGTTCGGTTACGGTTTGTAACTGATTGTATAAACTCTAAGGTACCTATATATAGGTATGAATATGTGTAACACATTCAGATCAAGGAGAAGTAGATTACATTCCAATTTCCAATCTCTCTCTCTCTTATCATTTTTCTTACCACTTCTCTCAAATTCACATAAGCTAAATCATTTTATCTTACATTCTTGAGAACGTTTCATAACACCTTTCAACATCAATAATTTTTTCCACATAAGAGTGCACGTGATGAGGAACCGACGGTAAATTGAATTTAGTCTCACCCTGATGTGTTAATTTTTTAGAAACACTCTGAGATAGCTTTGAAGACCGCTGTGATGATTTTTGTACAAGAAGACCGTTGTGATGAATTTTTACAAGAAGTCCCAGATTCTTGAGTCAGTTTCATCTTCTCATCCACATGCTCCCACACATAAGGATCACGCTTGACATCATATAATTTCTGCTTTTTCTTCTTTGGTGCACCTTTTGTTTGAACTTTAAATGGTGGTGCAACCATTGAAGAAGTGGTAGGGAATGCAAGCTCATTATGTTGTTTCTTGAAGACAAATCTCTCCTCAGGAGTCATACGATTATATCTCGCCCAAATCATCTCCATTTGGTAAGAAATATCACAGTAAGCAGATTTTTCTTGGGAAAATTTATCATCTATAGAATCCAAACTCAAGTTTTTCCAATGGTCGTCTACAACATCCAACGGAATAGGAGTACCGGAAACATGGTACACACCTAGCTCACAAGCACAAGGAAGAAGATGTGTCTTTCTAATAATGCACCCACAGTGGGCTTTGTCATATCTGTCGATTTTGAAAACTCTTTAACAATATGATCCAAAGCATTTAAAGACACAACACCGCGAAGTTTTTTAAACAAATGAGTATTGGAAGCCACTTCAATACGGTTTATGCTTCTTTGAAAAGACCCGATGACTTTATCAAATTGAAGAGTAAGCATCTCATGCATAGATTTAAAAGACTTAGACAAGTCACCTCCAGAAGTCCTCAAATGTCTCTTCAAAGTCCAATGAGTTGACTCGACTTAAATAATAACAATAAACACGCATAAAAATACTAAACACGTGTCAAAAAAATTTAAACTACGATAAAAATACTAAACACGTGTCAAAAAAATTTAAACTACGATAAAAATACTAAACACGTGTCAAAAAAATTTAAACTACGATAAAAATACTAAACACGTGTCAAAGTACCTATTGGTGGTCTGATTCCCGAAGTGTGGGATCTGGTTTGTCCATGCCAAGATAAATCTTTCCTTATGCTTTGTTAACCACGTGTCATGCACATACGTAATAAAAGCCGGCAAATCAACGCAGGAGTCCTAAAAATCTTCAAGTGAGCTGAGTACTTTGACTCGTTAAGTGAATCAATAATGTTATGCCAAAGAGAGATGACGTCCTTTTTCCTATCCACGTGCACCAACTCTTTAATCTTCGCTTTCACATTTTTAGTCACGTGCCAAGAACATAACAAATTTGTAGCCGAAGGAAAGACATCAAGAATACCGGACATAAGACCAAGATCTCTGTCAGTCAAGAATACCTGAAGCTGAAGCCCGTGCAAGTCAAATAATTCTTTTAGTTGCTGCAATGTCCAAGTAAAATGAATCCAAGCTCGTGTGAAATATAGGCAAAAGCAACCGAGAAAGTTAACTCCGTTGAAGTGACTCCTACAGTCTCCAATAGAGGTAGATTGTATTTGTTGGTCTTGTAGGTGGTGTCAAGAATAAGAACCTTTGGAAATAACCGGAATAACTTAATAGAAGCTGGATGCACCCACATGATGTCACTGACCACATCGGAACCCTCAACTTTTCTGCTCCAACATAAATAATTTTGCGACTCAATCATTCTCAAAAGCTCCTGAATATCTGTTCTAGGACCCCTCTTAGAAGACCTATAGGCGTAACGCTGCCTATATATTTGAGGAAGAGAAGTGACGTTGTCCGGATAATGGTTCTTCAAAGCAGTAAGACAATCTTTCGGGGCAACATTCAGATCAGTGTGCTCATTAACAATAACTTTCTGCGACTTAGTTAAACGACCAAAAGCTGTCGACCCGACCGGGGTAGTAAGCAACTCGTGCGTGTGAAGACCACACCTAACATTCACACGCCAACCCCCATGACGTATTGTACAAGTAGCTCTCAATGTAAACGGACAGCTTATTTTCTTGGACCCGAAAACTCTAGAATCATTAGACCACTTCCCTCGCAACCAAAAATAATCTTATCTCTAGAACCCCTTTTAACTCCAGCTTTGCCAGATCTTACAATGATAACCACAACTCCAATACGCCTCCCAACCGCGTTAGTCCACTCTTCTACATCCTCGCGTGTAGAAAATATCTACAAAATAGAAAAAATAGATAAATGTTGCGTACTTAATTAATTAAATATCTATCAAACTTTGATTAAGAAAATTAGTTTGAAAAATATACCCTCTCCGTCCAGAATGCCTCTGTAGTGTCTACCACGAAAGGAACAACCTGCGACTCTGTATGCACAATATCTGTTTCAAAATAGAACAACAGTTATACAGAAATTAATTTAAAAAAAAAAACAAATCGGATTTACGTACCCCAAACGTAAATCCGCTTTGTATTTTTCAAATTCAGATATACCCCCATCCAGGTAAATCCAACTCATTAAAAGATATAAGCGGATTTACATAAATCCGATTGCGCATCGGATTTAGCTAAATCCGATTAATTAAAAATTCGCTTTCTAAACTGAATTAAATGATCAAATCGAATTTATCTGTCAGTTTGATAGATCCGATTTGACTTATGCGTCTGTTTTTATTACGTATTTAAAGCTAATCGGATTTACCTTGCATTTAGGTAAATCCGATTACCAGATAAAGTAGTCCCCCACCAGATAATCTTTCAAAAGTCAATTTTTGTTTATGTCAGCGGTATTTTTGGAATTACAATAATGTGTGGGAGTAGAAGAGAGTTGATGGGGTATAAAAAAAAAGCCCTTAACAATATGAAGACCAATTACCAATAGCATGACTAAACTTATCTCTCCAAGCCCACCCAGTTCACCAAAATTCTCTCAAGTTTTTCTCTAGTCTATACGCTGCTCTATCTATGGGTTGTTGTTATATATCTCCTTTTTTATAGAAACTCTTTTAGTATTGCATTAAACAGTTAGCCTCGTAATGGCTTTATTGATTATAGGTCGAATCTATCTCACCTCCAAATTGGCTATCTACTAAATTTTAAAAAGTAAATTTGGTTTAAATATATTTTTCGTCTCTCCAAATATATATTTTTTTAAAAAATAAGTCCCTACAAGATATTTTTGTTTTAAATATGTACTTCAGTTAATTCTTTGTTAACCATCCGCCGATGCGGCTAACAGAGTTATATATTGGCTCGAACACGTCATTATTTTTATTTTATTTTAATTTAAATTGCTCAGCCGGATAAATTTATTGAATTCATCTATCTCTCTCCCTCACCCACAAACTCATTTCCAGAAAACTTATTTCCAGAAAACCCAGAAACCCATCTCTGTACCTATCTATCTCCTCCTCCATCTCTCTCCCCAGTGTCTTCTTCCCATTTCCATCCCCTTTCCAATCAAAACCAAAAGTCCAAAACCCCATTTCCATCCAAAACCAAAACCCTCTTCCCAATTTATCCCCAATTTACAACACCGCTAGGGGATTCAAGTTTGATTCATGTTTGATTTACCCCCTTCCCACAACTTTGATTCACGTTTGATTAAAGAAGAAGACCCATGTTTGAAAGATTTATTGAAGAGTTTTGTTCTCTCACTATATTTATTGACTTTGGTGGGGAAGAATTGGAACACCAAGTTGACACACATAGTTGCAGAAAGCAAGAACAAGAAAGACTCGCAGAGAAGGAGATGAAACTGATGAATCTCTTTATTTCTCTTCTTCAATGTGTGTTACAAGTATATTGATATCTACAAAATAGGTTTACTTAATAGCAGAACCAAATCAGTTGACTAACCACCAATTCTAACTGCACTAATTTGTTACAAACCAACTAACTAAGTAAACAACAAACTAACTATGGTAGAAATACAATTAACCATAGTAAAAGGTAAAAGTACTTACAACAGTTAAAAACAGTAAAAATACAATTTGAGATGAGGAAGTCAATACTCCCCCTCAAGTTGGCAAATATAGATTCTTCATGCCCAACTTGGAGACCAGATCCTGGAACAGAGACTTTGGCAATGCTTTTGTGAGTACATCAGCAAGTTGCTGATGGGATTTGACATGGATCAAGTTGAGAAAACCAGTTTGTACATGCTCTCGGATAAAGTGGCAATCTATATCTATGTGCTTCGTTCGCTCATGGGTGGTTGGATTTTGAGCCAATTGGATGGCTGACTTGCTGTCACACAGAACCATAGCTGTCTTAGCTGAGATATGGAAAGATCTAAGTAATTGTTTAACCCAGAGCAGTTCACTTGTCATAGCTGCCATGGCTCTGTATTCTGCCTCTGCAGAAGACCGGGCAATTGTTGCTTGTTTCTTTGATTTCCACGCAATCAAGGAGTTGCCTAAGAAGACTGCAAAGCCTGTAGTGGACTTTCTGGTCACCAAGCAGCTCCCCCAGTCAGCATCCACATATGCTGTCAACTTCAAATCATTATCATATGGGAACAAAAGACCTTGCCCTGCAGTCCCTTTGATATACTGTAACAGAAATTGGGCTGCTTGCAAGTGACAAGTGCGTGGCTTATTCATAAACTGACTGAGCCTATTTACAGAGTAGGTAATATCAGGCCTGGAAATGGTCAAATAGATCAGTCTCCCTACCAATCTTCTGTACTGTGAGCTATCTTCAAGTGGCTCACCATCTATCTCATTGAGGTGCATACCAGGTTCCATAGGCATGCCAACAGGCTTTGCAGAAGTCATTCCTGTGTCTATTAGCAATTGTAAGGCATATTTTCGTTGGCACAAGTGAATACCCTTGCTAGATCTAGCAATTTCTAGACCTAAGAAGTACTTGAGATCCCCTATAACTTTCAACTTGAAATGCTTCTGTAAAAGAGTTTCAATGGCAGCCACTTTGTACTTATTTGGCCCAGCCACTATTATATCATCAACATAGACCAACAAGGCAATAAAATTGGAACCAGACCCCATGGTGAATAAAGAGTGGTCAGCAGAACTCTTTGAAAAGCCTATGGCCATAATTGTGGAACTAAGTTTTTCAAACCATTGTCTTGAAGCTTGTCTAAGACCATATAATGATTTATTCAGCTTACAAACATTGTGCTCCCCCTTACTTGGATGTCCAAGGGGGAGATGCATGTACACTTCCTCATGGAGGTCTCCATTGAGGAAGGCATTATTGATGTCTAGCTGCAGAATGTGCCAATTGAATTTGGCAGCTAAACAGAGCAACACCCTAACTGAGGTCAGCTTAGCTACTGGAGAAAAAGTATCTAAGAAATCAATACCTGCCTGTTGTGTAAAACCTTGAGCCACCAACCTTGCTTTGCATTTATTTAAAGTGCCATCAGCATTGTACTTCACCCTATATACCCATTTGCAGCCCACAGCTTTCTTTCCATGAGGAAGAGGCATGATTGTCCAAGTATCATTAGCTTCTAAAGCTGCTAACTCAGTAGCCATTGCTTCTTGCCATTCAGGTAACCTCACAGCTTGATGATAATGTTGTGGTTCATAGACAGAGGAAACATTGTGTATGAAGGTCTTGTATGGTGTGGATAAGTGATCAAATGAGAAATGGGATTGCAAGGGATACAAAACTGAGTTGCATTCATAGTTTTGCAAATGAGCAGGGGGTTTGATGGTTCTTGTGGATTTTCTAGTGGCTACATTTGGAGATGGAAGGGCAGCACTATCTGGTGTATTATCTGGTGCAGTATCTGGTGTGCCCTCTGGTGTGGAATTTGGCTCACTATCAGATGCGACAGTAGATGTGGCATCTGGTATATCAGATGCGACAGTAGGTGTGGCATCTGGTATAACATCTGGTTGAGTGGTGTCTTGGGCAGGCAAGGGAATTGTAGTGGTGGGTGGTGAGATGTCAGAATGTGATGATTCTGGTGAGGTTACAGACGGTAGGAGAGAGTCAGAAAAAGGATTCAAGGTGGGGGAATTATTGGTGATCTGGTGATAGGGAAATGTGGTTTCAAAAAATTGTACATCCCTAGAAATGATAAATTTATTTGATTGAGGATCAAAGAGTTTGTAGCCTTTGATCCCCAAGGGGTAACCCATGAAGATACAAGGAGTGGCCCGTGGGGAGAATTTGTGTCTCTGTGACGGTATTGTTGAGGCAAAGGCTAAACATCCAAATACTCTAAGGGAAAGGTAGTTTGGTTTGACATTGTAGAGAAGTTCAAAGGGTGATTTACCTTTGAGGGAGGCTGAAGGTAACCGATTGATGATATGCACAGAAGCTGCAACACATTCCCCCCAAAAATGAAGGGGCACTTTGGACTGAAAGGAGAGGGCACGCGCCACATTGAGCAAGTGCTGGTGTTTACGCTCCACAACTGAATTTTGCTGGGGCCTGTGTGGGCAAGACAATTGATGAACTGTACCTTCAGCTTGAAGAAATGCAGTGAGTGCCAGCTCCAGTCTTCACATACTTGAAGAAATGTTGAATTAGTGAAGGGGCAGCAGCTTTGTTCTTCAATAAATGCACCCATGTGAATCTTGTGGCATCATCCACTATGATCAGAAAATATTGATGCCCTTCAATGGTTGGCTTGTGGAAGGGCCCCCAAACATCACAGTGGACAAGATCAAAAGCAGAAATACAGTGATTATTGTTAGATTGAAAACTTAAACGATGCATTTTGGAAATTGGACAAATATTGCAAGAACTATTATTGCATTCTTTTGATTCAGAAATGGATAGTTGTTTACACAATGCTTTCAATACAAGATCAGATGTATGGCCTAATCTATAGTGCCATAGATGAAAAGAACAAACACAGTTATTATTTGCAACACAAGGAATACAATTGTTTGCAAGAGGTTGAACAGAAATAGAATTATTTACAAGATTTTGAACAGAATCTGAATCACAGACATGACTGCTTGGAATGTAAAAATAGAGTCCATGATGATAGTCACTCTTTCCAATCACCCTCTGTTGGAGCTTGTCCTGTATCAAGAACACATTATCAGTCAATGAGATTTGATAATTGGGATCTTGATAGAGGCATCCAACAGAAATGATGTTAACATGAAATTTTGGAATACACAGCACATTATGCAAGACTAAGGAAGAACTAATGGCAACTTTGCCACAAGCAACAACAGGCACTTTTAGATTATTTGGTAAGGTGACAAAGGTATTGTGTAGTTTTGTGTATGAGGAAAATAGAGATAAATCAGTGCAAATATGTGCTGTGGCACCCGAATCAATTATCCATTTATGCAAATCAAATAGAAAATGGCAAAAATATGCAAAATTTGCAAAATGCAACGTACCCAATTCAACAGGTGCTTGAGGAGTGAGAGATGCTTTGGCCATCTGGGCTTGCATGTACTCTATCAGTTGCTGATATTGATGTGGAGCCAAGGGATTATCAGTTGTGCTCCCTGCAGTAACCTGCATCACTTGTTTCTGGCCTTGAGAGGGTTTGGATTTCTTGAAACCAGGCGGGTAGCCATTCAGCTTGAAACATTTTTCTTTGATATGACCCATCATACCGCAATGAGAGCACTGAGGCCTATCACGTTTGGCACCCTTTGACTGAGTATTCACAGCACACGTTAGTTGGGAAGCAGCATCAGTGGTGGTCAAACCAATCTCACGTTGCTTTTCTTCTTGAACAATGAGAGCAAAGACTCTATCTATGTCTGGCATTGGTTCCATGAGCAAGATTTGCCCTCTGGTGTGGCTGAAGCAATCGTTAAGGCCCATCAAGAAGATCATAACGTGTTGTCGTTCAAGGGAATCTACCAAGGCGGTGGAACCACCACATGTACAGGTATTTGGGGGTGTAAACTCAGCAAGGGAATCCCACAATCCTTTGAATTTACTAAAGTAAGCAGCAACTGAAAGATTACCTTGAGTGCAGTTGAGGATTTCCTTGTTCATTTGGAAGAGCCTGGGACCATTACTTTGCTCGAACCGAGTCTTCAAGCCCTTCCAGATTGCAGAAGCAGAGTCTGCGTAGATGACGCTGCAATGAAGCTCTTTGGCAATCGAATTAAGGATCCATGAAGTGGTCATGTGGTTACTCCTAATCCACGCAGCGTGATTCGCAGTACCTTCTTTCGGTTTCTTGATTGACCCATCTATGAATCCCAATTTGTTCTTCGCTCCGAGCGCAATTGTCATCGCTCGTGACCACGAACCATAATTGTTGCCTGAGTCCGATAGTAGATGCGAGACGAGAACAGCTCCTGGGTTATCTGAAGGATGGATATAAAAGGGGCTCGAGGGGGAAATTGCATCGGTGGCCATTGAATCTGGGGATGCAAGCACCGCGAGGAAGAAAGGAGCCGAAAGGAAGGAGAAATTGATCAAAAAGAAACCGATCAATTGAGAAAAAAAACAGCAAGAAATTCGATCGAAAGAAACCGATCGATCGAAGAAACGAGGAGGAGAAGATGACGATCAGACACGCAACGAAGATCTCGCTCCTGATACCATATTGACTTTGGTGGGGAAGAATTGGAACACCAAGTTGACACACATAGTTGCAGAAAGCAAGAACAAGAAAGACTCGCAGAGAAGGAGATGAAACTGATGAATCTCTTTATTTCTCTTCTTCAATGTGTGTTACAAGTATATTGATATCTACAAAATAGGTTTACTTAATAGCAGAACCAAATCAGTTGACTAACCACCAATTCTAACTGCACTAATTTGTTACAAACCAACTAACTAAGTAAGCAACAAACTAACTATGGTAGAAATACAATTAACCATAGTAAAAGGTAAAAGTACTTACAACAGTTAAAAACAGTAAAAATACAATTTGAGATGAGGAAGTCAATAATATTTCTTCTTTCTTCAATTTTAGGCAATTTGTTATTCTGGAATGTTAGTTGTCAAGGATGCTTATGTTTATCACATCCAATATTCTGAAATGGCCACTGGTGACACTAGAGGCAGAGCTTTCTCCCCATGTCTCCTTTTAATTTTTGGCAACATGGGTCAATCAGATTTGTGAGTATAAGACCCACGTTCAATTGGGAATTAGGGTTCTTCTCAATCACCACCTCTTCTTTCTTTTCCAGAAATGTTCTTCACATCCATTTTTCTTGGCTGCTTTCTTGAAGGTTCATGTAGTCAGATGAATCAATGGGTTGGAAGAGAGAAACAAGAGGGCGGTGAGAGAGAGAAATGAGGTGGTTTCTTGAGAGAGAGAGAGAGAGAGAGAGAGAGAGAGAGAGAGAGAGAGAGAGAGAGAGAGAGAGAACTGAATAGCTTTATCGTGTGGTGGTGGTGGTGGTGGTGATCTGGTGGTTTCCGAGGGTCGTCGGAGCTAGGGGTGGTGAAGACTTGGTGTGTTTTTTCTCCGTTGGGAATGAGTTTTGGTTGAAGATGGTTGTGGAGACGAGGAATAATGAAAAATAATAAAACACTAACAGAAGGATTTTTTTGAAAAAAGTTGTTTTTGCAGGGACTTTTTTAATAAAAAAAAATTGTAGGGACTTATTTAAAAAACAGCTATATTTGTAGGGGCCAAAAATATATTTAAACCAATAAATTTTAATGACAAAAATGTCCTCAATCCTAAAATCTCATTCTAAACCCTTTCTTCCCTCTTCTCTCTCGATCTCTCTCAAGTGTCGACATTGGTGCAAATTTCACCCAAACTCAAAATAAAAATCATCAAAATAGGTCACATTGTTGCCTCATTACATAGGTATGCAACTATTTTCGCTATTAATAGTGTTTTAAACTTTTTTTTCTGGTTCTCCATATCGCTCATGAACTCAGTTCACAATAGTGGAAAATCAGAATTTGTACTATGGTGAACTGAGTTCACTATAGGTCTGTAAAACTAAGATCCATAACCTATAGATTCTGGGTTTCATTTTTATAGACCTATAGTAAACTCAATTCACTATAATTTACGTAAACTAAATTCACTAGAACTATCGTGAACTCAGTTCACTATAAGTTCAGGATTTCAGCTTTACAGGCCTATTGTGAACCGAGTTCACGATTGGTCAAGTAAACTGAGTTCACTAGAGCTATCGTGAACTCAGTTCACTATAGGTTCTGTATTTCAGTTTTGTTGTCCTATAGTGAACTCAGTTCACCATAGTTCAAGTCAATTGAGTTCACTAGAACTATCGTTAATTTAATAATATTTTTGACCAATTATTTTTCAATAATGAATATTTGGCACTTACATGTCACACTTTTTAATTGCTAGGATGTCAAATCATGTAATTTTGGATTCTAGTGATAAAAAAATGTGACATGGAAGGTGGCACCGTTGTAGTCCGTTAGTTAGCTAAACACCATCTTATAAAAAAAGTTAGCTAAACATCAACTTAATGTAAGAGATTAAAAGTACAAACGGAGATAGAAGTAGGACCACAAGTCGAAGAAAAATATTGAGGATTAAAAGTGAAAAGTTTGTATTTTATTGAGACTAAAAACATATTTAACATGTATTATTTTTAGTAAATTCTACCATACCCACTCAGAGTTTGGTGGGTATGATATCTTCTAGGTAAAATGAGTTCAATATTTATTTTTTTAACAAAATATTTAAATAGACAAAATGAGGTGTCATTGAGTGATTGGATGTTGGGTAAGGGTATAGAAGTCTTCACCATTATTTTTTGTATAAAAGAAAGTTTATAATAGTATTATATTTTTATTAAATATATGAACATTGAATGAGAAAGCAGGATCATAACAAAGGCCTTCTAACGCGCAAACATTTGTGTGATTCTACTCTCTATCTACCCCCCATGGTGTTGGAGTGAGGATATAAGTGGTGGTTGGTGGTTTCCCTTTCCATTTTATTTTAGCCATCCTCTCATCTCCTCAGGAAGGAAGGGTAGATGCGTGTGCGTGGACTCACCGATCGATATTCCAACATATAAGACCGACCACCTATCTATCTATCCATCCACCTTCCCTCTTTTAACACCATCCCTAAATATTAAGGACCACCCCACCACACCCAAACTATATCTCCATACCATATACCCTCAACTTAACACCAAAAGCCTCGTACATTCCCATGGCACCCAAGAATGATGGACCAACCAAAAAAGCAATGAACAGAGGAACATGGACCCCAGAGGAAGATCACAAGTTAGCCCATTGCATTCAAATTCATGGTGCAACAAAATGGAAAACTGTTGCCCTCAACTCAGGTAAGCCACACTACTTGTTCTTTTACTTCCTCCAACACCAAATGCTAGTAGTAGTAGTGTCAAAATAATAATGAAAATGTAACTTGTTGGGGCAAGTGCTAGAAAAGAGAGAGAAATTGTAACTGTAACTTGAAACTAAAGCAAGTGCTGCAATGACATGACTTGTTGGGGCAGGTCTTAATAGGTGTGGAAAGAGTTGCAGACTGAGATGGTTGAACTATCTTAGACCCAATATCAAAAGAGGTAACATATCTGATGAAGAAGAGGATTTGATTCTTAGGCTTCACAGGCTTCTTGGAAACAGGTTTGTCATATTCATACCAAATTGTAATTGAGGGGAAATAGTGTATGATTTCATTAGCATTGGGCTGATCACAATTTTAAACAAAAGTCTACAACCGCAATTTGAATTGCGACATCATAGTTTTTTATGTCTGCACAACCCTAATTAAGGTTGTAATATAAAGGATCGCGACACGGCCTCAGTTTAAAACCTTAGTGGTGATAGGCTTTTTTATGTATGTGCAGGTGGTCTTTGATAGCTGGGAGGCTTCCGGGGAGAACAGACAATGAAATCAAAAACTATTGGAATTCTCATTTGTGCAAAAAAGTTGGTCTCGAAGAAGAAAAACCAGAAACTTCCACAGCACAAGAAACTATATCTCAGAACAAGGTTTCTGAGGACAGTGCCATCTTAGAGAATAAAGATGTCGTCAATGAAAGTGTTAGTTCAGATGTTTACTTCGACGTGGAAGAACTCTTCAACTATTCCACTGAAGTTCCATATGGTTTGGATTGGGTGAATAAGTACTTGGAAATTGATCAAATTCAGATTCCTAAGACCACAAAAAATGTCTGAGTGACTATTGTTGTAGTAGATTAGTAGCTTCAATAAATGAAGTGACATGTTCTGTGAGGGAGAAAAAAATAAGTTGGTCTAAGTTGTTCTGTTCTAACTTGTCATTTGCTTTTTGTAATTTGGAAATGATGGTTGTTTTTGAAGTAAATATGCAATGAATTGTATGGTCTTCATGGAATATAATATGGAAATGACAAATTAATTACTGAAGTATTCATGCAAAAATAGTAAATCAATAACGAAAAAGTAATTTGTAAGTAATCTGTATTTAATTATTGCTACATGTCATTATAAACCATGAATGATATGAAGGTAGACGTCAAAATAAATGAATGCACGAAGAGCGCAGGTACTTTTGTCCTTGATACCCTGTTGTACACCATAAGCATTCAAGGTCTCTTTCTCTTTCCCTCAAATGCTAGAAGAATTTGATTCTTAAAATAAAGCAATGTGCCTTTTGTTTGTTTCAATCATACACGAACTTTTGTGTTTTGAATATTTTAATTTTACAAAACTAATTTTGATTAAAAGTGAATTTGAAATAAATTGCTTTATGTTTCCAAACGACTGAAGGGTGATAACACATTGAAGCTCGTTTAAATGCGCAGGGTAATAACAAGACGTGCAGCAACATAGAAGAAGTTAGAGATTCCACGATCATGCATAGCCTCTGTCTCTTTGCTGTCCTAGCACGTTAAATTTAAAAGAATTACTTTATATGGCAAGTTAGCAGAAGTAATTGAAGTAGAGCCAGTTCTTCTTTGAGTGAGGGAAATAAAGGGTTATTTATTTTTTTTGAATTGAATTAAAGGGTTATTTAATGGGCAAAGAAAATATACACAAACCATCAAACTCTTTTTAAGCAAATATATAAAAGGAGAAGAAACCAAAAATGTTGGTAGTGTGACAATGGTCAGTGAACATAAATAAAGATTCAGTACTAATAGATGTTGCCCCATAGAATTGACAGGACTGAGAAGAAAATAGTGGTGAAATTGGATAGAAAGCAACAGAGCTTCCTTACTAATCCTACCCCACCCTCATTTCCTTGATTCCTTCTAATAATTATTCCAGATAAAGTAACTAGGAACACAACAAATATTTCTCTCTATAGTTTTGTACAAAAGAGGCAATATAGAGCTCAAGGAACTAAACGTTTGGAAATAAAAGCCATTACCCATTCATTAATCACTAATCAATTTGAAAATAATAGGGCATTCAAACAATTCCCAAAACTGTTAACCAAATTACCTGGTTTAGAATCAACCATCTAGCTTCGTAGTTCCTCACACCAAGTATTCACGCAATTAATAAATTAAATCAATCAACCATTTGCTTTGATGGATCCCCATCAATAATTCGACTCTTCCATTACCTCGACCAAACCAGAATCGCGCTTCCAAAATAATATACTCAATAAAGACTAGTAAAATAATTTCTAAATTTGAGGAGTTTGAATCTGGTTTAGCTTGTTGAACCATATTGAATGCAAAATCATGTGAAACAGATCATATTTCATTGGTTTTGGGTTCCAAAGAAAATGTTTCTGTACCATCTTCACATTATTTTGCATTGTAAGATATTTTCTCATAGGGATGGACAATAAAAGTTCCTTCAGCCTGGGAATATCCTTCTCGGCTACCACCACAGAAAATGCACTCCAGTCCAGAACTTCACTAAGTGGAAGGACAAAATTATCTGCAATGATCACAGGAACGCATTCGTAATATATGGCTTCAACTATCCTAGGGCTATTAACTTCAAAGCCCATTGGACATAAACAATATTTGCTTGATTTCATGTGTTGAATGTATGTCATCTTTTTGGAGACTCTCAGAGGTAAACGCTTGTAGATTTTCATGTCTTCGTCCTTTTCACCGCCCCAATACTTTAGAAGGGTCGGCCTCACTCTACCGTGCATGCTTCCAGCAAAGAAGGCAAGGATTGGACGTAGTGATGCTCTATTCCCACCAAGATATCTAAGAGGTCTTCTTGGCGCCCTTATGGTAGTTTCTGGGAGTGAAACATCTCTTCTGGCAATAAATATATTTTCAGACAGATCAGCATTACATAGAGCTTTTAATGTGTTTCTGGCTAGTTCCTCGTGTTCAGTCACTGTGTAAGGACCCTGCAAATAATGAATTTCAAAGGAGGCATTAAAAATGACAATGACTTCAATACAGTAATAATAATACTAATAAATCAAATTCACCAGTTTCCGATATGTGTAACACTGAATAGATTATATTGCCAAAGGGAAATCAATGATCCCCAATCTCTCTACCAATACAGTCAATATGATCTCAACCATGCATTAGCTACAGACTATGAATGTTGATTTGTCAGTAAGCCACCATAAGGGTTCACGTGCATATAAGAAAGAAAGATGTCATTGAAAATTTCAAGAAAAAACAAATGTTCACCAAAGCGTTGTTCATTTATAAATAATCATCGACATTGTTTAAAAAAAGTAACGAAGGAGTGACACAACCCAAAGGAAAACAGGTGAAAGATGTTGCAGACTTTCATACTCAACGTGATATAGCCTTGCATTATTGCATATATTAAGGTAATTGTTAGGCCCCTCCTGATCCATATAGCTGCTGTTTCTGTTTAGTCTGTTCTGTTTTGTTGCTGTTCTGTTATTCTGTTTATTCTGTTTTGTTCTGTTTTATGTCAGTAACTAACCGTTAGTGCATTAGCTGTCAGTTAGTTATTTTAATAGATAGAGGTAGTTAGTTAGTTATCCTATCCTATGCTCTATTCCTCTATTATATATAGAGGAATCATGATAAGGGATAGGGGGCAGTTTTCAGTTTGTAGTTGAGACTTGGATAGATTCCAAGAGGCGCATAGATTGCGTTCGTGTAACTCCTTTGATAAGCCTTGTGGTTTCTATCAATAATACTCTATCTTCCTCCTCCCTCTCCTCTCTTTCCTAATTTCCAAGGCTTTCATGGTATAATTCCGGTGAACGTCAGATTAGATATCTAACAATTGGTCCGACCTGCCGGATTGAACCATGACGACTGTGGCATCACTGAAAAAGGAGATGGAAGAACGCCTTGCAGAGGTTCAAACTACATTCCATCGGAAACTGGACGCACTCAACACACAGTTGCAGCACCTTGGTTCAGAAAACACTTCCATCACCACGCAATTGCAACACTTGGGCGCGGAAAACACTGCTCTCAACAAGAAACTGGACTCACAGTTTCTCTTCCTCTCCACACAGTTTCAAGATCTCATCCAAACACTCAACCAGCCCTCTGAAATTCCAACACCAGAAAGTTCAGATGCTGCTAACAACAAAGAACAACCCAAGAAAGATCAAGAAACACCCAAGACCGATCCTACAATCAACCAGAAGCATAATTCTATTCCTACGATCATTGATGTCACTAGAGAAACACCCCCAGCCATCACTAGAGCTTGGACCAAGAAGGTGGAGCTGCCTACCTTCGAGGGGGACGACCCATTGGCTTGGTTAACTCGCGCAAGAAAGTTCTTTGAACTACAGGGCATTATGGCAGATTCTGAGAAACTCAAGCTCGCCCTGATATGCATGGAAGGGGACGCTATTCATTGGTTCCAGTACTGGTCAGCTGATGTTCAAGATCCCTCTGGGAAGTTTTCTCAGAGGCAATTATGGAACGCTTCGGTGATTGCGCACTCGGTTCCGTTCACGAACGCCTCGCCGCCATTAAACAACGCTCCACTGTCAAAGAGTACATACGTGACTTTGAATTGCTGCTCGCACAAGCTCGAGGAACGCCGGAGCATATTATGTTTGGTTATTTCCTCAACGGGTTGCGCAAACCCATCAGAGACATGGTTCGTCTCTTGGGGCCCAAGAAAGTGGTGCAGGCATTATCCTTGGCTCGTCACGTGGAAGAAGCACACCGGGATCCTCGCAACGACCCACCGTCATCAAACAACTACAAAGAATCGCGTTCTCGCGGCTCGGGAGTTGTCACCAGTATCGGGTCACGCGATGACCCAAACGGGTCACGACGCCTACTTCATGACTCGCCGGCGACTTCAACAGCCACCTCTACCAATTCTACTGCCTCTTCAAATACGAGCAACACCATCAAGCCTACGTCGCCCACTCCGCCGCGTAAACCAGGTATTCAATTTCTCTCAAAAACAGAGCAAGTCAGACGGTGGAAAGAACGGCTCTGTTTCTCCTGTGCGGCACCTTTCACACCTGGCCATCGTTGCCCAGAAGGTAATTTGCGCGTCAAGGTGTTGGCAGACAATGAAGATATTACTGGGGATGGAGAGATCGTGGTGTTAGAGGAAGAACACAGTGATGAAGAACACTACACCCAGACTTGAGGACAAGTCTGATTTTTAAGGGGGTGGTATTGTTAGGCCCCTCCTGATCCATATAGCTGCTGTTTCTGTTTAGTCTGTTCTGTTTTGTTGCTGTTCTGTTATTCTGTTTATTCTGTTTTGTTCTGTTTTATGTCAGTAACTAACCGTTAGTGCATTAGCTGTCAGTTAGTTATTTTAATAGATAGAGGTAGTTAGTTAGTTATCCTATCCTATGCTCTATTCCTCTATTATATATAGAGGAATCATGATAAGGGATAGGGGGCAGTTTTCAGTTTGTAGTTGAGACTTGGATAGATTCCAAGAGGCGCATAGATTGCGTTCGTGTAACTCCTTTGATAAGCCTTGTGGTTTCTATCAATAATACTCTATCTTCCTCCTCCCTCTCCTCTCTTTCCTAATTTCCAAGGCTTTCATGGTATAATTCCGGTGAACGTCAGATTAGATATCTAACAGTAATAGAAGACTATCAAAAGATGTGCTGCTTTAGGGAAATTGGAATTTATGAATGGGAATTAGTTGCAGGAGTTATGTGAAATATATCAGGGAGGTTGAGCGGGAATTTTTTCTTCATTTTTTCTATGGTTGAGCAGGTACTTTTTCTTCATTTTTTCTATGGGTTAGAAAGAGGAGAAATGTAGATTAATTTTTAAAATATCATGTGTTTGGGCGAGCCCATATCAGCATACTCTAATTGATTGATTATTATCATGACCATCACCGAAGGGAAGCCTTGGCACAATGAATAGAATTGTTGCTGTGTGACTAGAAGGCTGTGAGTTCAAGTTGTGGAATCAACCTTTTACAAATGCAAGATAAGGCTACCTACAACAGAGTAAATAGATAATAGACCTGTAATAGATCCAACCCTTCCTCAAACCTTGCCATGACTGGAGCTTTGCAGAACTAGGTTATCCAGCTATTATATCATCATCTAATTATTATTACGAAAGGAGTCATTATGCACATGCATGCTCCTAACATATTTATGGATCAACGCCATTTCAAAGTTATTTTCTATGAAAAAATTCATTTTCATTTTTCCATCTATTCAATGATGAACTTGAAATCCTAATAATCTCAAATAATTCTCAAACTCAGCAAAAAAAATATCAGACTCAACCAATCAAATGGAAAACAGACACATACCCAATCATGGCAAGCAACAAGGAAATGGTCCGATCCATGAGTGCGATTCCAGAAGGGATATTTTGTAGCAATCTTGTTTACATAGTCCCTAAGAAAGATAGATAATGGCTTCAAATTATGTGACCCGGGAACATAGAGTGCCAACTCCATTTGGCGTGCACTGTATGGAAGATAAAATAAGTGAGCCCTCTCAGGATCCTTGGTGACAAACTGCTTATTTTCTTCCATTAACTTCATAAACCATCCTTCGGAAGCATAGATTCCCTTAAGAGAAGGTTTATGAAAAATGGGCCTTTCCCCATCACGATATATATA
Source organism: Astragalus membranaceus (assembly GCA_039519185.1). Lineage (NCBI taxonomy): Eukaryota > Viridiplantae > Streptophyta > Magnoliopsida > Fabales > Fabaceae > Astragalus > Astragalus membranaceus. The sequence continues at coordinate 160,043,956 of CM076846.1, read as the reverse complement.
GACTTTAAGTGTCTTTTCCATTAGAACGTAGCTCCTGAAATGGAAGGACAATTTTGTTTCAAGATGGTTGTTAACACAATAGATACTACTCACATACCAAAGTTGCAGTACATTCCAAAAACTTGATCTACAATATAGTGCATATTTGAAATGTTTGAGTGATTGGCACTCAGCATATCTAATATTTATATACACTTCAAATCAAAAGCAATTACATTTATAATTACAAGGAAAACTAATACTGGTCCAACTTCATAAGTAGTGAGTACATGAATGAAGTAAATCACTGTACATGAATATGAAAAATACATGAACTCAAAGCTTTAAATGCAACTGTTTCCAATAGCCATAATGCTCCTTCCAACAAATATTGTTGTTACCAAACTAGATGCTACTCACATACAACAATCCTGGAACTAACATTTCACCCTCCCCTTAACTAATTAACAACTAACATTTGCTTAATAAAAAAAAATCAAGCTCAATTCATTAATAAAATGATGAATAATTATGCAGAATTTGAAGGAAGGGAAAACAAAAAATAAAGAGTACCTTTTGAAAACAGAAATGTTCCTAAATAAAGGAGCATGAAGAATAGGATCTTCATTCACTATAGGGGCATGATCAATCTCTTTCTTTGCATACACAAGAGCCTCAGTAGGTGGCAACAACTTCATGTGTACCTGAGATATATATGGAACCAGCAAAATATCGGTGATGCTTCTCCTCATCATACTTAAAAAGAAATATATAAATTCAAAATCTCATCAACTTCTACCTGCTTACCAGAAGAAACATGCCCGTGAGGGAAAGAAGATACAGTGATTTTTGCTGTATCCGCAAGATTTTTGTCCTTTATACTCCCAGATACCAAACTCTTCCTTCGTGCTCGAGCTTCTGCACTGTCTTGCTCAACTGAGACCGATTTGACAAACTTGTTAGTCGAATTAGGTAAAATAACCGAATTGGGAAGAGAGAGGTATATTGTCCCTTTGAGAAATTCATTTGACCGTATGTTGCTATTAGAGGCTCGGTATGATGATGAATCAGTTTCATGAGGAGCACGGAACTGTTTGGTTGGTGGTGGAATTACATAACTATGAACAAGTATCTGAAACAGAACACCAGATACTGTCAAAATAGCCGAAAGAAGAAACAATCTTCGCCGATCAATCTTGTGCCCAAAGCAACGCCATGATAGCTCCCTCATTAGAATAAGAGCAGTTTGCTGGAAAGCCTTCTTCATCTCATCATTACACAATACATCACATAACAACAGAACTTATGAACAAACCCTAGTAACCATAACCTGAACATGCCATTCTATAAATCTCCTCATTTCTCAATGTTTGGAATGAGTGACGTCAGCATCAATACCAAACTCTGCTTCTCAATTTCCTAACTTCAAAACTGAATCCTCCGAAAAGGAGATAATCAATTAATAAAAATTTTGCACAAGGAATCGAATACTAAAAATGCTAACATCATAAATCATCAATAACTATTTTATAAAGGCATGCATGCAAGGTTTTTGAATCAGGTGAAAGTTAAGAAGAATTCATAGAGTGAAGTAATATTGTGCATAATTCAGAAATCGAAGTTGAAATGATTTGAAATCACACGATAAGCGTACCTGAATTTCAGACGATGGATCTGAATCTGGTAAACTCTATAACTGATCGCAGAAACGGCGAGGTTGACGGGAACGGTTTTGATAGGTGTATGACTATGAAGAGAAAGACGGCCTCTGCTTACGAAGTGATGGAGTTATACCGTTACGTTACGACGATGCCAATTCAAAACCCATTTCTGCATCCATCCACAGTCAACTTTGTGTCTGTTTGGTTGCACGGTAGAGCCTTCAAAACAAACGTACGTTCACCTTCAAAAAAGCGCTTCCATCTTGTTTGGCGTTTCATCTTACGGCTGGCTTGGAAACTCACGGTAACATTGAAGCAACAATTACTAGCTTCTACGTTCAGCTAGAATCAATTCTCTTTTGCTAATAGGTGATTACATATCATTTTTCCAATTTTGTCCCTTTTTTTTTTTGTCAACAGGAATTTGATTTGCATTTCATTGAAATTAATGGGTCAGGCCCAAACCAAATACCTAAACGGTACAACTCCAAAACACTAGAACTAGAGTGGGCTTGTTTTGGGGTCTCCAAAACAAAACGCATCAAAGACCCAACTTGAAAAAAGCAAGGCTGAAGTACAAAGACTACAAATAGATAAAAAAACAATGATTGGGTATAACAACAGCACCCAAATTGAGTAAAAAACCCTAGCCTCCGATACTTCACCAAAACTCAACAAGAATTTCAGATCGCACTCAACAAGAACTAAAGGAATCTCCAGCTTTTCCTTTTCATCCTCGACGATAAACAGGAAACCACAACAGATCAAGCTCTATTTCCACAAAGCTTGCGCATCCGTTACTAAAGCTCTTCGAAGAAACGGCGGAGGGTGGAGCAACCACGATCCATGGAGAAGGTTGTCTCGAGCAAGCGAAGCAATAACATGTGCACAGTTGTTCCCTTCACGCTTGGTCCAGGTAAAGCTTGAATTGTGAAAAGATGTTCTAAGAGAGTATATATCTTCTATAATTCCTTCAATCTCCTTACGAACTGCTTGTCTGTTGCAGATCTCTATTAGGGTTTGATTATCTGATTCGAAGATGACTTGTTGAAGATTCAAGTTGACCGCTAGAGAAACAGCTTCTCTAAGGGATATGGCTTCGGCAATCAGAGGGGAAGTTGCAAAGAATCGGCTTGAAGAAGCTGTAAGTAATTTACCTTGATTATCCCTGCATATTATACCTGTAAAGCCTTTCCCTGTTGATTGTTCAAATGCTGCATAACAGTTTACTTTGACAAAGAGATCTTGAGGAGGTCTCCATTGAATTGTAGTAGTCTGTTTATGGATAGGTAGAGGTAGGTTGGATTGTTGAGCCACATTAGTCTTCAACATTGAAGATGCCAGAAACTCAAGACATTGAGTTTTGATCCAATGAAGAGTACTAATTGGGTTAGGAGCTTGATTGTTGAAAACCATCTCATTTCTAGCCTTCCATATAGCCCATAGAGTATAAAACATCCAAGATGATAGGTGAGGGGTATTAGAGATAGGAGAGGTTAGTTCTTCTAGGATCCAGTTGTTGATTGATGAGAGGCCGGAGGTTTGACAAATTGTAGCCCAAACCAAAGAGGTTTTGTCCAAGGACAAAGGAGAAAAATATGTTCTGCTGTTTCCATTTCCGTTGTACACACAAGGCAAATCTGAGAAATTGGAATTCTTTTCTTGCATAAATTCTCCCTAGTAGGTAGAATATTCTGATAGGTTTTCCAAATAAGGTGTTTGATTTTGTTAGGCACTATAGCCTTCCATATAATCTCCCATAAGCTACTAGGGACTCTGTGAGAAGTTGATGGTCTCGTGCAGGTAGTAATAGGAGAGGAATCTATAGTAGCCCTATAACCCGTTTTAGTTGAGTAAACACCATCCTTACTATGCGGCCACATAAGATAGTCAGATTGAGAGGACCAAGAAATAGGAGTTTTAACTGCTTCAATAGCACTGGCAGCAGTCAAATTTAATCTGAGAAGATTAAAATCCCACCTTCTATTAGAGTCAATCAAATCTGACACTGTTGTTGCAGTAGCACCTTGTTTTAAAATTGCTTTCCCTCCTGAACTTAGCCAATTATCTCTGGCTATGTTAATTTGATTTCCAGAACCAACATTCCACCTACCATTGTTCCTTAAGAAGTCCCTGCCTTGATACAGACTATTCCAAACCCAAGAAGCACCCCTAGCCTTAGATGCCTCCCAAAACGAGCAGTTGGGAAAATAGATAGCTTTTAATGTTAAAGCCCAATAAGAAGAAGAATCCTGGGCTAGTCTCCAGATCTGCTTTGATAAAAGAGCAGTGTTCAGTTTATTAAACTCTTTGAATCCCAAGCCTCCTTGATCTTTTGGGAGACATAGAGCTTCAAATCTCTTCCAATGAATACCATTATACTTCCCATTGGACTTCCACCAGAATTTAGCAACAGTTGATGTAAGAGAGTCACAAAAGGTTTTTGGTAGAGATAGAATAGACATGATGTAGCTAGGAATAGCTTGTATGACTGCTTTTATTAACACCTCTTTGCCTGCTTGATTGAGAAGATTTCCTTTCCAACCCTCTAGCTTGCTAATCACCTTGTCTTTAAGCCAGTTTAAGCTCTGAACCTTTGATCCACCCCACTCTGCTGGAATACCAAGATAATAACCAGGATTTGACCAAATGGGAATGTTTGAAATGGTTGAGACTCTTTCCTTAATATGATTAGACACTTTACTACCACAGATAATCCCAGACTTAGAAAGATTAATTTTCTGACCTGATGCACTTGTAAATAGATTCAGGATTTTGATGAGTTAGAAAACATTCTCTGTACTATCTTGTGAGAACAAGATAGCATCATCCGCAAAGAAGAGATGAGTTAGGTTTGGAGCATTGGGTGCTAGTTTAATGCCATGGAATTCCTCCCTCTCCGAAGCTTTTGTTATCATCCTTGATAGAACATCAAAGACTAAAATGAAGAGATATGGAGAGAGAGGATCACCTTGTCTGACACCTCTCTTGGGGTAGACCTTTTTTGAAGAGAATCCATTGATTTGATAAGAATATGAGACTGAATTAACCAGTTGCATAATTAAGTTTACCCAGTTTTCATCAAAACCAAAAGCTATTAGAACTGATTGGAGAAATTCCCAATTCACCCTATCATATGCCTTGTTCATATCCAGCTTTATAGCAATACCACTACCACAATTACCTTGTTTCTTCTTAAGGAAATGGAAAGCCTCATGTGCCACTATCAAGTTGTCTTGAATTAATCTCCCTCCAACAAAAGCGCTTTGTTGAGGAGAGATGATTTTACCCATAATAGGTTTAAGTCTGGCAACTATCACTTTAGCAATTACCTTATACAAGAATGAGCAGCAACTAATTGGTCTTAGCTGAGTAATAGAGTCAGGAATAGGTACCTTAGGGATTAGAGCCACATTAGTAAAGTTAATACCATCCCCTAATCTGTCTTTGGTAAAAAATTCAGAAACTGCTTGAAATACATCTTCTTTAATAGTAGGCCAGTTCTTCTGGAAAAACAGACCATTTAATCCATCTGGGCCAGGAGCCTTATACGCCCCTAGATCAAAAACAGCAGCTTCTGCCTCATTGAAGACAGTAGGTCTTGTTAGTATTGAGTTCATATCAGCAGTAACCAGCTTTGGAACTACATTCAAGCATAGTTGAATGTTGGAAGGAGTTTCATAGGAGTATAAATCATTATAGAAACTCCAAACCCCATCCATAACTTCAGATTGACCCTCCACCCACTGGCCTGAAGCATTTTTGATTTGAGGAGTTTATTTTTGTCTCTTCTTTGCACTGTTGAAGCATGAAAAAATCTGGTGTTATTGTCACCCCAATTTAGCCACTTGACTCTAGATCTCTGACCCCAATAAATTTCTTCTTGCTTCCATAATCTATCCACTTCTTTTCTTGCAAAATGGACCCAATCCCAGTCAGTAGAAGCATGAGGTTTATTTAATTCACATTCAAGCTTTGAAGACAGAATTTTGATTTCCTTAGCACTATTTCTGAAGTTTTTCTGATGCCATTGCTTGAGGTGAGACGTGCACTTCTTGACTCTCTTATCCCAATTCTGCCAGGGATCCTCAACTGCACTAGTATCCCATCCTTTTGTGACTTCCAATCTACAATCCTCATTTTCTTCCCAAAAAGCTTCATACTTGAATGATCTACCACTAAGAATAGGTGGCTTGAGTTTAAACACTATAAGGGAGTGACCAGAACTCAGAATTGGAAGAGCTGTAGCTAGAGCATGTTGATATATGTTTCTCCAAGGCCAATTTGCTAGAACTCTGTCTATCTTTTGTCTTGTAACAAATCCATCTCTTGGATTACTAAACCATGTATACTTGCACCCCTGAAGCTTGAGGTCCATAAGCCCAGTATCTTCAAGAAACTCATTAAAAAGTCTCATTCTAATTGGCTCAACTCCATTCAGACCATCTTTTTCAGCAGAGTTTGTCATTTCATTAAAGTCTCCAACACAACACCATGGATCATTGTTTAGAGGTCTGAGTCTAGCAATTTTTTCCCACAAATTCCTTTTATTCGCAAAAGTTGGATTACCATAAATGAATGACATCTGGAAACAATGACCTGATCTCCTTTCTTTAATAGCTGTATGAATATAGTTGGAACAAGATTCTAAGATTTGTATCTCAAAATAATCATTCCAGAGAAGACAAAGTCCTCCTGAGATACCTTGAGATTCTACATAGAAAATTTGCTGGTATCTAAATCTTCTTTTCACTTTCTCTACTCGATCCTTATGGGCTCTGGTTTCCATAAGGAATATAATGGCCGGCTTGTAGTCACTGATGAGGCTCTTTAGCTCTCTATTTGTCGAGGACGCCGCCAATCCTCGACAATTCCAGCTCACACAAGTCATTTGGAGGTAGGGGGCATGGGATGGCCCGCCTCCTCAGCCTCAGAATTGTTGTTTGTTTCATCACCATCAGCATTGTAGTACCCAAACTGCTGGAAATTAGTTCCTGCAGAATTCTGTTTTGCTCTTTTTGATGTAGTGGCAACCATTGCCAAACTGTGTTCTAACTCCCTTTTTTTTCTGCAGGTTTAGTCCATTGCTCAAAGTTGCTGCCAGCTCATATTCATCATGACGTTGCATAGTATAATCACCTTCTACAACTGAGGCTTCCTCCGGAGGATACTCCACAAAATAGTCATGATTATCCCCTTGAATCAGCTTTGGGGGATCTCTTGGAATGCAACAGAATGCATTACTAAATTGCTGATTTCTGCTTCTGCTCCCTCCAGTTACCATCCTGTTATACAATGCTGGCTTCTCCTTTTGAGTAAGTAGCCTAATGTTATCTCCAACCTCTTCAACTAGTTGAGGATTATACAGTTGTCTGGGTGTAGCTTTGCCAAGTTGAATTCTTACTCCTTGCATTATTTCCTCAATTTCTTTTTCTGCTTTGCTCTGTTCAGCTCTTTCCAACTCCTGGAGTTTTTTCCTTCTGTTCTGCAGGTCAACCTTAACTTTCATCTGTGCACGGTGGATTTCCACTAGACTTTGATGGGATGTGTCATATAACATATGCTGCTTCTGTAAGTTCCTGAATGCTGCTTGCTCTTCATCATCAAGATAAGCTTCATATGGCATGTCAGAGTCAGTTTCAGGTATGTCAATGGGATAGTCCACACTGGCTTTGTTTCTAGCATTAAAATTCTGTTGAGGTTGACCTTTTAGGATAGCAGTGGACCCTGATGCATCAGCACAATTTGCCACCATTTCTGCCCAGTTTCTTCTTACTCTTTCCCTAATTATTTCCTCATCTTCCTCTTGTTCTTCCTGACCCTGTTGGTAGTAGCTAGGGTACTCTTCTTCATCCTTCTTTGCTTTAAATTTATGCGTTGAGTTCTTTGTTGAGTCGCCATACTGCTGTTTGTGTTCTCTGAGAATGGTAGTGATTGTCTTAGATGGTTGTGCTATTATTGATTGGCTATACTTTGGGATAGAGCTACAATAAGAAGACATCAGCCTCGGGATTTTACAGTATTTCTGTTCATGTCCCATACAGCCACAATTAAAGCATAAATCTTGCATTCTCTCATATTTGTAGTGCACCCAAACCGTTGGCAGATTTTGTCTGGGTATCCAACATCCAGCAGGTATAGGCTTTGTTACATCAATGAGAATTCTAGCTCGTAAGAAAGTCCTAAGGAGTCTTCCCTCTAGAATGGACTCTTCAATGTGTATCACCTTCCCCACTTTCTGAAGTATTGTAAGACCATTAGAACTATTCAAAAACTCCATTGGGAGGTTGTGAATCTGGATCCAGAAGGGATTCCAGTCAAATATTATTTCCTCTGTTGTAGTAGATGGGTTCCAATATTGAAGACACATCAAGTGATTCATAAAGTACCAAGGTGATCTTTTCATGATTTCTGTGCAATCCTTCTCAGTCTCAAAAGTGAATAAGTATTTATTCTTACCCATTTCTGATATTTGTAGATTCTGTGTTGAAGACCATGCTTTAGCTATGATACTCTTGACTGCAACCTTATTCTGAGATTTGTTGGTGTACAGCTGCCCAACTAACGTTCGCTCAGCCAGATCTGCATTGTCTTCACCAGCAGGGACTAGCAGCTCACACATTTCTGCAGAGTTAACACTGTTTTGGGCCGGTCTACGAGAAGAACCTGAAGCCATTAGATCTGGACTGCTGCTGTATCAGAAAAATCTGAAGTGGATTGAAGCTGGATTAATGTTGTAGCATACAACTCAGTGTTGAGTTTTGTTGAACCAAGGAAACTGTCTGAAGCTAGATATGCAGCAAACTCTTAGTAGCTTAGATGCAATAGAAGATATCAAGCATATTGCAAGATTGATTTGTTTTGACTCTTTTTGTGCCTTTTTGAATATTTTCAAAGGATTGGGTATGTATGAAATGCTCTGTTTGTAGGGTTTTTTTTTCCTACGTGTTTTCAAAGGACTGGGTATGTAAGAAAAGCTCTGTTTGAGGGGTTTAAAGTCTTGTTTGTGTATGTAAGATCTGCTCTGTTTGTAGGGTTTAAAGATTTGTTGTCTTGTATGTTAAAATTTGTCTCCAAAAGAGTAGGTTTCATTAAAGAGATGCTAATACTGACGAGCCCAGAAAGTGGGTGGTGAAGTAGTTGTACCAGGTAGGTGGGATGGAGTTATGGAAGCTGGTAGGAATGAGTAATGGCGATGGATTAAATGCAACAATACAGTTGCTTCCTAGATGGAAACTAAACCCTCAATGGGAACAAAAAACCCTAAACCCTAACAGAGCCATACGGGTGACGAGCGCCTATAAAAAGTTTAACTCCAATTTTGTCCCTTTAAGTGTTGCAGCCTTGCAGCTGTATTGTTGACGGTGACTTCCTTGGCTTCTTTGTGCAGTAGGTTGAAGAAGATAAGAGTAAATGGGCTACTTGCCCTTGGTCTGGCCCATATGCTTTTTGGGTGCAGAATAAAACGTAAAGCAAAACCTTAGCATTTTAAAAAAAAAAAACTTATAACATATAAATCAAAAGGCTGGTAACTTAAATATAAAAAAAAATCTATATAAACCTATATCAAAAATCTATATAAAAAAAACACATACTAAACTTTTTAATTTTAATGTTCATAATTTAGTTTAAATTATATTCTCTAATTTTATTTTATATATTTTATATGGTAGTTTAGTTTTTTTTGTCTATTTTATTAAATTTTAAGTACTAATATAATTTTAAGTTGATACCCATTTTAGTAATTTTACACCCAAAAGCAATTTTGATCTAATCTATCCAAACAACAATGATTGGTGAAAATCACTTCAAACCCATTTTAGTAATTTTACACCCAAAAGCAATTTTGATACCTTTGGGAATTATTTTTTTTATGGAAAATCATTCATTCAATTCAAACCCCAAATCAGAGGGCCAAAATACAACAATACAGTCACGAATATCCTTCTCAGTCCAAAAATACACTATCCTAATCAATATTACTATTTTTATATTTTTCTCTACCGGTCAATGTAGAAATAATTGGAATTATTATAGAAAAATGTAGAAATAATTGGAATTATTATAAGAGTTTAATTTGCATCAGGTGCATCATTAACGACTACCGATCACAATTTATGGAGTGGTTGGTTACTAATTGACTAATTGATGGTTACCAATTGACCAATTTCTCTTTAATGATGTGTCACCATGTGGGAAAGTTTTTTGATTCCTCTTTTCTTCAATCGATTGCGCCAAGGAGCGAACTCTGCTCCTTGACTGTGGGTATCCTGACTCCTCTAGAAGGGGTCAGATTGGGTGAGAGGGACTGCGAGGTTTGGATTATACTACTGGCTAATGCATGAAAATAAAGATAAAGTGCGATAAAAGCAGATAGAAAAAATAAACGTAGAGTTTTTGATTGATTGATGTGTGTCTATTCTGTACAATTACTCTCCTATTTATATACATAGGCCCTCTTTGGCCACAAACACAGCCAACATTTGCCTACCGTTGGATTAATCAAGATCAACGCACTTCATTACATCCAGGCCCTAAAAACTAGGAAGCACTCTTTCACTCTTCCACTAGCACGGGTAGTGGGGTCAAAATATCTTCGCTTCCACTTCTACGTCGCTTCTCCATGTTGTCTTAACCGCTCCAACGTCTAAATGTGTTCACGTGCGTTGAATGCTTGCTCCCAAAGCAAGCTCATTTACCTCGGCCAACTCCTCATGCCCACTTCCCATAAATTTAGGAAGGTGGTTACCGTAACTTGGCTTGGCTTTTCTCCATTATATTTACTTTAATAAATCATATAATTATTTAATAAAGAATTATATGAACACATTAAGACCAAGTATTAGCCTCCAAGTCTATATAAACTTAGTAGCCACGTCAAGCCGATTTGTCTCGGCCGAGTCTTACCTCGGCCAATCAGGTGTCAGCCGAGTAGGCACCTCGGCTGTTTATCTTAGCCATGTGGTCATGTATAGTCACTTTAGACCCCAAGCAGCTAAAATTTCTATTTTTGTCGACGGGAATCAGCCTTCGGCCCTCGGCTAGCCGATTCTACGCCAGCCGAGTAGCCCTTGGCGAAAACAGGTGTCAACAAATGCCCCCCATGCATCCTTTTGCTGAGGACCTTAAGAGGAAGTTGAAGGATGTATTATGTCAGCCGATTTCTTCTCTGCCAACTCCTTACACTTGACAACTATGGTTGTAGTGCATATGGAAACTTAATCTTTGGGAATAACTGAGGTTGTAGACAGTAGACTCACAATATCACAATGACACTGCTAGGTGCCCCCCAGTGTTGCACAATTGGGATTGCAGATAGTAGACTCATAATGTCAAAGTGACACTGCTAGGTGCTCCCCAGTTATGTCTGACTGGGATTGCAGACAGTAGATTCATAATGTCAAAGTGACACTGCTAGGTGCGCCCAAGTTGTGTACAATTGGGATTGCAGACAGTAGACTCATAATGTCAAAGTGACACTGCTAAGTGCCCCCCAGTATTGTGTGTTCCAGCCGATTAAGGAAACACCAATGTAAGTAAAACGCCGCGTTTGCATATAGTAGTCTTACGTTGCCGATGTGGCATTGCTAAGTGTCGTCACACTTTGTCTTGTTGGATTGGTATTCCGTTTCCATTAAATCGGCTACTTCCACTTACCCTTTGTTAAAGGAAATGGTAAGCCGTGCGCCAAAGCCATAGTCAAAAAGTGTAGCCACCCTTGTTAGCTGACGAGGTCTCGACTGCCATATCATTTGGCTGCCTAATCACTATGATAATCTGATGCATCTTCAGACACATCATAATCATCCATAGGGATTATTTCACCGTCAAATCCTTCTTGCTTGTTCTCATGAGTGAATTGTTCAATCTGAATTGCCCTGCAAGTCAGGCCACTGAGGTCACGACAAGCTTGTCCCACAAGCTTCTCCTTCAATTGAGGGTGCATTCCAGATATGGCCATGGAAGTAAGTTGAGATTCTGGGAAAGGTACTGAGCGCATTCCGGCCATCTTTCTGAATCTTTCAATGAAGTCTGTCACAGCCGCATCCACCTTCTGTCGTAGATTCATGAGATCGGTTGCGGTAACTTCAGGCTGTGGCCAATAAAATCTGTCATGGAAGCACCTTTCCATGTCTACCCAGGTCTGTATAGAATTAGGTGGGAGAGAAGAATACCATGAGAAGGCAGACCCTGTCAAAGACAAAGGGAACAGCTGCAACTTATGGAACTCATTCTGGTTTCCTTCCCCACATTGAGCCATGAATCGGCCGACGTGCCCCATAGTAGACTTACCATCATCCCCGGAGAAAGTGACAAAATCAGGGGTTTTAAATCCTCTGGGCAGAGGCACCAATCTGTCCACCCACTCGGGGTAAGACTTCCTGTATACTGACATGTCGAGCGATTTCAACTGAACACCGAAGAACTTCTTGATGGTGTCAGCTATCAAATTATGATCCAGGAGTTGGGACCCCGATGGACTTTTAGGTGGAGGAGTTGGTCGCCACAGTGTATCTGGCGGACCCTGCGCCCCTGGCTATGGTGGTGCCTAAGGTGGAGCGTCTGTCCATGGCTGCCCAGGTACTACTTGGGCCAGGTTAACAAGGCCAGTGTAACACCCCGGCATTTCTATTTATTAAAAATACCCAAGTGCACATTAGAAACACATCAGAGATATAAAATTCCTGCATAAATACTGAACACTGCAAAATAGTTTTCACTGGACAACAGTCAAGCAGTCTTAATACACATAAGACCATAAGATTCAGCGAACTATCCTGCTCAGTATCATACAAGAAAGCGGAAATAAAAGATAAACATGACACTAATGTCATAGTGCTGTGATACATGGACAACAGAAGGAAAATAAACTAAACATAAAGCTAAGTCATAATCCATTTCCCGGGGGCCACCTACTCGTGCCTCTGAGGTTTCTTCTGTCCCTGTTTATCTGTAAAACAACAACATTTAAACAGTGAGATACAATCTCAGTGAGTTCTACCGAGACCCCTACTAACTCTCTCGGTTCAATTAATAATCCTTTTTAAAATCAACACGACACCGACTGCAATAAAGTGCTAACCCCGGTGAACGTGAACAAACAAAGTGCGGCACCGACTGCAATAAAGTGCTAAACCCCGGTGTATCGCACAGTACGACACCGACTGCAATAAAGTGCTAAACCCCGGTGTACGTACAACAAACTCATGACATAACACCGACTGCAATCCAGTGCTATATACCCGGTGAACCCCCTTACCAATAGTACATTCTCCTATTGGCACGGAGCCTAGGTTGGGGGAGCATGACTGCCCCGCCTAGTATGTCAAAACATGGGTCGTCACCCAACTCGATATACATATAAACATATATATCTACAGTACTATGAACCCACGGTCCATCATATCAGACAATCCATGAAAACACTTTAATCCACAATTTTATAAAATCCAAGTTCACACTCGCAATCTAATTGACCACTTTTCGACAAAATTTTCAATATCAAAAACAGTTCATTTTGCCTTAAAAATAGAATATTCAGTTAGGCCTCTGAATAAGCTTTCCAACGCATCTTAGAACACCTCAATCGGGTTCCCGGATCAAAAGATATCGCGAAACGAAAAACAGTGTTTTGTTGCTGAAATTCTGCCAATCTGCGCTGGAGTCGCGCCTGGAGCGCAAGTTCCGCGCGAACTGGCAGAAAGTTCTGTCAATCTGCGCTGAAGTCGCGCCTGGAGCGCAAGTTCCGCGCGAACAGGCAGAAAGGGGGTCTGTTAAGGCAGATTTTGGCGATTTCGCGCGAAATCCGCTATTCCGCTCAATTCCGATTTTTGTTCCGATCAAAAACAGATTTGACAACCAGTAAAATGAGTCCAATTCAAACCACACAATCAATCAATCCAATCAAAAACTTAATCAAAACGAATTGTATTAAAACGCGACATATTTTCAAATAACGGTTTTCGTTCCAAAATTTCTCGAAACCAATTAACGTAAAAACTAACGAGACACAAAAACATCCTAAGCGTGAGTAAAACTCACCCTTGACGCGAGGGTCGTTGCCGAGCCGAAATCACCGACGTGTCGAAATCACCGAATCGAACCCAAACAACACCGAACCGCTCCTAACTTCGTTTCGAATTCCCAAACGCGTTCTACCGCTCTTGGCTTCGATCCTAAGCATGAATCAATCATTAATTCCAGCTCACAACTTGAGATTTCAACAAATCAATTCCAAAAACCATAGAAATTCGTAGGCCATGAGAATGGGGAGAAATTGAGGGAAAACTTACCAAACTATAGGGTTTTGTAGAGGAAGATGAGGGGATGATGGTGATGAAATTTGAGAGGTTGGGCTTGAGTGTGATGATTCCTCTTCTTCTTCTTCTTCTTTCTTCTCCCTTTTCCTTTCTCTTCTTTCTTTCCTTCTCTTCTTTCTTCTCTGCTTCGTTCCTTTCTCTCTTTTCTTTTATTCTTCCCTTTATTTCAATACACACACACACATAATTAATTAATAATTAAGTGGTAGCGTGGTCAAATTACCATATTGACCCAAATTCCTTATTTCGATTCCAAAACTTCCTTGGTCCGTATTATTCGGTTAACGACCCTGTGACAGTCAATAATAAATTTTAGCACTCAATAATTTTACCAATTAAGTACCAAATTAATTCAATTGGGTTAACATCCAAATAATTCGATTAATTATTTTGAGGATGTTACAGCCAGTTCCTGGTACAGATGCCTGCATGCCTCGTGAGGTGGAAGTTGATTCCATGGCTGCTCGGCCGGGGCTACACTTATTTGTGTCTGTATATAGGAACCCGTCGGGTAGGTACTGAGTGCTCCGGGGTACGGCTGACTAGGAGGTAGGCTTGTCGAGCAGGTCCATGACTGCTGACTCGGGCAATACCCACTGATCCTGCCATTCCCTGATTCCGGGGCGAAGCCTTGCCCCCCATCCGTAGGCCGGATAGTTAGCCGTGGAAAAACTTCTATAGGATGGTCCTTGCGGCAGACCCACCGAGTCTACTGCCTCGGGCGGCTTTCTGCCCAATTGCACTTGTCTCTGCTGAAGAGAAGCCGTATTAGTGACATTCGCCAAAAACTGCCCCCCAGTGTTGGCAGTGGCAAAAGTACCAGGCTGAGAAATCACATGAATAGTGCATACCTGATGAGAGAACGCCTGTTGAGGTCCAGTCAAACTCCCACTCGATAAACACTGATGCATGCCTCCCATAGAAGTATAGGAGGATGTCTGTTGAGGTCCAATAGGGTTGGTGTATGGCAGGGACTGATGCGTGCTTCCCATAGAAGTAGGATGTCCTCCCTGCGGTTGGCCAGGGAAAATGGGGTTAGTAGCGTTGCTACCTTGCGTTGCATGCCTGTGTTCCAGTTCCTTGGTCTGCTGCACCTCATTGTGCACCATAGGTTTAACTATGTCAGCCAATTGTTGGGACACTTGGCATTATATCATGTACCCCCATATCTATTTGTTGCCAACTCCTCATGCCCACTTCCCATAAATTTAGGAAGGTGGTTACCGCAACTTGGCTTGGTCTTTCTCCATTATATTTACTTTAATAAATCATATAATTATTTAATAAATAATTATATGAACACATTAAGACCAAGTATTAGCCTCCAAGTCTATATAAACTTAGTAGCCACGTCTAGCCGATTTGTCTCGGCCGAGTCTTACCTTGGCCAATCAGGCGTCAGCCGGGTAGGCACCTCAGCTGTTTATCTTAGCCATGTGGTCATGTATAGTCAATTTAGACCCCAAGCGGCTAAATTTCTATTTTTGCCGACGGGAATCAGCCTTCGGCCCTCGGCTAGCCGATTCTACGCTAGTCGAGTAGCCCTCGGCGAAAACAGGTGTCAACAGGTACGAACCCGTTTTGTAAGAAATGTAAGAAAATCAAGTAGAAATTTAAGTAGTTGGAGAAAAAACAAGGAAAACTCACCCAACACACTCCTCTGTACATTTCCTATTGTAATCAAATGCATTTTCCTTAAGGAATAATATTGTTGGTCCTTGGTTGATGTTTGGGGACTTTAATGAGATTCTTTTTTCTTATGAGGTCTCAGGTGGTCAGTTTAATGCACCCAGAGCTTGCCTTCTCACTGACATGTTTGCTAATTGTAATTTGTTAGATTTGCATACAGTTGGTGGTTTGTATACTTTTCGCAGGAGACCCCCTTCTTAAAGGGACTTTATTTCCTATAGCTATAGTTTAGAATAGTACTCCCGCTTACTTCTCTCTTTCTTTCCATAGGTAAGGTATCTTAATCACTCTATACTCATATCCCTTTCGCCCCCTGTCTTTCCTCGCTGGGATAAGAGAGCCTTACGCTCGGGGGGCTCCCTTTTTGTGGATTCTTTCCCAGTTCTCTCTTTGATATCTTAATATCTTATCAGGATGGCATAGATAGCAGCCAAGGGTAGGATAGGATGAGCAGTGAGAGCGGATGAGGAAAGGGAATCTCCGATTTTCATTTGAAGTTGGCAAGAGAGAAGAGGAACAAGGCCTTAGTAGTGTCGTCATGGCCTTCTCAGCTGCTGGGGAAAGGGAAAGAATCCACAAAAATTACTGTAATAGGCTCTTCTTTGCTCGATCTCACCATAGCCTGATAGTAGGTCTAGGTAAGAGCCTCCTCAATATTCAAGATGGCGTCCTTCTTCTTACGTGAATAGAGATTTAGTAAAAAGTCTTCCCACGAAAGAGGGCGGTGGCCGTCCCTAGTCACATAGGACTCGGATTGAATACTAGATAGAGGAGAGTTTTCTAGAATGTCCTTTCTAATTCAATCTAAAGTGGAGAACCATTTGTGGAAGCCTATCAAGATTTGTGAGCATGGCCCAATCATCTCTCATATTTTCTCTACATGCGATTGTCTTCTTTTTATCGGTGCTAAGTTCTCTCAGGTTCAACTTGTCGAACGACATACAGTAACGAAGTCAATATCTAAACATCATCTTGATCTCTTTTCATTAAACCAATATAGTACTACTTCTTCACCAGTTATTCAAGCCTTCCTCAACTCCCTTTTCTGTGACATCAGATTAGAAAGCATCCCATGTGCACCAGCCAAACCAATCAAGAAAAGATGACAACTGCAACAAGTCATCAAATAATAAGGTTACAAAATGTCTTACATATTAAATAAATGGATCCATTGGTATTCCTATAGGAGGTGAAGATTCTTACTCTTTTTTCTCACGATGAAGGAAAGTTTTCATATGTTCTCCTACAGCCCTTGAATGACAAGAAGAAATGATTCAGTACCACTTGTCAAAATATAGACAACAATGTTCACCAATTAATGGAGACAACCTTAACTTTAGCAAGTACTCCGAAGTATATGAGAAAGCAGAGCTAGGTAACTGCCAAATTTCACTCTCAACTCATCATATCATCTAGAATTATTGTTGGCTAAGAATATAGTCTAGCTGTCACTTTGAAAACCCCTAATGCTTTGGATTATTGCAAACTCATCATAACAAATTAATATATCATGCATCTACAACATATAGCGAACCATAACCAATTCAAAGTGATAAAAGTAAAGAAACAAACAGGACCACAGTGAGAGCAAATTAAAGTAACCTTTCCAAATCAGATGTTTTACCCATTTATGGGCAGTCATTTTCACAAAAGTCGCCAAGTTGTGTGACTTATCTTTACCTTTTGATCTTTACTTTAGTGAAACTAGGAAACCTATTTAATTTCTCTTGTTCCCAATGGCAACCTATGTTGTCCTTAGCATTACAAATGTTAGGGTTCAGGCGACCTTTGTTTATATCTCTTTATTCTCAAAATCAATATCAAGAACAACACAGAAGGAGGAATCAAAAGCAGAACCGACAACAACAACAACAACAAAATCACACTTCGAAAAGAAAAAAAATCAAACCAAAGGGAAATAGAGGACTCGAACCAGAAGGGAAGTGACAAAGTAGCGGTGAACCGACAACGAACGACGACGAAGCTGTGAACGGCAACGATGAAGCGGCGAATGGCGGCGACGAGATGAACTGTGAAGGCTGAAGGCAAGGGTTGAAGGCGAGGAAAACGGCTCGAGGGTTTGGAGGGACTCTGTTCGCTTGCAGGCTCGCCATGGTCGAACAATATTTTCCGCCATCACGAAACATGTTGTTGCCAAGTGGCTTCAGTCTCAAGAGAGGGTGAATTGAGATTTAAAAAACTTTTGAAAACTTTTTCCCCTTTTCAATGACTTAGATTAATTTTCGCGCAGGTTAAGTGGAAGCGAAGGAATTAGAAAATAAAGCAATAACGAACACAGCAGATTTATACTGGTTGGATCACCTCCCAGTGACCTACGTCCAGTCCTCACACCCTTGTGAGATTTTCCACTAACACAACAAGGCTTACGGGTGCCTTGGAAACCTTTACAGACTCCGGCACTCTTCTCCTAGGATACCCCACCTATGAAGAGCCCTCAAATCTATTACAACAATAACAAGAGATACCCCACCCCTGTTACAACCAGCTGCCCCAGAAAGATACCCCACTTCCTAGTACAAACAGCTACCCTAGAGAGATACCCCACTCCCTAGTACAAATCACAGCAAATAAACAATTACAAAAGTAAAGACCAAAATACCTCTAATGTAGACAGATATTATAACTTGAAGATTCCAACCCCGACTAACTCTTGCGAGAGATCAGCTCTGACGGACCAACGGTGCGAGAAGAGCAGAAATGAAAGTGTGAAGAGTTTTTCTAAATTATGCTTTGAATCGTGAAAATGGGTTGTTGTTGATTGAGAAGTATGAAGCCTCTATTTATAGGCTATGAGAAAAATATAACCGTTGAGACAAATATAGAAGTGTCAGAATCGATTGTGTGCCTGAATGCACTAAGAGTGAATGCCTAAGTAGATCTAGGATGAGAAATCGATTATGTGTTTGTTTGAAATAAGATGTCAATCGATTTATAGCTTAAGAGCAGGAAGGAAATCGATTTTATTCTTGAGTAAATTAAAGGAAGAATCGATTCTTTGCCTGATTAAAGTGTAGGAGCAAATCGATTATATCTTGTTTGAAAATAAGATGCAAATCGATTTTATGCTTTATTATACTATAGGGAAAATCGATTATGCACTTTAAATTGAAGTAGGAAATCGATTTTGATGTTTAGATAAAAATGATTGGAATCGATTTTATGCTTTATTATACTATAGGGAAAATCGATTATGCACTTTAAATTGAAGTAGGAAATCGATTTTGATGTTTAGATAAAAATGATGTGAATCGATTTTATGGTTTTCTCAAAATGCTTTTTATGTTTACGTGTGCATGCATGCATTTTGAAAACTAGTGAAGGTGTGAGACTTTGAGAGATGAGCTGACCCTCGGAAGAGCTTACACTTTTTCCTAATACAATCCCCAAACCCTAAGGACTACCCTTATTTCTTGAGACTTCAATTCTTGAGCTTGATTGTCTTGGATTGTGACTTTAGATACTTTGTCACTTTCATCAACTTTGGCCATCAACTTTGGCTTTGTCTTTTTCATCATCAAAACCTAACCTGCAATATAAGTTACCTGCAGTACAAGATATCCACATTCTCCCCCTTTTTGATGATGACAAAACTTTACTCATCTTAAGGTGGGAGGTTAGTTCATCAAACAAAATAATGCATACATATATATATGTGATTATACTCCCCCTTACTTGATGCTCCCCCTGTTTCTTTTACTATATGCAAAGTGATAATATTTCTCCCCTTAAATATTTAATATGACAATGTTATATGCTTCATGCAACACTATATTTCTCCCCCTTTTTGTCATGATCAAAAGGGTCGACATATGATAAAGTTTGCGAATCTAAACAGCATTGTTTCATTCAAATAGAAGAGGAATCAATGATTCCAAGTTCTCTTCGAATGAAAAAGAAGCTTTCTTTTTGTAAAGGTTTCGTGAAAATATCAGCTAGCTGTTTTGACGATTCAACAAATTCAATCACACAATCGCCTTTTTGGACATGATCTCTAAGAAAATGATGTCTAATCTCTATATGCTTGGTCCTAGAGTGCTGCACGGGGTTCTTTGTAAGATTGATAGCGCTGGTGTTGTCGCATTTTATTGGGATATGATCTAATTCTACACCATAGTCAAGAAGTTGTTGCTTCATCCAGAGGATTTGTGCGCAGCAACTTCCTGCTGCAATATATTCTGCTTCAGCAGTTGATAGTGCGACACTGACTTGTTTCTTACTGTGCCATGAGACTAATGCACTACCTAGTATGTGACATGTTCCACTAGTGTTTATTTGGGGAGGCAAGACTTGTCATTGGGTCAAATGGGGGACAACTAGCACTCATATGAGTAGAGGAGGTCTTGGTTTGCGAAGGACAAGACCAGCTAATATAGTGATGCTTTGCAATCATGTGTGGGAGTTGATTCATAATCCTAACAAACTCTGGGTTAAGCTATTGACTGCTCGTTATACTCCTAATTCTAATATTCTCCTTGAATCCAATAGTACACATGCCTCATATACTTGACAATCCCTGGTAAAAGATGTTGATGTTTTGCAACCCGACTATATTTTCGGAGTTGGTACCGGTAGTATATCTCTCTTTGGTATGAGGAATGGTTGCATAAGGGGCGATTATGTGACTCGGTTCCTTTTGTTGATATTCATGACACTCACCTCTCGGCTAAGGACATATATGTGGACTCTCGGTGGAATTTTGATCTTCTTTATACTTAGATCCCTATGCATGTGCAACTAGAAATTCAGAGTTTATTTCTTAACCATAATCTCACTGACATCCTAATTTGGGATCCGTCTCCATCAGAGACTTACTCCCCCAAGAGTATCTATGAGTGGCTTACAGGTACCGAAAGTCCTTTTTTTCTTGCATCAAACTGTGAATCATAGTGATAGTTGGTCTTGGATCTGGAAGTTGAAACTTCCAGAAGACTTGAAACATTATGTGTGGCTTATCATGCACATGAGCCTTCCTACTAATGGATTTCGGTACTATAGATATCTTACTCAAGATGGGTCTGGTCATATTTGTGGTACCGATAGAGAGGATATTATTCACATGTTGTGGGATTGCTCTAGAGCTTAGAATGCTTGGAGCAATGTTTTTAAAACCGGACCGGAGATCGAACCGGCGAGACCTCCGGTTCATGGTTCAATCGGTTCAACCGGTTCAACCATGGTTGAACCGGATAAGTAATTTATTAAATAAAAAATAAAAAATATTAAATTTTGGAGAAAAAAG
Source organism: Astragalus membranaceus (assembly GCA_039519185.1). Lineage (NCBI taxonomy): Eukaryota > Viridiplantae > Streptophyta > Magnoliopsida > Fabales > Fabaceae > Astragalus > Astragalus membranaceus. Next base: position 160,023,047 of record CM076846.1, on the reverse strand, counting down.
TAAATTTAAAAATAAAAACTTGCATTTCGGGCGGTTCAAACCGCTTCAACCCGGTTCGGTTCCCGGTTCAAAGCGGTTCTTGGCGGTTCAATCCGGTTCTGGGCGGTTCTTTGGCCTGCGGTTCAAATGGGGTTGAACCAACCGACCAGGGGTCCGGTTCCCGATTCAACCGGTTGAACCGGCCGGTCCGGTCCGATTTTTAAAACCTTGGCTTGGAGGTTATTGTCTTTTAGCACTGATGTTGGCGAGGTTAATAATGATGCTCAAAGCCTTTGGTTTAAACATCATGCTATTAGTTGTTAAACATACTACTTTACAATTCAAATTTGGAATTAAATCAAACCAAAAAGGTATGTGAATGATCTCTTACTATCGATTGCTTTTATTGGTGTGGTAGATGTTACATTGATTCAAAATGCATGGAAAAGGAAGCATGGATCATTTGTCTCGGTAGCCAATATCAATTTGTTGCTAAATTGCTAAAAAACATCTAAAAAAACTGAATACCTAGGACAATGTTAAAAAAATGGCAAGACGCCTTGGAACTTTAGTTTATGCTTAAATCAGAAGAATGATTGAAAAATAGAACACAAGATACTTAGACCAGAAGATGGTTAAAGAAACAATAATACTTAATCCAGAAGATAGTTGACAAATCAATACTTACATCTATAGTTACTTAAAACAAGCTCTCAATGATTCTGTCACAGGATCAAGGATTGTATGATCAGCTTGGTTTGCTTAAAACCTTCGTCTACCCTTTTTCCTAGAGCCATTTTTCCTTTTGGCAAGTATTGCTCGAGACACAATGGGTTTGTTTAGATTGCTTGCAATTTAAAATATTGATTATTTAAAAAAAACAAAAGTAGCTTGTTGTGCAAGAGGAGCTTTGTTCTGTTAGATTCAGAGGAGAGAGAAGGAGAATATACACACACAGGACTGAGGCAACGTTACTTGCTGTACTATTGCGATTTTGTTATAATTGTTAGATAGACTACGCACAGTAGCAACAGTGCCAAACTTATGTTTGCAATGTTGTAAAGGTGTTTGAGTCTGTGAAGAAAAAGCAATTCATGCTATCTGAAGCATGATTTTGTATTACAATGGATTCAACTTTAATACATTGGTATACAATGTCTTTTTTCCCATATTGTGAGACGGAAGGAGTATACTTCATTTCTCACAGGTGTCTTTCTTCTCTTATTTCCTCTCACACATTTTTCTCTCTTCTCTTATTCTCTCTCACACACATTTTTCTATTTCTTTCTTAGAACCAAACACAATGTTAAGGTGAAATGGTAGGTGGCTTGGGTGAGCCATTTATTATGTCTATTTGAATGTAAGCTAAAAAAACAAAACGCACCGTTTGGAATCTTCTGAACACGGAAACCAATAGGAATTAGCCATCACAACCATTCTAACCAATAATAAGAAGCCATATCAGCATGAAACACGTGTATACAACAAATGTCAAACAACAAACACATCCAAAGCGGTAAAGAAGAAAAAGGGTAAAAGAAAAAGAAAAAACGTATAGAATAGAGAACCTCCGAACCCAAATAACCCAATATTTCATCTTCCTCTGAATCACACTTTCTCGCGTATCGTCAGAATCGTTTCTTAAACCAGATCCTGGACTATGTTCGATTGGCTACCAATTCTTATTCAGTAAGTTTTTATGTGACTCTAGAATTTGCAATGTGAGATTTATCACTGTAATATTTAATTTGATCAGATTGTGTTAGTGTTAATTTTCTATAATCCTTTTATCTTCTACGCTACGATCTTTGTTCTCGATGATTTAGTTGAGTGTAGGTTTTCCATATAGAGGTGCTGTAGCAACTATAGATGTAATTAAACCAATGATAGGTTTTTCCTCTTAGGGTTAGACGGTTAGTTGAATTAGGTGCATCTTTACTTTTGTTTAATTTCTTCACCATGAAGGCTTTGAGTGCATTTACTTTATTTTTACGTGTTAATGGGTTTCTGTTTATCTAGTTCCTTCTGAACATGAGTAATCAGAGAAGAGAATGGGATGAAAATGCTCAAGTGGGTGGATCGGTGTGTTAGACCATATTTAGGGAAGTATTTTTGGGATCCGGGGTTTTTACCGTGCTGCATTGTGGTTTTTATGGGCTTGTCACGCGCATATCATCATGTGGTTTTACATTTCAATGATGATTATTAAATAATTATTAGTTTCTGTTTTGATTCGCCCTTCCTAACTTCCCAAGGCATCAGAATGATGCTGTGCTGTTAAATGGTGAAACTAAAGCTTTCTATCAAGATGTCAATAGCCGGAAGTTAACTTGTGAATTCCACCTTCGGAGCTGTTTGGGGAAAAATATGTCTCTTTTGTTTCGTTTAGTCTGAAATAAAAAGCTGTAATGATGCTATTAGTTGATAACCAGAAGATAAAAGAAACTGCTAGAGGATTAGTTTGATGTGGAAGTAATATATATCTTTTGTAACTTCTACTTGATGCTGAATTCTGAGTTTGGCAATTTATTGCTCTAAATTTTATTAATAGAAAAGATAATGACTAGAATTGGGGTTAATTTTATCTACTTCACACTTATGAATTTATGAATTAATGATAAGATAAATTCATTGTTACTGGTATTCAATAATCGACTGATGAGTTGAATCTTTCTATCCATTGCAACATCCAAACATGATAATTTTTTCACATCATACTAATAGAATTCAAATGAATTTTCTATTATAAAAGCTCAGCTGGATTCTTTGTTGATTTGGTTTCAGATAAGCCCTTTGTCTCTGGTGACATCAAAATAATCACCGTATCTTGGCCATGGCTGCACCATTTTTCTCAACGCCTTTTCAGCCTTATGTTTATCAGGTATTTGTATGGGAAATTCTTTTGATGATAGAAATGGCTTCAATCATCTGCTTTCTGGTTACCCAGGTTTTGGAACAGCTTAGATGAGTTTGAATAGTAAATTAATAGTAATGTTTGATACATTAATGACATATCAGCTAGGATCAAATTTTTTGAAACTGGAGTGTTGGAGATGATCGACTTATGTTTATTTTGTATGTTTCTAAGCTTTTGCAATCGAAATTGCTGTTTAGTTAGTTTGATGAGTCGTTTCACTGTATGATCGAAAAAAATTTGTTTGAGTTCAAGATCACAATAAATTACTCCTTAGGGTGAGGGGGACAAGAAGTAAGGAGCAGTTAACCTCTCAAATAACCAGCAAAACAGCCCTGCAAGAAAATGGGTGAAGCTGACTATTAATCCTAACACATTAATTAAAGAAACAGGAGAGTTTTATTGGTATTTTCATTGATATAGTTGCTTTTGAAATCCTAAATAATATCTAAATCTGAGCATTAATTATTCAATATTCAGAGTGTCTTGTGCCACTCGACTTATTATGGGGATAAAATTGCATTATGAAATGAAAAAGAAAAAAGAAAGAAGACAAAATACCTCACATTGTACAGTGTTCAATGTTCATATCAAATATCTTTCACAATCTCACGTTGAATTTTTTTCATGTAATGCTGTTTAGAGCCCGCAAGATGCAGTAACCGCTTTTCAGATTTTAGGGGGTGAAGCTCAGGTGGTTCAGGTATATGAGACATGCTGAGTTTTACATGAAAATTTTTCTTACCTTTCTTTTTATGTTATCCCCAACTGTAAAATCATTCGGCATCTGGTTGTTGCAATACAGATAATGTTGAAGCCGCAAGAAAAAATCATCGCAAAGCCTGGTAAGTTGTTGGGTACTTTTATTCATGGGTCTTTAGTTTTTTGCAATCGTGATCTTTCTTTGCAGACTTATTAGTGAAAGTTTTGTGATCTATCATTTTGAACAGTAAACAGAGATCATACATGCTTGAATATGGTACTGTTGCAAATCTGATTTCTACAGTTTGATAATGTTTGCAAGGGTTTATAAAGGCATAATAGGTCAATTATGCATCCTGATGTTTATCTGTTTAACATGAGATAACCAGTTTATTTATCTTTTGCGGTCTAAATATATTGTTCTAATTTACTTCAAATATTCAGTTTAAAGTATTTTCTTGACGACAGACAATAATGTATAATAATTCCCTAGCTCTAGAATTCTTTTATGACTTGCCAGCTCACAAGTCTGCCAGTAAGCATGCTTGTGATTCTTTTTACTCCTCCCAAATTATTAAACAGTTAGTCAAGTGGGACTGTGCGAGTTAACCTGAAGCTCGAGTAACTTTTATTGCAAGTCGAGATGGGTGCAGATAATTTTTTTTAGTGTTTTACTGATAGTCCTCATTGTGATATATATATATATATATATATATATACATACCAATAAAAGCACACATTTCTGTCTCTATGTATACATAACTTAAACACCTATCAATATTTTAATTGAATCTCGATACTATTGCGATTGTAGGTTCCATGTGCTTTATGTCTGGATCCATTGAAATGGAAAATGCATACCTTCCAGAAAATGAAGTAGGCATATGGCAGTGGTTGTTTGGCAAAACTATAACTAGCATTGTTCTTCGCAATTCTGGACCAAATGATGGATTTGTTGGAATTGCTGCACCTTATTTTGCAAGAATTCTCCCGGTTTGTACTTGCTTGCCTCTTCGCTTGTTTAATTAAATAATGGATTGTTACTCCTCATGTTTTAAATCTTTAAAAGCCATAATCTGAAACAGATATTTTTATCCATCTGGCTGAAATTCTCTTCATATGTGACTGTGTCTGCTACTTATTTATATACAGATTGATTTGGCAATGTTTAACGGAGAGATTTTGTGTCAGGTATAATTAATTTTTTTTTTCAATTGTTGTTTGAATTGATTTTGATTTTAAATACTAAATTTTGATTTCTATGGGCTCACTGTTTGGTAATTTTTCTTTTAAATCTAAGAGCTAGAATACAAACATAACTTCAATTTAAATTTTTTGTAGCCCGATGCATTTCTGTGCTCTGTCAATGATGTGAAGGTCAGCAACGTAGTTGATCAGAGGGGACGAAATATTGTTGTGGGTGCTGAGGTGAGATATTTGGAATAATTGAGATGTATCCTGTTATTTTTATTGCTTCATTACTAATTTATATTTGGTCACTTGTCTGGGAAGCATTTTTAGCTGGCATTTTTTAATATTATTTTATATTATTTAATTATTTTAATTTGATACATTACATGTAATGTACAATGTTCTTGCACTCCAAGATGTTTCAATCTGTGTTGGCTGCAAAATGTCTACATTGAACTGTTGTTTTGTTTGTGCCCAAATGTATTATGGGCATGAAAAATCTTCTTAGGATGCATTACTTGTCCACACTTTGGTGTTTGATGCACAATTTCCTATTCATAAATCATAAACTATTTTAACTCTTTGCCTTTGGTTATTGTTTTTGCGTTGTTCAACTTCAACATATAATATACCGCCACATATAGCACACGACTTTACATTTGAGAATATTTTTTATATATAATTTTTCCTTAAATTCACTTTTAACCTTATTATAACCATGTATCTTTCATTATAAGAGGTTTTCTATTGGAAAATAAATGCGGGAAGAAGTTAAAGTCTTCTTGTCATGCATGTATATTATTTCTCTAAGACCACATTCGTATTTTAGGGATTCTTGAGGCAGAAGCTATCAGGCCAAGGGCTTGCATTCATACTAGGGGGCGGATCTGGTATACTTTTCTAGACTGATATACGTACTTATAAATTTATTGCTTTTTATTTTTTTGGTTTCAGTTGGTTTTCCTTAGGATTATTTTTGGTTTTCCTTATTACTATACTCCTTTAATATTTCTCATTGGAGTGCTGTATTGTATTTGGTTTATTGTTAGTTGTACAGAAGAATCTTGAAGTTGGTGAAGTTCTAGCTGTTGATGTTTCTTGCATTGTTGCTGTGACGAGTACAGTCAATATCCAAATAAAATATAACGGTCCTGCAAGAAGGACAGTGTTTGGAGTAAGTAGCTTCTATTTCTGTCTTTTCAAGTTTCCCAGTAAATACTGTTACTGTTAAGTTTTTTTTTTTGTGTGTGTGAGCTCATGAACTGTGTATGGTTGGTATAGTTGAAACTAGGAATTCTTAGGTAAATGTCTGATGTACTTAATAATTTACATTTATGTTGTCATTGTGGCTGTTAAATATAGAAGCTAGCACTTTGTAAATTATTGGGTCAGTGATTTGTTATTTGTTGACCTGTAAAACAGGTCCGATGTAACACCCCGTTAATTTCTATCTTGTAGAAATTACCGAAGCGCACTACTGGCATACATCAGAGTGACTTTCCTTTTAACATATTGAACACATACTAAACTTCGATGAATCACTCATCGAACGTGCTTAAAATAACTGAACTGATTTTAAATAAAGTCGGTCCTTACACCCTCAACTAGTGTTCAATACTCAAAACCGAAAGTCTGCGGAAGCGATTTACAACTTGAAATACATAAGTCGTACAATCGAGTAGTCTTAAGATACTGAATACAAAATACAGAGATACAAGGGAAACTGAAATATAAGACATAAAGAAATAAGATAGCGGCTGCTCCTCAAGCATCTTCATAGCCATGCCTCACGGTCTTCAACTTTCCCTGCTTAACTGAAAACAACAACAATGGATTGGGTGAGACAACTTGTCTCAGTGAGTTCTATCGCGACCCCTTACTAATCCTCTCGGTTCAATTATGCTTGATTCGTTATCTAAAACTCATAGTCCTCAAAGTTGACTATGTGGCTGAACTATGCTCAATCACTGAGCCTAACAATGAACTATGCTCAATCACTGAGCCTAACATGAACTATGCTCAATCACTGAGCCTAACCATGATTCTTAGCGTGTCACCGGTCACTTGGCATAATAAGCTTCCGGTGAACCCGTCCCCACTAATCACTAGTGAGTCCCTGATGGGGCCTAGGTTCATAAGGGTCATGACTCCCTCTCCCCCAGCACACTAATCTGAAAAAGGGTCGTCACCCTGACAATGAACTGTGCTCAATCACTGAGCCTGAACAATGATACATATAGAATATACAATGACCATGAACAATGAAGACTGCTCAATCACTGAGCCTAACCTGAAAGCATACTCAATCACTGAGTCTTATCATGACCTAATCTTATTCTGAACATTAGGTGATCTAGTTATTAACTTAACCTTATAATTTGGTGATCTCACATGGATTACTAATGTTTGCTAACTTAACTTACTAACCTTACTCAAAGAGTCAGTCCAACACATATATCAATCACAACGTCATAACATGAAATCAATGGTCAATCACATGAGCATTCACTGCACCTGAACATAATCTAAACATAACCAATCACATGGCACTAATATAACTTGGATTCAATCACAGTCAAACACATAGGATTTCAGTGCTCCCATCCTTGGGGAGACTTGGAGAGTGGATTAGAAGGGACTTGGGACCATTCGGAATAGCTTAGGACATATTTTAAAAGTTGGCTTCAGAAGGATACGCACGGTCCGTGCGCTATGGCGCACGACCCGTGCGCGTTTTCAAAAACGGCACCATGAGGTTCAGAGTCTCACGCACGACCCGTGCGCCCATACACACGATCCGTGCGTGACTCTCTGTATTTCAGAAAAACTGTTTTCGCGTTTTCTTTTCTATTCCGATCGTTCCCATGTCCATTCCGATTCACATTCAAACTCGATAACACATCAATACAGACATGGAAACCAGTACATTCAGTACGATCAATAATATTCATTCAACAATCACACTCAATCATGCAATTTTAATCACAATTTCAGTCCAACGATTTATCAATCTCATGATTCAAACGATATTTTCGCAAAACGGTTTCGCACCGGATTTTCACAAATTCGCGACTCAATTAAAATGCAAAGGCTGAAAACAATCCTAGTGAGTATTAGAACTCACCTTTTGGCGATGACAATCGCTTCCAACGCCGAAGCTTCGCGAACTCGGACGAACGGCGATCCCACGAATCCGCTCCAGCTACTTCCAGCAACAAACCCCAATTTGCAACGAGCGTAACTCACTCAAATCTCAACAATCTTAGCAAAACGAGGGTCTACGGTGAAGGGAATTTTGTCTACTTTCTGATGGAGAAAGATTCACTAACATGCAACCAGTGGTTTGGGAGATATTAACAAAACAATAGGACTGCTTCGGAACAGTGGCTGATTCTTAAACCGAATGTTGTGAGTGTGATATCTCTCTCATTTCTCAATGAAATCATGCGGTTCTTGTGCCCAAAATGAAGAGCTTTGTGTCTAGTTTCCAGAGGGACAAGAATCACGATGATCGGAGGTCAGTACAGGGAGATACGAACGAAACACTGAAAAGGGTTCCAACGGATTTTTCACTGGATTCTGTGCTTGCACCAAGAACTTCAACAAACTGCTTCTAGTAACTCACAACAGAACCCAATTCGTGATATTGGTACAGTAGGTGGTCTATGGCTTCAAAAGCGGCATCAAATTGAAGAGCATGAAATATGGAGATGAATGGTGGTGATAGATGAGACATGCATTAAGATTTGAGAGAGAACTCTCTTCTCCTTCCTCCCCTAGCCCTCACGCATTCTCTCCTCTCCCAACCTTCTGATTTCAGATTTTCAGTAAGTGATATGTTTGTGTTTATGTTTCAGCTGAAATGGGTTTATAAAGGGATAAGGTAAAAGACTACATTGCCCCTCACTTACACATTTCTTCCCTAATGACTCCCTCACTCCTAATAAACTAAGATGATGCAATTAACTCAATTTGTCACATAATTAAATTAATTGTAAATCCAAGCAAATTATTTTTCAAGCAACTCATTTAAATTAATAAAAATCATTTCACGCTAAATAATTTAAATAGCGAAAATTGGGGGTATTACAATCACCCCAACTTTTTAAAAATTTTGTCCTCAAAATTGGACCAATCAAAACAATTAGCACACAATATACCTTTCGCTGATCCGGCATCGGCTTCGCCTTTCTGAGCGTCCAACACAAAGACCTTTCCGCTTGCGGAGTTAGAATTCCCTTCTCGATTCCTCTTCTTCACCGGGCATTCGTTAGCATAATGCCCTTCTTCCTTGCAGTAGTAACACATCGTCGATCCCTGGCGACATTCTCCAGTGTGAGGCCTTCCACATTTCGGACACTTACCGGACCTTAGTAGTTCGGATGCTGTAGGTTGCTTCCCTTTGTTGTAGGTACTCCTCGGTTCATCACTTGGGGATGACAATTCCAAGGTTTTCCTCTTCTCTTTCCGATACGCTTTCCTTTCCTCATACATCTTGTTGAGATCTGCCTCTGCCACATAAGCTTGTTGCACCAATCCAGCATAACTAGTCATAACATAAGAGCTAAGACCTTGGGCCACATCCGCACGAAGACCTGCCTTGTACATCTGCATCTTCCACTCATCATTAGGGGCATGCTTTGCCAATTGATAAAACTGCGACAGCCTTTCGAACTTGGCGGTGAACTCACCCACTGACATCTCACCTTGCCTCAAGTTGACAAACTCGGCTTGCTTGCTTAACTTCATCACCGGAGGGAAGAAGTGACCAGAAAACATTTCTTTGAAGTTGGCCCAGGTAACCGGAGTTCCCTGATTCACCATCAGTTCATGAGCATTGGTCCACCAGGTTTGAGCATCTTCCTCGAGCATATGGGCGGCAAAGAGAACCTTCTCCTCTTCGCTGCATTGAAGAGTCCTAAAAATCTTCTCCATCGAATCCAACCAGAAATGTGATACCATTACCTCAGGTTCTCCCTTGAAACTTTGGGGATTCATCTTCTGGAAACGAAAGTAAGCCCTATTCGGATCTTCCAGAGGAGGTTGTTGAACATTCGGTTGTTGCTGATTCATCATCTCATGATGCATTTGGGCCATTTGAGCCATCTGCTGCTGCTGCATTTGCATCATGTCATTCATCATCTTTTGTTGCGTCTCGATGACATTCTGCATCCATTCGGTATTTGGATCAACAGGGACGCTTCTCCTACTTCCACCAGCCATGATTCTGCGAAATATGCACAAAGTGTTTAGTTGATCAGGCTAAACGTCTAATAGCATACTAAGAGGAATCACACTTAGAGGACTTAAGAGACTCATGATTCTAAGCCCGACTAGGTCGAACTGCTCTGATACCAATTGTAACACCCCGTTAATTTCTATCTTGTAGAAATTACCGAAGCGCACTACTGGCATACATCAGAGTGACTTTCCTTTTAACATATTGAACACATACTAAACTTCGATGAATCACTCATCGAACGTGCTTAAAATAACTGAACTGATTTTAAATAAAGTCGGTCCTTACACCCTCAACTAGTGTTCAATACTCAAAACCGAAAGTCTGCGGAAGCGATTTACAACTTGAAATACATAAGTCGTACAATCGAGTAGTCTTAAGATACTGAATACAAAATACAGAGATACAAGGGAAACTGAAATATAAGACATAAAGAAATAAGATAGCGGCTGCTCCTCAAGCATCTTCATAGCCATGCCTCACGGTCTTCAACTTTCCCTGCTTAACTGAAAACAACAACAATGGATTGGGTGAGACAACTTGTCTCAGTGAGTTCTATCGCGACCCCTTACTAATCCTCTCGGTTCAATTATGCTTGATTCGTTATCTAAAACTCATAGTCCTCAAAGTTGACTATGTGGCTGAACTATGCTCAATCACTGAGCCTAACAATGAACTATGCTCAATCACTGAGCCTAACATGAACTATGCTCAATCACTGAGCCTAACCATGATTCTTAGCGTGTCACCGGTCACTTGGCATAATAAGCTTCCGGTGAACCCGTCCCCACTAATCACTAGTGAGTCCCTGATGGGGCCTAGGTTCATAAGGGTCATGACTCCCTCTCCCCCAGCACACTAATCTGAAAAAGGGTCGTCACCCTGACAATGAACTGTGCTCAATCACTGAGCCTGAACAATGATACATATAGAATATACAATGACCATGAACAATGAAGACTGCTCAATCACTGAGCCTAACCTGAAAGCATACTCAATCACTGAGTCTTATCATGACCTAATCTTATTCTGAACATTAGGTGATCTAGTTATTAACTTAACCTTATAATTTGGTGGTCTCACATGGATTACTAATGTTTGCTAACTTAACTTACTAACCTTACTCAAAGAGTCAGTCCAACACATATATCAATCACAACGTCATAACATGAAATCAATGGTCAATCACATGAGCATTCACTGCACCTGAACATAATCTAAACATAACCAATCACATGGCACTAATATAACTTGGATTCAATCACAGTCAAACACATAGGATTTCAGTGCTCCCATCCTTGGGGAGACTTGGAGAGTGGATTAGAAGGGACTTGGGACCATTCGGAATAGCTTAGGACATATTTTAAAAGTTGGCTTCAGAAGGATACGCACGGTCCGTGCGCTATGGCGCACGACCCGTGCGCGTTTTCAAAAACGGCACCATGAGGTTCAGAGTCTCACGCACGACCCGTGCGCCCATACACACGATCCGTGCGTGACTCTCTGTATTTCAGAAAAACTGTTTTCGCGTTTTCTTTTCTATTCCGATCGTTCCCATGTCCATTCCGATTCACATTCAAACTCGATAACACATCAATACAGACATGGAAACCAGTACATTCAGTACAATCAATAATATTCATTCAACAATCACACTCAATCATGCAATTTTAATCACAATTTCAGTCCAACGATTTATCAATCTCATGATTCAAACGATATTTTCGCAAAACGGTTTCGCACCGGATTTTCACAAATTCGCGACTCAATTAAAATGCAAAGGCTGAAAACAATCCTAGTGAGTATTAGAACTCACCTTTTGGCGATGACAATCGCTTCCAACGCCGAAGCTTCGCGAACTCGGACGAACGGCGATCCCACGAATCCGCTCCAGCTACTTCCAGCAACAAACCCCAATTTGCAACGAGCGTAACTCACTCAAATCTCAACCAATCTTAGCAAAACGAGGGTCTACGGTGAAGGGAATTTTGTCTACTTTCTGATGGAGAAAGATTCACTAACATGCAACCAGTGGTTTGGGAGATATTAACAAAACAATAGGACTGCTTCGGAACAGTGGCTGATTCTTAAACCGAATGTTGTGAGTGTGATATCTCTCTCATTTCTCAATGAAATCATGCGGTTCTTGTGCCCAAAATGAAGAGCTTTGTGTCTAGTTTCCAGAGGGACAAGAATCACGATGATCGGAGGTCAGTACAGGGAGATACGAACGAAACACTGAAAAGGGTTCCAACGGATTTTTCACTGGATTCTGTGCTTGCACCAAGAACTTCAACAAACTGCTTCTAGTAACTCACAACAGAACCCAATTCGTGATATTGGTACAGTAGGTGGTCTATGGCTTCAAAAGCGGCATCAAATTGAAGAGCATGAAATATGGAGATGAATGGTGGTGATAGATGAGACATGCATTAAGATTTGAGAGAGAACTCTCTTCTCCTTCCTCCCCTAGCCCTCACGCATTCTCTCCTCTCCCAACCTTCTGATTTCAGATTTTCAGTAAGTGATATGTTTGTGTTTATGTTTCAGCTGAAATGGGTTTATAAAGGGATAAGGTAAAAGACTACATTGCCCCTCACTTACACATTTCTTCCCTAATGACTCCCTCACTCCTAATAAACTAAGATGATGCAATTAACTCAATTTGTCACATAATTAAATTAATTGTAAATCCAAGCAAATTATTTTTCAAGCAACTCATTTAAATTAATAAAAATCATTTCACGCTAAATAATTTAAATAGCGAAAATTGGGGGTATTACATCCGACACTTCCTTGGACCCAGCCTATAGCAGAAGCTGTATAGCAGCAAGATGCCCTTTTCTGATTTGTATCTAGGTTAGAGCTATGGAAACTTTGAAAGCATATAACTTTACTTCAACTAGAAGTAAAATGAAGTATATGCAACGTTAGTTTAACAAGATTCACACTGATTCTAGCCTAGTGGTAAAAACTGAAGATCGTATCATACCACACGTCTCAGTTCAAGTATTTTGGGTCCATATACAAAGTGACAGAAAATAGAGGGGTCAAACAGAGTGGGTGAAATTAGGAACGTTTCGTTATAATTTGTGATAGAAAAGTACCATTCTTAAGGGAAAAATTTTCTGCACAACTATAGGTCCTGTGATGTTAAGATGAATATTAAGTTGCAAAGGTTGGAATATTAAGATGAATGAGTGGGTACACATTAGAGAGAAAGTTAAATAAAACATATTGTGGAAAAAATGTTAGTCTCACCTTAGGCAATTTGGACATGTGTTGACGAATTGTAAAAAGTTAATAATGAGGGTAAATTAGACAAAAGAAAGTCTAATAGTTAGAGATAGAGGGAGATTTAAAAAAGTTATGGTAAATTAGACAAAAGAAAGTGGATTGAAAAATGTCATTTAATGAATTAATCGTCATTAGAGGTAGAGGGAGACTGAAAAAAGTCATGCCTCAAATTATTAAGAAACATTTATTTTTGGTTTAAATATGTTTTTGGTCCCTGCAAATATACCTGTTTTTCAAATATGCCCTTGCAAATTTTTTTTTTTAAAATACGTCCCTGCAAAATCAATTCGATTTTAAAAATGCCCTTCTGTTAACCAACTGTTAAAAAAGGCTGAGGTGGCAAACAAAATGCTTATTTGGCAGCCAAGTCATTATTTTTTTTATTTTCCCCATTATTCTCATTCTTCTCCATCACCACCGTCTTCAACCAAAAACTCACCCTCTCACATCAATCGTATTCTGCACCACACTACCAATAGCCATGAACCTCCAAAATGTTTACCCCCCAAAACCTCCACCATTGCATTCTGCATCTCTCCCATTAGAAACTGAGTTTGCAACCTAGTAATCAAAACCCCACAAACCGAAATGCAAAAAAGTCTCAACCTTTCAACAACAAAAATAATCAAACCCAACCTCAAACTAAACCCTTCACAACATCACCAATCTCAGATCTTAAAAAAGGGTGAATTATTAAAGTGATGGAAAAGTTTGATAATCATATAAAAAAAGCAACCTTTCAACAACAAAAATAATCAAACCCAACCTCAAACTAAACCCTTCACAACATCACCAATCTCAGATCTTAAAAAAGGGTGAATTATTAAAGTGATGGAAAAGTTTGATAATCATATAAAAAAAGCTTCAGATACACATAAGCTTGGCCCCAAACACTGTCTAAAGTGGTGTTGTGAGGTTGCAACCCATATCTTCTTCATGTTGCTGGTGTTGTTGCAACCCAGAAAATAAGAATAAAAAAAATTAGAAAAGAAAAAGATGACACCTCAGCTCTTCGTTTGCCACCTCAGTGTTTTTTAACACTTGGTTAACAGAAGGACATTTTTAAAAACGAGTTGATTTTGCAGGGACGTATTTAAAAAAAATAATTTTGCAAGGGCATTTGAAAAACAGGTATATTTGCAGGGACCAAAAACATATTTAAACCTCTATTTTTTAATAGATTATTATTAGCATGATTTATGATAAAACACTGTAGTGTCATTTAATCCATGTTAACCAAGTTTACCTAACGGGAAATACCTTTTGTTGTTATGTAATGGGCGTGCAACCAACTTTTATACACCGCATAGTATTTTTACTTATGGGAACCATGCCACCCTTAATCTTAGATTCTTAATGTCATATCTTTCAAAATGCGTCTTGAGTTTCCCAATAATGTTATAATGTTATGCATATGATTTTGATATCGATATTGCAGGGTGACAATGCGGTGACAGCTCTTCTAACTGGACCAGGCATTGTGTTCATACAAAGTTTACCCTTTCACCGACTCTCTCAGCGAATTGCTAGGTAAACACTATGCTAGTAACAAAGTGAATTCAGAATATCAGTGGAATTTCTGTCAGACTTTCTCTTCCCGCTACATACATCTGCTGCTTTCATTTTTTCATTTTTTTTCCTCCCTGTGTATTGTTAATTGATGTTGATTTTATTATACAATTCATTTTGATTTTCAGGGCAGTGACATCGCCAAACATGAGGGAAAATCCGAAGTTTTACATACAGATTGCCGTTTTCTTTTTTCTGGCGTATGTTGTCATTGTATCTTCACTAATATTGACAGATGTATGACGTTCATTTTTTTTTCCTTTTGTAATTTTTACTTTTATCATCATAGATTATAGATACTGGATTGAGGGAGATAGGAAAAAAATGCAAGCCTTGGATTCCTCTGTTGCTATCGTATTTCTTGTTGGTGGATCCTCTCTGCCAATTTTTTAAAATCCAAGTTATATATTTTGTCTATCACTAAAATAGAAATTAGAGTCGTCATTTTGAATGACTTTGCTATTCTTATGATGATTGCAGATCATTTTCAGCTATTATTTTGGAAGAGTTGTTTGTTTCTAAAGGGATATGTTAGGCGAATGGGATTCCCTCGGGGACTCTCGTGTTTTTTTTTCGGAAATCAAAGAAAGCTTTATTTGACAGAACTAACTCTATAATCGTGGTGTTACTTATAATGATTACTTTTGGCTACTTTGAATAATAATAATAATAATAATAATAATAATAGTAAGAACTAGCTCTATAATTGTTTATATGCACAAGTTGCACCGTGTTACTTATAATGATTACTTTTGGCTACTTTGAATAATAATAGTAATTAGTTTATCTTCTCGAAAATGCAATTAAAAACAAGTTTATAAAGAATATGTGATTTTTTCTCGGCGAGACTAAATAGTTACATAATCATTTACAACAAATCAACACATTTATAAAAAATAATTATGTTGATAATATTTACATTTATAAAGATAAAATATGAAAAATAAATATACCAACATGTGATGTTTTTTTGTTGAGAGTTAGCACTCCAAGAAAAGTATATTTTTTATAAAAAAACAAATATATTACAAAGAATGAACATGAAAAATAATTATTCTGGCAATCTGTAATGTTTTTTTGCCGAAATTAAAAGTAATTAAATTATATTAACAAAATGCAATATGTCCCTGACTCCCTGTTGGCACACAAGAAAACTATACATTTATAAAGACAAAATATAATAAATAATTATAACTGAAATAATAATATTTTCCCACTAGGACTCAAGCGAAAAATAATCAGTTATAATAAATAATTATACAAACAGTATGTAATGTTTTTTGTTTAGAGTCGAGACTCGAGCAGAATATTCATTTATAAAAAAAATTAAAGGCAAAATATAAACATAATTATATAGCAACATGAAATATTTCTCCGTTGTGACTATTTAAAGATAGCGAGACTATATTGACAACGGGTAACGTTTTCTAGTTTGGACTCAAAAGCTAAATATTTATTTATATAAAAAAACAAATACAATAAAAAATATTTAAAAAATATATAATGTTTTTCTCGTCGAAAATCAAATATAATGAAATTATAATAACAACATGCAATATTTTTTCGTTGGCACTCAAAAAAGAAATATAATATTGAAATATTAAAAATAACTTCTCCTACGACATGTACTATATTCCCGTTAGTACTAAAAAAAAATAGGACTAAAGTGCTCCCGGGGTCCCTTATCTTTATTTAATGTAACGAATTAGTCCTTTATGTTTTTTTTGTCCCAAATAAGTCATTTATCTTTCAAATTTTTGACACATAAATCCTTTTCCGTTAACAGTGCTGATTTATGTGTCAAAAAAAGGATTTATGTGTCAAAAATTTAAAACATAAAGGACTGATTTGGGACAAAAAAAGATAAAAGACCAAATCGTTACTTTAAATAAAGATAAGGGACCCCGGGAGCACTTTAGCCAAAAAATAGTTATTGATAAAAAGTAAAATATTCATTTATAAAACGTAAAAATATTTATAAAAAAATCCGAAAATCGTTATTCTAATAACATTTGATGTTTTCCATCAAGACTAAAAAATAAAATAATTATTTATAAAACTAAAGATATTTATGAAGAATAAATATAGAAAACAATTGTACCGACAAAAATAAGATTTCTTTTTGTGACTTAAAAATAAAATAATCATTCGTAAAAACTAAAAACATTTATAGAGATCAAATAAAAAAACTAATTATATCGATAATATGTAATATTTTCTTGCCGTAAGTCGGAACTTGTAAAATTATTACATGTTACCAGTATTGACAACATGAAAAATTATAAAGACAATATATAAAAAAGTTATACCGATAACATCTATTTTTTTTGTTTGGATTGCTTAAAAATAATAAAATTATACTAATAAGTGCACAAAATCATAGCAAAGACAAACCCAAAGCAAGTAAGGAGCATAAACCCTAACAAAATGCAAAGGAGAAACCAAAAAAATGTTAGCACTAAACAGTAGAATTGTGTAGAAAAGATTAAGTAATAGGAAATGATTGAATTCATTACAAAAAAACGTTGAAACAATTGTGGAAGGAGATGATGGAAATAGGGAAGAAATAGAAAGATAATAAACATGAATACTACTCAAAGCTGAATTGAGGAGGAAATCCCCCCCCCCCCCCCCCCGGCGAGACTAACTGACCTATGACACCGCCCTCTAAGCCTACTCTGCAACACCTGCACCAGTGGTTCCCAAGTAGATAAACGACGGGGATTAGGCCCAACAGGCAACCCTAGATACCAGAAAAGCAATACTCCATTCTTACGCTTGAAGAACCTGGCAACGATAACCAAAAAAGATCCATCTACGTTAATTTAAAATACACTTTCGCTTATATAGCTCGCCCTTTATTTTTTGTTGGTTTTATTTATTGTTGTAACTACTACATCCACCTCTGGAACCAAGGGCAAAGCTTCTATTCGGGATGGTGATAGCCACTCGACTTTATCATTCATCTCCTCTTATGATTATTGATTGGTATTGCAAGAAGTTTGAGATGTGTTGAAAGCCTGCTATTACTGCTTATAATAATCTATTTAACTGTTCCTATAGTAGTGGAAGGATTAAAGAAGCTGAAGAACTCATAAAGAGGGCGAAAAGAAAGAGATTGTTGCTTAATAAGTTTACTTATACACTCCTCATGCATGCTTATTGCAAAACAAGGGGATTATGTTAAGGCACCAATTTAGCTTATTAAGGTTACTGAAATGGAAGATAAACAAGGCTTGGTTTCTCATGAAGCTTTTATCATTAGAATTGATGTTGCCGAGAGAATGATGTTGCTTTGATGGTCCGAGGAAGAATGATGTAAAATGATGTATTTCCCGATGCTCAAATTTACAATGGTCTGATGAGTGCTCTCTGCAAAAAAGGAAGGTTTCCTGGTGTCAAAATACAACTTTCAGAAAAAATGTCTCTTGCCCCCCCTTTGTACGTTGTTTTGTCTAAAAGATATACGAAGTCTTATTTTGAGGGTGTTTATACCGTTAGTAGTTGTCTTGAAAACCTTGAATACCACATTGGTAGTACCTTCAGCGGGACTTTGGTAGCTCCCAGTTCAACTCCCCCCACAATTATAGAGTTTAACCGAACTCAAAAGGCAAGCCATACCTTTTTTGAGCCACAACCTTTTGCTCCTTCCCTTTTTGGTGCTGAGAATGAATTTCGGTGTTTATGCCCAAATCGTGCCAACTACCCAGGATACCAAGTTGCAGACATTTTGAGCGAGGAAAAGGTGCTAAAACAGTTATTTTGGACTCTTATCCAAAGCCTGTCGACTATACAAATTCACCCTTTTGTGAAGCAATTGATAATAGTGGAGAAGAAGGTTCTTTCGGGTAGTGGCAATCTTTCGAGACTCCCAAACGCCCTTCGGCCAAAATGCCAGAGTCAGTTGGCCCATTGAGCGGGCCGTTGGTTGGGAGCTGGTCCTCGTGTAGGTTATTCGAAGTTTCGATACATTGTTTACGTATGAGTGATTGTTAGGTCAAGACATCTCATGAGCTTTACATTTGTGTATCTTAGACATTGCGCATTTTCCTATGGTACCTTAATAATTAATTGATAGACATTGCGCATTTTCCTACGGTACCTTAATAATTAATTGATTAGTTATACTTCGCATTTTGACGCGATACCCTAATAATTGATTGATTAGTTACACTTGGTGGTATACTAGTTGTGGTTTTTGTCAATCATAAATGAAAGTGCTTGCACCGTTTTGCTTTCCTTTTGATAAAAAAAAAACTTACCGTTGGAAAAAAAATTTTGACCATGGTGATTAGTGAATTTAGAGGGAGCGGGAGTACTTATTAATTAATTTCGACGAACCACACCTTTTCTTTCTACTTCTCTCACCCAAACTTTCCCAACCCTAGCCCTAATTATTCCCATCATGCGGTTTCAATCGCTCTAACAATCTTTTCAATTCTCCACAACCGTTCGTCGATCTGCTTCGCCGTTATCCAAATACTCTTCAAGTCTTCAGATTTTCCGCTACTACCAAAAGGAGAGGAGATGTTCGCGATTCTAGGTTGAAGGTTTCATCGTCGCCAATCAGAAAGGTTTGCTGTTTGCTCCGAATTCGAACGCGTCGTCACCTGGATCCTCGGGTTGGTTTTTATTGAAGGAACAAATCTTGTTGTTCTTCCCCTTCGGTTCGGCTCGGCTCGATTCGATTCCACTATCAAGCCCTAATTCTTGATTTGGATTATCGACTTTTTTATTTCTGAGGGTTTCGCTCTGCTGGATTTGGATTCGTCGGATTCTCAAGGTTGATCTCTCCGATCATTGCTCTGATTTTGTGACATATTTGTTGGAGTCACTAAACGGAATCTGATATCTTTGGATTCACGGTTGGCTCAACGAAGACGAAGACTCGGCGTCTCATAGCTCGCGAAGAATTCTTGGAGTGAATCTCATCGTTGTGGCGGTTCGATCTTAATCTTAGTAATTTGCAAGTGGAGGGAAAGAAGAAAAGAGAAAAAAGAGAAAAAAATTAGCTTGGATTTATTGTACTGTTTGATTTGTTTTGAGGTTCAATTCAATAACAGGGCCTTTTATTCCATTATTTTTTAATTAAAAAAGGCCCATTTTTGATTATCTTGTTTTGTTATTGCTCTGGTGTTAATCGATTTTTATAGATTGAAAGAGAAATATACCATGGCGGTGTATTATAAATTTAAGAGTGCAAGAGATTTTGATTCAATTCCCATGGATGGTCCTTTCATCTCTGTTGGTACTTTGAAAGAAAAAATATTTGAATCCAAGCATTTAGGGAGGGGTACTGATTTCGACCTCCTGGTCACCAACGCCCAGACCAATGAAGGTTGGTTCTGATTTTCATTAAATTACTATTGTTTTTAACTAGTGGGTTGG
This sequence comes from Astragalus membranaceus, assembly GCA_039519185.1. NCBI lineage: Eukaryota > Viridiplantae > Streptophyta > Magnoliopsida > Fabales > Fabaceae > Astragalus > Astragalus membranaceus. The sequence goes on along the minus strand of CM076846.1, from coordinate 160,002,768 downwards.
GGTTGATAATGTAAGTGTCGGTTTTGGGGATTCAATCTGGTGTTTAATTGTAAATTTTAAATATTTTTCATATTCTTAAGCTTTGAGGAGGGGCTTCCCGGATAAACTTAACAGTATTTATTCCGCGCCTCTCATTGTACAATTTTTTTTACCAATCCCATCTATCATCAACTGAACCGGTTTGATTTGGATTCTACTCACCACATCCCCAGATAAAAGAAAAGGAAAATAGTTTCTCAATTAAAAGGGATTAAAATGTTGACTTGGATAGTTAGATGTAGTTAGAGTGCAGTCTAACTATAACTCTAATACTATCACTACAAGCACCAGGCTTTTCTGCGAAATTTATAGTATAGTAGTTCATATATTAGGCTCCATGATATAGCACCTTTACAGTGTTTTATAGTTGCTCTGTCTCTTGGAATTTCAGAATATCTTGATGAAGAAATGTTGATTCCTAAAAATACTTCGGTGTTAATTCGTCGAGTTCCAGGACGGCCACGTTTACCAATTGTTACGGAACTAGAGTACTTTCTCAAACCTTTAATCTCATCACTGTTGTTGGATTTGTTACCATTGATCATGCATTGGGAATATAAGTTTGCTATAATGGCAGTCATCGATTTGTCATTCTCTCTGCATGTGTTTCCACACACAAACACACACACACACACACACACACACACACACACACATATATATGTAGCGACACAACAAGAAACTACATTTCTCATTGGTGAGATAAATTCTATGTTCTTGAGTTGCAAATGTATTTTGCTCTTTGCAGACAAAAGGTGGAAAATAAAGCGGTGGAAACTGAACCTGTGAACAGTAGCTTTCCAGCTGATGATATGTCTGCCATGAAATATGTAAGACCCCTTTTTCTTTTCATTTTTGTTTTGTTCAAACAGTTCAGGTGCATTCCCTAGGAAATTGAGCGCTGCATGCCACTTAACAGCCTGAAGATTCAGATTGGGATGAATTTGGCAACGATTTGTATGCAATACCTGATCAAGTTCCTGTTCCAACGAGCAACTTGATTCAAGAGGCACCTCCAACTAGCCAAGCTGATGAAGAAAGTAAGCTTAAGGCTTTGATTGATACTCCAGCATTGGATTGGCAACAGTGAGTAAATTACACTCCTTTCTTTGGTTTCTTGTTTGGTGCTAGGAATCAGCATAGAATGCAATTATAAGTATAATCAATAGATATAAGGAAACAAGCCAAATACAAATAGTAATTCTCTCCTTCCTGAAAGATTGGGAAGTGCCATCTCTTCAATAGGAAATGGGGATTCCTCATCTTGGAAGACCTGTATTGAAATAGTTGTTCCATGTATTTTCCTACCAGACTAATGTTATGTTTGGATATCTAATGATGGGTAAAACGGAAGATGCCAAGGAGATGGGACAGAATAAAATTATAGTTTTATGTTTGGATATTTTATGATGGAATGGAGCACAGTGTTGTCAAATGGCGGTTATGGCGGCGCCATGGCGGATGGCGGTGGCGGATTTCTGGAAAACCGCCATGGCCAATTTGTGAAGGATGGCGGGTTATGGCGGTTATGGCGGCCTTTAATGGCGGTTATGGCGGCCTAAATGGCGGATTTTTGGCTCTCCGCCATAAACCGCCATCCGCCATTGACAACACTGATGGAGCAACATTTTGATTTTATTGTTTGAGTAGTGAAGCAAATGGAATCATAAAAAAAATAGTTCTACCACCCACCAAAATGTTGGGGCGGGTGGGTTGGAATTAGAGGTATTAGATAGAACAGGATGGAATGAACTTCTCCCCTACGTTCCCTTCCCTCCTTTGATTCCCTTATTCCATCAAATTTAAACACAGCCTAATAAATCCTCATTCCTTCAGAACATTTCATTCCACATGCCATATGTGCTTTTGTTTTGGTGAAGACACTTACATTCTCGGCTTTATAATTCTTTATGTTGACTTTTTCTTGGCATGCAGGCAAGGTTCAGACTTTGGCCATGGTAGAGGTTTTGGAAGGGGCATGGGTGGACGGATGGGGGGTGGACGTGGCTTCGGTGATTCCTTTCATTATCTTAGATTTTTTTCTACTTTTGAGTGACCTGCTTATTTGAATCCAAATATTCAAACGTTGATGAACTAATGGTTTATTTACTTGCTGGGGTATGGCAGGGATGGGGCAGAAAACACCTCCACAAGGCTATATATGTCACAGATGCAAGGTGCCTGGTATGTTGATATGTCAAAACTTTGTAATCCCCCATCTGCTTACAAAATGCTGGATACCATTGTCCGTTTGCATAGCTTACCGTTTTCTTCTCACTTATGTTTGTAGGGCATTTCATTCAGCACTGCCCTACAAACGGTGATCCAAATTATGACATCAAAAGAGTCAGGCAACCTACCGGTATTCCCAGATCTATGCTGATGGTAAATCCACAAGGTTCCTATGCTTTACCAAATGGCTCAGTAGCTGTTTTGAAGCCAAATGAGTAAGTGCATCTTGATTCTTGTCTATTTTGTCTTATGTAGACATGAAATTGAGTTTCATATTTTCCTTGTAAACAGGGCTGCGTTTGAGAAAGAAATAGAAGGTTTGCCATCTACGCGATCTGTTGGGATATAGCACCTGAGCTCCGGTGCCCCTTATGCACTAATGTTATGAAGGATGCTGTATTGACAAGCAAGTGTTGTTTTAAAAGCTTCTGTGACAAATGTATGTTTTTATGCTTATGTAGTATTTGTGGTTTTCTCCTGACTTGTGCATTTTTGTAGTTCCTCGCCCACATTAAGCAGACTCTACTATTTTTTGCACCGAAGTCATGGCATCTTATTGTGAAAATTCTTTTCAGGTATTAGGGACTATATTATCTCCAGGTCTGTGTGCATATGTGGCGCAACAAATATTCTTGCAGATGATCTCTTACCAAATAAGACATTAAGAGATGCCATCAATCGCATAATGGAGTCGGGCAATAGCAGTACTGAAAATGCTGGGAGCACTTTTCAAATTCAAGGTTATTTGAAACTATTATGATTTCATTCTTCCTTGGATTATTACTGGTCAAGATGTAGATTTATCATTTGAGTTTGATTTTTCAGATATGGAGTCTGCTCGGTGTCCACCACCTAAGATTCCGTCTCCAACGTCATCTGCTGCCTCCAAGGGAGAACTAAAGATATTACCCATTAATGAAGGAACGTCATATATACAGGACACGGCCGATGAAAGGAAGGCGGTTTCTGCTCAACAGCAGACATCAGAGCAAGTAAAGTTCCCTCGACCTGCTGATGTATCTGAAGCTACTCACGAGTCTATGAGTGTAAAGGAACCAGCCTCACAAGGGAGTGCCCAGGTCATTGAGGAAGAAGTGCAGCAAAAGTTGGTTCCTACTGAGGCAGGTAATGTAGATTGCTGCTATGTCATCTTTTTTTTGTGGTGGTGGTTATGCGTGTGCTTCTTGAATATGATTTGGTGGAAAATGGATGATAGTGAGGCACTATTGCTTAAACCAGTGAAGGTCTATTTTATTTCTTTTTTTTCTGCCGTGGGCATTCTCATTTGATTTTTTTGACTTTGCAGGAAAGAAAAAGAAAAAGAAGAAAGTCCGTATGCCACCGGCAAATGGTAAATCTGCCGTTCTGTCTGTGATATGTATCTCGGTATCTTATTTTCTTTCTGGATCTGCTTTTGTATACTGCTGCATTTAGTGGACCAGGACTATACAGAGGTTTTTACCTGGGTAATTATTGCAAAATAATTTCTATTTATCATGCAGATTTGCAATGGAAAGCCCCACACGACCTTGGGGCAGAGAACTATATGATGCCAATGGGCCCACCTCCTGGCTATAATCCGTACTGGAATGGCATGCAACCATGCATGGATGGATTTATGGCACCGTATGGTCCTCCAATGCAAACAATGGGTTATGGTCTGGGCCCCTTTGACATGCCATTTGCAAATGGTCTGCCTCAAGACCCATTTGGCATGCAAGGTTACATGATACCTGGTTTTCCTCCTCATAGGTATGCAATAGTATGTTTGTCAAAATTAAACTTCATCACTTAACTAATACTATCACTCCCTCACTCTCTCTTGCGTGCACCCACGCACAAGCTCAGTCCAGGGATTATGATTTGTTGATACTGAGGGAGGGGTTTGAGGGTTGCAGAGTGAACACCAATAGCAACTGTAGTTGCATTTTTGTCTGACTCTTGGTTGATATGTTGTTCTCTAGAATGCCACATTGTATTATAGTAATTATATATGACTGTGTTCAGGGATCTTGCCGATTTCAGTATGGGGATGAATGTTCCACCTCCAGTTATGAGCCGAGAGGAGTTTGAAGCTCGGAAAGCTGATTTGAGGAGGAAGCGTGAAAATGAGAGACGGGGTGAAAGGTACAAATGGAACTTCTCTTTGGTGGCCATGTCATGTGTTCTGAATACTTGTTTAAGAAGTTAGATAGAGTTTTAATTTAGAAGTCAAACACTTTTTACCATCATAAAATGGCAACTAGATACTCTCTTCTGGCTTGTGTCCTTGTTACTTTCTGTGTGAAGTTTCAACCCTCCTGCAAATCTCTAGTATTTCATTGGTTTGTTGCATTGGCATTTCAGTATATTTTGTTTCCTGACAGTGGGATATTGAGCTTTTATGTGGAGATTTATTATTCTAGACTCTGGAGTTAGTTTCCACCTTCCTTTTCTCCTCTTATGAATTTTGGTAAAATAATTGCAAAACTGGTTTCCACAAGATATATTCTTCCTTTTCATTAGCCAAGTTTTTAATGACCGATAGGTTATCATGGTTCTTTTTGCCTGCAATTGCATGTAGTGCATGAGAGTTGTGTTTAATTTTTCTAATACTAGTTTTTAACGAGTTTTTTCTCCTTCATGGAACAGGAACTTCCCCAAAGATCGAGAGTTTGGTAGGGAAGCGAGCAGTGTTGGTGATGTTTCTTCAATAAAATCAAAAACAGTATGTGCTTTTCGTTGTCTTAATTTTCCTCTCTATCCCCGCGGACTTTTATGCTCCATTTACTTTTTATGGTCTGTCGACCAAAAGTTTGGCCAAAAGCCTGAAGCATGCGAAAGAACATTGATTGCACTAGATAATTCCACTTATTCTTTTTTCTTTAATTATTGTAGTCTTGGCAATTGTTTTTTTGGCGTCATTTATCGATTAAAAGATTTGTTTATCAAGTGATGCTCTCTGGTTGATCATGAAATGGTTGAGGGAGTGTTGACCCACTTGTCTTGCCACTATTTTATGGTCATCAGCGACAAATGGTTTATGTGTGGGTTAAATGAAAACAATGATAACGAAATAGTGGATAAAACTGCATATGATAATGGTGTAGTGCTGTTATTAAATCTCCATGCTACCAGTGCAGAGAATCTCCTGTGATCATCTTTTTTAGACTATGGTTAATGGACATGTTTTAACCATAGGAGACTCAAATCATTACATTAGATTTGAAGCATCGTCTTTGGACTGTAATGAGGTGGATCGACAAGTTTTTATTTATTCGTCCAAGATTTCTGCATTTGGTTTTCCTGATGTTAATCAGTGTTAAACTGATGAGGGTGGAAGAAATTGGTTCATCGAGTATGAGATTTCTAATTTTTTTGGTAATTTGATTTTAATTAGTTTAGCTGTGTGAAAGGACCTAATCTATGGAATGTGGGTATCCTTAGTCTTTAAAGGTTACATGTGTGAATGATGCCAGTGGGGGTTTTGATTGATTCTCATTCATTCTTTCATTCAAATGGCATCTAAGGATCCCGTACCATATAATATTTTTTTTAAAACTTCTCGCTGTATTCACAGCAATTCTGAGGGCATACCTTAAATGTGTAGTATACTAAGCTTGCCCTCCGATTTTTCTCTCTCTAGATATGTATAATTCTTGTCACATCATAGATCCACCATTCGTCTCGAATGTTAACAAACGGTCCATTATATTTTGAAAGAAAAAAGAAAAAAAAGCAACTCTGAAGTTAATTATATTTACTGTTAAGAGGCACACATGATTTGGAAAGTTGTAGAAAATGGTGTTGAACAGGTGATTCTTTAGCTCAGTGATTTCGTCAACTGTAGTGAGAATGAGTGGGTTTGGTCGCTTGGGCCACTTATATCCTTGTGAAAATAATTCAAACGAGTACTGTTACATTGTTTCTACATTTAACAAGTTAATTGTCAGGATTAACCAAGTTACTCATGTTTTAGCTCGATAATTTTTTTAGAAAACTAAGTTCGAAAATATTATGAGAAAATTAAAGCAACTAAGGAAATTTTTAGCAAAAAAATTACGATGGCAAAGATAATGCAAATTTTGTAAAAAAGTAGTCACCTCCACATTGTGTGTATTGGCAAATTTAGCGACGTAGAGACCTTTTTGAGTTTGAATTTGGATGTAACATGTGGTATTGTATGTTTGTTTGTCATTTTGATGAAGCCGCAAAAAAAATTACTTTTTGAGATTCCTATGGAGCGGGGAATTATTCATCTTGTAAAATTGTCTTGTGAATTAAAAGTAGCCCTTCTAATTTTATCAAATTTAAAAAGCTGGCTTTTTATTTTAAATAATAGTTGTTTTTACTTGGGCCGAGTTTTTTTTTGGCTGACTTAAATATCAGTAATTACTACAGATGTGTTGATGTTATATTGTTCTTTTTAGTTTAATTTAATAATGGTCAAATAAACTTTAGAGTAGCAGTTATCTTCTTTCTATATGGGCTTTTGGTCCTAACAGTTGGGCTTTTGTATTTTGTAGCAGAAGCCAATTCCACCTTCTTCGGGCAGCGAGTACCATCAACACCGTCACCGCTTGGAACGTCCGTCCCCAGATCGATCTCCTTGCCAGGTTGAACCCCCACGTCCGGCCAAAAGAAAACCAGAGCACCACCCAGATCGCGAACGCGATGACAGGGATCGCGACTATGAGCACGAGCGGCATCACAGCCGCCGCCATCACCGAACGGAATCTTCATCAAAGATGTCATCGGAACCGGTTAGCAAATCCTCATCGAACGCAGCACAAGCTGCAGCGGCAGCAGCCGCGGAAGCAGATCGCAAGCAGAAGGCGAGTGTGTTCTCCCGCATAAGCTTCCCTTCTGAAGAAGAAGCCGCTGCAAAGAAGAGAAAGGCTAGCGCTTCTTCTGCAACGGAAGCAGGTGGTGCCACTGGCAGTGCTTCTGCGGCGTCTTCAGTGCACGTTTCAAACGGGTATTACGAAAGGAAGAAGAGCAGTGCGGCGGCGATGGCGGATTATGAATCCAGCGACGATGATCGGCATTTCAAAAGGCGGCCGTCGAGATATGAACCGTCTCCTCCACCGAAGGCTGGTGAATGGGAGGAGGAAGGAAGGCATTCGACGAGAGGATCGAGGGACCGCAAGCATAGATGAAATAAAGGAGATCCAGAACTTCTTCTACAGTTGCCGTGCCTGTTGCTCATGCTGAAACTCAACTTCTCTCTTCCGATGCTTAATGTAACTTGTGACATTATTATTTTTCAATAATTTCGTCCTTGTAAAATTATGCATCTTTTTTACTATCACAAATCAATCCATTTGTCTTGTTTTGCATCAAATTTCTGGTTTATTATTTTGACGCGTTTGGTTAGTTAGTTTGTTTGTCAACAATAAGTTTGCGTTCATTATGATTGTGAGGGCTCTTTGGGCAAGAAATTAATGATCACTATATATAATAATATATACAAAAGAAAATAAAATAGTGTACACAATTTCAGGAAATAATTTATTATTCATAATTTATTTGTGTTAAATATATTTTTAGTTTTTAGTAGGTGTGGACACCTATCCGAGAACCGCCCGAAACCGTAAAATCCAACAGTAAAATAAAGAGATGCAGATGGAGAGATGCAGGTTGGTGGATCTTCGGTTGCACTGTACAGATTCACACGGGTGACAATGGTCGGATTCGGTTTTCTCTAAGAATCTTGTCGGTGAACGCAACCAACTGAAGTAGTATAAAAAATGCAGATTCACATTTTGTTTAGTAGCTATCGCATGGAAGAGTATGAAGAGGATAAGATCTTTGAGTAACAATCCCTTATTTCTCTAGAGTTTTCATCCGTTAGATCACAACTTTAGAATTTGACATGGATCATTGAGTGAACGGTTGAGATTAAAAAATCTTGTGTTTCTTTTCTTTTGAATGGATGTAATGTAACTGATACTAGGCACTAGCTTTTTCAATCAACACGCAGCACACCTACTTATGAGTTATGTCCTTTCAAGTTGCTTTTAATAAAAAGTAATTATTACACTGTATCATGAGATGAGAGAGAAATCAGAAGTACATTTAGAAAAACAGAAACAGGCACGTGACTTCCTTCTCTCGTCGAGGTGAACTTCTTCATCATTTAAAACAACACCATTACTGCAACTCAAGAGCTAGATAGGCTATTAGAGAAAAAAGTAAAATGGTGATCTGCGACTGCATAAAGGAGCTAGAAACTGAATCTACCCACCCGCCAGAACCGAAACCCGCGAAAACCGAAACCCGTCGGAACCACCACTGCGGACGGTCGGATATGGGTGTGTACTTGTGTCATTCAGTTACTCTTGGATGGGCAGGTTTCAGTCCGAATCCGACTGTAACCGAATCGTGTCCACCCTTAGTTTTTAGAAATACGGAGTTTCTATTTTTATTCTTTAATAATTTTCTCCAACTTTTGGTAGGGACCTGCCATGTCACATTTTTTTAAAGATTGTGATGTCAAATTACCTGTTGCTAAAGTTATATTGTTGTTCGGCCGCTAACAGACTACTACACTAGCATGTGTATTCTGATATTAAATCTTTTACTTCGATCTTAAATTTGAAATACATGATATTAACATAATTCAATGAAACTTGATTTTACATACACGTAAAAACCATATGAATTACTAAATATAGCTAATAACTGTGTGGATCTATATGCAAATAAGGGTAATACGTGTGTTGTTATGCATTAAATAGTTCCATGACTTTGGTCATCTTGGAGCATATTATTTGTCATGCAGAGTGTCGTAACACACACAGAATCTAAAGATCAATCGAGACACGAAAATCTACGAGAAATAATGTAGATGATATTCAACGTGGTTCGGCAAAGTGTGCCTACATCCATGAGGGATGTTGTGGTTGTATTTCTTACAATGTAATTAGGGTTACATAAGTGTCGTATTTATACTACTCCAACTGTTTCAAAATAAGTATCACTTTAACAAAAAAAATTGTTTCAAACTGAATGTCATTTTTTATTTCAAATGCAATATTAATTACGTCTTTTCAATTGTACCCTTTATGTACACTACTCTCGAAACCATAGTTATCAGAACCGGACCGGACTGGCCGGTCGGACCGGGACCCGGTGGCCTTCCCGGGCCGGGCAGCGTGCAGGACCGGATCTGCAGTTGGCCCGGTGATGACGTCATCGGACCGGTGAAAATCCGATGAAAACCGGGTCGGACCGGTGGTCGGACCGGTTGATCTGTTTTTTTTTTTTTTTTTTTTAAAGATGAACCATTTATAAATTTTGCATGTTTTCACAAAAAAGGCTTGGGTGGGGTTCGAACCCCCTCCCTAGTATTCAACATTTCAACTTTTTAACCACTAAGCTATGTATTATTTGTTGATACTATCCCGCATTCATTAAATATAATCAATTCCGGATATGTTAATTTTTTTTGCACATTCTTTCATTAATAGTTTTGATTAAACACACATTTTTTTGACAAATTGATTCAAGTTCAACACTAATAAACATGTTAGTAAATGTATAATTATAAATAAAATTATAATAAAATTTCTATATTAATAAATGTATACTTTCTTAGTATATATTATAATTTTTTGAATTTATTTAATATAGACCGGGTCATGCCGGTCCGACTAGAGACCCGCGGTCCGACCCCGGGTCTAGTGACCCGGTGCCTTGACCGGGTCGATGGCCGGTCCGGGTCTGATAACACTGCTCGAAACATTACTTCTACTTTGCATTAATGATAGTGGAAAAGTCACCGATAGTTGATAAGGATAATCTGGTAAAATATTTATTCTCTTTCTTCTAATCACTGCATTTATTAATATGTGCGTAAAAATCTTAAACGACGTTCATTTTGAAACAGAGAGAGTACTCAATAGTACGATACAATTATAACATTATTAGGGTGGGGGAAATTACAACTATCATTGTCCAAGATAGTGGCAGTGATAATATCGTTGGAAATGCGTTAACAATGGTCACATGAGGATCATTGTTAGGGAGAGGGGAATGCCCCCCTCAACATTGTCGGCAACTAATGTAGAAATTTTCAGTAGCAAGAGGAGAAAAATTGTCTATTACACCCTCTGTCTCACAATGAGTGTCATTTTAGGAAAAAATCGGTCTCAAAATGAATTCCACTTTCAGTTTTCAATGTAATATTAATTACATTTCTCCAATTGTGCCGTCTAATTAAAAGTAGGTGTGCATCACACTCAAGACATTATATTCTACTTTGCATTATTATATTGGTGAACACATGAATGTATCATTTAGTAAAAATAATATTAAAAAAAATTATTTAGTACAATGCTACTCTTTTTCTTTTATTTATAGTCTTATTATATTGATCTCTTACGGCTTATTTTACTAAGCAGTGATAGCAGGAGTAGCATCCCTATATGGCAATAGAGAGAGAGTTCAGACTTCAAACACCCTTAAACTTGAAGCCCATCCATAACTTCCTCAATAGTAACAAATCGACCATTTTCTATGGAAAGTTGTGCTGCAACTCCAATTGCAACAGATATTAATCCATCTTGTAGATCTACAGCAGGAGCCTTTTCACCTTTACCACTAATTGCAGCCAAGAAGTTAAGGTGTTCCAGATAGCTAGACCCATGGTGCAACCCATCATATCTGTAGAGACCCCAAATGAAGTTTCCAAATCACATCAGAATTTTCATTATAATATGATCCACTTCAGATTTATTTCACCATCTCAAAGCTTAGTTAGTTTATGAAGTATTTAACAGAAACAGAAGTTACCCACTTTATACGAGGGTCTTCAGCTTTCAAAGTCTGGACACAATCTCGTCCTGCCTCTCGTGTTCCAAACCGCACAATACTCTCAGGAACGAAGGCCTCTCCCTGTTTAAAACAAGTTTAAATGAAGATGCAAAACTTAGAAACCATATTGGTATTTATGCACGAAAGAAACTCATGCAACTGCAAGGAAGCCAGGTTGAATATTGAATGTTTATTATAGTTTTGGATCATGCATATACTGAAGCAAAATGTTAAGTGTATCTTTTTTTATCCGCATACAAAGTGGCAAGTACCATCCGTAAACTCGCATACACAGAGTAGAGATCCCATATTCGAACCCGAGTAACTGCGAAAAGTATCCAGCCTAACAAGTAACAACCAATTGTGCTAGGCGTTACAGATTAACCTTAAGTGTATCTTCATCAGGTGGTTGTCCCACCAAATACAATAAAGGTAATAAGTCCTTTGAGTGGCTAAAGAGGGAGATATTCACCTTTCCAATATCACCAACAACAGATATTTCTTGCTCATTTTTACTGCCCTCAGCAAACATACAAAGGTCAAGCATTCCTCGAGAACCATTGTCGAATTCCACTATAACATATGCATTGTCAATAATATCTGGAATCTGCCCAAAGTAAACTAGTCAATAGCAATAACAATACAAAACAGCAATACTTTTACAGGAACACTCCATGTCAAATTGCCAATTATTGTTTAGAACTGAGACAATAAGAACTTAAGTCCCTAAATACAAGTGTTGCATCTAGAACCTTTCCATCATATATTTCGTCCTTGTGATTAACATCAATAGCTCCAGAAGCCATCACACGAATAGGATTTGCACCAGCAAAAAGCCTCATCAAATCAAAAAAGTGGCAACACTTCTCTACCAGAGTTCCCCCTGAGTTAACATTGAACCGATTCCAGTTGTTCACCTACGACATGTATCACTCTTTCAGCTTACTCAAAATACTAGAACCAAAACAAGTAATGCAATGCAAGTATGCAACCTCAATTGGTTTAAAATCAAACCTTAACCAAGAAAGGAAATCTGTGCTCTCGGATTGCAACCATTCTAACATGTCCAAGACTTCCTCCCTTAACTATTTCTATCAGTTTAGCAACAGGTGGCATGTACCTATATTCCAGACCAACCTGTACCAATATATCTGGTCTCTTTCGAGCCGCGTGAACGACCTAATTCAAACACATAAAAGCAGTAAATTAGAGGATTGCCAATTATAGTTGACAATGCCATACACTACACATAAGCATAGTTTTATCCATGAAGGTATCAAATTGAAACCAAATTTAAGGAAGGAAGAGAAATGTAACCTGTTTGCAATGAGAGACAGTGGTGCAGAGTGGTTTTTCCACTAGAACGTGGTGGGGTTTGGGATGGTTGATTATGTCCATGAGAATGGTGTAATGGGTCATGTTAGGAGTGGATACAACCAAAACATCACACAGTCCACTGTCCAACAGCTCCTGGTGACCTGAGAACACCTTCACAACTTTCAACTCAATTCAGTCTTTTCGTTTTTGTCGGCTTAGACGAAATGTCAAATAAATACCACACACACACTATCGAACACGCAAACTCGAGTTCGAACCGGGAGCCGACATCCCATGTGGATAAAATTGTAAATACAACCAGCACTGGGGACTCAATTCAGTCATTTGACTCACTGTCTGGTTAACTAAACTATATATTGCAGTTGGATGTTTACAAATGAATGAATTATCATCAATTAATCAATAAATATCATTTTGTATTTCTAAGTGAGTAATAATAATATCTAAAGAAATTTGATTAGTTTGTTAAAAAAATAAAGAAAGAAAGAAATAATAACATAT